>CM024269.1:11280079-11941614 GCA_013621005.1 Aeschynomene evenia | reverse complement strand
ACTGGACAGTCACCAATAATATCCTTAAGTACATAGAAGAACTAAGGATTGATTCTTGTTATATGGAGGTGAGGAAGAACTAGTTGTAAAGGGTTACACTGATGCTAGTTTCCAAACCGACAAATCAGGTTATGTGTTTTGTCTTAATGATGGGACTGTGAGCTGGAAGAGTTCCGAGCAGAGACAGTCGCCGATTTACTACAGAGGCGAGTATGTTGCTGGCAGTAATGCAGCAAAAAGATTGTTTGATCTGAAAGTTCATTACTAGAACTTGGGTAGTTCCGTGCATTGAGGACCCAATAGCTCTCTATTGTGACAACAATGAGCCATTGCACAGGCTAAGGAACACAGATCTCACCAGTGATCCAAACACATACTCAGGCGCTTTCATCCTATACGAGAGATTATCGATAGAGAAGATGTAAAGATATGCAGAGTGCCAACTGATGATAACATCGCTGACCCACTGACCAGGCCACTTCCTCAGCGGAAGCATGATGGGCACACTAGATCATTAAGCATTAGAGATATGCCGGATTGGCTCTAGTGCAAGTGGAGTCTGTTGGTGTATGTCCTAGAGGGCCAATCATAGTTGCGTATTTATTATGATATTGTGACATTATATGAGGCATTGTTTTCATTAATTGTTTATTTATTTTAATAAACATTATGATGTCCTTAGAATGGAATAAAGATTAGGTACATAACCTAATAGTGAGACTCCATTCTTAAATGTCCCTAGTCAAGTATTACTGTAAACAACAGGACAACAGTAATACGTTGAGACTAGTATGTGTATGGACTGATAACCTTTTCTCACAGGTTATGGATATGTGATATCAAGTCTGCACATAGGTATATATGGTGATATATATTGGACTGACCCGCTTTGAGAACACTACATGGATATTAAATGTGAATGTCATAAGTGATTCTCATAGTGATGATGGTACATGTAGTCCTTCGACTTGAAGTTATTGCAATCCGCTACATGAGAAACTGTATGTTTTAATATCGTCAAACATTATCCGTAACAGGATAATTATAAAGTCGATTATTGGATATATCATGAATCATGTATGCAGATGTGAGTAACGTAGATAGGATTTGTCCCTCTCACATTACGAGAGATATATCTGTGGGCCCCTTGATGAGTAGGATTGGGTAAATGCATGGCCGTGCTGAAATGAATTAATGTGTGACATTAATCTCATTTAGTTTTATCAGTCTACTCGGTAATCAAGAAACTAACGATTTAACTATACAAGATGACTAATTCCATGCTTGTGTTAAATCTAGATATCTGGACAAAGGGATTGAATTGTACAATAACATCGATCACGTAAAGGTTATGTCAAACCGTTGACTTCCTTATAACTTGGGTAACAGTGATGTGTTGCTAGATACCGCTCACTGTTTATATTATTAAATAAGATTTAATAATATTGCCAACGTTATAAGAACCTATAGGTGATGCCTTGGCACCTTTATTTAATTTTATAGTTTAAATTTTAAGAAATTGAGTTAGTTTTAGTTAATTTCAGTGAGTTCTTAGAGTAAATTAAGTGTTTTAGAATCAATTGAATTTTCCTGGGTTATATTACGTTTTTGGTATTATTTTGGTGTTAATTTCAGAAATTAAGCAAGTAATTGATGAATGAATAACAACTGAAATCGCATCAAGGCGCAAAAGAGCCCACTTTGGGGCGCCCTGCACCTCACTCACGCGCAGCGCCCCAAAGTCAGAAAGGAAATGAACGATGCGCACTGCACCAGCGCCCAGCGCCCAGCACCAGCATTGCGCCCAGCGCCAGTGTGGCGCCTTGCGCCCAGGAAGCCAGCGCCCAACGCCAGTGTGGCGCCTTGCGCCCAGGAAGCCAGCGGCCAGTGTGGTGCCTTGCGCTCTGGAAGCTTCGTCTTGCTGCGCTTTGCGTGCGGATGAGGCCCAGCGCCCGAAATCGGAAACCAATACACCATAACTAATTCCGAATCGTGTGCTATAATTTAGGATCAAATTCAAATGCAGATCTAGTTTTTATAATTCTGAGTTATCTTTAAACAAAAATCCCATTGTTTTAGGGACGGATACAATTTGAATTCTAGGACTATCTGGTTATAAATAGGACTAGAATGGAAGCTCAGAAGTATCTTGGTTTTTACTTTACTTATTCGAGTACTCTGTTTTACTCTATTTTCAATAAAATCAGTTATTCGTTCTTCAAAATGTCTTCTTTCAATTTTTATGTTTTGTTTACTATGATTATGAGCAACTAATTTCTTTGTTAGGGTGAAGGGGATCATATTACTATGAATTAATTTTATATTTGTGAACCTTTGAATTTTATTAATTCAATTCAAGCAATTACCTTATTTGTATTGTGTTGTTCTGAGGATTGGAAAATCACTTTTCAACTTATCTTGGATTCATGTGTTTATTTGGGAAAATAAATTTGTGAATTAGCTTAAGGGAAATTGCCAAAAAGATTAATATCTAGGAATAGAATTAAGATTTTTGTGAACTTTTGAATCAATATAAATATTTTTTTTCTTTGAAATGATTTGATCAAGGGATTGACTAATTGTTCATAGAAAAAGTGTTAAATTACCAAGGAATTGGAATTGACAACCTAAGATTCGTTCATTGAATTGAAGCTTTAAAATTTAAAGGCAAGCAAGTGTTTTATTAATTTCAGAAAATACGTGAACCCGATTCCCTAACCTTTTATCAATTGAATTTTTCTATTAAACTTTTACTGTCTTGTTACATTTAATAGCCTTTTGAATTTATATTATTTGTTCATTCATTACCCTTGATTGGATTCGTCTAATTAGAAACTCATTTAAAGAAATTTTTGCTCAGTTCTTTAATCCTCGTGGGAACGATACCCACTCACCGTGGTTTTTATTACTTGAACGATTCGGTGCACTTGCCGATAGCCTATCAATAGGGTCACACACTAAAGCAGTTTTAAATTGATGCTTAATTAGATTAAATTAGTGTGACTAATTTAATTGCATTGGGCTTGCATCAGATGGGCCCAATAAGGCACAAACTAGGTTTAAGTTTTCTATGAGATGAGAGTGGAGTGTTGGCTATAAATAGCAACACATATAAGCCTAGTCTTAGACACACAAGAATTTGGAATTCTCACTCTCTCACTCAGAGAAAGCTAATCCTTGTTTTCTCTGAAATTCACTACTAGCATAGAGAGTCTCAGAGGAGCATCAAGATGGACGTGTGACGACCACGGCTGCTGTGTGGACTTCTAAAGGCCGCCGCTGCTACTGCGTCGGAAGGATTGACATAGCTCATTTCGTGTAGCTGCCACGCTTCAACAGGTATATCAAATATGATCTATGATATTTCACAAGGGTCTATGGGAGGGAATTGCATGTAAATTTTTTTTGTTTTCCGCTGCTTCTATATGCATGATTTCCCAACAGATACGATTGCATTTTGCTGTTGCTGCCTCGCGACTTCCGCAAAGATCGAAGGTGGCCGGTGGTTTGGGCACGACAGAGACCAGAGGAAGGCGGTGGTGAGCTGTGGGCTGATGATGATGTTGATGAATATGGTGAGTAAATGAGTTATCTCTCACGAGTACTCTATTCTTTATTTATTTTTTTTTTGTTTGATTTGATTGATTCTTTTTTTTTTTTGTGTTGATGATGATGGTGATAAATAATCCTCTTTTTTGCTTATTCCTTTGTGTAGTGTACTAGGGCCGAATCACCAAAGTTGCTCGGCCCACACCACATGGAACTCGGCCCATCCCTCACGGAATTAAGGCACGTGGAGAATATTTCAAACCGAGTTAATGCCGAATAGAAACGTTCCCCCCAGACAAACCTCATCATCACCCATTATGAGCAATAATGGACATTTAAGGTAATTAACTCTAGGATGCCAGCTCCCCCTTATAGTGAGCTCGGCAGCCCAAACCAGGTAAGTAACTTTTGATCCCTAGTTGATTAAGGCTTACTACTTTGATACTTGCTATCTAGAATCACTGCTGACTTGAGCGTCAGAGTGCCTTTTCAGGTACACCCCTCGCCTGGTTCTGAAGGCTACCGGAGCTCAAGAGATGAAGAAGTCGGCTCAAGGAGGAGTCGGCTTAAGTTCTAGAAAGGCAGGAACATTGGCGCCCACCGTGGGGCCCGGAATAAAATCTTTATCCCACCCCATTTACCTACAACAAACAACCGAACTGAAGGCATGGCTGAAGAGAACCCAACTTTGGCGGACCTACTATCAGCTGTGCAGAGGATAGGCGAACAGTCCTACCAAGTAATGGAAGACAACCAAAGATTGGCTGAGGAGATCAAACTACTCCGTGAAGAAAGGGCTCAGAAAGATCAAGAGGATCATCAGGAAGATCCTCATGAGAAAAGGAGTCATGGAGTCTCAAACGTCCAGACTGGTCCATTCTCGGCGGAACTCATGGAGGAACCGTTACCGAGTCACCTCAACCTTCCACCAACTCTGAGACCATATGACGGAACAGGAAATCCCCATCGCTTCATATCCAAAGATAAGCATGCAATGTTTACTAACCACGCTTCTGACCGTGTCTTATGCAGGGTTTTTCCTACCTTTTAAGATGGAGTAGCTGAAGTATGGTTCGCGCAACTACCCCCAAAGTCGATCTACAACTTTGAGGAGCTGACAACCGCTTTCACTACCCAGTTCTCTTCTTCCAAGATCTATACAAAGAACGAAGAAGCCTTGTTCAGATTTCAACAAGGACCGAACAAATCGCTGAGGGAGTATATAACTCGGTTTAATACCGAAGTCATGCAAATACCAGATCTCGATCCAGCTGTTGAATTATTCACGGCAAAAGCAGGCTTAAGACCTGGACCATTTGCAAAAAACATACAAATCCAACGACCCAAAACTATGGCGGAGTTCCGAGAACGGGCAGTCGGATACATCAATGCTGAAGAGCTAGATGAAGAAATGGAAAGAAGCAAACAAGTGGGAAAAAGTTACCCACAACAAAGAGAACAATTCCGAAGGAATGACAGAAGAGATGACAAGCCGGCTACCCGGTTGAAACCCTATGAAAGGGCAAGGTATAACAATTATACCCCATTAAATGCTAGAAAAGATATTATTCTTCGTGAAGTGTGCAATGCAGGTTTGGTGCGACTCCCCAAACAAAAGAACCAAGCTCCACCCGAAGGCGTTGATCGGTCCAAAAGATGCGAATTCCATCGGTGCTTCGGACATACCACGGACGAGTGTCAAGTACTCAAGGATCACATTGAGACGCTGGTTCGGAATGGCCACCTGAGGCGATTTATAAAAGCGAATGACCACTATGCTGACAGAGGAAGGAGGCCGAGGAGCCGATCGCCAAAAAGAAATTATAACCGGGGAAGCCGATCTCCTCCTAGAAACAGGAATTATCCAGAAACAGCAAGAAAGGTGGTCAACCATATAGCAGGAGGCTTCGCAGGAGGTGGTGAAACTAGTTCGGCCCGGAAGAGGTCGATTCGGCACGTTATGAATCTAGAAGGAAACACTTCCAACTTACCTCGACTTCAACAAACCCCGGTAATCTCGTTCTATGCTTCTGACTTTAGAGGTTTAGATGAAAACAGAAACGACCCTATGGTAATCTCTGTATCCATCTTTAATTTCCTTGTCAGGAGAGTACTAGTAGATCAAGGAAGCTCGGCAGATGTAATGACGCTAACAACCTTTAAGAAAATGAAGTTGTCCGAGCAATCCATACTCCCGTTTGATGGTCATCTGGTAGCATTCTCTGGAGACCGAGTTAAGACGCTGGGCTACATATGGTTAAGGGTAACCTTTGGTGAGGATAGAAGATCAAAAGCAGTTGATATTCGATTCCTCATCATCGATTGCCTGAGTCCATATAACATCATCCTTGGCCGACCTTCCTTGAATGACCTTGGTGCCATAGTATCAACGCTGCATATGACAATGAAGTTCCCAGTCTCATACAAAGAAGTCGGCACGATTCATGGAGACCAGAAAGATGCCAGAATTTGCTACAACGAGTGCTTAAAGCTTAAGTACCCATTCGAGAAAGGTTTGTCGAGTTCAATTAATCAACAAGTTAACATGATCTCTACAGAAAATATTTTACAGGAATTAGACCCAAGAGACAATTCCGAGATGAGACCTGCCCCAGCGGAAGAGCTTCAATCGTTCCAAGTCGAACAAAGAGAAGGACAAGTAACGTATATCGGGACCTCAGTAGAAGGCGAACTCAAACAGAGATTGCAGAAACTCTTGATCGAGAATGCCGATTTATTTGCTTGGTCCCCATCAGACATGCCCGGAATAGATCCTAAGGTAATCTGTCATAGGTTATCAGTAAAACCTGGAGCTCGACCCGTTAAACAGAAGAAAAGAATACTCGGCCAGGAAAAACAACAAGCAGCAAAAACCGAAACCAAAAAACTACTCGAGGCAAGGTTTATCAGAGAACTCAGCTATCCTACATGGTTAGCCAACGTGGTAATGGTAAAAAAATCTTCAGGAAAATGGAGGATGTGTGTAGATTTTACAGACTTAAACAAGGTATGCCCTAAAGATTCATATCCCTTACCTAATATTGACAAACTCGTTGATAGCGCTTCAGGTTACAAGTATCTGAGCTTTATGGATGCTTATTCGGGATACAATCAAATTAAGATGGCACCAGAAGATGAAGAGAAAACAGCTTTTCTTACAGAAGAAGCAACCTTCTGTTACAAGGTCATGCCATTCGGCCTCAAGAACGCAGGAGCCACATACCAAAGACTGATGAACAAGGTGTTTGAACGGCAGATAGGTAAAAACATAGAAGTGTATGTCGACGACATGGTTGCTAAGACTCCAAGTCAAGGCAACCATGTCGCCGACTTAACCGAAATCTTTTCTCAATTGCGCAGGTACAATATGCGATTGAATCCAGAGAAATGTGCATTCGGAGTTAATGGAGGAAAATTTCTGGGCTTCATGTTGACAAACCGAGGTATAGAAGTAAATCCGGACAAATGCCAAGCTATTATATCCATGAGAAGTCCAAAAAACATCAAAGAAGTACAACAACTTACAGGCAGAGTAGCAGCTTTAGCTCGGTTCATGTCGAAATCGGCTGAGAAGGCAGCACCTCTATACAAACTGTTACGCAAAGGAACCAAGTTTGAATGGACAGACGATTGTGAACAAGTATTCGAATCGTTAAAACAATTCTTAGCCACACCACCCGTGCTCACACAACCTAAAGTTGGTGAGATTTTATATTTGTACTTAGCTGTCACTGATTCTGCTTTAAGTTCAGTTTTAATTGCAGAAAGAGAAAAAGAACAGGTACCAATCTATTTTGTAAGCAAAACCTTGCAAGGAGCGGAGACAAGGTACCAGAAAATTGAAAAGCTAGCATTCGCCGTTGTCATCTCGGCAAGGAAGCTTAGACCATATTTCCAAAGTCACCACATTGTGGTACGAACAGAACAACCTATTCGGCAGGTACTATCCAAACCCGAGCTGGCTGGGAGAATGATATCATGGTCGGTAGAATTGTCCGAATTCAGCATTGAGTACAATCCAAGGGGACCAATTAAATCACAAGTACTGGCAGACTTCATAGTAGAACTGACGCAAGAGGATGCTCAAGACGAACCAACTTGGACCCTCTATGTGGATGGATCATCCAACAGTAAAGGTAGTGGCGCAGGTATTATCATTGAAAACAATTATGGTGTTATTATCAAACATTCATTGCAGTTCTCATTCAAAACAAGCAACAATCAAGCGGAGTATGAAGCCCTCATAGCAGGACTAAGATTAGCCCAAGAAGTAGGAGCTAACAATCTATTCGTCAAGGCGGATTCTCGACTGGTTGTGGGACAGGTCCTTGGAGAGTACCAAGCCCGAGATGAAACACTCGGGAAATATCTGACCCAGGTACAAAAATTATTGAAACATTTTAAAACTGTGGATATAACCCACATTCCCAGGGAACAAAACATCCGGGCAGACATCCTTTCAAAATTAGCAAGCACCAAAGGACTCCAAAACAACAAGTCGGTCATCCAAGCGCGACTCCATGAACCAACATGTTATTACCTGGAGACGAATCCAATTACACAAGAAGACTGGAGAACACCTTACATCGAGTACCTCTCAACAGGAGTCATACCAACTACTATCCAGGATGAAAAACAATTCAGGAGGAGGGCTAGTTTTTACACACTAGTCGGAACGCAACTTTACAGAAGGGGTTTTTCATTTCCTTTGTTAAGATGTCTCGGCCCAAAAGAGGCAGAGGAAGCTTTGCACGAAGTACACGCAGGTGTATGCGGCAATCACATCGGAGGCCGAGCAATGGCCACCAAAATCCTTCGAGCTGGATATTTCTGGCCGAAGCTCAGGTATGATGCAATTGATTTCGTTAAAAAAAGTGTTCAATGTCAAAAATTTGCAGATGTCCCAAGAAGTCATCCAGAACCCTTGCACCAATCAGAAGTCAGCTGGCCCTTTCACAGATGGGGGATAGACATACTCGGTCCCTTCCCATTAGCAGCAGGACAACTCAAATACATAGTGGTAGCTGTAGACTACTTTACAAAGTGGATTGAGGCCGAACCACTGGCAACCATTTCAGCAGAAAGGGTAAAAAAGTTTTTGTGGAAACACATTATATGCAGGTTCGGATTACCCAAAGAAATCGTCACCGACAACGGAACCCAATTCACAGACAAAAGGTTCAAAGAACTTTGCAACAATTTCAACATTATTCATATACAGAGTTCGGTAGAACACCCTCAAACAAATGGACAAGCCGAAGCCGCCAACAAAATCATTCTCAAAGCCTTGAAAAGAAAGATAGAAGGAACAAAAGGAATATGGCCAGACGAACTCCCAGAAGTACTCTGGGGCTACCATAGTACACCTCAGACGACTACAGGGGAAACCCCGTTCAGGTTAGTATTCGGTTCGGATGCCATGACACCTTTGGACTTAACTTTGTCTTCTGTTAGGCGTACAAACTTCCAAGAGGAGCAAAACGAAAGCTTACGAAGAGCGGAATTGGACCTCATTCAAGAAGACAGAGAACAAGCAAGGATCAAAGAACAAGCAACAAAACAACTAATTTCTCAGAACTATAACAAAACAATCAAAGCCAGAACATTCGAAGAAGGAGACCTCGTGCTCAGAAAGATCGAAGCACCACGGAAACCTCCAGGAGATGGCAAGCTAGCAGCAAACTGGGAAGGACCATTCCGAGTTATTGTCGTACTCGGTCAAGGAGCATATAAACTGGCCGAATTAAATGGAAGAAGGCTTCCTCGTACATGGAATAGCAAATCACTTTTGAGGTACTTTAGTTAGATTACTGAGTTAGCATATAACGGGTGTACTCTTTTTCCTTTATTAGTTTTTTTCCCACTGGGTTTTGCTAATAAAGGTTTTTAACGAGGCATGATTATATGTTAACAACGACGTAATCTTTAGGGGGCACTCGGCTAAGAACGACGATCTTCTTACCGAGTGCAGTACGAGGAATCCCAGGATAAATCAATATTTCCCGAGAAGAAGGAAGAACATCATCACTCCTTCATATTAAAAGTCTTCCATTCAAATTTTTACATTCACATCTACTGTAAAAGTCTTCAATTCCCCTATGTTTCTCTCACAAATTCAATAAAGTACCTCAACACAACTTATTTGATTTTTTCTCAATATAGTCTATTTTATTTAGCCTATAATACCCGGTTTAAGAATTACATAGCGCCTACAATCGGCCTAAATTTCATAAACGCCTACAATCGGCTTAAATTTCATAACGCCTACAATCGGCTTAAATTTCATAACGCCTACAATCGGCTTAAATTTCATAACGCCTATAATCGGCTTAAATTTCATTACGTCTATACTCGGCTTAAATTTCATAATGCCCACAGTCGGCTCAAATCGCCCAATTCAGAACACAATTGCTCAAGTCATCATACCACTATATATTAACACTAAAATAGCAATTCAAAAGCCAACACTCGGCTTATAAACATATTACAAGTTCATGTTTTCAGACAACAAAACAAAAACAACTACGTATCAGGAACAGCAGCCACAGCTGGAGCCTCTTGGTCAATACCATCAGCATTCACCCCCTCCTCGCCAACTGGGGACAACGGCCTCTCAGCAACATTCAGCTCAGCATTCCCCGACCCCACCTCTCCTTCAATTCCAACCAATTTACCATCACAAACTTGTTTCAAAACATCACACCTACTCAAATCCAAATCAGGATAAAATAACTTCACTTGGCTCATAGCATTCTCAAAACCAAAAATACATTGATCTAAAGCTTCAGAAGTTCTAACCTCCACCTCTTCCTTTAATTCAGCAATCTCTTTATCATAACTTTCCTTCTCATCCTTCACCACAGCTTTTAAATCCTCCACCAACAACTCGGCAGCTCTTAATTGAGTCTCCAACGATTTGATTCGCTTCTCTTGTAGACTCACAGTAAACGCAATCTCTTTTTTCTCTCTTACCAAAGCCGACTTACTCTCTTCTGCAGATTGAATGGTTTGATTCATGTGAACAAACTCTTTCTCCAAGTTTCTAGCTATCAGGGCATTCCGAAGCCCCTGAATCTCAAACATTCTCAATAAGCTATCAACACCTAAACCCTTTATCCTCTCCACATCACTCGGCTCGGATAGATTTTTGTCTATAAATGTAGGGAAAGGGAAGTCAACATTCCACAAACTGGAAGAGGGAGTACCTACTTCGAAGCCAGAAACCGCTGATGGAGAAGTTAAATCAACATTGGAAGCAACCTCCACATTTCGCCGTTTACGCTGACGCAAGTCAGCACTGTCTGAAAGAGTCTCCGCACTTGACTCTGCCCTCCGAGAAGAACGAACAGGTCGAGACGAAGCCGGCACTAAAGCTCCCCCGGCACCACTCCCACTAGCACCAGCATCTTTTTTCTCCATATGAGAAGCCAATCTAGCCAAACTAAACCCAAGCTTAGGTGCCATTTCACCTATATACAAAAGTCACAAAATCAATTCAGGCAAATCGCCCCTACCATAATAACAAATAAACAAGACGGTTTAAAGTTGGTAACCTATGTGAGACAAGACACGAGATTTGTTTGATGACCAACGCAGCAAGACAGAACACTGCATCGGTTGACCACTCTCAACAGCATCACAGAGAAGATTCACAAATAGTTTCTCACTAACCCGTAATGATTCAAAGGTAATTATGGAAAGTCGACGAGGGTTAGGTTGCCAGTATAAAGGAAATCTCTCAAAACCTTCATCATCCATGAAAAAGGGGAACTCAGCTTCTTTAGACCGAATACGGAAGAACTTGTCTTTGAAATTTTTGAAAGAAGAAGTTAAAGGTACTAAAATTTTTCTTTTAGCAACACTATTCAAAAACACCCAGCCCCCTTTTTCAGTTCCCTTCGGGTGAAAAAAGAAAAAGAACACATCAACACTCGGCACAATGTTCAAAGCCTCACATAAAACCTCATAAGACCTCACAAACGCCCAAGCGTTAGGATGAAGTTGGGACACAGCAACATTTAGCCGTCGCAGGACATGACACTGAAAATCAGTAAAGGGAAGCCCTAACCCTAATCGACTAAACAAATCCGCATAAACAAAAATAAAATCAGACTCACTTTCATCGACTCGAAAGTGACAGACTCGGTCAGAGGAAGAACACGGAAGAATTTCAAATTTATTTTCATCATTCAAAGATGAAGCAACACCACAATGCTCTCTAAACTGCAGAATGTCGTTCTCACTCTCAAAACACGACACATAGAACAACACTTCACCACTAACCCAGGAATAAGAATCCGAAGGACTTGTATCGTCTTGAGGAAGAAGAACAGGCCCTATTTCATTCCCAACCTCCCAATTTTCACTAACATTTTTCCTATTTTCAGACATTCTTTCCTAAATAGAAACCAAAGACAGGAGAAGAACTCACCAGAAATACGAGAAATGAACAGACTTGGCAATGAAAATTTTTTGATCGCGAAGAGCAAATTTGGGTATGAAGAACGAACGAAGAAGTAATGGGAACGAAGATGAGCGAATTGAAGAAGAAAAAGTGGAGAACAGCCCAAATAAGATCTCAGCCGCACATAGAAAGAATAATCCAACGGTGAAGGAAGTTTCAGGCAGTTCATTTTAATGCGACTAGACAACCATCCAATTACCAAAAAACACGTGTCCAAGCACGGTTACCAATAACTCCCCATTTATTAACCGTCCAAAAAACAGAACACAAAGAGACGACGTTTCTACTGATTCAGAATTCGGCTACAGGTATACTCTAATACTCGGACTTTTCTTTGCTTAGAACTCGGCTACAAGTTTCACTACGCTCCACTTGCACCCGAGCTCGGGGGCTGTGTAGTGTACTAGGGCCGAATCACCAAAGTTGCTCGGCCCACAACACATGGAACTCGGCCCATCCCTCACGGAATTAAGGCACGTGGAGAATATTTCAAACCGAGTTAATGCCGAATAGAAACGTTCCCCCCAGACAAGCCTCAGCATCACCCATTATGAGCAATAATGGACATTTAAGGTAATTAACTCTAGGATGCCAGCTCCCCCTTATAGTGAGCTCGGCAGCCCAAACCAGGTAAGTAACTTTTGATCCCTAGTTAATTAAGGCTTACTACTCTGATACTTGCTATCTAGAATCACTGCTGACTTGAGCGTCGGAGTGCCTTTTCAGGTACACCCCTCGCCTGGTTCTGAAGGCTACCGGAGCTCAAGAGTTGAAGAAGTCGGCTCAAGGAGGAGTCGGCTTAAGTTCTAGAAAGGCAGGAACACTTTGTAATTGGATTTTTGTAATTTTTTTTCTAGAACTATTTTGTGAATAGAATTTTCGATGTATATTGTTTCTCTTTAAAAATTGAAATTTTATTCGGTTATTTTAATTAGGTTTGATGTCAAAGAGACATGAGTAGTAGTAAACATCAACCCTATTACAAGGCATGCATCTAGCCTTCTCAAATTGATGAGTTGGCTTGTTACATAGATGAACAGTGGGAGTAATCAATTGCAGCAACTTCAGCAATTTAGAGGCATACAGGTGCAGAGAATAGATGGGAATGAAAACAAGTATTCATGATATTTCAAAGAAAATCACCAAAAATTCAAAAGGAAAGCAACCTTGTGGATTTCAAACTGAAACACATATACAAGGAGGGATGAAGCTGCTTTGTGAAGCTTTCCGATTTTAAGTGAAAAAAAAAGAACACAAATCTAATCTCCAATATGAAGAGTGAGGAGTCCTATACCCAAAAATTAAAAAAAAAATTAATAATAAAATAGACTAAACTACAAAAACTAAACAACTAAGATCCCATATACAAAAATCATCACGTACAACAGAAATACATTCAACTTGTATTCAACATGCATTATTTATTTTACAATATATATAATACACATAGAGTAAAATAGATAATACATATTAAATATAAGTTGAACATATTTCTATTTTTGTTATACGTTAAACAATATTGAAAAAGTCACGGAGGGCTAGTTTTCCGATTTAATATAGGGGCGCAACTTTACCTAGCCGCAAAAATTGGAGTTAAACGCACCTTTGATGCGCTTTCTGTGATGTACGTGATGATTTGATTTGTTAAAAACTTAAAATTACAACTTTATCGTTTGATGCAACTAATTTATTTACTCAATTTATTTATTTTCATTTATTAAAGGTCATGTCAGTAGGGTCCACACCATACCATGGCATTCCAAGAACCACACGAAAGAAATGACTGCATGAGAAACAACTGCAGAGTAGCAATGCCCAATAAATGAAGGCTGATTTTGCACGTTTTTAAATTCTTAGGGAAAACAAATTGCACCGTCCTATATTAATAATTCTCTATTTACAATAAAAATACTATTTACAATAAAAACACTTATTCTTATATACTCTCTATTTTAAAATATTAATTTTTTAAGGTTTTTTACGTAAATTAAAAAATTCAATAAATATTTTTAATTTTATAAAAGGATGTATTAAAATGACTAAACTACCTAGAGCATTAATGAGAAAGAAAGATGACTAGTGGTCCCTTGAAGTAATATTCAAGAAAGAAAAAGAAATAATACTAGGGATATAATATGTATGAAAAAATTAAATTAGGAAGTTGAAAACGACTATCATTGTGAAAAAAAATTATCTCCCTAAAACGACTAATATTTTAGAATGGAGGGAGTATTTCATATGAATAAGTAACTAACTAATTAATTAACTAATTTTTTTCTAATAATTCTATATGCACAATGATAAACCAGCTAATGTATGTAATAAGCTCATTTTGGTTTTAATTTGAGCCCAAATAATCATTGAAATTGTAATGGACTGAGTAAATGTGGCTCAAAATCTCATTTATGAGCTGATTTAGCTAGTTTTTTATTATGCATTTAGCATCACTTATTTTTTATTTTTTCTCCCCATTCTCTATCTTTTAGTAAAAGCAAACTCAATATATGTATTATTAGAGCAAGAAGCAATTATTATAGTAATAGTTCAAGGAGATAACTCTAACCTACCATAAAAAGATCGAGATAAGAGATAACTCCAAAATGGTTTTAACATATTATCAAATCAGATGCACACGGACCACCCAATCATTCTCAATTATGTTGATACATATAAAATTCATATCGCATCATGCATGATATCATTACGACTAATGCATATACCTTTCATAAAATCAATCACTATTTCATCATCATATATATAGTAGTTTAATTTTTAAAACTATAATTAATTTAATTTTTAAAATATTATATTCATGTATAATATTATAAATTAAATTAATAATTTTAAAAAATTAAATTATTATATATAATAGTTGATAATAATTGATTTTATAGTGAAAAAAAAAACATTTTTTTATCATTATTGGATGTACCAATATTACTGAAATACATTAATTTGACATTAAATGTCACGTTTCCCCTGTCTCCCTTATAAATTCTAGTACAAAGCTAGAACTAACTCCTCACATCTAGCTAACTAGCAAATTTTCCATTTCTTTTGGTTGAATCCAATTTTCTTCTTTCAATCTTAATTATCAACTAGAAAAAAAAAAAAAAAAGCATGGGTTCTTTGAACACAATAGATCAAAAACCACATGCTGTGTGTATCCCATTCCCAGCACAAGGCCACATAAACCCAATGCTAAAACTAGCAAAACTCCTTCACCATAAAGGATTCCACATAACCTTTGTCAATAATGAGTACAACCACAAACGCCTCCTCAAATCGAGAGGCCCCGATTCGCTCAGAGGCCTACCCTCGTTCCGTTTCAAGACCATCCCAGATGGTCTCGACGACAATAAGTCCAATAACAATAATGATCATCATCATCATGACGTGGATTCGACACAGGATATTCCGGCCCTGTGTGAATCCTCTAGTAAAAATTGCTTGCCTCATTTCATGAACCTAATTTCAAAGCTCAATTGTGATGATAATGATGTTCCTCCTGTCACTTGTATTGTCTCTGATGGTACCATGAGCTTCACTGTTCTTGCTGGTGAAGCATTGGGTATCCCTGTGGTGATGTTATGGACAGCAAGTGCTTGTGGATTCACTTGCTATATGCAGTATCGTCAACTTGTTGGAAAAGGCTTAGTACCCCTCAAAGGTATGTAGAGATTTTGGTATTATAATCACAAATAATAGCTTTGTTTCCCCTTTTCTTATGGAATATGAATACACAAACAATATGCCGGGAACAATACTTTTTCAGCCAAAACAGTCAAAAAAAGTTAATTTAACACTTTATGGTCCAAATAGCATTTTTAATCATGAGTATATTTTTAATGGGTTAGGTGATTGTGGCCCAAATTCCTATTTGTTGACTGTTTTTGCTGATTTTTTTGTTGTATCTCTAGCAATACTCTTTGAAATAATAGTAGAAAATTAAGAAGTTTCCAATAAATTACTACCTCCATTCAATATATTAATTTTTCATTGTAATAGAAAATTTCTACATTTTTTTTTTGCACGGTAAAATTTCTTCATTTTTCGTAGTATTAGATGATATTGAATGAAGTGAATAAGAAGTTGAGTTTAATTTTAATGTATTCACAATCTAAAAATTACCTCCACATATATAATTGGATGTTTATATAAAAATATTTTGCACCGCCTAAAATTTTATTGAACATATACTCCCGTTGATAGCTTTTCAAAGATATGTAGAGAATTCTAGGCTTTATAATCATATAATAGCCTTTTGATTTATTTTTGTTCTACATGTCTTACTATAAGATTAGGAATAGTAGTAGATAATTAAGAAGTTTCTGCGACTCTATGGTGATACTGCGATGCTGCAATTTATGGTGTACCAGCAGCATTTTTAGGTTTTTCTGATGTTGCTTTTTCTAAGTCGGTTTGTATGGCTGCAATTATTCTAAATATTTTCGTTGCTGAATTTTGTGTTTGCCATTCTAAGAAATTGTGACCATAAATTGTGACCATAAGGTATATATAGAGAGAGTTTGTGACCATAAATTTATCTCTTATAAGAGCTCCTATCTTAAAAAGATTAATCACTCTAGAAAAGTTTACAATAATACATTTTGAATTAGAATGGTTAAAAATTGATATAAACAATTTAGAATAGGTGGTTATAAAAATTTCTTTATGTATTAAATGTGTTCCTCCAAAGTATTTCTCGTTTATATGAGTGTAACTTGTGCATTTGATTTTCAGACTTAAGTGATATCACAAATGGGTATTTGGACACAACCATCAAATGGGTTCCAGGAATAAAGGAGATCCGATTAAAGGATATCCCAAGCTTCATCAGAACCACAGAACCAAATGATATTATGCTTAATTTCTTCATAGGAGAATGTGACAGAGTTACAAAATACTCTGCAATAATGATAAATACATTTGATGCCTTAGACCATAATATTTTGGAAGCATGTGCCTCAAAAATTAATAATTTACCTCCTATCTACACCATTGGTCCCTTGAATTTCCAAATAGACCATGTCAATGATAAGGACTTGCAAGCAATTGGATCCAACCTTTGGAAAGAGGATCCAGAGTGTCTTGATTGGCTAGACAACAAAGAACCAAATTCAGTGGTGTATGTTAATTTTGGTAGCATCACAGTTATGACTAGTGACCAATTAATAGAATTTGCTTGGGGACTTGCAAATAGCAAAAAATCATTCTTGTGGGTCATTAGGCCTGATCTTGTAGCTGGTGAAAATGCTGTGTTACCAATTGACTTTTTAGAAGAGACAAAAAATAGGGGCCTATTAGCAAAATGGTGTCCACAAGAGCAAGTTTTAGCACACCCTTCAATTGGAGGGTTTTTGACACATAGTGGTTGGAACTCCACATTGGAGAGTGTTTGTAGTGGTGTGCCTATGATATGTTGGCCTTTTTTCGCTGAGCAACAAACAAATTGTAGGTTTTGTTGTAAAGATTGGGGGATTGGGTTTGAGATTGAGGATGTCACAAGGGACAAAATTGAAGGACTTGTGAGGGAGTTGATGGATGGTGAAAAGGGTCATGAGATGAGAAAGAAGGCATTGGAATTGAAGAGATTGGCTAAGGATTCTGCTTCTTCCCCTCATGGATCTTCATTTCAGAATCTAGAGAAGATAGTGCATCAGATTCAGTTGTGTAAATTTGCTTAGTGTAGTGTCTAAAATATTTCACATTTGTTTATCTACATCTAAAGTGTAGCGAATAATGATATTTTAATATTAAAAAATGTATTGTGTCGAGACCACACACATATCAATGGGTATGGACAAAATGTCCAATAAAATATCCATTTAGATATATAACATCCCAGCAAAAAGACGAAATTATGATTTAAACATCAAGTCTTTTTATTTTTTGGGTTTCGACCCAAATATTTTATAAAACTACTTGGTTTCTGTTCCGTACCTTTGACTGAGGTATGAACTGTCGTCGGAATCTGACTCCTCTCACAGCTGCTCTCCAAGGCGCTGGGGTGTTTTCCCTGAAAGAATTCCGAAGCTTAAGTCAATATCAGTATAAGTGTGAGAACTCAACTGAAAGCGTACCTGATACTGTGATGGGACACCCTATTTATAGAGGGGGATTGGAGCCATTTCTGTGCCGTCAACGCCGCACGACTCGGGATAACGCCCCCCCCCCCCCCGCTTTCCACGGCGCGTAGGGGCGTTCCGCGTAGTGTCGATCGTGGCTCCAAGTTTCTCGGCATCGCTATCCGCTCGCTTCTGGTCGCCGCCCTAATCGGGGGTCTAATCTTATCCGACCTCGGGTCGGGTTATGGGCCGGTCCTCGGGTCCTGCTCCGGATCCAAGTCCTTTGGGCCACTGGCTGTTATTGGGCCTTAATTGGGTTCATTCTCTTGGGCCCTTTTTGGGCTAATCATTGGAGTCTCAAACTGGGCCGCCGGATTGGGCCACAATCCGAGGTGTGAACATTGCCCCCAGCTCGGGCGAAGCCCGAGGTTCTAGCTGAAACACCAAGAGGCGCCTCGAAATCCACGCCACCCTATCTCTGACGCACGTCTTTTCACATCACATCGTGCCGCTTGATGCGTGACACGTGTCGGCGGGAGACGAAACGTTTCCGAGATGAGTTTTGCGTCTTCCAAAACTGCCCTACTTTTGTTCGTGAAACGTCAAAAATGCCCCTATCCTTGGGCGTGAAATGACGCTTTTGCCCCTGCCCTTTTGGCGGTATAAATACCGCCTAGGGGGGTAACTGTTCTTCTTCTTCTCTTCTGCTTCCTCATTTCTTCCAACTTCTTCCCCTTTTCTTTGCGATTTCCTTCACTCCCTTCACCGTACACCGTTCCCTATCGCCGCCGTGAGGAGTTCCAGAATCTGCCATCTTCTTCATCCACCACCATTGGTCGTTTTATATTCTTCGAACTAAGTAAGTTTCTCTCTTTCATTTACTAGTTCTTGGCATTTTCTTGAAGCTTTTTTGGTTATGGCGTTCGCTCGCCTCTTCCCTTGCTTCTGTGTCTTTTACACTGTTTCTGAGTGGCCCCATTTTTTGGGTCTGGAATTTCTTTTATGTCTAGGCATTTTCTTACCTCATGGTTTTGTCGTGAGTTGCGATAGGGTGTTTTCCCCCTTTTTCGCCCTTATTTTCGCCATGTTTCCTTACTGAAATGTCTGGATGCATGACCTTCGATCTCGGACCTCAGTTGCCCCTCTTTGGGCTCCCTCTCGGGTCCGGCCTGAAGGATACCCCTTCTCCTTCTCCAGTGGGGTTCCTTTTATCTTCGCATTTTATTTGTTCGGAGCGGTGACGTCGGAGCTCGGCTTCCCTTAACCGGGATCCGATATGCCCCCTTTTTCCTTTCATTGGAAACCATTTAAAACGTCAAATCCTGATTTCCGAGAACAGTTTTTTAAACTGTTTTGAATGGTTTCCTTTGTAGGTAATCGGTAAGCGTCCGAAGCCAGATCTCCGACGTCCGCTCTTGCTCAATGATCAGTATGACTGGGCCGGGGAATAAGCTCTCGGCATTGTTTCAGTGGTTGACGAGGCTTACGCCACCGCGGTTAACTCCCACGAGCAAGTCTTTGCTGAAGGAGCATTCGGTCAATACATCATCGAGGCCCCTTCAGCTGATGAGAGGGTCCCCTTCAATAACGGTCAAGAGCCAGGGGACTTCTTTTACCTGTACGACCTTCTCCTGACCCGGATTGGGATTCGCATCCCTTTTACCGACTTCCAAATTCGGGTACTAAGGACCGCTTGGGTCGCACCCTCCCAGCTTCACCCCAACTCTTCGGCCATGGTCCGAGGGTTCGAGAGGGTTTGCAAACACCTCGGGATTCCCCCTTCTCTGAGGGTGTTTTTCTACCTTTTTGCCGTCACTCTCCCCCACGGATCCGAGGAGTGGGTTTCCTTCCGAGCTCACTCAGGTCGGAAGGTTTTTACCTTCTTTGAGGATTATGTACATAACTTCAAGGAGGTATATTTCCGAGTTCAAGCTGCGGAAAATACTATCCCCTTCTGGCTTTCTGACAGGGGTGAACCCCGGTTTCCCCTCTATTGGAACAAGAATGTCTACACCGTAGACATTAAGGACACAGACTTGACCGAGGCCGAGGTTGGGACTGTCCAGCTATTTCTTGACTCCCATAGGGAGAAAAATCTTGTACTAAAAAAGTTAATTCGGGGGAGTGATTCCGACTTCCAGAAGGAACTTGGTAACGACCTTTTTCTCTTTTCGTCCTTCTTTCTTTTGAAAACCTTTTGTAACTGGGATTCCTTTTTTGTTACAGATACAATGACGGGTGCAACTAACCTGGACGCCCTCCGAGCTCTGTGCCTTTCACAGAAGAGGAAGAAGACAGCAGCTGGCGGTTCGGGCACAAAGGCTCCTCCTGCCGCTGCCACCTCGGCTGCCCCAGCCTCGGGGTCCATTGTGGTAGCCAACTCTGCTCCTCCACCTGGCACTAAACGCAATGATCGGGTGCTTGATGAGGGTGTCGGCCTTGGCCTTTCCGGTCCTTCGGAGGCTCGAAAGAAGAAGAAGCACGACCAAGGCAGTTCTTCCGTCCTCTCCCCATTTGACAAAGACTACAATTTCCCGGAAATGATAGACCGGGAAATCTATAATCCGGCTGCTGCTGCCGAGCTGGGGGGGCGGACGATATCCGTAGCTTCCTTCGATGGAGCGAAAGGGCTCTGGTGAAGACTGTCTCCGTCCTTCGCCATATGGAGCCCCTTGTCGTCCTAGGTCAGGGTGTTCAAGAAGAGTTGGATGCCCTTTGCGAGGCTCAGGATACCAGCAATAAGAAGGTTGAGGCCCTTGAAGCTCGCCTCAAGGAGATGGAAGACAAGCTGAAGTCTACTGAGGAGGAGCTTTCCTTTACCCAGGGCGAGCTGCGGGCTTCGGAAGAGGGTCGAGGCAGCCTGGCTTCGGAGCTTAAGGAGGGGCAGAGGAAGGTCGAAGAACTGACAGGTGAGTTGGATGATCTCCGCCTTTCCTCAACTCAGAGCATTTCAAAGCTCGAGAATGAGGTGGAGGAACTACAAGCTACCTTGGTTGACTCTACATTGGTTGTGGCCGAGTTCATCAAGGACCAGGTTCGTATCCTTGCTCCCAACCTCGATCTTGGACAAGTCGGAATGTATACTAAGATCGACGAAGGGAAGCTGGTCGTTGTTGATCCCAACTCACCTGAGGAAGCACAACCAGTTCCCCCTGCCGACTCTGATGTCACCGTTCTGGAGACTGCCCCTGAGACGAACATTCCCGACACCGATGTCGTCGACGTTCCTGATGCTTGATTTTTTGTTTTGTAAATGACAAGTTTATTTTACCTTTACCTTTTACTACTTTTATCCGGGTTCCCTTCGGGGTTCGTGCCGGTTTTCTATACTTGTGCATATTTCCCGGGTTCCCCTTCTTGGGGTTCGTGCCGGCTATTTTTGCTTATCTTAATATATTTACAACTTATTTTTGCAACGTGGCTCTTTTTACTTGTGTTTACGCTTTAGATTGTTTGATTTAGCCTCACACTAGTAATCGCCTTTTAGTTGCGGTAACCACCTCGGGTTCGCTCTTATTTTACTCAACCGCTTTGGATTTAAATTATTCGCCTCGGGTTTTAATTAACCAACTCGGGTTTTGACCATCTCGGGGCCTTTAACCAACTTGAGTTTTTTAATTTAATTAACCAGCTCGGATTTTGACCATCTCGGGGTCTTAACCAACTGGGGTTTTTTTAATTTAATCAATCATTAACCGGCTCGGGTTTTGACCATCTCGGGGTCTTAACCAACTTGGGTTTTTTAATTTAATCAATCATTAACCAGCTCGGATTTTGACCATCTCAGGGCCTTAACCAACTTGGGTTTTTTAATTTAATCAATCATTAACCAGCTTGGGTTTTGACCATCTCGGGGTCTTAACCAACTTGGGTTTTTTAATTTAATCAATCATTAACCAGTTCGGATTTTGACCATCTCGAAGTCTTAACCAACTTGGGTTTTTTAATTTAATCAATCATTAACCAGCTCGGGTTTTGACCATCTCGGGGTCTTAACCAACTTGGGTTTTTCAATTTAGTTAAATGTCGGGTTAATACCTCGAACTTTCAGATAAAAATAACAAAATATTGAAATGAATACTTTATTAATGTCTTCTCAAACTCGCCTCGTTAAAACCTCCCGAGCAAAACCCTCCTCAGGGCAAAATCCCATGGTAGGAAAGAGTACGAACTGAGGTATCACAAATTACACCAAAAGGAAATTATAAATAAAACTTCCTGAGGTTCGTGGCATTCCACGACCTCGGAATTTCTTTTTCCTCTAGGGTTTCTAGGTTGTAGGCTCCTTTTCCTAGGGACTCTTTTACTTTATATGGCCCTTCCCAATTGGCGGCCAACTTCCCTTCTCCTGGTGGCCCTTCCCAATTGGCGGCCAACTTCCTTTCTCTTGGGTTTGGGGCTCCGATGTTGGCTCTTCTCAAGACGAAGTCCCCCTTCTTGAACCTTCTCGGGATTACCCCTTGGTTGTATCTTCTTGCCACTCTCTGCTTGAGGGCTTCTTCTCGGATCTTGGCAGCATCCCGATCTTCTTCGACTGTGTCGAGCTCCGCCTTTCTCTCTTCCGAGTTCTGAGTTTCTTTGTAACTTACAACTCGGAAACTTGGCTCCCTGAGCTCGACTGGAATCATGGCATCACTACCATAGGAGAGTTTGAAAGGACTCTCTCCCGTGGTAGAGTGCGGCGTCGTTCTATAGGCCCATAGAACACTCCCGAGCTCTTCCGCCCAAGATCCTTTTGCCTCATCGAGCCTTTTCTTCAGCCCCCTTAGGATCACTTTGTTAGCGGCTTCGCACTGCCCATTAGCTTGGGGGTGCTCTACGCTAGTGAACCTTTGCTCAATGTTCCATCCTTGTAGGAAATCTTGGAACTTCTTATCAGTAAACTGCGTTCCGTTGTCCAAGATTATAGTCTTCGAGACCCCGAAACGTGTAATGATGTTCCTCCAGACGAATTTCCGACATTGAGCCGCCGTTATGGTGCCGAGGGGTTCTGCCTCAATCCACTTGGTGAAGTAATCAATAGCCACTATCAAATACTTCACCATGCCCGGAGCTGTTGGGAAAGGTCCGAGCAGGTCTATGCCCCACTTATCAAAGGGCCATGATGCCAAGATCGGGGTCATCTCGTCGGGAGGCGCACTGTAGTGGTTACTGTGTTCTTGGCACTTCACACACTTTTTCACATATTCTGCCGCGTCCTTCTTGAGCGTTGGCCAAAAGTATCCAGCTCGAATAACTTTGAGCGCTAAGGGTTGGCCTCCAAGGTGGCTGCCCCCTGCCCCTTCGCGGACTTCCTCGAGGACGTACTTTGCTTGGTCTTCATTTAGGCACTTCAATAGTGGCTGGCTGAACCCTCTTTGTATAACTGCCCCTCAACCACTGTGTAGTATGGGGCTCTTCTCCTCACAAGTGCCGCAGCTTTCTCATCATCCGGAAGAATCCCGAGTCTGAGGTACTAGAGGAGCTCGGAGATCCAACTCGACGACGTTATTATAGCCGCGACTTCTTGTGCTTCTGCTATTGAGGGCCTTTCTAGGCCTTCCTGAATCAATGTTTTGCTCGTCCCTGTAGGCCTAGTGCTCGCGAGTTTTGACAACACGTCCGCTCGGGCATTCTCTTCCCGAGGTATGTACTTTACCTCAGCTTTTTGCAGCGGTTTCAGTAACTCAGTCACTATCTGCAGATACTTTTTTAGCTGCTCATCTCGGGCCTAGTACTCGCCCCCGATCTGAGAAACCACAATCTGCGAATCACTACAGATAGTGAGCTCTTGCGCTCCGAGGTCATTTGCTAACTTCAATCCAGCAATCAGGGCTTTATACTCTGCCTGATTGTTGGATGCTCGGAACTCGAATTTCACCGACATCTCTACTTGGATTCCTAAATTATTTTCTAGGATGATGCCAGCTCCACTGCCTTTTAAATTTGACGATCCGTCGACAAATAAGGTCCACTGGACCTCTTCTTCTTCTTCGTCCACCATCTCTCTCACAAAGTCGGCTAAGGCTTGTGATTTCACAGCGTTCCGAGGTTCGAATATCAAGTCGAACTCGGAAAGTTCTACCGCCCATGACACCATTCGTCCTGCTAGGTCGGGCTTCTGTAGAATTTGCCTCATAGGGTGATTTGTTTTTACTACCACCATATGGGCTTGGAAATACTGCCTCAGCCTTCTCGCGGTTGTGATCAGTGCGAATGCAACCTTTTCTAACTTCGGGTATCGGATCTCGGGACCCTGTAACGCCTTACTCACGAAGTAGATAGGTTTTTGCACTCTCTCTTCTTCTCTTACCAGTACTGCTCCTCTACATACTTCGCGAGCTTGCCAGCTCGGATCAGTTCTTCGATCGCATCTCGGAGATCGTAACAATCCTCCGTTCGATGCCCATGTTGTTCATGGTAGCTGCAGTACAGACCTCGGTTTGTATTTGTCCTTGTTCTTACCGGTCTGGGCCTGGGCAACCGTTCAGTCCGTTGTATCTCCTTGTATACCTCGCTTATCGATCGTGATAAGGGGGTATAATCGGAGAACTTTCCCCTTGCGGGGGCCCGATCCCTTTTCTCCGATCTCTGCCTTTCTTCCCTAGGCTTCTGAGGTCGGGACCTTTCTGTTCTATTTTCCTCCATCTTGTCCTCCGCCGACTCTCTTTCCATTTTGGCCATCATGGCCTCCTCCGCCCTGATGAACTCGGCCGCTCTGTTTTGAATCTCCTCCATAGTCGTTGGCTCCGACCTGGAGAGGGACTCGGCAAATGGAGACCAGCGGAGTCCGTTAATCAAAAGGGTAATCGCATAGGAGACATGCAAATCCCTTACCAGGAGCGCTTCAGCATTGAACCTTTCGAAATAGGCTCTCAGCGTCTCCCCCTGCTTCTGCTTGATGTTCATGAGGCTTACAGCGGACCTCGGCTTTGTTTTCCTGGTTGTGAAATGAGCCAGGAATTGAGCAGCGAGGTCTGCGAAGCAATGGATCGACCTTGACGGAAGGCGGTTATACCACTTGAGGGTCGTCTTCAGTAAGGTGATCGGGAACGCGCGGCATCGTTCCTCATCCTCCGCTCCGTCATAATCCATTTTGGATTTAAAAGCCTCCAGATGCTCCTCGGGGTCAGTGGTCCCATCGTATTTAAGTCCCGGTGGGGTCCGACCTTGGGGCATCTTGTACTTCAAGATATGTAGGGCCAACGGCCCTTCAGCCTTGAACGATAAACCTCCCCCCTTTCCACCGCGCGTACTTCGGTACTCGGTGTAGGTAAAGGAGTGTCCGCGCTCTTCATGGTAATTCTGGGACTGTCTGTCCCTTTCTTTCTCTCGGGATCTTCTCGACCTTTCCTGGCGATCATCACGTTCCCGAGACCGACGTTACTCATCGGATCTCGGTCCCTCCTCCTTCTTCTCCCGAGAGTGCCCGTTCCGACAATTTCTGGCCGGGTCTTTTTGTTCCAGCTCAAGCCTTCGGAGGCGCTGGGCTAGGTCCTTGACCTTTTCTCGTTCGTGGAGGAGCTTCTCTTCCACCTTCTGGTTTCGGCATTCCTCCCTCCGGAGTTGATCCTCCAAAGGAAGTCACTTCACCATTTCTTGCTCCAACAGTCGGAGCCTCTCCTGCTGATCTCGGATGAGCTGCATTGTCTGGCGCACATCGGGATCAACAGAGGGTCCGACTTCATTGTTTCCAGCAACCGTGCTGGGTTGCTGTTCAGCTTCAGCTCCCCCCGTTCCTCCGAGGTTCAGCTCCTTCTGATTCGCGGGGGGGGCTGAGATTGGTCGGTCTCGTGGACCGTTTCACAGTGTCCGTCCTGCGTGCCTTACATTTGGTATCCTGGTTCTCCTGGGTGGACGAGGCGGACGGTAGTCTTTGTTCTAGCCAGTTTCTCACGTTTGCTACGGTCCCTTAGAAGGTAAATCGACCTCAAAAAGTGTTGTGGTGGGTCCCCGGCAACGGCGCCAATGTTCCGTACCTTTGACTGAGGTATGAACTGTCGCCGAAATCTGACTCCTCGCACAGCTGCTCTCCAAGGCGCTGGAGGTGTTTTCCCTGAAAGGACTCCGAAGCTTAAGTCAATATCAGTATAAGTGTGAGAACTCAACTGAAAGCGTACTTGATACTGTGATGGGACACCCTATTTATAGAGGGAGATTGGAGCCATTTCCGTGCCACCAACGCCGCACGACTCAGGATAACGGCCCCCTGCTTTCCACGGCACGTAGGGGCGTCCCGCGTAGTGTCGATCGTGGCTCCGGGTTTCTCGGCGTCGCTATCCGCTCGCTTCTGGTCGCCGCCCTAATCGGGGGTCTAATCTTATCCGACCTCGGGTCGGGTTATGGGCCAGTCCCCGGGTCCTGCTCCGGATCCAAGTCTTTTGGGCCACTGGCTGTTATTGGGCCTTTAAGGTTTAATGGGCCTCAATCTGGACTCGACCATCGTGGGGTCCGAGGTCCGACCTTGGGCCTTATTTGGGTTCATTCTCTTGGGCTCTTTTTGGGCTAATCATTGGAGTCTGAAACGGGGCCGTCGAATTAGGCCACAATCCGAGGTGTGAACAGTTTCACTCTGTCATGTAGGATTGAATGACCCACCTTTCCGCTAGCCAGATAACATTTAACATACACATATTTACAACTATTTATAGATTTTAAATTAATTCAGGCACATGGAGCTAAGGTTCAATTATGAAATCTTTGCATTAAAAAAATTAGTCTTCATCTTTACTTTATTATTTTGGACTTAAAAAATGTTCATATGAAACCAAAAATGAGGATATATGTCATAGTTGACAACCAGCACATAAGAAGCGTATGTCACCTATCAAGCCTCCAAAAATAAACTCAGTTCAACTACTCATTAATTATCATCATATGATGAAAAAAATACTACTTAAAAATACCAATTGTACAACACTTGGGATTTGTATAGCTAACCTCGAGCATTGGTGTCATAATTCGTTGATGAGGTCCATAAACAAACAATTTCTTAGATCATAAGTTCTACATTGCTGCATCTATTTTAAAAGCACTGAACGAATCTAATGAATAACCTCAAATGGCTCAGTAAAGGAATCCAAGTGGTATGCACTCCACACCCTGGAAAGCCTGGATTTAAAATCTTGTGAACAAAACTGAAAAAGTCTTTATGACTTTAGATAAGCAATTTATTTAAGTTCTTATACAGAAATATCTACTGAAAAATCATTTATGAATAAATTATTTTATACTTAAATATATAATAATAAAAATATTTATTTTAAAAGAATCATAATTCATAAGCATTGCTATCTAAACTAGTGAAGAATAATAAAACTACAATCGAATTCAACATATTGAAAACACACAAGCACTTCAATGTATAACTGTCACGACCCCATTCACAGGCCATGATCGACACTATTGTTTTACCATATTGTTCTGTGTTTGAACTCTAACCCATCCTATATTTGTTGTGGCGTTCTATAGAATGGGACCTGAAAAGGAATATGTTCAACACATGATGATGGATAAAGTATCCTATTGCAGCCAATTAGGGAACAAATGCACCATGGATAAAAAAACACTTTAGCATCAATTATGTAAGTGCAAGAAACAAATATTTGGAGTCTGTTATGAGAGGAAATCTTTATGTTAGTGGTAGAATGTTAGAAAAACCCCTGAAAAATCTTCAAATAAAATTGTGATTCATAAGGAAATTTAGGGCAGTTTCCCTGAATTGAACATGATTCAAACTCATGTCAATCCTTGAGGCTGCCCCAAAGATCAACTATTGGCCGGGTGAAATTGAGCTCTCACACACCAGTCAGCTAAGAGCCCATTGGATCGGCCAGAAATAAAAAAAAAAAATAACACAAATCAACAGTATGAAAATACTAGAGAAACTAGTACATTTGTATTTGTAAATCCCTTCCACCAATTTTTGCAGATTGGAAGCAAGATCTAATTGCAGACTGAAAGAAGGGAATTTGGGGTTTCAATCTGTGCCTGCAACAGAACTCAGATGCCATTGTTAAATAAACATCGCCCAGTTCTCTCAAAGGCACATCAGAACCCTCCAAGTGATCACATTGCAGTTATATAGACAGCAACAGATAGAGGTGGATATCACATATCTATTTTGCTCTATCTATACAACTTGCATGAATGCTGCTACACTGGTTTTTTTAATGATAGTCATGTTTAGGATTTTGAATGAAGGTTTACAACTATTTCCCTATTGTATTATATTTGAATTCTAAGGGTGTGTTTGCTAGTTGAGATTTGGAGGGAAGGGAGGACTTTGAGTGTAGGTTGTGTTTGGGAGTTAGTTTGGTAAGGAGAGGGCATTTGAGGGTTTTTTAAAAACCTCAAAAACACTTCAATCTGCTCAATTTTTAGTTCCCCCAATTTGGGATTCAAAATTCCGAAATTGTTGCACCCAATTGGGAACACATGCATTAAGGTAACAAATATTGGAGTCTAATTTATAAGAGGTTATATTTATGTTTGTGGTAGATTTTCACAAACAGTAGCAGTATATTAAAAAATTTAGGGCAGTTTCCCAGAATTGAAACATGATTCAAACGCATGTTACATCTTGAGAGTCCCCTAAAGATCACACTATCGATCAAGTGGAACACTGAAATTGAGCTCTCACACACAATAAAGCTGAGAATCCATTGGATCGGCCAGTAGTAAAAATAGGACATTTCTAAATGTAAACCCCTCCTTCTATTTCACAAATTAGAAGCAAGAAGATCTAATTGCAGATCGAAAGAAAGGAATTTTAATTTTCAATTTGTGCCGGCAACGGAACTCAGGCGCCATTGTTTAATCAGCATCGCCCAGTTCTCTAAAAGGCACATTGGAACCCTAGAAGTGATATGGTGCAGTGCAAATAAATCTTTTTTATGCATTTAAGAATTTCTCTTATACAATGAATAAAATATATCGACAAATTTGGGGCAGTTTCCCTGAATTGAAACACGATTGAAACACATGTCAATCCTTGAGGCCACCCCAAAAATCACATATTGGCCGGGTGAAATTGAGCTCTCAAACATGATTCAGCTAAGAGCCCATTGGATCGGCCAGAAATCAAAACTTTTTTCACCCAAATCAACAACATTAAGACTAGAGAAAACTAGATGCAAGAAGATCACTTCTGCAGTTATAAATAATATAAATGTAAATCCCTTCCACTCTTTAACAAATTAAAAGCAAGAAAATCTAATTGCCGACAGAAAGAAGGGAATTTAGGGTTTCAATTTGTGCCCGCAACGGAACTCGAACGCCATTGTTGAATCAGTATCGCCCGGTTCTCTCAAAGGCAATTGGAGCCACAGAAGTGAATTCATTGCAGTTTTATAGACTATTCTGACTAACATTTCACCAAACAAAAAAAAAACTAATTTTCAAAACTCTATGACCAAAATGATTCATTTACTCAATAGATAAAATGAACTCGAAACTTGTTAGATCAATTTGACAATTTGATGTAATCTTCATTGGTGCTCTATGACCAAAATGATTCATTTACTCAATAGATAAAATGAACTCGAAACTTGTTAGATCAATTTGACAATTTGATGTAATCTTCATTGGTGTCTAGGGTTTGGCAAAACCTAAATCCAGAACCCAAATACAATTAACCAAACCATTTAAAACAAACCTAATTTAACAAGAATACACATTTACAGCAAATACAACAAAAGTTCACAACTTTATCCTTCAAATCAAACAATTCAATGTGAGCTTAAACAACTTTGATTTATTTTGATATTCACATTCATAAACAGAGAGAGAAGAGAGCTGAAATAGTCAAAAGGAAATCCAAAACAAACACAATAAAACTTTTTTTTTTAACACTGCACTAATTTTCAAAGTAATGACACTGATGTTGCTGAAAAAAAAAAAAACGATAAGGGTGCATCGGCCAGATGAAAAGGAAGGAATGAGTAGAATTTGGTTTGTTGGCTGAGAATGAGAATTGGGATTATGGTGTATATATATATGGGGAGCGAAAGCGAATGAAGCAGCGGCGGATCACAAAAGAAATAATACTAGGGTTTTTAATTAAAACACATGCTTCGTCCTTTATTTTATTTATTCAATTTAAAAAAAAAATGCATGTTTTCTTTTTTATTTATCTGTACTATATATAAATCTATACTATAGATAGGGATTGGAAAAAATAATTACTTTTTTTAGTGTTCACATTAAAAAATATAAAATAAAATAAATGTAAAAGATAATCACCTCTATTTTTATACATATGTTATTTCTTTTACTATTTAATTTTATTTTTTCTTCTTTTTTAGAGAAAAATTAAAAAAATAAATAATATATCTCAAAAAAAAATGCAGCTTGACGAGCATGAAATATCCAACTAGATGCTAGTCTATCTAAAAAAATTTATTAACTTTTTTTCAATTATATTTTTAATCTATATCTATATCTATATTTATATAATAAATAAAATAATTAATATTATATAAAATAATTTATATTAATAGATACAATATAGATTAATTAATTATCTTTCATATTCTCAACATATTTCTAATTTAATAAATAGAATTGCATGAAATTCAATTTCTTAAATAATAAAGTAAGAAATTCATAAATTAATACAATATTGAGTAATATATTTTTTTAATTAAAAATATTATTCTATTTTTTAACTAAAAATATTGAAGTTTTCTCTATCAAATACTTATATATATATATATATATATATACATATTTTGTTGTAAAATATATAATTCTTCATTCAGATATATTTTTCTCTTTACCTCCTCAACCCTTTCAACTTCATTTTTTTTCTCTTTCTCTCTTATTTTGTTATCTTTATTTCTTGCTCTTCTCTTGTCTCTTCTTTCTTCATTTTTTCATATCTATCTTCTTATTCCTTCTTCACCTTTTTTTCCTACTATTTTATTTTTTATTCTTCTTTCCATTTCTATATATTGTTCATCTTTCTTTTATATATATTTTTTATTATTTTCTTCTTCTCCTCAATTTTTCTTCATTTTTTTCTTTTTTTTTTAATTTTTTACTCATCTCCTTCTGTCTTCTTCTTTCTCCTCCATTTTTTCTCTTCTCTTTTTATTTATTATATTTTTTTTCTTTTTTCCTTCTTCTTCATTCTCCATATTATTTTCTTAGTGCATCTCGAATCGGTTGTTGCTGAAGGAACAGTTCCATTGTTTGCGTATGGATGATCATACAAAAGTCTCTGATCATCGTAGTGCTCTTAATGGTATAGTCTCAGAATTAGAGGCTATTGGCGTCAAGATCGATGACGAAGATAAGACACTAAGACTGATATTGTCTCTTCCATCTTCCCGTGAACATATCAAGCATGTTTTAATGTATGGGAAGGAAACTCTGAATTTTGAAGAAGTTGCAAGTAAGATTATTTATGAAGAAAGAAGAATGAAAAATGATGAGAAGACTTCATCAGAATCAGTGTTGGTGGCTAGGGGAGAGAACTCTAAGAGAAAGTTCCATGCAAAGACTCCGACGTGCTGGAAATGTGGTCAAAGTGGGCATGTGAAAAGAAATTGTTCAAACCGTGCAGGGTCGAAAAAGACTCTTCGTCAGAAGTTTGCAATCTGTCTCTCCTTGTGGGAGATGATGGTGATCTTCTCTAGAATGTGAGAAGTGTATCCTCATGGCATAACCGCGATGTCATGGAAAAGGATAAGATTTGCTAGCGGGTCCACAGGTATACACAGGCATTGGTTAGCGGGTGATGCAAGGTGTGGTGGAGTTATGTTGATGGCTAATGAACTTTCAGGGAATCTAACATTCGGAGTTGCACAATAAATTTCAGCAAAGTTTCAACATGTATCAAAGTAAAATTCTTGGGATGGTTTAATTATATTCCAAGTGACTGTACTCTTTATGGTGGAGTATGATGATAGTTCTTTATAATTATGATTCTTGGTATAAGCAATGACAAATCAAGATGTGTCACTTCCAATCAAGGTGGAGATTGTTGGGTTTGCTTGGAAGTCTCATATTGGGAAAAACACAAAAGGGTAGAGTGCGTTGTGATTATATATAGGAACCTAAATTTTGGTTTTCAAAATGCACCAAGTCAAAAACACTCAAATATAGTATTTGACTTTTATTTTTCTTCTTATATATTCTTGTGTAGTTTGGGAGAGGTAGTTCAAATATTAGGTTGGAGAATGTGGGTGTACAGGGGTTGTGGGTATGGTTGAGAGAATAGTCTATATGTTGTAACAATTTTCACACAGTGTTATTTTCTGGTTGTCATTAGGTATCGGTCGTGGTTTTTTCTCTAGTTTTGGAGTTTCCACGTAATTATTTGTGTTGCGCTTGTGTTTTTATTTTCTCTGTTTTAAGGTTGTTTTTCAAGGGGAAAGTAATTTTTCCCAACAAAAATGGATCACACAACTTTTTAATTTATTGCACAATTAATAGTAATAACAATTTATTTTGATACGTTTTGGATATGATATTATAGAGATTTTTTTACACATTTAATGATTTCATCTATCTAAAAAAAATTCATTCAAAATAAAATAAATTATTTTACCTTAAAATTATCTTGATATACAATATCATTACACAAATTCTGTTAAAAAATCTAGAAAAAAAATGAATTTACACATATCAAATAAATGGAATTACACATACCAAACAAATTAAAGAGTATTACACAAACCAAATAAATAATATTACACATACCAAATAAAAAGTAATAATATTACACATACCAAATAAAAGGTAATAATATTACACATACCAAATAAAAGGTAATAATATTACACATACCAAATAAATAATATTACACGTACAAAATAAAAAGTATTACACATATCAAATACGAGGGATTACACATGCCAAACAAGGAGAATTACACATACTAATAAAGGAAATTATACTATCAAACATAAAACATTACACATGTCATATAAAGGGTGTTACACATACCATAGAAAGCGAATTACACATACAATAATATAAGAAATTAATATGTGTGATGAGTGAATAATATAAGAAATTCACATCATTCTATGCTATAATGGATTGAAATCAATACTTGTAAATAAATGAATGAACAAAACCTTGACATATGGAGCGTTGAGATCTATATCGTTATTAATGTGATGTGCACTAGACTCCCCCATAAATATGAATATTGAAAGAAAAGAATGAAATATGAAGAAGAAAAAAAATTGCAATGATGTATTTTATTTCCGCCAAAAAGTAATAAATCTTGCTTACTCTCTCCGATTTGTGTTGAAAAAAAAAAGATCGAATGGTTTATGGCAAGCATTCCTCAATAGGAAAATATTATAAAATTGTTTGCTGAATCTATGGTGATTGTTTGATACACAATCAATATCTTTTATGATTTCATAATTAAATTTTCAAATATTTGAATAAGAATTACTATTTTTCAATTAAAATAAATTGTATTTATTAAATTGATATTTCAATTATGATTTATTCAATCAAATTTTTATTAATTATTTTTAGTTGCATTAAATTGATGGCTCATTATTGACTGAAATTTGATGTACAAAAAGACTTTTTATTTCTATTTTGATCACTCCCTTTTAATGAGAGGAGAGTGCTCACATACAGTCCATCAAAAAGACTGAATGTACAGTCTCTATATAAAAAACACTACAGGACACTTTGCTTTAATTTCAATTACATTTTTATCCCTTTTTCTTTTTTTTATCCAACAAATATAACCATTTTCTTTCTATCAAGCCCAAGATCACCATTACCACCCATTCCTCACCCTCAATCTACCACCACCACAATAACCACATCACAACCACCGCCAGACCCAATTTCTGAACCTCCTCCATTACTCAATCCAGCTCAACACAAACCCTTATTTGAAACCCATAAAGCCACCTTATTCTCAACAAAATTTGATCTCCAGGACACACTTTGTGTAGAATTCCTCATTTTACTTTTTAAAAATGATCAAATATGATTATTGTATTTTTTTTTTTTTACACATTGTTCTAGCACTCAAGAGCACAAATTTATAAAATAGTTGAGAAAATACAAACAACTACATAAATAATAATTTTAAAAGGATGAATATTCATCAACCTAGAGAAAAAAAGATGAAGGGTAAGGAAGATGGAACCAACTTGAAAGGAAGAAGAGGATGCGATGGTTTGAGTGTTTAGGGAGAGAGAACAGAACTTTAGGAAGTGTTTGACGTTTTGTGCAAATAGATTGAGTAATGGAGGAGGTTTAGGAGGATCTGATGGTAACAAGTGTGGTGGTGATGGAGGATTGGGGTGAGAAATGGGTGGTGATAGTGTTCTCGGATTTGATGGAAAAGAGGTTAGATTTGTGAGATAAAAGGAAGGACAAAATTGTAATTTAGAGGAATTTTTTGACCAACTTTTTTGAAACATTCATATTGAACTGCATTGTAGCATTTGGCTTATTTGTCCTGTAGTGTTTTTTATATAAACTGTACATACAACCTTTTTGGTGGACTGAATGTGAGCACTCCCCTTAATGAGATAGGTGTATATACACCTTTTAATATATACAAAGAATATATCATTTTATTACAATAATAATAATAAGAGCATTTTTTTTTCACGGAATAATTTGAGCATTATTGTCATGTAAACAATAAAAAAAGACAATCCAAGACATGTGTTATACATGATATATATTATATAATGTTTATATCATATATTATATATTGTACACATTATATATTACAAATTGCATTGTACAGAAATATGATGTTGTAATATATGATATATAATGTGTATAATATGCATGGTTCTTAAAACCGGAGCAGACCAGCCAGTCGGACCACGAACCGATGAGGTGTCCGGTCCGATTAGGGCCAAGAAACCGCAGAAAAAGAAGCCGGAGAGGAACTGCCGCGAACCACCGGTTAACCGGTGAACCGGTCGAAAACCGGCGGTCCGCGGCTCAAGCAGCGGTTTCAATTTTCTCCTCTCATCGATCTGTATTATGTTCTCTGATTCTCTCACTGCTCACTGCCCTAATCCCGCCCCACCCTCTCTCGATACCTAACCCCGTGGCCAGCCCAGCCCACTGCCGCCGCGTCCGCGGTCGCTGCGTGCAAGGCCGCCTCGTCCAAGGTCGTCCAGCAGCACAGCAGCACAACATAGCAGCACAGCATAGCAGCACAGTACAACAGGACAATAGTCGACAGTCGGCGTCGTCGCTGCTTCCAGAATCGCCGCCTCCAGGGACGCCTCTGTAACACCCCATTACTTAGGGATGTCCGTGCGAAGGGCACTATCCCAACGAACACGCTAAACATATGCATAAACTCTTAAATAAACTGAATTAACTGAAAATAACTATTAAACTGATAACTGTAAATATTTGATATAACTGGTATAACTGGAATAACTGTTTAACTGCTGAGAATACTGAAAATATCTGAAACGTAATAGAAAAGGTAACCTGCCTCTAAAGTCTGGAGCAACTATTACAACTGAAACTGAAATGTCTTATAAAACTACTACTGGAATAAACATAAAACAAAATCTTAAGACTCCACGATCGAACCGGAGCTCACCCAAGATGACAGCTGAACGACCTCTAATGGATCAACGGCTCCTCGTTGGCTGCGGGATCGTACTCTGAAATGTGGTTGATGAGGGGTGAGTCATCGACTCAGTGATGGGGAATATGCATGCAATGCAACATTCATAACACATATATCACAAACTGGCATGTTATCAACCATACAATCAATATCCTGTCGAGCTGTCACACTAAAGCCTGCATACCAAGCCCCTTTACTGATATGGGCTAAGAGCGCCCCCGATCCGTCAACCTCAAACCAAACACCCTTAGACTCCAACCTCTGAATCTCTCCTGCCATGGGCCTCCTCTCTGGTGCAACGTGGGCTAAACTCCCCTACGATCTCCGCTCCTCCACCACAGGATTCCTACTCAAGGCATCCGCCACCACGTTCGCCTTCCCCGGGTGATACTTGGTCGAACAATCATAGTCGCTAAGGAGCTCCAACCACCGTCTCTGTCTCAGATTCAGGTCCTTCTACTCGAAGATGTACTTCAGACTCTTGTGATCCGTGAAGATCTCACATGTGTCCCCATACAGGTAGTGCCTCCTAGACTTCAGGGCGAAGATCACTGCTGCCAACTCCAGATCATGTGTGGGGTAGATCTACTCATGCTTCCGTAGCTGCTTGGAAGCCTAAGCAATCACCTGTCCCCTCTGCATAAGCACACATCCCAGACCAACCCTAGATGCATCGCAGAACACCGAGAAACCACCACTACCCGACGGCTGAACCAAAATCGGTGCTATAATCAAACTGTCCTTCAATCTCTGAAAGCTCTGCTCACACTTCTCTGTCCATGTAAACTTCGCACCCTTGTGCGTTAGGGCAGTCAACGGTGCTGCTACCGTCGAGAAACCCTTCACGAACCTGCGGTAGTAACCTGCTAGCCCCAAGAAACTCCGAATCTCGGCTGCTGACGTCGGCCGCGCCCACTGACGTACCGCCTCAACCTTCTTCGGGTCCACCGTGATACCCTCACTCGTCACCACATGTCCCAAGAAGGCCACCATGTCCAACCAGAACTCACACTTCGAGAGCTTAGCATACAACTGGTGCTCTCTCAGTGTCTGTAACACCGTCCTCAAATGCTCCTTATGCTCCTCCCTACTCTTACTGTACACCAAGATGTCATCAATGAACACGATTACAAAGCGGTCCAAGAATGGCTTGACCACTCTGTTCATTAAGTCCATGAAAGCAACTGGGGCATTCGTCAACCCGAAAGACATCACTAAGAACTCAAAGTGTCCATAGCGGGTCCGAAACGTCGTCTTAGGTACATCCTCATCCCTGATCTTCAGCTGATGATATCCTGACCTCAGATCTATCTTCGAGAAACACACTGCTCCCTGCAGCTGATCGAACATATCATCAGTCCTCGGCAACTGGTACTTGTTCTTCACTGTGACCTTGTTCAGCTGCCTGTAGTCGATGCACATCCTCATAGATCCGTCCTTCTTCTTCACGAAGAGTACCGGCGTTCCCCACGGTGATGAACTCGGTCTAATGAAGCCTTTATCCAACAACTCCTGTAGCTGACTCTGAAGCTCCCTAAGCTCTGCCGGTGCCATACGATACGGGGGTATAGAAATGGGCCTCACTCCTGGCTCCAGGTCTATACCGAACTCCACCTCTCTGACCGGAGGTTTCCCGGGTAGATCCTCCGGAAACACATCCATAAACTCCCGCACTACTGCTATGTCACTGCCACTACTCTGCCCCACTGATGTATCACTCACTGCTGCCAGATAGCCACCGCACCCTTTGCTCAACAGCCGTAGAGCACTCATTGAAGATATCAGACGATCCACCGGTGTACAGCTACTACTCTAGAACTCTACCGGCTCTCGCTCTGGGACCCGAAAAGTCACCGTCTTCCCACGACAATCCACCTCTGCATACTGTGCTGCTAACCAATCCATACCCAAAATCACATCAAACTCTGTCATCTCAAGAACCATCAGATCCGCCTCTGCACGAAACTCTCCGAGCTGAACTGGACATGATCTGAGAACTCGGTCTACATCTAACGATCCCCCTCCCGGTGTGCTAACCCGAAAAGGCAACTCAAGGGCGGAAGGACCCTCACTGAACCTCAAAGCGAAGAACACAGATATGAAGGAATGCGTTGCCCCGGGATCGAACAACGCTAAGGCCTCAAAACCCCTAACTAATATGATACCTGTAAGAACGGCATTGGATGCGTGGGCATCCTGTCTGGTGATAGCAAAAAGACGGGGCTGTCCTCCGGAGCCTGAACCTCTGCCTCCTGACACTCTACTGTCTGTCCTACCACCACCCCCGCCTCTGCAGGCGGATGCAAAAGAACGAGCATGACCCTGAGATGGCTGCCCTGCTGGAAAAGCTGTCTGAACGAAACCCACACTAGGAGTCGGCTGTCTGACCGGACAATCCTTGTACCTGTGGCCCTCCTGGCCACAATGATAGCATCCTCTGGTCCCCATGCGGCAAACTCCAGAGTGAAGCTTGCCGCAGGTCTGGCACTGCGGGTGGGAAGAGACTGATCCCCCCTGCTGAGACGAAGCTGAGGGCCGGCTAACTCTGCTCTGACTCTGGCCCTGTGAAGCTGTGGGGCGAGCCGAAAAGGGTGCTGAGGAGGAGACCCTGCCTGGCTGGAACCCCGAGGAATGATGCTGCTAAGGCTGACTGCGGGTAGGGGCTGCTGTACCTGAATATGAACAGGTGTGTCTCGCCTTCTTCTCTCCTCTGGCATGTGCATCCAAGGTCTTCGTCTCACATGACAGGGCAGCATTCAGTGCCTCATCATAACTCTCTGACGTCTCGTAGCACGTCAAAGCAAACCTGTACTAGGTGGGGAGTCCCTAAAGAAAACGCTTCACCTTCTCGTTCGGGGTCATGGGGAACTGAGTGACCCCGGCGAGTCGAGTGAACTCGGCATCGTACTCCGTGACCGTCATCTCTCTGGTCATCCTCAGGCTCAAGAATGTCTGCAGTGCTCTGTCCCTCAAGCTGGCGGGGATGAATCTATCTCTGAACCCTCGGGTGAACTCTTCCCAGCTCAGTCGTGGTGCATCCGGGCCTCTGCTGTCCCGTAAGGATCGGTACCACGTATCCGCTATCCCTCCTAGCTGCTGTCCTGCCAACTCTGCGGTAAGCTCCGACGGTAGACGAAGGATCTCGGCCCTTTTCTGAATCCAGCCAAGAAAAGTCGTCGGCTATATATCTCCTAGTACACCAGAGAAGTGCGGAGGGTTTGACCGGCTGAAACGGTCGATCAGCTGGTCCTCCGTCACTCTCGGGGTCTGCTTTGTTGTGGCTACCTGATGTGCCTGTGCGGCCACTATCTCTGCCAACGCGGCGACTATGTCGACAAGCTCTTACACCCGGAACCGGAGGAAGTGCGGCGTCGAAAAGGAGGCATGATCCTGGTGAGGTCAAACCATAAGACATATCAGAAAGAGATTTCAAAGGAGACACTGACTACTACTGAACTTAACTGACTTTACTTTCTATGAACCTTTCGTGGCACTACATTCCATGGCCATGGGTGCACTTCCATTAACATGGTTGTCATGACACTTAAGGTTCCTAGCTCCAGACTCTAGGAGGAAACCTATGGGCTCTGATACCAACTGTAACACCCCGCTACTTAGGGGTGTCCGTGCGAAGGGCACTATCCCAACGAACACGCTAAACATATGCATAAACTCTTAAATAAACTAAATTAACTGAAAATAACTATTAAACTGATAACTATAAATATCTGATATAACTGGTATAACTGTTTAACTGCTGAGAATACTGAAAATATCTGAAATGCAATAGAAAAGGTAACCTGCCTCTAAAGTCTGGAGCAACTATTACAACTGAAACTGAAATGTCTTATAAAACTAGTACTGGAATAAACATAAAACAAAATCTTAAGACTCCACGATCGAACCGGAGCTCACCCAAGATGACAGCTGAACGACCTCTAGTGGATCAACGGCTCCTCGTCGGCTGCGGGATCGTACTCTGAAATGTGGTTGATGAGGGGTGAGTCATCGACTCAGTGATGGGGAATATGCATGCAATGCAACATTCATAACACATATATCACAAACTGGCATGTTATCAACCATACAATCAATATCCTGTCGAGCTGTCACACTAAAACCTGCATACCAAGCCCCTTTACTGTACACTGTATATGTGATCTGTCACCTAGCACTCAGCATAGGCATAATCTAATCTGACTCAGCGCGCGGCATGAGTTTACTCATAACTGACCCTCGTGGGGTATATCTGTATCTGTAACCAAGCCGTCCGATAACCGGGATCGGAACGTACTTGGCGGGCTTGGGCGACTCACCGCTAATTAGTAAACCATACTAAGATACTGGGACTGACCACCGGCCATAGCGTCTGACGTATACTAATCAGGGGCGGCGTAACTACTCTAGACAGTCAGTACATAACTCACTCTAGCAATCATACATGTCATGAATTCTATTTATAGTCTTATTTATCTGTTTATCACATGTCATATCATAAAGCAGTAAACATCCAACCAATCAGCATTTCATATACACAGCATAAAAACATAAGTCTCTACTATTCTACTCTAACTGCCTAACATGTTACTAATTATACTACTACTCTACATACAAACACATGCATAATAACTTTATTATTGTCTTTCCTAGTTATCTAATTATCAAACATAAATATATGCCATAAATGTTAAACTACATGCAAGACCTCCACTCACCTGGATACTCCTGACACTGAGAAGCAACGTCAGCTCCGGCTCCAGCCAGCGGCACTGCGTTCGCACATGGAGTGCAAAAAGGACTCATTAGGACCCTTGAAGAAGAGAAAACAAAACTTGAACTGCTGCTGCGGATCACGCTGTCGCTAGCGAGGTACTGCCTCTCGCTAGCAAAGGGTCGGCCGCTGGCGAGCTCCTCCTTCTCGCTGTCGACCATCACGCAGAAAAAGGGCAAAAATGACTTTTTACTCACCGTCGGGAATTTGCTCAAGCAGAGTATCCCCAAGACGTCGAAACCTCACTCCGACAGAGTTCCTTTACTGAAAAAGAACGCTCAAAAGCACTGCTCTTGAAAAGGGCAGGAGAATGAGGTGTGAAGAAAAGGACTCCACTACTACTCATATATATAGGTGAGGGGGAACAGGCTGACATCATCATGCTGTGTCCGATGTGGGACTTCGGTCCGGTCACTAGCGACAAGAGTACGGTGGCTAGCAACCAGCTCTTCGCTAGCGAGCGCTGGATGCTCGTTGGCGAGCGCCTTCTGACAGCAACGCTGTGACGTTTGTTCTGTACGATGTGGGACTAGGTCCCATCGCTAGCGACTCACATGTGGTCGCTAGCGACCAACTACTCGTTAGCGGAAGCTGGCTGCTCGCTAACGAGTCCCCTCTGACAGCAACTTGCTGACATGTTCTGACGTGTCCTAAAGAGAGTCCTTCCTAAGGGATACTATGATACGGGGTATCACAGCCTCCGGGTCGCCGTTGCCGCTTCGAAGATCGCCTCGAGGAGGGAGCTCCTATAGGACCTGCACTGCACAGGTAAGGTAAGTAATTTAATTGTTTGATTAGTTTATGTTTAATAATTTCTGCTTTATAATTTTTATTTTATATCAATGTAATAATTTTAATTTCTGTTTTTGATTTATTTCTATTTTTAGATTTTTTATTTTATTCAATTTTTAATCGTGTTATTTAATTTTTTTTGCTCCTGAACATGTTTTAGATTAAGAATTTGTTGTATCGTTGATTTATTTATGCCATTTTGGTTTGTGATCTGTTTTATAATTATTGGTATTCTACATTTATACTATTCTTCAATCATTGATTTTTTTTATTTATGTTTCTGTTTACTTTTATGGATGGTTTAGTTGATTTTTTTTTTTTCTATCTTTGATTTTGACATTTTATTATTGTTTATGGACTGAAGTTTAAAACTAAGTTGTTTCAAAATTTTAATTTTTTTTATTGACTTCTTATCTTCTCATGTACTTATAAGTTAATGTTGTTAATGTTGTGACTTGCTAATTTGAATGATTTGGGGACTTGAATTAATGGATTATGCTGTATGGATCATGCACTTCATATTTTGTTGTATGGATTAATGGATTATGCACTTAATGGATTATGTTGTATGGATTAAAGTTATCTCATGAACTATGTTTTATGAATTTTATATCTTATTATGCCCAGGTCCCCCGATTTTCAACTCCCGGTACAACCTCCGATTAAACCGATTGAACCTTCGAACCTTTGCATCGGCTGGTTCGATCTCCGGTCCGGTTCTCGCAACCATGATAATATGGGATATCTAATATGCATTAGATATAATATATGATGTGCATATTATTCCATATATGATACACATAATATGTAAGCTCTTTTGATTGATTCTTTATTGTACACTCATATTTTTTATAATAATATTATACATATGTTACACAACCTTCGGTCTTTATATATCATGTGTTTGAATTTTGATATGCCGTTGGTTTAGTAGCCAAATTTTTATTCTTCAATCTTTACATATAGAACCTGCTTGCACATCCCTTTTAAGCGTTGTTCATTATTTCTTTATAAGGGAAATAACGAGGGTAGGAAACTCCAATTTTTCTACCTCCATCATCAATTGGACAATTTTATTTTTGAACCTGAGGAATAACTCATCCATGATTCCTTCTCCAAATTGCGCCTTCAAAAGAGGTTCAAAAACAGCTCTGTGGTATTTGACAATAAACTCCCCTCTCATATTTTCATCAAGTAGTTCGCCATTGTGATCTTCAGCAACAACATCTTCATTTATGTTGGCATCCCAACCCATTGTGATAGATTCTAGTCTATGAAGAATGAAAGATCCTTCTTCCTCAATAATTTGCTTAGCTTCCTCTATTGTAGGATCATATATTGGGAGATTAAAGGTTTCCAATTTCACTTCTTCAATCAAATTCTGCAATATATATTAAATAAATATGAGCATCGTTAGAGGCACAACAAAAAACCAGTCAAAACAGGTCAACAAATAGAAATTTAGGTCACAATTAATCAGTCCATTAAAAATATACTCATGATTAAAAGTGCTAATTGGGTCATAAAATGTTAAATGGACTTTGTTAACTGTTTTGGCTGGTTTTTGTTGTGCCTCAAGTATTTTGTGAATAAATATTGTATGTATGAATTAACAAGACATAGTGCAAAACTGTAATTCAAAATCATATTGCACTTCACCCCTAACTATTAAGGAAGTCATGCCCATTTTAATCGTTAAACTTAAAAAATACGCATGAACAAAAAATAATAGTAACTAAAATATGATTGGTGTAAAAAAAAATTGTACAAGATTAATTTTTACCATTACATTTTAAAAGTTTAAATATAAGAGTATGTCCATATTAAAATTTAACGATATGAATAGATATTGTATAAATATTGTATAATTTTTTACTGTATATATAATATTCCTTAAAATAATATATGTATATATGAATGTTTAGTGTGTATATTTTATGATAAATACTTGGAACACAATAAAAAATCAGTCAATGCAGCCAACAAAGTTCATTTAACACTTTATGGTCCAAGTATCACTTTTAATCATGAGTATATTTTTAATGGGCTTGGTGATTGTGGCCCAAATTCCTATTTATTGATTGTTTTGACTGGTTTTTTGTTATGTCTATAGCAATGCTCATATTTTATATATACTTATTATTATCCTTAGATTTTGAAATGGTTACATTTAAGCACCTAAATTATTTGAGATTATGTACCTCTAACACCATGTCATAGAGTGACATGCCAATCAAGCCCCAAGAAGTTCTCATTTCAGATGTTTCTTCCCTTCCAACTAAAATAAGAACCATCCCACCTCCTGGCACCAGTTCCTCTGAACGAAATTTCAGAAATGATTTGAGATCAAATTGAAATTGCTCAAGATATGCTTTGTGCATCGCTCGAGTACTTGTGCTTGTTAAATAGATGTTATCCTTTATAACCAAATCTCTTGGAGCCTGTTGAAAACATATACACACCAATATAATTACATAGTATAATTTTTACGCACAAATGATATAAAATTATTGAAAAACTCTCCGTGCACAATTAAATGGAATACAAATGCTTGCGAAACAAAAAAAAAACCGGTCAAAATAGCCAATAAAACTCATTTAATATTTTATGGCTCAAATAGTATTTTAATTATGAGTATATTTTTAATGGGCTGGATGATTGTGACTCAAATTCCTATTTGTTGACTGTTTTGGCAGGTTTTTTATTGTGCCTCTAGCAATGTTCTAAATGGAATCAACAAAAAGTTATTAAATGTTATCACAAATGTTTGGGGAACAACAAAAAATCAGCCAAAACGGCCAATAAATCCCATTTAACATTTTATAGTCCAAATAGTATTTTAATCATGAGTATATTTTTAATGGGTTGGGTGATTATGACCTAAATTCCTATTTATTGACTGTTTTTTACTGATTTTTTATTGTGCCCCTAGTAATACTCAAATGCTATACATAAAAATACTAAAAATAAAATAAATGCTATACACAAAAAATACTGATCTCACCTGAAATGTTATACACAAATGCCTGGGACACAACAAAAAAATCAGTCAAAACAGTTAACAAAACCCATTTAACACTTTATGATCCAAATAATACTTTTAATCATGAGTATGTTTTTAATGGGCTGGGTGATTGTGGCCCAAATTCTTATTTGTTAGCTGTTTTGACTGATTTTTTTTTGTGCTTCTAGCAATACTCAATGTTATAATCATTAAAATTATAACGGTCAATTCTGCAATTACATTTCTCTCTCTCATATTTGTTACACGAGTAATGCTATTGGTACATACCAAATGATATGTATAGTATACATATGTTTTGATCTAATGATGGAGAAAAGAAGTGTAAGTGGTGGAGTGATGTCACATCAAAATTCAAAGGTAATGAAGTGAATGAAGAATGTATGTAAGAGAAAATGTACGTACAAATATCATTATTGTTATTTCACAATTTATTTCATTGTATTCATTAATTGACTACGCATACAATGATATTAAATTTCACCTAAAGTAAAACATGTACATTTCATATATATGATGATTTATTTTTTTATTTGGATAAAAATTACACAAATTATTTGGGGCAGAACAAAAAATCAGCCAACAAAATCCATTTAACACTTTTAATCATGAATATATTTTTAACACAAATGCTTAGGGAACAACAAAAAATCAGCTAAAACAGCCAACAAAGCTCATTTAGCATTTTATGGCCCAAATAGCATTTTAATCATTAGTATATTTTTAATGGGCTGAGTGATTGTGGCCCAAATTCTTATTTGTTGGTTGTTTTGGCTGATTTTTTTTTGTTGTACCCCTAGCAATGCTCTGTTTTTAATGGACTTGGTGATTGTGACTCAAATTTCTATTTGTTGGCTATTTTTGCTGGTTTTTTTGTTGTGCCTCTAAAGATGTTCTAAAAATAAATATAGATTTGGTGAGTTAGGGACATACGTACCTGAGAAAGCCAATGCGAACCATAAGATGAATGAAAGTAATGCAAGGAATTATTGGGAAAGAGCCTGTTATGAAATGTGCCAGGAGTTGCATTAATAAAACATGAACCAAACTTGTTCTTATTATTATTTTCTTCTTCTAATGTTTGGTAGAATTGAGGGAGTGATGTAAAGAGAGTATTGAAATCATTTCCGAATAGATCATTCAGAAAAAATTGGAAAGCTGGTGGTGGTGGTGGCGGCATAATGAACAAGTTGACATCAAGAATAATGTTGATGATGTGAGAGATCAGTTGAAGAGTATTTGGTCCTGAAGAACAACCTAGATCTGCCACCTTGAAACAGTACTTATTATTATTATTATTATTATTAATAGGAAGATCAATAATAATAATATCAGAATAGATCTTCTTGATAGTTTCTTCTAGTATGGGTTTTGTCTTGAGCATCATCTTTTTCTGCTCCATCAAAAACCAAAGTCAGAATAATTAATAATAATATATGATTAGATTAGCTATCTAGTGTCAGAAGAACATGCATGGAACATTAATTAGTAATAATATAATATATTTGCAAGCAACTTAATAAGCACGACAGGCAATAGCAATATTATTTATTTGAATTGTATTTGTAAAATTAATAATATTTAATAATTAAATTTTATATTGAAAAAAGAAAAAAAATAAATTGATTGATGAAGGTAATTATTTAAAAAAAGTTAAAAAAGAATTATAATATTTTTTAATCTTATTTTTTAGAGTTTAAAAATAAATATCTTCTAGAAAAAAATTTTATTTAAGTAATCTAATAAGTAGAGAGGTGTCTCATAATATATATATATATATATATCACAAATGATTGGGGAACAACAAAAACCTAGCCAAAACAGTCAATCAAGCTCATTTAACATTTTATGACCCAAATAATATTTTAATCATGAGTAAATTTTTTGTTATACCCCTAGCAATGATCTATATATATATATATATATAATATATGAGACATATCAAGTGAGAGGGATGAGAGTGAGAGAAATAAATTTGGACCATTAGATCTTATTTAAATAGTCAAGATTAAAACATAGAGTCATGTGACTTTTTTTTTTAAGTGGCCATGTCACTTTTTAAAATTTTTTTAAGTAGTCAAATATATATATATATAATTTGAGGAAATATATATATATATAATTTGAGGAGTGAGTGCGTACGTACTGGAATGAGAGAGTTATTTGCGTAGCTTTTATCTCCGATGCCGCCGATCATGTGCAGGACTTGCTCCGTTGTCATCATGACCACCACGATGTCCTGAAGCGGCTACCTAGCTAGCTGCTACTCAGCAACAATGATCGACAATATTGTGTAATTCTGAAATGCGTACTATAAAAAAATTATTATTGAGTAATAATACTAAGAAGATATAACCAACCAATTTAGATTTGGTTCTTAACTTGTTATTAACTGTCCTTCGCTCTGCATACATACCTATGTTTTTATAGATTAAACACTTGATTGATCTTGATATCTTTGCCTTAAATTGCAATGATAAATTGCCGTAACACTCTTTGAAATGCGATTCCATGACCATATGCATTCTAGAAGGCAAGTCACCAAAATTAAAATCTAATTAATTCAATTTATTAGGCTAAGTTTGACACGTAGCCGTTTCCAATATTTTTTCTATATATGATGTCACTGTTGCTCATTGAAAGAACTAGTAATTTTTTTATGTTTGCTACAACTCTCCTCCCTAAGAATACTTGTTAGAAAACATATGTTTAGTAATAGGATTGTTGTATTTTAATTGGTATAAAAATAACAGATTTTGAGAATTTTCACTTACAGAAAACGTCCATCTATGATAAATATATATTTTTTAATATTTAAAAGTGAGTGTCCATCAACTTTTTCATTAGTATATGGGATGATAATCTCCATTCATTTTATTTTTCTACTACATCTATTATTGATGATGAATTGAATATTCTAACGAGGTATTCCCTCTTAAATATTTGCGTAACATAACTCATTATTGGTCAAACCTAGGGTATTTTATCTTTATCCAATAATGTTTGATGTACAATAGAAATATGTCCAACTTGTATCCAACGTATGCTATCCATGTTACAGGATGCGTGCTATACGTATATGTGATCTTTATCTATGTATAAAAGAGAGTTTTTTAATTATTACATGAAAATTAAACAAACAAAACCAAAGAGCTATCTAAAATAAGTCACTCTCCATTCCGCTCCTATGAGAGCTGCATGGGCACATCCTGAGGAGGGAGGGGCCAGAGCAGCCAAGTGTAAGAACTAAAATAGTAGACTATTAGTCCAATTAGGAAAATATCATTAATTTATAGAATTTACTATAAATAGGTGATAGGATGATGTAATTAATATACAATTGATGAGTAATATAATTGATTTATTTCTCTTTTAGAATTTTAATATTTGAAATTATTTTCTCTTCTCCCTCTTATTGGCCCTTAATTGGGATATTCTATCATCTTCTACACTCTCTTAATTTCTTACTTCTTACATTGGTAGTGCTTTCATTGGTCACCATGTTAGGAGCTTCAAATTCACCGTATTCTCTGCATGGTGAATCATCGGATTCAACTTCTCCTAATCAATCTACATTTATGCATCTTTTGATACAATTGAAAAATCAAGTGGATGAATTTGCTGCTTATAATAAAAGAAGAGCTATGGAATTAAAATTGCTTTGCTGGCAGAATCAAGGAATTCAGATCAATAAGCATCGCTAGCTAATAGATAAGAAATTACAGCAACCAATATTCAGAAATCTCCATCAGTCACAGATCAACAATTCAAATAGAAGAGAAACTAGATCTACAAGAGGATGAAGAGAAATAATCTTATGCTCTGCAACCTTATGCTTTAAGTCACGACAGAGGAAATTAGGTCATCCACGATGGCGGAGCAACACCTGAGATGGAAAGCGATGATGGGGATAAATCGACAACACACAGTCGTGGTATTGGTGGTAATCGGCATTTCAGCGGCACCGAGGTCGGCGCCCTCGCGATAAGGAAAGGAGAAGCGCATTGCGCTCAAGCATTGGCGACGAACTCTCACGCAGTGGCAACAGTAACCAGCATCAAAGATCCTCGAACTAGTGGTGGAGGGTTGAATCGTCGCGTTGATGGATTTATTGCATCACTCCGTCGCGTCTTTCCGATAGCGGCTAAGCCACCATTACTAATGGCAGTTGTTTTCCCTTAGGATCGCGAATGTGAGGTTCGAATGCGGAAGAAGCAAGACGAGGTGATGGTGATAGGCGCAGTCCATTCTATTGACGGTGCCATGGACGGAGGAACTCTCTTAATTTCTTACAAGCTAGAATATATGCAATTAAGAGAGTGTAGAAGATGATAGAATATCCCAATTAAGCGCCAATGAGAGGGAGAAGAGAGAATAATTCCAAATATTTGAATTCTAAAAGAGAAAATGAATCAATTACTCATCAATTGCATATTGATTACATCATCCTATCACCTATTTATAGTAAATTCTATAAACTAATGATATTTTTCTAATTGGGCTAATAGCCCACTATTTTAGTTCTTACACCAAGCTTCCCCCCTTTCAATTCCTATACAAGCTAGTATATCTGCACTTTGATTCCTTTCACACCATACATGAGGAGTAAGGCAGGCATCCCAATCTTTGTTGATGATATGATCAATGTCATTAAGAAGTCCAGCTTAAACATGAAAAGAAGACCAAGCATAGGTGTCGATTAGAGTAACATCCCATTTTGAGTTAGACTCACACCAAATTTTGCGGATCCCATGGTCCCAAGCAACTAGGAGGCCATGCTTAATAGTTGTCAGCTCAGCCTGGAGCACAAAGACATTCCCCAAATTCCCTACGAAGCCAACAATCCAATCACCATTTTCATTGCGTAAGAGCCCTCCAAACCCTGCCATATTCACAGAATGTCGTCTACTGCCTTCAATATTGAGTTTCATTTCCCCTTAACTTGGTTTAATCCATGAAATCGCTCGGGATTCTTTACCCAAGCTGTTATTAGCAATACCCACCATTGTCTCCCAATCATTAGTCCGAATTCTGGTCAAAATAGAATACAAAGTCCAATTTTATTGCCCAAAATGTTGTGCATTGTACCAATGCTAGCACCACCACATGAAGAGTCTCTAACTCTTCTCTTTTGTACTATTCTAAATCTAACTCTTCACATCATCAATAAAGAATTCTGGACCCAAGCCAAACCAATGGTGAACCAGAGCAGCTTCGAGTCTCCACACTCTCTAAGATAGTAAAGAATGCTCTCATCCCCCTCATGACACCATTGGCACTTTGCCGAAAAACATAAATTGCGGCTACAACAAATATAATGATCTCTGTTGGTAACAATTCATGCCAAATTAGCCAGATAAGAAGGCATTGTTTTTCTGGAAGTTGGAGCTTCCAAATCCACTACCACAACTCCTGAATGTTACTTTGACTAGATAGGGTGATAATCTAGTTATATCCTTTGTGGGAACTATAAATCCCGTCCTCAAAATCCTTCCATCTCCAGCAAGATCTACAAAAGTAAGCAACAATAATAGTTAAAGAGTTAAGATAATTTATTAAATTTTCAGGTATGCGGGTGGTAAGGTGATTCAATTGCCAAGAACCCTCCTTCCAATGGTCTCTCAAAAGCAAATAACTCTCTGCTATGTGAACATAAGGGACAAGAAGCCCCAACAGACCCTCCTCATGCCATTGATCAAACCAGATAGATACATGGCCTGATCACAAAGCAAATTCAAAACCAGATTTTAGAAGGTCTTTGACTTTTAATAAATCATTCCACACACAGGAGCTCGATAGAGATCCATTAACCCACAGAATGTGATTTTTCTACAAGTATTTGGCCCTCAGCACGTGAGTCCAGAGTTTCTCAACATTATTCATCATAGTCGAGACCAATTTCCCAAGAAGGGAAACATTTGCAAATCTAGTCTGTTTGATCCCTAAGGCCACCCCCTTTTTTTTTTTTTGGCTTGGTAATTTTTTTCCAAGACACCCAATGAATGCCTTTAGAGTGATTGGGACCTGTCCAAATGAAATCCCTAACCTTTCTATCAATTATATCACAACCAGATTGGGGGTATCACATGGTCTGCATAGAATAGATATGCATTGATGTAATAATAGATTTAGCAAGGCAAATCCTACCAGCCTTATTCAAGAGACAGTTCTTCCAAGAGGATAACCTAGAATCAAATTTCTCAATAATTGGACTAAAAGTAGCTCTCTTAATGTTCATAACTCGAAATATACTCCATTAAGGTCCAACAATGGCTGAATGGATAAAGCTCAAATTTGGAGGCCCAAACCAGGAAACAAGACCAACCCTAAGAGGATAAGGTCTGTTGACTAAACATGTAGCCAATCTAAAGGTGGTTACGCATTAAAAGGAGTAATGGGTTAATGGGATAGGAAGAGAGTCAAATCACCTACTCTCATCCTCTCTTAAAATCACTCAAAAACATTTATTCTAATGACTATATAAAAGGGGGTCATTCCACTGTTCAGGTAAGCAATTCAACTAAGTTCCCATATTTTGCGAGCAATGACATGTGGAGTTAGAGATCGGCTACATTTCCTCCTCGGTGAAAGGTTCGGAACAATGACTTGTCCGAGACTCCTATCCTATCCGAAAAATTTCCGTGAGATCTTTCATTCCCTTCTCGTTTAGCATGTAATTATTGTCTTCAATCTCAATAATGTGTCCATGATATTTTGGTAAAAATGATCCCTGTATTCATTTTCTTTAAATAAAGGCTACGATATTTTTTTATTTAGCAATTGGCAGAAAAATGATTAACATGTTGATGGATCTTTCTCAAGAAGTACCACCACATCCATGAGGGAACAATTCTGAATCGAGTGTACGGTTTCGAATCGAAAAGAATAGTGCCAAATTAAAGACGAACTATTCCAAATCCAAGAATGGTTCCGAATCAGAGAGTAAAACGATTCTGAATCGAGTGTACGGTTGCTAATCGAAAAGAATAGTGTTAAATTAAAGACGAACAATTCTTAATCGAAGAACGGTTCTGAGTCGGAGAGTGGAATGATTCTGAATCGAGTGACAGTTCCGAATTGAGAAGAACATAACCTAATCGAAGAAGGCAGTTAAGAGTCCAAATACAGAAATCATGTTGGCGAATGAAGTCAAACCGCGCCTTGCCACTATAGTCGCCTCTGTGGAATGTTGTCTATAATGCCATGGATGGATTAAAGTCGTTGCAGGCCCCAGGTTGAGATTTAGAAAGTCGAGACCCAACCCAAATGTCAAACAGAACCACAGAAGGTGTTGGCCAGAAACAGAGTTAGGCACTAAGCCGACTCACCCCTGTTACCAACCACTTTTTTGCCGCCGCGACCAGAAGCAACGCTTTTGTGCAAAGCGCGTCCGACATCAAGCCATCTTTCTGTCGTTGCCCTCTCACCAACGTTCGTAAATCATAGAACGTGTGTGCTGATAGGTTTGAGAGTGGAGATAGGAGGTCTGGGAAGGAACGCCTAAACGAGATGACTATATTAGAAGTTGGCGGCTCATCAATAAAAAAAATGAAGCTTGCAGTAGCGGCAACAACATGGATAAAAGATGCACTAGAAAAATAAAATGTGACAGAAACATGGCCCAATGAGAAAGGAGGGTAGCAACACAATCATGTTAATTTATTCACGTTGTAAGCCATAAGGATGGCATGTGAAAGAGACATGAGAAGTGGCCACATGGTAAACAATTCTCAAAGGAGATTGTCTATTAAAACCAAGATCCAGGTACGAACTTATATAAAAAATGATATTGTGACACACAAAGAATTATCCATATGGATACAACCTGGATGACACCTATGTTCCCTAAAATTAAGGGTGTACCATAAGGAAGTATTTTTAATGAAAAATTGAATGAAAGCATTGAGAGTGCAGTAAGTCTCTCACTCCCTCCCTTCGTGAATCCCTAAATTGCTCACCTCCTCCCCTTTTCTCCTTTCTTCGTGAAACCTCACCGCACCGTGTAACCCACTACTAAATAGTCTTTAATGCTTATGTTATCTTAGGCCAATTATAAAAGGTCACGTCCTGATTTCATAGCTTGTTTTTTTTTTAAATAACATACGCAGAAAATAGGTAGGAGTAAAATTTTCGCAATTCGTTACGATATAAAAATAAGGGCTTTGCATAAATACATAATCGGTAATATAAATAGCACGGCATAAATTGAATAACTTCATCGCATATAAATAAACTCTCATCAAGTACCAAACATAAATAAATACTAGGTTTTGTCCCATAAGCCAAGACTGTGACTCCTGAGACTCCACCATAAATACATAACCGATAATTAACTGTTGGCTAACATAGGTCTGGTCTCAGAAAACATAAATAACTAAATAAATGTAGCGGAAACATAAAAATCATAATATCTGAATAAAGGAATAACACATGTCTCTGATATATAAGGAACTATATATCATAAACTAAGTCTGCGCGGGCTCCTCGTGTGCTCTGACACCATGCTCTGTCTGCTCCTCTAAAAGGTGGGGAAAAGCATAGGGTGAGCACTGGGAAGTGACTAAGTAGAGGAAGCCGCCCCAAGTTTAATTATGAAATAAGTGAAATATGAATGAGTTCAATTCAGGTATAAGTTAAAAACAATATTTCCCCGGAACGTCTTACCTAAGTGCGTCTTGTTCATTTTACTTAATACATATAACATACCATAATTAAAGGTCTCTGTGTAGTGTACTATGTGCTTCTAAACATCAATAAGGAAAAAGACATAACATAACACTCTATATAACTTTAACACTCTTAAACTTTAATCTTGCATTAATCTTTTGGCCTACCACCCTCCTGCACATATCCTCCACATCATCGGTTCCCTAGGAATGAGCTCATCCTAAACATAATTGGGAAGAGGGGGTATATCACCTTCCCTTACTAATGCAGTCAGCGACCGAGGTTGTCATCCCTCACTAACTCCACTAGCGACCGAAGGCTACAGTGTTTTACTTTAACTTTGACTTTATATGTTTTCACCTTCCTTTACCAACGAAGTCAGCGACCGAGGCTTTATCCCTCCCTTACCCACTCCGTTAGTGACCGAAGACTACAGTACATTATTTTAACTTTTCGTTACCTCTTTATCATTTACACATACGTACAACTCATAACATTACATATATCAACATAGAATCATACAATTATATCATAACAACATATAAACATACATTACAGCTCATATAATCATATATAAATCATATATAACACTTATACAAGTCGTAGAATGCATTAGGGTACATAAAGGGTTAAAACAGTTAATTTTCGTAAAATCTGCAGTGCTGTAATCGATTACCACGGGTCTGTAATCGATTACTGTAATCGATAACCACCCCTCTGTAATCGATTAACAGAGAGCTGTGTTTTCTCACGATTGGAAATTCTCAGCTCGTAATCGATTACGAACATCTTGTAATCGATTACGAATGCGAGAATTCAGATTCTAGGATTTCTAAAACACGTTTTTCACAAGCCAATGGCTAAAGCTTTAATCTAGAATCATCTCAATCAATAGAAAACATAGATAAACATAAACGAATCGGTAAAATACTTTCTAAACACTTTTCAATCGGTAAAAACTTTCTCTTTGAAAATCAATCGGTAAAACATAACCCTTTTATGAACCCTAATGGAAAAATGAACAACAACAATAATCTCATCAAATACACATCATCATGCATGAAATTACAGAGAATAAATAATGTCTAGAACCCCTACCTCTCGTAGACTTCCTATGCTATGCGTAAAGATGCTCTTTTCCCGATGTAGAACGTGTTCATGCAATTGAAGCATGTGTCAATGATTTCTGAGCTAAGTCAAGAATTAGTGAAATTGGGAAAATATGAGACTTATTACTTGATTGATCGTTTACTTCGTTTAGTATTGACTCTTCTTGTTTCAACGGTTACAAGCAAAAAATAATTTCTAGTTACAAATAATATTGTCAAAAATAACTCAAAAACGAGATGGAAGATGATTTTTTTTTTTTATTGCTTAGTAACTTATGTACAGAGAAAGATTAAAAGAAATTCAATATCGACTTAATTATTGATGAATTTTATAATATGAAAGAATATTGTGCTTAACTTTAATAGATGTATAATGTATTTACTTTTAAACTAATAAATTTCTATATAATTATTTTAATTTTTTATGTTTATAATTTTAACTAATTACTATTTTAATTCTGGATCCGTCTCTGATCTCAGTGTCTCATATCTAGATCTTAGTGTCTCAATCTGTTTAGAGAGACACCAAAAACAAATACAACCCGATAATTGTCTCCTTTACCACGTCTAAGCATGAATACTCTTCGTGGCTGATGTGAGTTGTGACCCTTTTTTGAATTCAGGTCTAGCTCTTATATCCAAAGTTATAGACCCATGGGCTCAAGTACTATGATCTATTTATACTGAGTCAGCCTTAATAGAGCCAAAAACTTTATTGGGCCTTAATGAACTTTTCCGTATTACAAACAAAGTTGTTACCTATTTCCTATTTACATTTAAAAAAATCCTATGGAGACATAGTATGACAAATTAAATGGGAAAGTGTTATATAAGTCGAGGACCATATGAAATAATTAAAATAAAACACTTAAATTCGTTCCAACAAAATTTATTATCAGTCAATATAGTCCTACTAAAAATGAAAATTCAAAATATATTCCTCCCAAAACATTGGATAAATTAGTCCTCTAATAAAAAATTAGATAAATTAGTCACTAAAGATTCAATTAAATGATCAAATTAGTCTCTATCAATTTAAGATGTTGGACAAATTAATTCTCCCATTATATAAATTAATTTAACTATTTTCATGAATCTTGAAAGATTAATTTGTCTATTTTTTTATATGACTAGTTTGTCCAAAATTTTAATTTATGATGTATTTTAAATTTCTTATGCTAGAAAGATTACTTTAGATCAATAATAAATTTTGCATAAACAAATTTGAGTGTTTTATAATAATTAATTATCCAAATTTAACACGGAGGTTTGGACGATTCTCAGCTACTCATGTCCCTACACGAAAGGATGATAATCTTATTTATCCTCATGATTTTTTATTTTATTTAATTGCTCCTCAAGTGTTACTTTTTATTTGTTCTGATAGAATTATCATTATTCGAATCTTATTACTAAAAGTTCTTCGCCTAATCTAAGGTCTATTTGATGAGATAGAAATATCCTAGAAAGAATTTGTTCTATTTTTAAGATTGGAATAAAGGACATACATATGATCTAACTAAAGGATCAAAGCATCTGTTATTACTTTGATTAATTTTACATTAGTTATATTAGTTTAATGATTACACAAAATAATAAGGGCATTATTTATTGATATTAAAACTAAAATAAGATTTTTGGCAATAGATACTTTGATTATTTTTACATTACTTATTACTTTAATGAGTATACACAAAATTATTAGGGAATTATTTACTGATATAAAAATTAAAATAAGCTTTTAGGCAATATAAAATTTTGAATACTTTTATTTAGTTTTATAAATTTATTAAGGAAAAATCATTATTTAGTTCTCTTTTTTTATGCAATAATGTATTTTTTTATTAAAGATAAAAAAAATTATCTTGTGATTGAACTAGATTGAATACTTTATTCAATTATTTGAATTTCCCTAATTTTTTTAAATGCTGAAATGATACTTATTTTCTTTAAGTAATATTCTTATAAATCTTGTAGATGAAAAGAATAATTGGAAGAGTTTTATTCCTGATAGACGGATTTAACTTTAGATAGATTAGTTGAAGTCTTTAATGGATTTTGAATATTTGTGATTTAGAAAAAATAAAATTAAAATATGCCGAAAATGAGACGCATTATTTTATACTGTAAACTTGCTTAATATTCAAATTGATATATTCCTCCACCAAAAAAAAAATAAATGAAATAATAATCAAGATAAAGATTGCGTCTCTTTTGTGATCACCATCTCGACCTATATTACCAGAAAACATCACAATCAAGACCTTATATATGATATTTTAACATATTCTGTTTTAGAATAACTATATCCAATCATTGATCTCTAAGAAATTTATTTAATTTTATCACATGTAAATCTAAGAAATAAATAAAATGCTACAATTGTCAAGAGTGTACTAAGCTAAGAAATAAAGAAAATTGCTACTGTTGATTAAAAAAATTTATCATATATGTGAATCTAAAGAAATTTATTTAATTATTTCTTGTCTCATGTGAATCTAAGAAATAAAAAAACATGCAATAGTCAAAAGTGTACTAATAATATATTTTTGAAAAACCAAATACCACCTAAGGGAATTTAATTCTATTATCACATCCATAATTCTTACATTTGTATTTAAAAATCAGAATGCAAGAAGTTTAAAAAGATAAAATTATTGAGTTGGTAAAAATTGGCTAGAAAAGTTGATTGTATAACACTTTCTTTTTATTATATAGTTGGGGGTTCGAATTCCAAAAGAACTATATTAAATTTCTAAAGTATTCGAAAAATTAGTTATTAGATACACTTAATACTCAACTTAATAAGTTGAAAATATATTTAGGGATAAATTTTGTTAAGTTTCCATCCATTTATTAGTCCTTTTCCTTTATAATTCAAATAAATGAACAAATTAGTATCTTAAAATAAAAAGTCCTTAAATAATCTTTCATAATTCAAAATAAGAGAAATTAATCTATCCAAAAGTAAATTTGTCTTGAGTTAGGAAGGAATTTTTCCCATGTTCATAAGGAATCTATTGAGCACTTTCCATGTTTTTTTTTTTATTTACCTAATCTGGAAATTAAAATGAAATTTTCTTTTTCTATTTATGAGTTCACGTACAATAACTTTTATTAATATTTTCCAATTATTCCATGTAAAACAAATATATTTTACTATTATACTATTAGTTAATAAAAGAGGGAATAATTAAGAATATAGATAAGAATAATATTGTTAAATATATTTATTTTTAAAAAAAATTAAGACCTTATAAAACTCTTTCTAAATTTATATATGCAATTAAAACTTGACTAATAAGGAGAGAATACTATTTTTTGAATATACAAATTAATTGAGGACTTCTATTAAAGTACTAGTAATATACTACCTCTAATCTCTTTTAAATGTCATTTTTTTCAGTTATGTATATTAATTAAGGTAATAATTAGATTTCATAATGATAAAAACAGAAAATAAAAATGGTAACCAAACATTCTTTTAGAATATAAAAAAAAATAAAATTAGAGAAATAAGGTTTGTGTACGTGTAGCTACCACTTTCATACAACTATGACACCGAGGATGCCACAATTCTCGAACAATAGTCAATAACAACAACCAACTCACTCACAAAAATTCCCTTCCATAATTCAATCAAAAACCACACACAACTACTTATTGAGACAATTCTTTGCCCCAACAAAAAGGAAATAAAATGGTTTCTTCCATGGCTTTCTCTGCAACCTTCTTCACACCTCTCAATGATTTTACTCAAGCTAGAATGAAAAACCCAATTCCTTCTTTTTCTCTTCCCTCTTCTATCCCTTCAATCAAATCCTCCTTTGGTTCATCCAAGTCATCGTTTTTTCAACATGGGTTTTCTCTGAACTCCTCCACTCTTCCTGGGTTTCTTGCAAAGCCTCGATCTTTGTCGGTTTCTGCTAGAGCAGCTACTGAGAAAACCATTTATGATTTCACTGTTAAGGTATTATAGCTCAATTTTGATGTATTTTTTCTTACATACTCATCATTTGATTGTATAAAGCTTTTTTTAATTGTTAATAAGAAGAAAATGATTTTGGGTCAGTTTGCTGTTGTAGCCCCCATCTTATTGGAATTGGAATTTGAATTTGGTGTAAGCTGTAGTAGCATATTCATATGACTGAACTTGGAGGAAATTTTTTACATGGTACTCGACCACTTCTAATACGTGCTAGCTCCTTGAGCTTTTACAACCATTGAATTGTTAATATGATAACTTAGAATGCGCGGTTGTGAAGGTTTCTAGAGCACGCATTAAACAATAATGCTAGATGTACAATGAAAAACCAGCCAATGTAAACAATGAGCCTATTTTGGCTTTGGTTTGAGCCCAAATAATCATTAAAATTGTAATGAGCTGAGTAAATATGGTCCAAAATCTCATTTATTGGCTGATTTGACTAGTTTTTATTGTGTATTTAGCATCACTCCGCATTAAATGTTCTCCAAAACGTACAAGGTACAAGAATTCCTCCTCAACTCGGAGGGTGTCAGGAATTATTTTGCTGGGATCATTGTTGCTCTTTTAACTTTTTTTTCTTTTAGGATACTTGTTTTAGTGTTTAATTTAAATAAACTTATAGTGTAAAATAATTTTATACATATATCCAATCATATTTTATCATATAAAAAAAAGAGTACATGACTCAACCACCAACTAACTAGAAAATCTTGCAAATAAATGCACTTGAGTGGTTGAATGTGTAAACTAGTAAATCTAAATTAATCCTTATCTCTCATATATATTTATATAAGGCTTAATTCTCATACACCTACAGAGAAGGAATATGATTGACTTTCCCATCCATTACTTCAATTGTGGTCATGCAAATATGAGAAGCCTTTTGAAATTGAGAGACAAAATATTTTGAATTCTTTTGTTCTTTTTCAATGGGCTAATGGGATGTTTTATGGTGCAGGATATTGATAAGAAGGATATTCCTCTTAACAAATTTAAGGGGAAGGTTCTCTTGATAGTCAATGTTGCTTCAAGATGGTATAGAATATTCCTTGATCAAGAAAAATCTTTACTTTAATATATGTCTAATTGTGTTATATAGGCTTATAGCCTAATTTGTCATCTTTGATATTGCTCCCTCCTTCTCATCTCTTACTCGATGTAAAAATGAAAATCGAATCAATATCGATTTTTGGAGTTATAATTTCTGGTCATCTGTGATTACATTCAATAACTTTTCTTTGAATGACAGTGGTTTGACATCATCAAACTACTCGGAACTGACACGCTTATATGATAAATACAAAAACCAAGGTATGTTATGCATAGTTATTTGTGTTTCTTAACATTTCTGAATTCGTGAGTATAACAAATGGTCATGTTCCAAACTTACACTTGATGTTTGCATTGTGCAGTTCCTTGGTTCTGAATCTATCTACTTTGCAAATCATCCTTTTTTATGTCTCTGGTTGTATATAAACTTAGAACAGAAGTATTGTAGTCTTTCCTATTCAAATTCAGGCACAATTTATTCGTATTTTAGATATAGATGCTACCTTGGATGAAGCTTATGAACTGTGATCTATGTCTCACATCTGCTAGCATTAGAAATCCTACTAATCTCCTCAATGACACCAATTTGTTTGGCATTATGGTATTGAACTTTTGCGTCGTTGTGTATACATGCCTTTATATTTGCATCCTGTTAAGTATCAAAGGAAAGTGGGGAACCACACCTTAAAAGCTAGCTATTAAAGTGGGAGAACCACTCTCCTTATATAAAACATTAAGTATCCCATACTACTCAATGTGGGACTTGGACATCCCATACTACCCAAGCTCCTAACATATCCCTAGGAGAGTGGATGTTAGCCAAGATAGCAAACAGAGAAGTTTAAAACATGGAAGAGGATTGAAAGTAAATAAAATGAAATGTTTTTCATTTTTCCTTACTTTGTTCGGACCATTGATATTGCATTTTTGTTTGCATTTGAGGTGAAAGAATTTACACAGGACAAATTGCAAATCTTAGCCCCTCCAATTTTGATATGATCTCTGTCCTCATTTTGTTTTTATATTTTTTACATCCTTTCTTATCTGAGCCCAGCGCACATTAAGTTACTAATTAATATAGGTGGCATAAGATGGTTACATCTTACTATGTGCTAGAAAATGTTTCCAGTGAACAGTTTGGATAGTGACTTCAAATTTAAATTTATGCATCGTTGAAGTTTTTGTTGTTTCTCTTGGACATGACTCTAATATTTTTAGTTCATAAGTAATATATTTTATCCTATACACACGTCTAGTGTTTTCATGGAGTTTCTTTTCCAGGTTTGGAGGTTCTAGCTTTCCCCTGCAATCAGTTTGGTATGCAAGAGCCTGGTTCAAACCAAGAAATTAAGAAGTTTGCTTGCACTCGTTACAAAGCAGAATTTCCAATTTTTGATAAGGTTTGGTAGTGTTTTTCTTCATTAAGTAGTACGGTTTATTGATGAGTAAGCAAAGTAATGAAGTTCTGTAAAACAGGTTGATGTTAATGGACCATTTACAGCTCCAGTATACCAGTTCCTGAAATCAAGCGCTGGGGGCTTCCTAGGTGATCTAATCAAGTGGAATTTTGAGAAGTTCTTGATAGATAAAAATGGTAAAGTTGTTGAGAGATACCCACCAACAACCTCTCCATTTCAAATTGAGGTATGTTAAGCTTTCCCCTGATCATGAAAATCCAGTTGTTGATTGTTACTATTGCATAAGTTTGTTAATTAGCAAGTTACTTACTCCATGAGATTGAAGTTGAGGGTAATCAATCTTCAGTGGTGTTTTAATGAAGCTAAGAAGATGATGTTCAAAATAATAATCTCTGAGTAAAAAGTCTGTTTCATGAAACTTTGATGGGCGTCTTTGTTAAAATTGGGATATTATCGCTGAAAATTCAGTATTGATACTATTGATGCTGCAAACTTCAGCACAAAATTTAAGTCTTTGAAAGTTACTCTGATTAGTTGTTCTAAATAAAGTTACAGTCTTACAAAAGATTATTGTTGGCAAACACAAAAATGCTCTGAGGCTTTAAAGCAGCAGGAAACGAGTCAATTCTAACATACCATACCAAAACCTTATCCCACTAGGTGGAGTCGCCTACATGGATCAAATAGCGTCATTGCGCCATGTTTTTACTTTGATCCATATTAAAAGGATTCGACAAAGTTTTACATTGGCTATCGAAGACCTAACACAATCCTCCTCTTTTGTTCGAGTTTGGGACCGACTATGTAAAAACATAGGCAGAGTTAGTTAGTTCTAACATAGTAGTAATAAATATATTACTAGCCTACCTTTGAGCTTAGGATAAAAGTACGGGAAGGAGATTAAGTATTACATTCTACTCTTGAAGTATGGAAACTTCTTACAGTACATTTTAGGAGAACAGGAATCTTGCAAAATGCTTGCTTATGAAAGTATGGAAATCAAAGAATATGTCATGATAAATCTATCTTGGATTTATTACTCTGGTTTACATTACATGGCTTTATCATACCTGTAGAGAAATCTAGCTCTACCTTTCTTTCTCTTCTCTTCGGGGTTTGTTCAAGTCTTCAATATGAACAATTGTTTGGAAATATGTTAATTTTGCTGACCAAGAGGGGGAGTCTTTTGATGAAGACACCGAACCATTCAGATAATGTTTCTATTTGGAAACGTGTTAAGAGTGCAAAGTGTTTCTTAAATGATGCAATTGTGTGATGCACTGATCCCTATCATTAGAGGCCACAGTATAGTTGTATAGGCCATTCCTTTTGTGTTTGGTACATTGGAGATTGTCGCTTCAGGGCTGGTTGGTGATACTTGTAATGAGCTATTGAGCTCATGCCCACTAACGATGACAGTGTTAAGTCTCGCTTGGAGAAGTTTTCGTATTTATGACTTCTCGACGATAGGCTTCGGTACATGAAATGATGAATATTGGCTAGCCCTTCCTAATTTTTCTTTTCTTTTTTCCGGTTGTAGGATCTTAGAGCAATGCTCTAGATAGGAGGAACTTTGCTGGCTATAAGTTGATAATTCCACCAAATTCTTTCTTATGTCTGAGAATAAATAAATTCGATACTCAGAATCTAGTTTCCAAGGATGCATGACTAATTGTTCTGTAATGGTTACAACTTACAAGTTGATGGAGTTTTCATATTCAAATATTAGGCTAGTCAGTTAGGTTGAACCTCAGCTGATTATACTGTTTGGATTAGGATCAAGCACATTGCCTTGCACCAAAAGCTGTAGGGTGGGACATTAAGCCCAAGAATCCCATGTGAAATTCTCAGACTATCAGATTGCGTTTGTTTACAAGTACAAGACAGTACAATACACAAATACATATATAAGGAAGACACATATAAAAATTTGTGCCACTTCTAAGTTTTTCGAGTCGCATTAGGCCTACTCAATTCTAAGATAAACAAATCAGCCAATCATATCTCAATGCCACTTCTGGGATTCGAACGGATAACATTGTTATGATACTTCTTGTTTGGATCAAACACCTTCTGAGTTCTGCTACTCCAAAAGCTATTTTGTTGTTTTTGGTGTAATCTTTTAACTTATAGCTTCTTAGAACTGCATCAAACATTCATTGAAGGCATCACAAAGAGGGATGCCATGTACATGAATATTAAACCAAATCAAAATGCCACATTATATATTATTTTTTCCAATTATCTTTTTTTCATATAATTCCTGTGTTGCCTACTTAATGAATGAAAAAGAGCTGAATTGAATATATAATTTAATTATGATGGACTGACAGGGTAAATGATCTCATTTACACTGTCATCAAATCATGTAACGTCATGTCAGTAAATATGGTTATTTTTCACACCTACTACTTAAAAAGCTATCCAAAAGAAAGGATATGATTCGATAATAGTGTAAAAATTTTACATTGTCAATGCATTGTAGTTAAACTCTTGAATATATGAGCAAATAAAGCCATACATCAAATCCATGTACATTGGATTACTTTTCAAAAGAGTATCTACATCTGTACGGTTTTCATGATAAATTTATTTATTTATTTATACAAAAGGCTCATCAAGATAATTAATTTGTTTCTTCTTAATCTGCTTTTTCCTGTTTTATTTTTTCAGAAGGATATCCAGAGGTTACTTGCTGCGTGAACGTAGATTCAAGAGACAACGCATGGCTGTACCTAGGATTAAGACCGATCGGAGAAACTCGCACACAGGGAGTTAAAATGGATGATGAGTAATTATTATGCAAATATGTGTTTGTTTTTCTTGACTAATAATGCAATTATCAGTATAGAGAAGAATATTTATTGGCAACTAGCAAATGGAAATTGTTAAACTGATCTAAAAATGATTATAGGTTTTGTTTTTTTCTTTTTCCATGGGATTCTTGGGCTCATGGAAAAAACAAATACCGGAACGCTTCATATTCAAATATTAGGCTAGTCAGTCAGGTTGAACCTCAGCTGATTATACCGTTTGGATTAGGATCAAGCACATTGCCTTGCACCAAAAGCTGTAGAGTGGGACATTAAGCCCAAGAATCCCATCCCAATTAATAACACCCCAACCGGGAGGAGGAAAACGCCAAACACACGAACTCAAACCAACATTCACAATATTACTGGGAGTATTGTTTTCGTTCAAGTAATACACCAAAATCTAGTCACCAAATCTCTTGAATCTGCATTATCCCAAAAATAAAAGCATTCCATTCCTTCCAAAGAAACTGAACACCGACACCAAAAATAAAACTCCAAGGGTAGCCATTAATCATAGTTCTATTCTTGATATTATTCCAAATTCACTATTTAGCCTCCAGTCTATAAAATTCCTACAATTGGAGACCAACAAAAACACGCAACCAGAATCTCAAAGATACATTACAGTCATGTGCCATATGAATTGTTGTTTCATCTCGCAAAGAATTACATTTAGTACAAACAGGACTATCAACAAGATGTCTCTCAAATCTTGTACTATTAGTTAAGAGCCCTTCTGTAACAAACAACTATAAACACATTTTAATTCTTCCAGGACCCTTCCATCACCAGATCAGATTAAAATTAACTTCTGGGTTGCTGAGATGATGACTAGCAACAAAGGCATAAGCTGATTTAGTAGAAAAGCAGCCATCATTAGTTCTTTTCCAAGCAATAACATTAGATCCAGCATAAGCATTTGGGGGAGAAAGACTGGCAATTCTATCACATACGTCACTAGGAAAAAGGCTATTCAACAACATTCAATTCCAATCTCCGGATGCAGTGATGCAATCAACATCCTTCATGTTCTGCTCACAAATTGTCAAAGGTCTCTGCAACAAATTTTTAAGAGGACTAAGGTGGGGAATCCAAGGATCCTCCCAGCTTTCACACTAGCACCATTATTAATTCTCCAAATAATATTTTTCTTCACAAGATCTCAGCTATTAACAATTCCTCTCCAAATATTTGACTGAAATTGCTTGGCTTTGACAACAGGAATAATAGATGTCACACAACCATACTTGCTCCTGATAATTTTAACCCACAAGGTATCTGGTTCAGAAATAAGTTTCCACCCTAATTTCATCATAAAGGTTTTGTTCACATTCTCCTTCCTTCTCAAACTAAGACCACCCAGAAGTTTTGGTTTGACCACATTCTCCCATTTGAGAAGGGAAATTTTTCTATTCTCAGAGTTGTAGATCTCCAAAGAAAAGAGCGGTTAATGCTATACAACTTCTCACAGATTCCCTTAGGCACAAAATTAGTTTGAACCATGTAGGATGGCATAGAATTAAGAACCGAACCGCATAAAGTTAACCTCCCAGCCAAAGAAAGAGAATTTGCTCTCCAATCACTAAGTTTTCTCATCACTTTCTCAGTAATCCAAGAAAAAGCTCTTCCCGAAGCCCTCTTGTAATGCAAAGGCACCCCAAGATACTTCCCAAAGTCATGAGCTAACAGGAATCCAAAAGCCTCAGCAATCTCTGAAGCCCTGTTATGATTAACATTATTAGAAAAACAGATTCTGGTCTTCTCATAGCTCACTCTTTGACCTGAGCTAGCACAAAACATATCCAAGCAAGCTTGGATAACTTCCACTTGGTTCATAGAAGCTTCAGCAAAGAGAAATAAATCATCAGCAAAACAAAGATGAGTAATCTCTGGCCCTCCCATGTTCAGAACAATCAGTTTCCACCAAGCCATTCTAGTAGCATGTTCCACAAGATGAGAAAATCTTTCCATACAAATAACAAATCAGTAAGGAGATAGAGGATCCCCCTGCCTTATCCCTCTAGACGGATTAAACTCCCCTATTTTTTTCCCATTCCAAAGAATATCCACGGAAGAAGATGAAATGCAATGCCAAATTAAAGATATGAGATGATCTTGAACACCCACCTCCTTTAAACAATCCACCACAAAATTTCAATTTAGCTTATCATAAGCTTTCTCAAGATCAATCTTGATCGCCATAAATCCTTTTGCCCCTTTCTTCCACCTCATTCTATGAACAACCTCCTGGGCGATAATAATATTATCAGTTCCCTGTCTACCCTGAACAAAACTACATTGATTTGGGGAAATAATATCTTTCATAATAGCTCTTAGCCTTCCTGCAATGATCTTAGTTACAAGCTTATAACTAACATTACATAAGCTAATAGGCCTGAACTGAGACACAAACTCAGGGTTATCCACTTTTGGAATAAGAGAAATAAGGGTATGATTCACTTCTTTAACCTTCCCAGAGTCTCTGAACACATTTTTGACAAGATCTCAAATAGTAGTACCCACAACATCCCATTGGGTGTGTTTGTTTGCAGAGACACTAGGTACAGAGACAATGAGGACATTGAGACAGTGACACTAGTGTCTAGGACATTGTGTCCCATGTCTGTGATATGTTTGGTATTGATGCACAGGACATTGTGTCTAGTGTGTAGTGTCTCTTGTATCATGTTTGGATTAACATGCACAAGACACAACATTCATTGTAAAATTATATTTTTACCCTTTTATTTAATATACTATCAGACATTTTATTTTCTATTTATCGCATACCACATACTGCATAAACTAGAAATTGCATATGCATATTGCATAAACTATAAATTGCATACTGCATATGTATGCTGCATACTTAACATCTATATCAATCAACCTGAATGAGTGAATCACCAAACATACATATATACGATGAACAAATAACCAAAAATTGCAGAACCCAAATTATCCCTAAACTAAAACTAGAAATTGCAGCAAATTATCATTGTACAAATTGAATTATCCTTAGTCTTAAACCAAATTAATGAATTATCATTGCAGAAATTGCAGCATAATTGCAGAAACCAACATAACAACACTAACATTAAATCCTTTAAAAACAAAGAACAAAACCATCATTATCCACCTTCATCAACATTTCCATCATATTCATCTAAAACCATTTGAAGACTAAAAAATAAAACAGATAACAAAAAAAAAAAAAAGAAATAAACAGTGGGCAGAGAATAGAGCTCGCCACCAACAGCCGCAAAGCATCGTCCTCGGGTTGCAGCCTCCAGGAGTCGTCCCAACTCCACCTCCTCCCTCGGTCCTCCCTCTTTGTAAGAGGAAAATCTTGCATAAGCTTAGGGTTGTAAGAGGAAAATCTTGCATAAGCTTAGGGTAGCAATTTGTAAGAGGAAAATCTTGCATAATATGAGGCTCCTGATAAAGGGAAACAAAATGATTTTTAACCATACCTTTAATCATTTCCTCATCATAAACCCAATCCCCGCCAGAATCTTTCAGAGCACAAATTCTATTTCTCCTCCTACACTGAATAGTAAACAAATGAAAATAGGAAGTATTCCTATCTCCAAATTGCAGCCACCTCTCCCTAGACTTCTCCCAAGGAAGCTCCTCTTCCATAAGAGCCCTTTATTAAGCTCCTCTAGCGGCTTTATCTATTCAAGAAGACGGAATTGTAGTAACGCCTAATGATCATGGGAGTGGTAAGGAACAAAGTGCTTACTAGGGACTAATTTGGAAATGGTCAAATTAGTTTCTACTAATTAAATATTTTGGACAAATTAATCCTCTCATTATAAGGACCAATCTGACAATTTTCATAAATTTTGACGGACTGATTTGTCTAATTTTTCCTTGGATGATCAATTTGTCCGACATTTTAATTTTGGAGGGATGTATTTTAAAATTTTTATTTTAGAGGGACTACTTTTGTCCAATGAAAAGTTTTGCAAGGACTAATTTGAGTGTTTTGTCTTTTTTCTTTTCAAATTTTCACATGATATGTGTAATTGAGCTTTGTATCTACAGAATTTGGTAGATAATCATTTCCCATTTTAGATTGAAGATATCCATCTTCATAAAATATATAATTTCCTATTTTAAATATATTTGTGTATTTTCTCTCCTGTTATTAATTAATATTAGAATTAATTACACAATGATATGATGATTAACTTTTTATGTAAATATAGTATAACTGATATAATAAATATCTCAATATACACGTAAAATATGCAGTTCCTATATTATTAAAAAATGAAAATTAAACTTTGACCAAACCACACTCCATCCCCAATTCAACCTTTCCATTCCATTTCCACAGCAAGCAGACTATCCCACTCTCTCCCAAGTCAAATCTTCCCCAACCCAACCCAACCCATATTCATCATCATCTTCCATCCTCTCAAGTTTCAACCCACACCCTCCCAATTCCCATCCAGATCCAAAACAAAGCAGAAGAAAATACAAATGACCAACTAATTCACCAATCACAAACCAAACACATCAATGTCCAAAACCATGTCACCAACTCCTCAAAACCAAAACCACCACCAACACAATACTGACCCTCCTCCTCACACCAACCTCACCAAAACCAATCACCACAAAACCCTCTATTCAACCATAACCCAACCCATCCAATGGCTCCGAACTCTCTCAACACAGCTCAACCCAACCTTCATCTTCGGAATCTTCCTAATCTATGGCCTCCAACAAGGCTTCACCGCCTCGTTCTTCCGCGTCGTCGCAGATTATTACTGGAAAGACGTTCAGAAACTCCAACCCTCAGTAGTTCAACTCTTCGTCGGGATCTACTTCATTCCATGGGTCCTCAAACCCCTATGGGGAATCCTCACCGACGCTTTCCCCGTCATGGGTTACCGCCGGCGACCGTACTTCGTCGCCGCCGGGGTAATCGGGACGTTTTCCGGCGTTGTGCTGGCGGTAAAGGGGGATTTGGCGGCGGTTATGGCGCTGGTTTGTTTTGTTGGGGTTTCGGCGTCGATGGCGATTTCTGATGTTACGATCGATGCGTGTATTGCGAGGAATAGTATTGAGGTGAGATCGTTGGCGCCGGATTTGCAGAGTTTGTGTGGGTTTTGTTCTTCTGCTGGTGCTCTTGTTGGGTTCGTTTCTAGTGGGTTTTTCGTTCATCATCTTGGGCCCCAGGTAATAACTATCAAGATTTCTTGTAGGAAAAGATTTTAATTTCAGGATTTTATTTCCATATTTATTTGATCACATATTATTATACGTTTAATTTCTATGCATTAATATATGGTGAGTTTGATATGGCTTATTTTGGAGATGTTTGTAATTTTTAAAAATATAAGTTAATATTTTTTAGTTGGTAAATTAAAAAATTTAGGTAATTGTGTTTTTTATTTTTAAAAGTTAGGAGTATTTTTAAAACTACATATAAAGATATTTTTTTAAAAGTTGTCTTGTATTTTTTTAAAATTAAAAAATCTAATATAACTTTATTTATTTGTTAAATTTTCAATTTATTCTTAAATTTTACTATTTTATTTTTAAACTTTATTTTTATTTTGGTCATTTTTAAATTTTAAAAATAATTTTATCAAATAAATTAAACTCATATTATTATTATTATTATTATAGTTTGTACTTATTTAAAGTTATTTTATTTTATTTTATCAAATATATTTACTATAATTTTTTAAAAATAATCTTTAGAAAGAAAAAAAGATAAATAATTTTTAAAAAGTAATTAAAATACTAAACTCTTCGATAATTTCAACTTATTTTTCTAAAGCTTTTTAAGTAACATGGAATTTAATCTTTCCAAATAGGAGAATATATTGTTGAATAATAGTATAACACTGGTACAAACTAAATTATTTGTTACGTTGATAATTGACTGTTATTTTTTAATCTCAAATAAATAAAATGTTTTAATTGAATGAGAATGTAAAATATTTTTACATATATTACTAGTATATTAAAAGTTAAAGAATTATACGTTTGGAAGGTTTAATTTTGATATATTAAATTTATACCATTACTTAATCATATATTTTTAGGGAAATGTTTGAGCCATAACAAAAATTCAGTCAAAATAGTCAATATATTGTGCACAACATATATAATTTAAAATGCACAACGTATATCATATGCGGTACACAACATATATCATTTATTGTGCACAACATATAACACATGTTGCAACATCATCTTTCTTTGCAACATGTGATCTATGTTGTGCACATTATGTGATATTCGTGGTGCAATTTAAATTATATATGTTGTGCATAATTTGTTGGCTGTTTTGGCTGATCTTTTATTGTACATGTAGCAATGCTCATATTTTTATGAGCTTTGCTAGGGTACAAAATTGTATCAGCCAAAATAGTCAAAAATAGGATTTTGGAGTTAAATTACTAAGTTCATTAAAAAAACACACATGATTAAAATTCAAGAGTGTTGTTTGAGCCAAAAATGTTAAAAATAAGTTTTTTTTTTTACTGTTTTGACTGAAAAAAGTGTCATTATCCAAGAATTTGTGTTATTTTATACATAAAAATTTAGAGGAATGGTTTTTGAGTCAAATATTTTGTTAACGTGACAATATGGGTGGATGTTTGTCTAATTAATTTTTCTTTCGGACTAAGAGTGAATATAAATTAAATCCTTTATCTCAATTATATAGTACTTAAAAAGATTATATAGCATTACTTTTTTTATATTCTACATATTTTCAAGAATTTTGAAGGTTTTGATGGTTATTTTAATTTAATTTCTTCTGTATTTTCAAATCAACAAAAGTATTTGATTTATATGATTATGATTTTAAAAGTCACTAAAAAATATTAGAAAAAAACTTAACAACTTATGATTTATAAAGATATGAAATCCTTGGTATCAAAAAGTATATTAAAATTATTTTCCAAATAGAATATGTTTAGTTTTTATATAATATTACACTAACTATATTATAAAATTCGAATTTAATTATAATACATTAACAATATATGATCTTATTATAATTTGTCACATAAAAAATATGGTTGATTCTTACACTCGATAATAATCATAATATCAATATCAAACTTATTAAAATTTTATAAAATTTAAATAATTGAACGAGAAATTATTTGATTTAGGATTATACAAGGGCAAAATATGACAAATTTTTTTCTTTGAATATTCATGCTCTTGAACTAGTTATGCTGTGCTGAATTTTCACTGCACTATCTCACACTTTATAGATGGGGAAATTATTTTTGTTGTTTTGTAGGGTTCGCTGGGTCTTATGGCGCTTCCACCTGCTTTGACTATTGTGCTTGGTTTTGTTATCTATGAACCAACTACAACTATTGGCTTGCATAATGAAAAGAAACTGGTTAGATAACCCTTTTCTCCTTGTTGACTTTCTACAAAATTTAGGGAATGTTTGATTTCAATTTTATTATTTCAATTATTTAGTGAATTTTTAACTGTTATTAAGATTATTTTTTTATATTGAGTGCGTTTGGAAGTTATAAAAATAGGAAATGAAATGATTTGAGAATGAAATCTTATGTTTGAATCAACTAGAAAATAGAAATGAAATGGCTTTTAATTCCATGGAATTCATTCACTTCATATTTTAAAATGCTATGATTTTGGAAAGGATTTGTAGAGAAATGAAATGATTTAGAATCAATTCATTTCATTTCATTTTCTATTTTGAAGTATCCAAACACACCCAGTTTGTTTGAGTTTTTTCATTTATTTGAGTAAGTTTTTTTATTTGTCTAATTGAATTTTTTTACTTATTGAAATGGTGACCGATGGTGGCTGATGTGATGAATATGGTGTACAAATAGCATTATTATAAATTAATACTACTCTCGCTAATTTCAAATCATTCACATAAGTCATACATCGTCATTTTCTGTAAAAATGTCTGTGTCGTGGTGGGTATGGTTTTGCTGTCACATTACCTCTGTATCCAACAAAATATTTTTCAATTAACAAGTGTAAAGTTGATAATAAATAACTACTAAAGTAATGTTTAATTTGTTAGATCTGAATTAGATTGTTGTGTAAAGTTTGACTCATTTAGTTGAATGATCTAATCATAAAACATTATTTGTCTTTTTTTTAAAAAAATTATCTTAAGGTTCAAACTTCAAACTAACTTGTTTGAAATCAGTAAATTATACATGACTGGTTCTTAACCAATATATTGGTGTGTATCCATTTCCTTGTCTATATTTCTTAATATATACTTTTTCTTGAATGAATTGGCCATTTCTTTATTTATTTATTGTGGCAAAGACGGGCCAATTACTTATTTAATAAGTTTGTTCATTTTCAGTGTCTTTTCACCTTTCTTAATTTATGTTCCGAATCTGCTATATATTTTAATAGCAAGAGGAGTAAGATTTGTACTCAAAATACCAACAAATTGTTGGACAAATGATAAACAATTTAGTCCCGTAAGGATAAGGACACAAGTTTGAATCCCAGAAAGCCTTGACAATTGGTGAAAAGAATATAAACCATTTTGTTTCAATTGGCCCTTGACAACTTAAACAGGATGACAAATATGTCCACTTTTTTAATTGTAAGGGAGATATGGTGAATCAATTTGTCTCGCGATATATTTTTGATAGATTAAATTGGATATTTAGTGTAATAACACTCAAATAAGTCCATATTTTGAGTACATTTATCATCCCTCATGCTATAATCTAAACTTTTAGTAACCAAATAAGCTTGTAACAACTTGCATATAAACTACTTATTTTCCTAATTTGAAAGATCCACCATATGTATATGTTAACTTGCTAGTTAACCAGATGATATAACTAAACACACAAGATTTTTGCAGGTTGTGGAGAGTGTAGGAATGAAAATTAAAAGCATGTATAGAACAATAAAGCACCCTCAAGTGTGGAAACCTTCTCTTTACATGTTCCTATCCTTGGCTCTTAATGTAACCACTCACGAAGGCCATTTTTACTGGTACACAGACCCAAAAGCAGGCCCTGCATTCTCTCAGGTACCCTTTTTGTTGTGCTGTTATCAAATGACTGGAGAGAGAACAATAAAATTTGTAAATAGTGAGTAGGAATTCAAGTGCGAACGAGTAGGAATTTCACGTTTATGATTGGGGAATCAGACGGGTGATTACGATAATGAGTAATGATAATGTACAATTACCTAGTCATATGCGAAAAATCCCTACTCATTTCCTCGTGATTCCTTCGCAAATGATAGTATTATCACTTACCGTTCCAATCACCCGAATTTTTCAGCCATGAACATGAAATTGCCAATCATTTACCACTTAAATTCCCTAGTGTTAGTTGGACATGATTACAACATGTGAGATACACTATTGACACTCTCATCCACTATTTGATGCGACGATGGACCTAAGCTAAATGGGGTCCACCCTCAACCTAAATAATAGATGAGAGGGTATTGACAGCGTCTCACATTTTGTAAGTTAAAATAACATTTATCTGAATCGCTTGTGTCAATAAACACCTGTAATCTATTTCTATCTATCTGAACTCATAAATAGAACAATTTTCTCAACATATTCTGTTACATACCCTGAGATACTAGAGAGAACAGCAGAAACTTCAGCAGCAGGACCAAAAGACAAAATCAAAACACTGCCGTTTTACTACAGAAGGAAAAAGACAAAGCAAGGACAAAAGGAGGATAGTACCAAGATGACACCTGGCAAAGACCATGGGACCAGCACATGATCCGAGGATGATTCCCCTTAGTGAGCAATTGCTTTTAGGTAGAGTGATGTCATAGGAAAAAGGCATTCAGATATTTTAGAATCAGACTAGGAAAGGAGAGGGGCAGGACTCTCAAATTCTCTGCCATTGTTTTCTGTTATTTCCTTATTTGCTCTACTGTCACATACTATTTCTGATTTAAGTTTAATATATTCCTCCAAGAGTGTCTCACCCAGAGTCACTCATTCAGCCAGCTATTTGTATTTCTATTTATTTTCGTTTGTTACTGGTACCAGTGTTACAACTGGTATCAGAGCACCGGTTCTGGGTGTTCTGTGTATGGTATCCACACGCGCTGCCATGGATGCGAGATTTGAGATGATAGAGAAACAGATGGAGGAGCTCAGAGAGGCTCAGAACAGGACCTTGGAAGCTCAAAATCGATCTTTTGAGTTGTTCTCGACTAACCTGTTGAGACAAATGAGGGAAATGGTGCAGCAGCCACACCAAGAGCAAGGAGGAGGAGGCGGCGGAGATCAGGGAGGAGGAGACCAGGGAGGTGGCGGTGATCAAGGAGGAGACGGAGGAGGAAGACAACGAAGGTTTGAACCCGCAAGGAAGCTGGATATTCCCCTTTTTTCGAGTGAAGATGCTAGTGGATGGCTTGTGAAAATGGAGAGATATTTTCGGGTAACACAGGTGGTTCCGGCGGAGAGGATGGATTTCGTCACTTTGGCTCGGAGGGAGAAGCCTTAACGTGGCTGGAATGGTGGGAGGAACAAACACCATTTCAAACGTGGAGAAGGTTCCGTGAGGATGTCTTGAAAAGGTTCCAGGCTCCAGCCAGGGGCAGCTCACAACCCCATGGCTCCATTACTGGAATTGCAGCAGACCGAAGATGTGGCACAATACCTTCGCGAGTTCGAAGCGGCGGCTAGGTCCCAGAGAAACTTGGGGATGGAGACACTAATGTGTATTTTCATGAACGGGTTAAAGAAAGAGATTCAGGCTGAACTGGAGGTGTCGAGTTTCGATAATTTGCAGGCGATGATGGACAAAGCATTGACCATTGAATGGAGGAACCGAGCTTGGAGAGAAGTTGGAATCGGTCTCGGTGGGAGGAAGACGGAAGGTCCAATCAGGGGAAGCGGGTCAAATCCTTCCGGGTCGGGCCTCAATAGAAACCCTAGTTGGGTTAGGCCCAATGGGTCTGAGGTGAGAGGAGGAGGAGGAACGCGTGGGGAACCAGGGCCCAATGCTAACCGAACTTCGTTTGGGCCTCGAAATGGGCTTAATGCAACCCCTTCTGGAGGGGCCAGTAATCAAAACACTCCTAGATCTAGAATGAGTGGGACCAAGAATGAGGAGTGGGCTGAAAGACAGAGAAAAGGGCTGTGTTTTAAATGTGGAGATAAGTGGGGCCCAGAGCATAATTGCCCAATGAGGAATTATCACATCTTGGAGGAGGATGAGAAAGGCTCGAGTGAAGATGAAGAGGAGAATAAGGGAATGGGTCCAGAGTTAAAGGGCCTGGAGCTAAATGGGCTAGCACTAAGGCTTTCATCCTATAGCTTTTGGGGGCTCACCTCCCACAAGACTTTTAAAGTCCAAGGAGAGATGGCTGGGCAGAAGGTTATAGTATTGATAGACCCGGGAGCTTCTTCTAATTTCATATCAACTCCCGTAGCGAAGCGGCTAAGCCTCCCCATCCAGAAGCTTCCTTCGTTTAAGGTGGAAGTGGGGAACGACGCTATCGAGATGGGGCAAGGAGGGTGTATTAGCGTGGAGCTGCTTATTCAAGGCCACTCCATCGTGCAAAGCTATTTCGTGATGGAATTAGGGCGATCGGAGGTGATTCTGGGTTCAGGGTGGTTGGCGAGCCTAGGGAGATTTACGGGTGACTACACAGAGCTAGTGCTGAGCTGGATGGAAGGGGGGAAGGAGGTGAGCATTAAGGGAGACCCATCTCTGAGTTGTGCTAAAGCATCGTGGAAGAGCACGTTGCAGGCATTGAAATCCGATGAAGAAGGATATTTATTAGCTCCTATTGTTGAATCTAGGGAGGAAGGGCAGGAGGCGCCGCCTGAAGCGAAGGCTTTAATGGAGGAATACCCTGATCTGTTTCAGAACCCCGAAGGGTTGCCCCCCCCAAGGGACAAGGACCACACCATCATCTTAAGGGAAGGAACCGCCATCCCTCACATTCGACCCTATAGATATCCCCATTACCAGAAGACTGAAATTGAGAACTTTGTGGAGGAAATGTTACGAACTGGGGTGATTAGACCCAGCACCAGCCCGTTTTCTAGTCCTGTGATCTTAGTCAAAAAGAAAGATGGAGGGTGGAGATTCTGTGTGGACTACAGGGCTCTCAATAGGGTAACTGTAGCTGACAAGTTCCCTATACCCATCATAGATGAGCTATTGGATGAAATAGGAGGAGCTAAGTTGGATTTGAAGTCCGGATATCATCAAATCCGAATGAAGACGGAGGACATCCACAAGACAGCCTTTAGAACGCATGAAGGGCATTACGAGTTCCTAGTGATGCCCTTTCGGCCTCACAAATGCCCCCTCAACATTTCAGGCCCTGATGAACCAGGTACTTCGGCCTTATCTAAGAAAATTTGTCCTAGTTTTTTTTGACGATATTTTGGTTTATAGCTCAGATTGGAGTAAGCACTGGGACCATGTTCGCACCATTTTTGAGGTCTTGAGACGGCACCAGTTATTCCTTAATAGGAAGAAATGTTATTTCGGCCAAGAGAAGATTGGTTACTTGGGCCATATAATTTCGGCAGAGGGAGTAGCAGCGGACCCAGAAAAGGTTCGAGATATGGTGGATTGGCCGGTACCCAAGAATTTGAAGGGGCTGAGGGGCTTTCTGGGATTGACGGGTTACTACAGAAGGTTTGTCAAGGATTATGGAAGGATAGCTTGGCCCTTGACTGAGTTATTGAAGAATGATAGCTTTGTTTGGAGTGAAAAGGCTCAGGAAGCATTTGAAACTCTCAAGACAGCCATGGTTACAGTACCAGTTTTAGCTGTTCCAATTTTTTCCAAACCTTTTGCTTTGGAAACGGACGCCTCCGGGAAGGGGGTTGGGGCGGTGTTGCTTCAAGAGGGGAGACCAATCTCGTATATGAGCATGAAATTGTCCAACCGTGCTCAAGGGAAATCCGTTTATGAGAGGGAGCTTATGGCCATTGTGATGGCTATTCAGAAGTGGCGCCATTATTTGATGGGCCAACATTTTGTCGTGTACACCGATAAAAAAAGTTTGAAATTCTTATTAGAGCAGAGAGTGGGCAGCGAGGAGCAGCAAAAATGGCTAATGAAATTGATGGGCTATGATTTTGAAATAAGGTACAAAACCGGGAGCGAGAACAGGGTCGCGGATGCACTATCACGAAAATTTCAGAATTTCTCCCTGTCCATAGCAACCGCAGCAGAATGGGCAGACTTGGAAACTGAAGTGCTGCAAGATGCAAAGCTGAAAGGCATAATTCAGGGGGTGATTCAGGGTAGAGAAGACTTAACCGGGTATGAACTCAAAAAGGGGAGACTATACTACAAAGGCAGATTGGTCATCACAAGCAATTCCAAAGCCATCCCCAAGATCCTTGAGGAGTTCCATGATTCAAAAACAGGGGGTCACTCCGGGTACTTCCGGACTTACGAAGAGAATCTCGAGTCTACTGTTTTGGGAAGGCATGAGAAGGCAGATCCAGGAATATGTAATGCAATGTGAAATTTGTCAAAGAAACAAACACTCAACCCTGCAACCAGCCGGACTCTTGCAACCATTGCCCATTCCGGAAAATGTGTGGGCCGACATCACTATGGATTTCATTGGGGGGTTACCGAAGGCCGGAGGTAAGGACACTATCTTTGTCATTGTAGATAGAATGACAAAATATGCCCATTTCTTTTCTTTGGCCCACCCTTACACAGCCAAGGAAGTGGCTGAGTTGTTTGTTAGAGAAATTGTGAAGTTGCACGGGTTTCCTACTTCCATCGTTTCGGATAGAGATCAAGTCTTTATGAGTATCTTTTGGGCTGAGTTGTTCAAGCCGACACGAACCAAGCTCAAGATGAGTTCTTCCTATCACCCCAGACGGACGGCCAAAGTGAGGCTGTGAACAAATGTGTGGAAACATATTTACGTTGTTTTGTCGGCACCAAGCCCAAACAGTGGCCCAAATGGCTATCTTGGGCTGAATATTGGTACAACACCAATTATCACGGCTCGATCAAGATGACCCCATTCAAGGCCCTTTACGGGAGAGACCCTCCGGTTTTACTGAGAGACTGTGGGACAGCCACGGTAGAGGGGGTAAGGGTGCTGTTGAAAGAAAGGAACCACATGATAGATGAGCTAAAGTTGTAATTAGAGAGGGCTCAGGACAGGATGAAAGTCTATGCAGATAAAAAAAGAAGGGAAGTGAGCTTTGAAGTAGGGGACAAGGTGTATTTGAAGCTGCAACCTTATAGAATGAAGACTCTAGCAAAAAGGGTAAATCAGAAATTAAGTGCCAGATTTTACGGACCCTACGAGGTGCTGGAAAAGATAGGACAAGTGGCATACCGACTCCAACTGCCTGCCGACGCAAAGGTTCACCCGGTGTTTCATGTGTCCCTGTTAAAGAAGTGCATCAGCCCAGGCGTGTCATCTCAGCCGTTACCAGCAGCTACTCATGGGAAGACGCAACGGAGATCCAAGAAGCTTTTCCTCAATTCCACCTTGAGGACAAGGTGGATCTTGAAGGGGAGGGTATTGTTACATACCCTGAGATACTAGAGAGAACAGCAGAAACTTCAGCAGCAGGACCAAAAGACAAAATCAAAACACTGCCGTTTTACTACAGGAGGAAAAAGACAAAGCAAGGACAAAAGGAGGACAGTACCAAGATGACACCTGGCAAAGACCATGGGACCAGCACATGATCCGAGAATGATTCCCCTTAGTGAGCAATTGCTTTTAGGTAGAGTGATGCCATAGGAAAAAGGCATTCAGATATTTTAGAATCAGACTAGGAAAGGAGAGGGGCAGGACTCTCGAATTCTCTGCCATTGTTTTCTGTTATTTCCTTATTTGCTCTACTGTCACATACTATTTCTGATTTAAGTTTAATATATTCCTCCAAGAGTGTCTCACCCAGAGTCACTCATTCAGCCAGCTATTTGTATTTCTGTTTATTTTCGTTTGTTACTGGTACCAGTGTTACATATTCTTGACTATTGCTTTCTTACAAATGTTTTCTCCGTCTCTATGCAGGAATTTGTTGGAATCATCTATGCAATTGGTGCGGTGGCTTCAATATTTGGGGTCATAATATACCACAAGTACCTAAAAGACTACCCATTCAGAAACCTAATCTTCTATGCACAACTCCTATATGCAACTTCAGGTGTATTGGACCTAATCTTCATCCTCCGTTGGAACCTAATAATTGGAATCCCTGATTACTTTTTTGTTGTTATAGAAGAATCATGCACAAGAATCACATCAAAATTAAGGTGGATGCCAATGATGGTTATGAGCACACAATTATGCCCTTTAGGAATTGAAGGCACATTTTTTGCACTATTGATGTGCATTGATAGCATTGGTGCCCTAGTTTCAAAACTTGGTGGAGGGTTGCTCCTACGTGCCCTTCATGTTACTAGGAATGATTTCACTAATTTGTGGCTTGCTGCATTTATTAGGGACATTCTTAGGTTTTGTACACTTGGTTTGGTTTTTCTTGTACCTATGGCAAGTCAATCTGAGGGGTTGCTTCCTTCTGAGCTTTCAGGGACTCCTGAAAATGTTGATGAAGAAACATTGGAACTTGTTCCTACCAATGGCAATAATAAGGCTGAAGTTTAGATGTAAAATTTTGTTGCAATCATGCACACACAAAATTGGACTATATTGTAGAATAAGTGAAATTTGTTGCAATCATATTCAAATTTTACACATGGGAAAGGGAAGTTAATTCTAGAACTTTATTTATATTGAAGCATCTGACTAAATCAAATTATAGCTAAAGTTATAAATATTAGTAATTTAGATTTAAAACAAGAGTTAATACTCAATTTAGTCTTTCACTTTGCACACGTGACTCAATTTGGTCCTTCACTTTAATTTTTGTTCAAAATAGTCCTCCACTTTGCATTCCGTGACTCAAGTTAGTCCTTCCGTCCATACTCCATCTTGACTCCGTTACATGGCTGGTGAGGTGTCCGTTAAGTGCCACGGTGACAGATGATGTGTACTTAGCAAAGTCAATAGCTCAATTTGGTCCTCCACTTTACAATCATTGAATCAATTTGGTCCTCTTCACTTTTCTAAAACTATGACAACCAAAATTTTTTCTTCATCCATTTTATTCTTCTTATTCTACTTTTTTATATATAAATATAAAAAAAATGTGAAACAAATTGATTATCTCAACATTAATAATATTTTGAAATTGAAATAGTTTTTTATTTAAAATAATTTTTTAACCGTAATAATAGCTTTTTATTTTTTTGAATAATCTAAAAATATAATGAAAAATAAAAAATAAGTTTAATAATAAAATGTAAATGAAATAAAAATATCAATAATGATTTTAAATTATAGTTGATATTGAATATCAACATTAAAAAATTAATATTTGCATATAATTAAAAAAATGTATAACCTAATATTATAAATTATATAACACACTTGTACAAAAAATAAATAAATTACATAACCTATATATATAGTTAAAATATATAATTCTTTTATTACATCTAAATATTGATTACAATATATAAATATATTTTGTATTTAGGTATAAAAATATATTCATTTATTTATTTTGTTTAAAAAATTGTTTAATTTTTATCAAAAATATTATTATGAATAATATAATAAAATAATAAAAATAACTAGCAACTCGACAATTAATAGAATAATATTGGATTAGTTACAAACAATTGCTTGATAATTAAGATGGAGGTAATCTTATGTTGCTCTTCGTGATTCAATGAATCGGGAAGAATGAGAGACATGTGAAATCAGTTTTATTTTTTTTTTGAAAAAATGACTTGGTTAATAAGTGAAAGAGTGGTTATTTTTTAGAATGTGTGAGAAAATTTAAGAAAAAAAAATTGCTCTAAAATTAAATAGTTTTTTTATTTTTTATTTAGAATTTTAGAGATCAAAACATAACCGATTTTTTTAATTCTCTTTATAGTATTGTAGAGATAAAAAAATAAAAAAAAAAAACATTATTATATTTTAAAAATTATTTGAAATAAAAAAGTTTTCAATTTTAAATATTATTAATATTGACAAGATCAATTTGTTTCACAATTTTATTATACTTAATTATATACAAAAGAAGAAGAAAAAATATGAAGAAAAAATTATGGTTGTCATAATTTTAGTAAAGTGAAGAGGACCAAATTGACTCAACAATACTAAAGTAGATGACCAAAATGAGTTATTAACTTTGCTGAGTACACGTCATCTGCCACCATGGCACTTAACGGACACCTCAGCAGCCATGTAACGGAGTTAAGATGTAATATGGACGGAAGGATTAACTTGAGTTACGGAATGCAAAGTGAAGGAGTATTTTGAGCAAAAATTAAAGTGGATGACCAAATTGATTCGCGTGTGCAAAGTGGAGGACCAAATTGAGTATTATTTCTTAAAACAATGCATGATAAAATGCCTTATTTCAAAGTTGGACATTCTGGTTAAGCAGAAGGGTCTTATTCATTTTTAATTAAGTGTCAAAAGTTTAATTCTCATTTTGGATAAAATAATACTTGTTGTACAATATAAATACGTCCAACTAGTATCCAACGTGTGCTATACATAAAACGTAATGTGTGATATGTATGTGTGCTATACATATAGCACACATTATGTCTTATGTATAGCACACATTAAATACTAGTGAGACATATTTCTGTTTGGATCATTCAAGTAAAAAAATTAAATTATTGTCTTTAATTCTAATTCACAAGTTTTTTTAACATAACTCATCATTTTTTTCTTTTTTTCTTCTATATAATTTGATTTTATTATATTTTTTTTAATATATTCTCTCTTTGCGATATTAAATATTTCAAATTTAAAAGAAAAAAATTTGGAAGGTGAGCAATTAGTTATCTTTTTTATTAAAAAATTATAATTTTACACACATCAAATATTAGGAAATGAACACACCAAAACATACCGAATGACGAATGCACATACCAAAATATACCGAATGTATACCCCAAATATTTAGAATTACTCCCACCAAAATATATAGAAATCCACACACAAACAATGCAAAAATGATTTTAGCATAGTGAACAGTATTTATACATTAAAAGTATTCGCATCAAGTGCCACTTTCTATTATACCATAGATTTAAAAAGGATGAGTATATCTTTTTTTTGGTTACATGAAACTTTTTTGGTTTTTATGCCAAGCCAAATTTAACTCAATTCATCATGAGGGCAAAAGGTTGAGCTTCTCTTAAATGTGGAACAATAATGCTAAGTGAACAATGAAAAATCAGTTCATATAACTAATAGGCATATTTTGGTTTTGGTTTTGTCCCAAATAATCATTGAAATTGTAATCGGCTGAGTAATTATAATCCAAAAATCTCATTTATTGGCTGGTTAGACTGGTTTTGTATTGTTAATTTAGCATCACCCAATATGGAATTAACCCCATAAATACTGCTGACGTGGCATCTTCTGAGAAAAAGTGTGGCCTTGCCGCGTGTCTCTCTCACTCTCATTCTCAAATCTGAACCTTGAATTCCACTCTCCCTCTGCTCTTGCTCTTCGTAGCTACCTTGCGTCGTTGCAACGAACCAACAACAACAACTTCTTCTTCAGTTCTTCATCATCATCTTCTTCTTAGATGGTAAAATTTTCTTCACCTCTCTCAATATTCTCGTAAAATACCTTTTTATTGTTTTGAATTGTTCTCAAATCATTTCTCAGCTAACAAATTAGGGCTAATTTAGCCTTGAAGCATTGCCTTTTGTGTGAATTAGTTCCTGTTTCCACCTCTTATTATTACCAACAATAACTCGATTTTATTTTTTTGTTGTTTTTTATTGGTTTTATTACAGGCTAGTAATAATCGCCACACGATTATTCTAATGCAGACTTCTCAGAACAGAGCTACTAGAACGTTCATGGACTTTGAATCTATAACTCAGGCCATGGATGGTATTATTTCTCGCATGTTTAGTAGTAGTAGTAGTAGTAGAAGTAGTGCTAGTATTTCTGAGATTTTGTTGTTGGTTGTGCTTGTTTGTACTTTTTTTTTTGGGTGGTGTTGTTATTTATTTTAGATTGCATTGCCTGAACAAATTTGGCTGATCCTGAAAGTTAGTTAGAAACTTAGGATCTGTTTGGTTTCAATTTTTCTCTATAAAATCCTAAAGAAATAAGAGACAGAATATAAACAAAGTGGCAGGTTTGTAATTAGTATTAAAAACAGGAAATTTAGGGCATGCTTGGAGTCTGTTTTCATTTAATGTGTTTTTGTTTTTCAGGATTTTGTAAAAGAAATAGTGAAAACTAGGAAATGAAACCTGAAAATAAGATTTTATTGCTTTCACCATTTTTTACTTTTTAGTATTTCATTCACAAAATTCTGAAAACATTTTCTCAAACCAAATACCTTTAGAATGCTTACTTGCCTTTGTGCACCGTCTTGTTTAATAGGGATTGTAACATTTATCTGGGTCTGATGGCATAATAGTTTGCATTGATATATATTGTGCTAATCGAACTGCAAAGTTTGATTAGGCAACGGCCAAAATCTTCTGAATTGAATTATTGTACTTGAAATGCAATAAATTTGATTAGGCTTTGCTCCACTCTCAAGTGGCTTGCAGGCCCGAATCCTTATGTGCTGATAAGTTTGTGATGAAGCTATAAAACAGAAAAGCACTGAACCATGTAATGTCTGACAAACTGATTTCACATCTGTAAATGAAATTTTTTAATAATTTAATTTTTTTACCCCTTACAGTTGATGCTTTTCATGAGAAATTTCATGATATTGATTTCCCTTCATTTCCCGTTTACAGTACTGTGTATTTAAGTTTTAACTGTGATTTTGGGGATAATCTGTGTAGCATTGAATATTGATAATGTAGTTCATGCAAGCATACTTCCATTGATTGAGAAAGCACACACTTAAAGATCAAATCATCACATTATTTTGGTTCAGTTTTGATTTTGGAGCTCGTATATTCTTGCAAAACCTTTGTTATAAGTTATAACTTATAAGCTGTTAGGATTTTATGTACACAAGTATTTTATTGTCTTTGGGGCGACTAGGCCCTGGGCTGTTGTTGGGCTTGAATTTGTCGTTTAGATGTTTTGGATTCTTATGCGTGTCATTATTAGTTAAGGTGCCCAGATCCCAGTTTCCAGTTGTGATAATGCTTTCTTTTGTATATGATAGGAGCCAATTAGTTTTAGTTTGGGGACTGAATTGTAATTGGGAATTATGGAAAGAGTGAGGTATGAAAGTGAGGATGAAAGGTTGTGTAACTAATTTTTCCTAGTTGGCAAAGTTAGTGGGTGGGATTGTTATTTTGTTATCGGGAGGGCGTAGGGAATTTATATAAAGAAGAGGGATGAACCTTGAGAGACTCTCATATCTGAGAATTAGAATTGGGCTTGTGAGAGTTTAAGAGTCTCTTCTAACACACTAAGTCATTTCTTTTACACTTGTTCATAATACATATATTCATAGAAAAATACTTTATTCTTCTATTTTTGTGAGCAATACAATTACATATTATGCTGTTTCCTTTTAATTCTTCTCTATGATACCATGATCCTATCAGTATATATCATAGATTTTTAGATTGATAAATTATGACAGCAGATAGCTGTTTCCTTGATTTTGCAATGCCTATATTTGTTTTTTTTTTCTCCCCTATTTTCTTTAATTCCCTATTCTTCCCTTACCAGTTTTCCTTGGCAGGCAGCACTTTGCAATGTCTACCATTAAAATTCCAATTAAATCATTCCTGAACTTGCTTAGAACCTTTCAAACTGTTTACTTTCCTAATCACATCATTCAAATAGTCTCCAATCTAACCAGACAACCAAATGAACCTTCAATCTGCCCATTTTAAATCTAATCCTGACCTGTTATTGATTGTATGACTCGGTCATTTGCAATTTCAGATTTTATAAGGGGTGTTAGATTTGATATATTGGATTGACCTTTGTTCTATCCTTATATACTCAAAATTAGATCCTCAGTTGTCAGCATCTTAAGAGTGTCTGATGAACGATCGGACCAGGTCCTAGCTTGGTGTTTCTATGTCTTATTTCACATGTATTTCATGAAAACACCCTTTTGGCTTTTTAATAATGAATAGGAATACACAGTTACATCAGTAAAGCCAACATGATATAAAGTAAACTAAAGGTTATGACATATGAATTTTTATTATGATATTCTTTGTTGATTCTTTGCATAGAATATTATCGTAGCATCAATTAGAGGTTTTAATGTGTGTAAGGTGTTTATACAGGCATATGTGCACTGTATGAAAGGAAACTGAAGGAGTTAAATCCGGCCATCAGAAATCTCTCTTATGATATTACAGATCTCTACAACTTCATAGATGGCCTTGCAGACATGAGTGCTCTAGTGTATGTTTCTTTCTCTCTCTCTCTCTCTCTCTCACACACACACACAAAAGGTAAGAGGCGATATTCTGATGCTTTGAGAAATAAGTTTTGACACTCAATAATTGCTTGCTCATATCAAATATCTATGTGTATCTGTTTTGTTACTATGGTTTATTGGTCGTTCTTTTGTGTATATGATTTGCCATGGAAGTGTCTAATTTGACTGGTTATTTGATTTCTACTTGCAGTTATGATAGTTCAATTCATGCTTACTTGCCACATGATCGACAGTGGATTAAGCAACGAACCCTTCAACATTTGAGGAAATTGGCAAATTGATTTATGTATGTGGTGTTGATAAATCCTCTAATTTTGGGCAATGCAATGTTAAGAAAATCACTACTGAACCTGTTTGTTATGTGGGCTATACTCTGACCGAAATGTTGCTTGACATGAAAAATGTACTTGGCTTTTGACATAAATATAATATAGTTTGTGCTGCTTCAGTTTGAAAAACAAAATGATTGTTGTACGCTTTGTTTTACTTTACCCTTCAGATATGATCGTATGAAGTTCATTTAGCACAACCAATTTATGATTTGTGGCATAAACTGTTAAGACATGGTATTCTTAAGAATAATGGCATTCACAATATTTGTTCATACCATTGATAAGATATACATAAGATATGACTGAAATATAGAAATAAAAATATATAAATGAGATGTTTGGTTATAGAGACAAGATTGAAAATTTGTCTCATGTTATAAAATTTGTGAAGTTTTTGCACTCCTAAAAAGTAGAGACAAATGAGACACATAATTAAGCATAATAAGATGAAAATAATTATCTTTGTACTAATCATAACATGGTATAAAAGTTTCACAATTTTGCATCTCCTTCTCTATTGTTTTTATATTTCTATTTTATCTTATATATTATAATAAGAAATATTTTGTGTACACCACAAAATTAATCACTATCCGTTATCATATGTAATGATCTAACTTTTTAAAACTACTAATCAAACTTTTAATATTATATATTAATTTAACATTATAAAAGTTGAATTAATAGTTTTAAAAAGTTGAATTAATAGTTTTAAAAAGTTGAATTAATAGTTATAAAAAGTTGAATTATTGTATATGGTAACTGATAATTACTGGTTTTATAGTATACATGTAGCATTATTTCATCGTAATAGCCTTGTAACATTAGAAGCTTTATTAGGCAAAGTGTAAATATATGTAAGGAGTTAATAAACCAATTATTTTTAAAATTTAAATTAATAATTTTGATTATATTTATACGAGGGCTTACTCAATTTTCCATTATCTTTCTTGCATAAAATACCTTGAGTTAAGGGGTTGGTGTTACGTTAATTCATTAATACTAAAGCTCTTACAAAGGATAATTTTTCATTTATAGGACTAAAGTCAATTTGGATAAATAACTTATTTAAATTCTTATATAAAAGTAATTTCTAAGAAGTAGCTTATGAATAAGTTATTTTAATTTGTATGTGGATATAAAATAACAAACTTTATGTAGAAGGAATAATCACTTGCATTAGTAAAGTTTGCTAATAAGGAATAATCACTTACAAGTTACGATAAGCTTAAACATCAAGGAAAAACCATGCAATATATATTTAAAACTTCCCGAAAAGAATACAATATATTTGAAATAGGTTGATTTTTCATTTAAGCATCACTCTAACTTAGATTTGATTCTCATATTTTTCAGTTAATTAGTAATTTGTAAATAATTTTGTAAGCACTTGATGAGTTTAGAATTGTCATGCCCTTAAATTGGACGAACTTTCTCTCAAGTAATATATTTTTTGATGAGTTTAATTTTGATGCACTGACAGTGTAAAACACTATCATCCAGTGTAAATGTGTTTTACACTGTCATCCAATAAAAACTCTTTATTTGTATGATTTTTAAGGTAGTAAGAGAGATAAAACACTATCATGGTTGACGTGAATGTATATGATTGAATGACTGTGTAAAAAAATTTGCAGTGGATACAAATTAAATCCTTTTTTATTGTTCAGATATATATCGTCGACAATAATGACTAATCCTTTTAAGGCGAAAACTCTCTCATAAAGAGATAAACCTTTAACCACGAGGCTCTCTCTATACACTTCAAAAATTCGAACTCCTGGCTAAATACTTAAAAAAACCCAAATAACTATCAAAACAACTCCACAAAATTATTGAAGGTTTAAGCTTTATGGTGCATTATTGTTTATAATCAAAGTCAACTTTGCTTTGTTTATAAATTCTACCCAATAACCAATTTCCTAGAGAATAAATCCAAAAAGCAAAACCTAGACAAGGAAAAGTTCCTTATAGAACAAAATCTTCCAAAAGAAATTCAACCACATAAACAACCATAACTGTCCAAGGCCAAACTTCTAAGAATCATATAGATAGGTAGATATTTATGGACGAAGCTTTCTGAGCAGCCACTTCTTTCTCATAGAGGAGTTTAAGGTTAAGAATGTAAAAGCCTTTTTCTCATCTTCCAAAAGGTCACAAGCATCAAGCACTAGCTCCTCATCACCCAATTCATCTTGCATAGCTCTAAGTGCAAGTAAAGCATCTTGAAATGATGTATTATTACTCTTCTCCTTTTTCTCCTCATTCTTGTTGATCTCAGCTCTCACAGCATCTTCCTTCATTCTCATATCATTTGACCTTTTTCTACTGTGGCGAGGCGGTATAGTGTGTCGTCCATTGTTGTTGAAATCAGAATTTTCGAATATTTTGTCCATGTTCTGTTGTTGATTAGGCATTTCTGTGGCTTGGTTTGGTATCTCAGAGTTGCTAAGTAGAAGAAAATTTTCAGATGTTCCATGATGATACATGTCCATTTCGTTGGCGATATTGATTGCTTTAGTATACTGAAATTGCCCTTGAGCACTATTGGTGCTTTGATATGAGACTTTATTACCAAAAATCATGCACAAAGCAGGGTAGGCATACAAAGACTTGTTAATATATGCGACTGCTTCTGGGTTGTCCTGAAAATAGCATTGAGAAAGTAAAGAGAGTGGATCAGGTGAAAGGTAGTCTAATAATAGCAAGAGGTAAAGGGACACTTAGAAAATATTAAAAGAATACAAATACAAATATTTGGGGCAACAACATTTTTTCGGCCACAACAGTTAATTAAACTCATTTTAACATTTTTGGCCCAAATAACATTTTTAATCATGTGTGTTTTTTTAATAGGCGGGGTGATTTGGGTTCAATTTTCTAATTTTGACTGTTTTGACTGGTACAATTTTGTATCCCTAGCCAAAACAGCCAACACAACCAACAATAGGAAATTGAGCCTAAATCACTCCGTCCATGAAAAAAATACACATGATTAATAATGTTATTTTGGCCAAAAGTGTTAAAATGGACTTTGTTAACTGTTTTGGCTGAAAAAATATTGTTAACCAATCATTTATGATACTGTTGCAACAAAAAAAGTTCAAACAAAGAACATAAAGATAGAACAAAAACCTGAAGGTATGCTTGCCAAACATGATTGTCAGCAAGTATCATTTGTAGGGTTTCATCCCAAGCAAATCCTTCATGACTGAGAAGTTTGCTAATGCTGTTGTGCCGCTTCATCAAGACGATATATTCATCTTCTAGAAACTTCCTATCACATTGGAGTCCCAATTTACTGCTAAATTCTCTGATCATGTATGTCCACGCTTCCTCACTGAATGAACTCTGCATTATATTCCCCCTATTTACTTGCTCAACCATAAGGTCAATAAACAAGTTTTCCATTGACTCTGTCCACTCTATTGTAGAACCAGCATCATAAACATAGGGTAAATCACCATTCTTCTCTTCACCTTAAATTATAAATAATATCCATGAGAATGTTATATAAATGGTATATTCCATGGTTTGCATTTTTAGAAAAGTTAGCATATATCAAGTAACTAAAATACTCTTAACACAACAAAAATTCAGTTAAAACAGTCAATATATTATGTATAACATATATAATATAAAATGCATAACGTATATCATATGCGATGCACATCATATGATATATGGCGTGTACAATATGTAATATTTATTGTGCAATTTATATTATATATGTTGTGCATAATTTGTTGACTGTTTTGGTTGATTTTTTGTTGTATCTCTAGCAATGCTCGTAACTAATATTATATATCAAGCTAGCAAACATACTACTACTTCCATAAGTTGCCCCTTGAAACTTGTGATGATAAATTGCTGTTATATTCCTTCTTTAAAAGTAGTCACTGTCTTAAATTTTGCAGAACTTTTAGTTACTTGAAAAATTACCAAAGTTAACCAAAAATAAATATTGGTGTTAGAAAAATCACTTCTATTCTAAGAAGTTGCAAATCACTGGCATATGAATCTTAAGAAGAAACAAATTAATACAACTATATTAATCAATAAATCAGCTAATTTTTATCCAAGATAGTTCTTCATTATGGTGACTAAAATGAGAAACATAAAACATACCTGTTAGCAATATCTGTGATTCAACACTGGGGTCAGCATTATGTGATGAACTTGTGTAACTCGTATGAGAGCTTCCACTTCCGAATACAGCAGACAATTTGCTAAATCCGGACAAGCTTTTAGATCGAATATATCGAACTTCAGGGTGTACCTGGACACCAAATATGTCAACCACAGAACAACTAAGTCACTTGATAAAGTGAACCAAACAGACAACAATGTTATTTGTACGTAAATTTTTGTTTGGCTATCAGACCAATGATAATTCATGTACAAATAAATGAAGAATTCATGTATATAACTAGGGTAGTGTTTGTTTTCAGTGACTCTGGAATCAGCGTCAAGGGAGTCATGGAGTCAGTGTCACGGGAGTCAGAGTCATAGTGACTCCAAAATTGGCTCCGAACACATCCTTACATATTTGTGTCTCCCTTCCAGCACACAATCACTCCATTCCAAGACTCCAAAATTGAAGTGAACAAAAAATTGACAATTTTATTCACTGAGTCACTGTGACCCTCGCACCAAACACTTGACAGAGTCAATTTTTTTACTGATTCTCTGACTCTGACCCCAAAGTCAGAAAAAACAAACACAACCTAATAAGGACTCGAATGACAAATAAATAAAGAATTCGTGTACATAACTAAGGACTTGAATGAGTGTTATCATTTATCAACAGCACTCATTCAAGTTCTGTTTGTACACGAATCACCAGCAGTAGTCAATTGCTACAAAATGTATGTCTGAATAACAAGATTCCATAAACAGGTAACCTCAGTATAGGCTTCCCAAACATGACCCTCCGCGACAACCATTTCTCTCTTGCTATCCCACGAAAATCCGCTTTGTTGGAGAAGATTGGATACATCTTTGAACCATCTCTTCAAATTCTTGTATCGATGCCTCAGAACATTAATGTCATGTTGAGTATTAAGTTGTTCATTGAAAGATTTAACCATGTCATTCCAAACATGGGACCTAATTGTTTGGTCAAATATATTTCCATTTTTCACTTGCTCTACTAGCAAGTTAATGAAACAAAGATCCATTTCGGATGTCCAATGTGTTCTAGGACGATCGGCACCACTTGGCTTAAGGTTCCCTGCTTTGTCACCTTCAGAATTCAGATAGAGACGTAATCATGAGGTAGATAATCAGTTCTCAGAAAATCTTATGATCTTAAATATGACTTGTAATATGAATATATAATCAATTCTAATGTATGAAATTCCTTTTTTGTAGTCTTTTCCTTTAGCTAAAGATGTAGGGAACATTTAGGGTGAGTTTGGTATTGCTTTGCTTTAAAAAAATTGCTTATTTTTTTATCTTTTCAAAAGTTGTAGCATATATGTTTGATAAAATAAAATAACAAGCTACAATAATAGTGTTCGGTAAAATTGCTTTTAAAATTTTAAATGACTATAATAGACATAAATCATTATAACTTTATTAATAAATAATGTTATATTAGACTTTTAACTTTTATGAAGCACAAACTAGTTTTAAAAAATATCTTAATAGGTGCTTTTAAAAGCACCCCTAGTTTTTAAAAGCCAAAAATACAAGTACCTAATTTTTTTTATTTATCAAACACTAAATGTTAACTTATACTTTTGGAAAATACAAGGACCTCTCCGATAAGCAATATCAAACTCATCCTTATAATGAAGATTATAAAAGATAAAAAAAAAACATAAACATATAAAAGTTTGTTTGTTTTCAATTTTCATTTCCTATTTTCACTTTTTGTTAATTCTATTTTTCAAAATTTTATAAACAAAAAGAAATAGGAAAGCAAAAACAAGATTTATTATTTTCATTATTTCCTTCACAACGTCCTAGAGACAAACACTGAGAAAATGGAAACAAATTTCTGAAAATCATGTTGTCCATTGACAAATATCTTGAACAGGCTAACAGAAAGCTATTAGTAGCTACTCACCAGCATTTATTTCTGATGCTACCTCTTTGTGGTTTTTCTTCAATTGCAAATTGCAGAGTTCATCATCAAACGCATTCCTAAATACTAACTGCATATCACCATAGTTTGGAAAAGTCTTCACTTTATACGTTTTTGCATGTGGATTTTCCTACAAGAATTTCTTCAAGTTAGTCAACCATGTTACATAGATACCGGTACAAATATCCAGCACGATAAAAGCACCATGTGGAGATATTGTATAAATCAAATTAAAAAATATGTTAAATATAACACAAATACTTGGGACACAACAAAAAACCAGCAAAAACAGTCAACAAAGCCCATTTAGCACTTTATGGTCTAAATAGCACTTTTAATCATGAGTATAATTTTAATGGGCTGAGTGATTGTGGCCCAAATTCCTATTTATTGGCTGTTTTGGCTGGTTTTTTTGTTGTGCCTCTAGCAATGCTCTAAATATAATTAGAAATATCTAAAAGTCGGTACAACATCTTATATCAAATGTATTCAGTATGGTAGTGTTTGTTGTTTTCAGTGACTTTGGAGTCAGAGTCAATTGAGTCATGGAGTCAGTGTCACAGGAGTCCGAATCACAGTGACTCCAAAATTGACTCCGAATACCCCTCACATATTTGTGCCTCCCTACCAGCACACACAGTGACTTCATGCAATATACAGTGACTCCAAAATTGAAGTGAACAAAAAACTGAGAGTCACTGCGATCCTCGCACGAATCAGGTCAGTTTTCCACTGACTCATTGACTCTGACCCCAGATCAGAAAAAACAATTGCAGCCATAGTACGAACAAACATAAATGCAATCTTCAAGATCATATACCTTGATATAAGCATTCCAGACATAATCATCAGCTTCAAGCATTTGTCTTTGTGCATTCCATGAGAAGCCTTGTTCTTTCAGAATATGTGTTATATCATTGTAATATTTGTGCAGTTGCCTGAATCGATGCCTTAAAGCAGGTAGACCATGTTCATAGCTGACTTTCTCATTGAACATAGCAAGAATATCTCTCCAAGGAATTTTTTTGGATCCATTATTATTCGTATTTCCTTGATTCATGTGATGAATCAAAAGCTCTATAAAAAATTGGTCCTTAGTAGTAGTCCATTCAGTCTTTCTAGTAATTGTATTCCATGTTGGAACATTGCTTCCCATTCGATCACCTACAAATGCAAATTAAGTAACTAATAAGTAATTTTTAACCAAATTTTCATTCTTAACCAGAAAATAAATTTATTGAACTCCAATTTGAAGCAGTTTATTCATTTTTCCAGTAATAAGGAAGTGTTTGTTGTAAAAGAAAGACAATGATTGCTACTTTGCTCTTAATATATTATTTACAAGAACTTCTAGTTTCTCAAAATAAAACAATTGGAATTCACTACTCATGTACTTTATATACATTCTGTTTGAACAAGTATATGTTATTACACGTAATTAGTATAAATAGAGGATATATAAATTGTATTGGTAAGTCATTTGTGAAATTGTCATTTGGAGGTTTTCCAAGTGTTCTCTCCTATTTTTCTCGATGGAACTTGATTCCAATCTCTCTTAACCGAGAGGTCGATGGTTCAAGGTCTAACTCTATTTCTCTATCAATTCTCATAATCCAAACACATCCCAATTATGAGTTTGGATTATTAGAATTGATAGAGAAATAGAGTTAGACCTTGAACCATCGACCTCTCAGTTAAGAGAGATTGTAATTCAGTTCCATCGAGAGAGATAAGAGAGAACACTTGAAAAATCTTCAAATGACAATTTCACATATGACTTATCAATACAATTTACATATCCCCTATTTATACTAATTATGTGGCATAACAGTATACCAAGAAGATTTCCAGCTATAACAAATATCATATAGATTTAATCTTGATGCGTTGTAAGTGGAAAATAATTTTGTACAAACATCCAATTATATTCTATTATATGTAAGACTTTCGAGGTAGCAAATACAAAAGTGAACTACTTTTGCAATTTAGCTTTTGCGACGATGCCAATTATATGCTATTATATGTAAGACTTTCGAGGTAGCAAATACAAAAGTGAACTATTTTTACAATTTAGCTTTTGCGACGATGCGTGATAAAATGTCAGATTAAACCTCTTTTTCACTGTGAATGCATCACGATTAATCTCATATTATATACACTTTCATGAGCTTTACACAATCATAGTATGAAAGCAAATAATGAAGGTAACACTCACCCGAATTCCCCCCTTGCACATCATTATTGAAGCCGAAGTCATGGCTGCATAAACTGTATCTTCCATCAGCATTAGAATAGCCAAATATTTCCCATAAATCGTCAACATTTGGCAATGTGCTTGTTCTGTAGTTTCTTGCATAAGGGTGTTCCTGCATTTTATTCACAATCAAACACATCTTGTTTCATACATATAATCATATATATAAATCTACTAAATCAGAATCAACACACACCTTTATATATGCATCCCAAACATAATCTTCAGCTACCACCATATGATAGGTTTCATCCCAAGAAAAGCCAATGGTGGAGAGAATATTCTTCAAATCATTGAATTCCTCCCTTAAATTCGCATAACGTGTCTTCAAAGCTTCTTTTCCATATTCAGATCGAAACTTTGCATTGAATGAACTGAGCATCTCTTCCCAACCTTGCTTGGTAAATGTGTGGCCAACCATGTTTCCTTTGTTCTTCTGCTCAAACATAAGTTGTATAAAATATCTTTCCATTGTTGTACTCCAATACACCCTCGGCTTATCGCCGGTTGCAGCGGTTTCCGTCTCCATTACTCCTTTCAAAGAACACAAATTTGGTTTGTTAGCAGTGAGTAAGAAAAAGCACATACACTAAATTTGAAATTCATGCTAATGAAACCTGCATTTGGAACAAATCATTATAAAGACTTCGATGATAGTATTCAATTGGAATTGGCATGCAACTTAGGCTGCATTTGATTCAATTGTACAGAAATACAATACAGAAATACGCCTACAGAAAATTTTGTGTATTTATCTCCGTATTTCTATATGTGTATTTTAATCAAACATCAAAATAATTGTATCTGTATGTGTATTTCTGTTCTGTACTAGTAATCAAACGCAGCCTTATAGTGTTTAAGAGTTATGACAAGGTTCACTTTGAATTCACCCTATGAGATTTTGATCATGGTTATAAGAATAAACCTATAGCAGAAAAAATATAGTGTTTCATACTAATTAATGAGGATAGCATCAATTAAGAGAACAAGAGCATATATCAATAGATATTCTTTACTCTATACTCGTATCTGTATTTGGCAAAATAGCTATTATTTCTTATGAACATAATAATATAGGATGGCATTTCCTTTCATGTGAGATAATAATCTGATTTTATGAAATTTCCTAAAGTACTAGATTACTCAGTATATGTTGAGCTCTTAAACTATATCTCCAATAGATTGCCAATAGCACAGAGTAGATGCCTATATCATATACATCACATATCTAAAGTCCAAATGACATAGATTGTTTTAATTTTAGATCAATTTTATGAAAGGGAAATTCAAGTGCTAAGGAGAAACCAGAGATCATCTTCCTCCAAAAATAATGTTCTAATTCCATGGAAAATGTGACTAGATTTGAATTTCCACATTGTGATTCCCCAAACCACAACAAGTGCATGTAAAGTTTATCACTCTTTTGTGGCCTTAAAAGCAGAACCTGCTTCAAATTAAATTCTCTACACAAGAGGGCATATAGAAGCAAATTCTGAGAAAATTATGGTGTCTTAAACTTTGGGGGATTGGGGTAGAAAGCAAGATTTAGATTCAATCTTAATTCTTATCTTAGACAACCAATAGAACCCCTTAAAGCTACTCTACGATGAAGGTGACATTTTTTTTTAAATATTTAGAGTGGGGGGAATGTTGGCCTCAATTATGGGATCGGAGGACGAATATTCATCTGGGTTCATTAAGCGCTTACAAAATTATTAAAAAATCACCCACCAACAGAGTAACAGAGGACCCGAACGAATATTCATTTGGGTTCATTAAGCGCTTACAAAATTATTAACAAATCACCCATCAACAACAGAGTGACAAGGGGATATCTTTGCAAATTGCTTCCCAAGCAATTCATCAAACTCAAAATTCATTTGGGTGTCAGAAACATTACAACCAAATCAATTTCAGTTAGCTTTAGTCACAAGAACCACTACTAGATACAACCAAAATTCTCAGAAGTTCTAGCTACCAAAGACAAGCATTGATCTTTAAACTTTGAACACACTGCTCATAATTCAGAAAACAGAACCATACTAGTTTGGAATTGACAGTGAAATCTTTGGAATTTGAACATAAAAAGGTGAACAAGTTGAGAATTTTTTACCAGTGTGTCTGAACAACAGAGAGTAGAAAAAATGTGATTGAATTTCACAGTGAAGTTTGGTACTAATAAGGTGTATCCCCCTAGCACAACCCTGCTTTCACAGAAAAAACCTACAATTGCAACCTTCAATTTTCTTTTTTTTTCTTTTTCAATTTTCTTAACACAGAATTTCCTTCTTCTTCATCAACATTGTCTCTCTCAAATTCTCATATTCTACTATTCTATCACCAGTTCACACATATATGTGCAAATGGAACAAGAGAGCGTTACACTCTTTTTGGTATTTAATTTTTATACAATTACCTTATAAAAAATTTCATATGATAATTATTTGTATTGACACATCAATAAATATAATAAATATTAAAATGATGGTGTAATTCTTTTACACAGTAGATATATCAAAATTAAAAAGAATATTATACTTTTTAACAAGGATGGTCAACATAGAACGTTAGGCGTTATTAATACAGTCAACATTTCTTTTGAATATAGACAAATCTTGATGAGTGGTTAAATGCAGTTTCTTTAATTAATTGATATTATAATGAGTAAACCTCACGTTGGTCCCTGACAATTTTCACGGTGGACAAGATAGTTCCTGACATTGAGAAATTGATAAGTGAGTCTGTGGCAATTTTAATTTTCAGACAACCGTTGGTCCCTAAACGGCTTCCGTTATTTCGAGGGACCAAAATGACTTATTTATTAATTGTCAGGGACTAATAATAGAAATTTAATAAGAATGAATTCTATAAATTATAAATTATGATATGAATATTGACTGATATTCATTCTAATTATGTATTAATTCCAAACTACATATAACTACTCCCGTAAATATTAAGTCTCTATTTGGATGTATTACTATCCAAAAGCAAATATGTTGGGTAATTTTCAAATCGAAGAAGTAATAATATTTTATTACTTTGCTGTAGAAAACAATTACATGCATATAATAAAAAAAATCACACCCAACAATACTGAAACAACAAGTCTTATTTATTAAGTTGTGATTTTTTTATTATATGCATATAATTATTTTCTACAGCAAAGTAATAAAATGTTGTTACTTCTTCAATTGGAAAATTACCCAATATATTTGCTTTTGGATAGTAATACATCCAAATAGAAACTTAATATTTATCGGAGTTGTTATATGTAGCTTGAAATTAATACATAATTATTAGAATGAATATGATTCAATGTTCATATCATAATTTATAGGATTCATTCTTATTAAATTTCTTTTATTAGTCCCTAAGAATTAATAAATAAGTCATTTTGGTCCCTCGAAATAATGGAAGTCGTTTAGGGACTAACAATTGTCCGAAAATTGAAATTGTCAGGAACTAACTTGTCAACAAAGGTAATTATGTTGACTTATATGAATTGGTTCTTTGATTATTCGGTTTATATAATTATGTTATTGGGTTTATATATTTTATTTTGTGAATTGAGTTTTGTCATCATTGTTATGTTTTGATCCGGATGAGTTTTAGGATGTGTGCTCTCCTATTTGGTTTGGCATTGTGTTAATCTCCCATTTGTTTTGACATGTTAGTTCTCATGTCTCTTCTTTGATATGCCAATAAGGATTTAACTCTAACATGTGTGATTCCCTATTTTTAAAATATCTTATTTGGAATTAAAAAATATATATATATATATATATATTTGAGGTACTTTATAGTACTTATCCGGACTATTGAAAACACGTAATAGAGTAACTATGGTGATTGTTGCATTAGGATTTGTAACTAATTTTGGATTTTGGAGTAAATTGGCTAAACAATATGCTGCCAAAGTAGCCTCTGTTGTGTAAGTCAATCTATTTTGAAATATAAGGATAATTGTTGGCATGTAATTCGTTAAGTATTGATCAGCCCAAAGGAAGGTCAATACATTTGGTGGCGAATTTCCTGCTCACTTGAGTAATGAATATAAATTCATAACAGTGTTACATAAGGATTCTGGCAACAATCGTATGAGTTCTATGATAGATTGATTGAAGCGATATGCTGCCAAAGTAGCCTCTATTGCTTAGGTTGATTTATTTTGGAACATAAGGACAATTAGGAGTAAGTAATTCTTGCAAATATTGGTCGGCCCAAAGGAAGGTCAATATTTGGCTGAATTACATGCACACACTTGTAGTGATAAATATGTGATAATTGTTAGGTCCCATGTGAATGATAAGTCGATCCAAAGATAGACTTATTGTTTGACAGGATTTATTATCAATATTTAACTACTATTCAGAATTCATACGGGTATTGATCAGCCCAAAGGAAGGTCTATACCTGACTGAATTATACCTATAATTGTGGCAATGAGTATGTGGTGATTATTAGGCTCCATGTGAGCAACATGTTTGTCCAAAGATAAACTTGTTGTTTGACAGGAATTACTATCAATAATTCATTACTATATTGAGAGTACCACTTACAAGTTAATATTTCTGTCCAAAGACTAAATATTAATGTTGTGCTAGGTATCTTGTGATGGGCCCACCATTATTTGAATTTATAAAATTTGTTTGAGCATATTGTTTTGTTCTAATTATATTTTATTATGTTGTATCTGCCATTATTGATCTATTTTTATGTTAAATTACACTTGCACTAAGGAATAGGAATATGATTAATATAATTATTATTTCTATTATAGCTGTTTGATCTTGGATTGTGCACTAAGGTTTGAATAAGTTCATTTCTCTTATGGATAAAGGTTCTCATAAGGAAATAAAAAAAAATGGAGGACTTGGAGAAGTGAGTTATTCTGATTGCACAAGTCTTATGATCTTGAAGCATGAAGTTATATAAATATTTATGGGCTATTTGTCCGAAAAGGTATTAGGTGTCAAGATAATTATTATATTTTAAGGGCTTTATCAAAAGCAATAAGGTAAAACAAGTGCGATTTCATCGAACTTGTTTTTCAATAAAGTGTTAAGGTAAGGGAGTACATCATGAATATGTCTTATCTTGTTTTGAAACTAAATGCATTAAAGTTAGAGTTATCTAATTATGTGTCTGTGCATTTAGTTTTGACTTATCTTCAAACAGAATTTATTTGGTTTAATGTCAGTTATTGTAACTGATAAAAGGAAAAATAGCTAAGCTATTTTTTGAAAAGAAGAGAAGTGTGTTAAGACTAGAATAAAAGTACTCATTTGGCAAACACCTTTAAGGACAAAATATAAAGAAAGGAATAAAGTTGCTATCATTAGTCCACTTTAGAAAAAAATAGTGTTGAAAACAAAATTTATATGTAAATATAAATTTTGGCTATCACTTCTAATAATATTGGGATACATAAAGGATGAATTGTCGAATGTCATATTTGACATATGAGGATAACTATATTTCTCTTTTCGGTATGATATTGGTCTATTTAAGTCGCAATGTCTATTTAGAAAAATAAATAATCAGGAAGAGAATAGGTATCAATAAAATTTTTTTTTTTGGAGCTCTTTTATTTTTATTTATTTTTTTATATTAAAACATGATCCATTTAAGTTTATGACACCTTTATCTCCTATGAGAAGTCGTAGTTGTAAATATATTTAAGGAATAGAATATTGCAGCTCTTATTCTTAATAAAGTTTCAACTATGGTAGTGACCAAAACTCCTTATGAACTTTCAGACTGAAAATATTTTTTCAGTATAAGGCTTTCATACATTTGGAGTTGTCTGATTAAGATGTATTTTGTCGGTCAAATAAAGAAAAATTGGACATAAAGATGGTCAACAACTGCTTAGTTGATTTTTTGGTATATGGGGTATAAAGTTATTATGATCTCACTGCATCATTGAGGATATTTAGTTCATTGAGGATATTGAGTTTGAGGGGAGAGATAAGGTTAAAAAGAATGTTGATAGCTTTCCCCAATCAAGATAAGGAAATATACTTAAAAGTAAACTCAATTGACTCAAGAACTTATGTTATTAAGGTAATCTAATAGAGAAAAGAAAAAAAAAATTATGTTATTATGTTCCTCTAGGAATATAAGAAAGAAATGGATTGGTGAAATATAAAGTTTTAATTAACTTTCATCAAGACATAAAAAAGTACATTCATTTCTCGAATGTGGATTGATTGTCAAGAGTGAAGAAGTGAACAATGACTTTTAGGTACTTATCTCATTACTTAAAGGTATGAATCTCATTAGTTACAGATTAATATTTAAATCTGGAGGTTCAAAAGGTAATGTAGAGAAAGATAAAGCATGCCTTGTTCTAAAAAGGTTTCACTCTGACATATGTTGCATATTAATATCATAAGTTTCATTAGATGAATATAAAGAATATGGTTTAATCATCAATGAACTTATGTCAGATCCCAAATTCTAGTAAAGGATATTACAAATATCATTAATCATTATCTTATTTAGCTCTGAGATAAATGAGAACATGATTTTGTAATTCATAAGTTCAGTGGGAGAACATATATTTTAACATTACATGTTGATAATATATTGTTTGCTAATTATAATAAAGTTTTGGTTCACAATATCAAAAGGAGTCTATCAAAGAAATTTGATACGAAATATCTTGGGAAGTCTCTTTTGCATTAGGAATTCAGATGCGTCGAGATCATCTCGAGCTATTCTTGAATTGTCGCAAAAGAGCTACCATGTTAAAGGACTCATGATATTTGGCATTCAGAATTGCAAAACAGAAAATGCCCCTATTGCTAAGGGAGACATGTTTAGTCTCAATTAACGTCCTATGAATGATTTTGAAATTAAAGAAATGCAAAAGATTTCTCATACTCTAGAAGGTTGAAGTCTGAGGCATGTTCAATTTTGTACGCGTTTGGATATTGTGTACATTATTGAGTGTTAGGCAGATACTTGAGTAATGTGACAATAAATTATTGGTTAACAACCAAGTAAGGCTTATGATTTCATTAAAGAACAAAACATCACATGCTCACATTCAAGAAGTCGGGTGAAGCGAGAGATCATCAAGAATATAGATGCCGACTGTGTCAGATGCTAAGAGAATTATAGATTCTTTTTGGTTATATTTCTATGCTTGTTGGAGGAGCAATATTCTGGTAGAGTGTCAATCAGGCACTCATTGCTCTTTTTCACCAAGGCAATTGAGCTTATTGCTCATTAAGAAATATCAAGTTAATATGATTATGTAATTTTGTCACATAATTCCAAATTCTTGAATAAAGTTGAAAGACCACTTAAGTTATTTTGTGACAAATTGTTTATAATCATATTATTTAAGGAAATATAGAGTGATTAAGGTGTCTTTAGAACATATTAACATAAACTCCATAATTGCGGATCCGCTTACTAAGGAAATCAAACCTATGGTCTTTCTTAAGTTCAGTACTCATTTTGGTGTAATATCATCTTATATGATATATTGTTTCAGTGAGAGTATGTATTTGAATGCTCATGTGTTTCACAGACACACCTTAAGTTTATGGATATTTTCTGCAGAAATAAAGTATTTGGTTTTATTTATCACTCTGGATTATTTAATTTGATCTCATAAAGAATAAAGTTTGGACCAGTTGGAAATAGGCATGTATGATCACATTACGTGTAATTTCCATGCTACACATCCATGTTTGATCTATGTCATTTAATTGTGATGATATTTGTGATCATGGAAAACTTAGTTATGAAAAAAAAATATGACGAAAGTTGCCTTGGTCCTATATCAACATAGTTGATGGACGAGATTGTTTAAAGATGTTTTCGACATAATAGCAAATTTAGAGCTCATAAAGTTACGGTTTTGTATTTATATATACACATATGTCTAAGTGGGAGATTGTTAGAATTTTATGGACTTAGTGTAAATATAAATATGTGCTATTATAAAGTTTAGCCCAATATTAAAGTGATCTGGTAAATTTAAATTATTATTAGTGTATGGGCATAAATATCTTATTAAGTGAGTATGAGTTTTTATATGTGTAGATACCATTTGGGCCCAGTTACTAATTCTATGATGGACTGAATTAGAAACTAGGGTTATGTTGTTTATATAAAGAGATTATGGTCCCCAAGCTGTGAGTGTGACCTCCTTTCCTGTTATCCCATCAGCAGAGAGGTAGAACCCTAAGGAGCACTCACTAGTTTGGAAGATCAAGAACCAGATCAACCTTGTAGATCAAGAACTAAAGAGACCCAAAGTATCAATCGATTTCTATGGCATCAAGTACGCTTCGGCTTTTGATTTCTACATCTTCTCTATGATTCAATATGAGTGGTCTTGGGTTATTATGGATTCAATGTTTTCCCAACATTTCTCAATGTCAGAGACTATTATCCACCGCAAAAATTGTCAGAGATCAACTTGGAGTTTTACTCTATTATAATTATTTTGAATTTGAACAATGTTATTCACATATATGGTGTTGTATTAGGGTATTATCATGTTACCATTCGATAAGATGAATAGATGGAAATGAGAGAGACTCACTATCTCTTTGGATGATAAGGAGATATGTGTCCAAATAGGACACCAAAGTTCAAATGTGAAAATATCATTATTTAGAAAATATAAAGAGAAAACACGAAAACAACAAGAGTGAAAATAATATTGTAAAGTGCCAAAAAAAAAATCACATTGTTCAATAAGTTTTTCTATAACGTGTAAAAAAATATTATTGTATGGATAAAAAAATTAATTCATTATATTTAAATAAGAATTTAATTTTATTCTATTGACCTTGTCATCTACCATAATATTTAATTTTTTTTATACATATCATAATATTTAATTTGAGATAACATAATAACTAATACGATGATATATAATTGGTTAATAAGTAAAAAAAAAAAAACTTACATTATTAGTGTACTAAAATTATTTTTTTAAGTATATTCACAATACAATGAATATATAATCAATTTTATTTAACATATTTACACTTATCTATAAGTTATATTAATTTTATTGAGTAAGTGCATCTATAAAAAATCTAACAGGCATGAAATAGCTGTTTCACTAGTCTACTATGAAGCATTATTCTTAAAATCAATCAATTACAATTAAAAATAGCCATGATGACCCTAATAAATATTTAGAAGTGATCTATTGAATAAACATTAGACAATAGGACTTTTTATTCGGGTAATAAATGGAGTCTTGGGCATTAAGAAATCATATTAATATATGAACTAGACTGATGTATGATTTCATTAATTAGTTTATTAAAAAATAGTGAGCAATGAATCGATATAATTAACTTTATGAAAATAAATAAGTTATCAAAGCGCAAAATGTTTAATTTACCTTTATATTATTGAACCATAGATACTCCTGGTATGAGGTTAAAAAAGTAGTTATAATCATGTTTTTTTTTTCTTCAAAAATATTATGTGCTTGTTTAGATGTCATGTTTAAAATAAGATCTTTTTTAATTAAAAAAAGATCTTATTCAATTTTTTGATATGTTTGGGTACTAATGTCAAGTAAAAGCATAATTTCTAAAAAAAGTAAAAAAAGATATTTTTTCAGAAGCTGTAATTTCCATCTTCTAGAAAAAGACATTTTATATAACATAAAAAAGATGTTTAAATAAAGATCTTTCTATATTACATCCAAACATAAATTAATTTTATATACAAACATAAAATTACTTCTACTTTTTCAAAAGATCTTAATTAAAAAGATAAATTAAAAAAAAATCTTTTATTAAAATATCATCCAAACAAGTCCTATATATTGTAGCAGTATTTACATTGCATAAAAATACAAGAATAATTCACTTATAAAACAAAGACCTCATGGGAGCTACTATAATACAATTGCCTTGTATTGCTAAAATACCTTTTTTTATGCTTTTGTTAAGAGCACGACATGTGTCCTCTATTAAGGCAATCAATAATTACTCCCTCTTTTTTTTTTTAATTGTCCAATTTTAAATGTGCACAAGAATTTAGATAATGATTGCTATAAAATTAAAGTTAACAAAATATATATCTATTTACCTAAATTAACCTTGACTTGGTAAAAAAGTAAGAGAGATAGTGAGTGTTAAATAAGGGTAAGAGTGGAAAAAAATAATAAATGTTGTCTTAAAATTTGAAATGGACAATTAAAAAAAAACACACATCTCTAAATTGGACAATTAAAAAAAAACGGAGGAGTAATTTTCTAGCCTTGGAGAAATTAAGGCCCTTTTTCCTCGATGATGTCGATTAAGGAGAAACTAATTAAGTGATAATGGAAAAAATTAAGAGAACTATTTTTTTAAATCACAAAATCAATTATCATATGTAATAATCTAACTTATAATATTGTACATTAATCCAACATTTTAAAAGTTGAATTAATAATTCTAAAATATTTAATTATTGGATATATTGATAATTGGTTTTTTTTATATACACGTAGTATTTCTCTAGTAAAATTAAACATTGAGTGAAAAATTCAATTTGGACCCCTAATTTGGAACCTAATTGGCGATACAAAATTCGATTGTTTAAAGGACACCATAATTGAGAAGGGAGTTCAGAGTCGATAAACTTCACGTTGTCGTCATGTGAGAAGGAAATACCCTAACTAGTTTCTGAGAATGTTAAAAGTCACACACCATAAGGTTCCTGAATGGAAAAGATTAACGATGTTAAGAACAATTTTATTTTTAGACAAATTGGTCCCTGACAATTTTATTGTTAGAAAAATTGGTCCCAAATTTTATTTATTAACTCTATATTTATCACTCATTTAAGTATTATCTTATCTAAGTATTCTCAAATCAACTCTATATATCTCTCATTTTACTATTACCACTCATTTTTAATGTATTTATTCTAGTATTCCTAAAAATTATTTATTAACTCTTGTTTAAATTTTCATATTTTGAATTGTGTATATTAAAAATTATACTAATAATTAATATAAAATATTAAAACCAACTATTTTAAATTATATAAAATAAAAAGAAAATAAATCTTTTAATATTTTGAATAAAAAGTATGAAAATTGATTTATCTTTTTGAAATCATTAAAATAAGATGTGTGCTACTTAAAGTTTTTGGAGTGTTTTAGTATCTTTTACATATCAATAATTTTTTTTTATTTTCATTTCTTATATACAAAATTATATTAAATATTTACCAATTATTATTTATTCCTTAATTGGTAGATCTATGACTTACATTTTCACTTGATGAATCCAAAATATAGGTGAGACTCATCCCTTTTTTTTTTTTTTTGAGGCTTTTGATTTGGGTGCGGAGTTAGTGTACATAATGTAATCCCCAAGTAATTAGTCCTTAATGCTTAAGTCATTTTAGGCCAACTATTAAGGGTCACGTCCTGATGATTTCATAGCTTTATCTTTTACTTTTAAAATATAATACGCGAAAAATAGGTGGGAGTAAAATTCTCGCAAAAAGTAACAATATGAAAATAAGGGTTTTGCGCGTACGATAAGCGATATTAAAATCAACACAACCACATACTGAATATACATCGTCAAATATAAATGAACTCTCATCAAGTACCAAAACATAAATAGATATCGATCAGGTGTCATCCCATGAGCCCAAAACCAAGACTCATGAAACTCCACAATAAATACAAGCAAATAGATAGCTCCCGGCTAACATACTTCCAGACTCAAAACATAAATAAGTGGAAGCGTAACATTCATAAAATCTGAGTAAAGGAATAAACATGTCTAAAGCATAAAGGAACTAAATCATAAGGCTAAATTTGTGCGGGCTCCTCGTGTGCTCCAGCATCCTGCTCAGTCAGATCCTCTAAAAGGTGGGGAAAACATAGGGTGAGTACTGGGAAGTGACTCAGTAGAGGAAGTCGCCCCGGGTTTAATTATAAAATAAGTGAAGCATGAATGAGTTCATTTCGGATATAAGTTTGAAAATGATCTTTTTCCGGAACGTCTTACCTAGGTGCGTCTTGTTCATTTTATCAATACATATAACATTATTACATAAATAAATAAACGTCTCAGTGTGATGTACTAGTGCTCCTAAACATATACAGAGATTACATCATAATATAACATATCATAACATCAATCATCTTTATCTTGCATTAATCTTTTGGTCATATCCACCCTCTTGTCAATTCCTGCACATCACGGCCCCTAGGCATGAGCTCATCCTAAACATATTGGGGAGAGGAAGTAATTCACATTCCCTTAACAATGAAGTTGTTTTCCAAGGTTGTCATCCCTCCCTTACCAACCTCATTGTGTGCCGAAGGCTACAGTGTTTTATCATAACATTAACTTATTTGTGTGCCACCCAGTGACGTCTTGGATTTTAACATTAACGTCTTACATAGTCATAGATACATAACATAAACATCATAATCCATCATCACATATTATCATATAAACATGCATTACAATTCATATAATCACATATAAATCATACATAAATCATATATATCATCCATACAAGTCGTAGAACGCATTAGGGTACATAAAGGGTCAAAAAACTTAATTTTCATAAAAGTTGCAGTGTTGCAGCTGTAATCGATTAACAGAGAGCATGCTTTCTCACTATTGGAAATTCTCAGCTCGTAATCGATTACGAACCCGTGGTAATCGATTATGAACACGAGAATTCAGATTCTAGGGTTCCAAAACACGTTTTTCATTAGCCAATGGCCAAAACTTTAATCTAGAATCATCTCAATCGATAGAAAATAAAGATAAACATAAACCAATCGATAAAACACGTTCGAAAACACTTTTTAATCGGTAAAACACTTTCTCTTTAAAAATCATTCGGTAAAACATAACATTTTTATGAACCCTAATGGGAAAATGAGATAACAATAATAGCATCAATAATAATCATGCAATACACGAAATTACATACAATTATGTATGCCAAAACCCCTGCTCTTGTAGACTTCCTATGCGATGCGTAGAGACACATTTTCCTGACGTAGAACGCGTTCTCAATTTCTCTCTCTAGCCCCACGAACGGTAGGATGACCAAAGGCGATCCCTTTGAAGAATTGGAATCGGTAGAAGGTGTATTTCGATGAGAGGATTAAGGATATGTAATTGTTTTCTTGATCAGGTAAGGTTTCATATGATTTTGGTGTTGTGGAATGACTATGCCTTTGTGTTCTTGAGAGAGAGCGTATGGTGGAAGCACAAGGGTTTAGAGTGTTTCTGAAACAAGGATTAGGGTTTCTCACGTAGTGGCTCGGTTATACATGATATAGAGACGTTGTGGGGCCTACGCGTAACTTAAAAGGCACTAAAAACACTCACAACGCAAGCTGTAATCGATTACCACCTGTAAAAATGCCCAAATATAAAAATCTGAAATGTGTAAGGGGATTACCAACCATGTGGTAATCGATTTATTTCTGGGCTGCGAAACATCCCCAAAACACCTCGAAAACGTCACAACTCGTGCTATAAACATACATACATCATGTCTAACCTTATGCATCATCAAAACACAAATAAAAACACATGTATATACACATAAGTCATATAACATATAATAAACACATATATACACAAAAATTGCATAACATATAATAAACACATATATACACATATAAATCACATAACATATTATAGTTTAACGAGAAGAAACGTATCCACCCAAATTGAATTAAATTATAACCCAGGTTAATTACTCTTAATTTAACTTAATTAGAACTTAATAAAAATCGGGGTGTTACACATCAAAGCTCTTTTGTTACTTGTATATATATTGTAAAGTACTCCTTCCGTTTTTTTATTTTTCAAATTTGAAAAATCAAATTTTCCTTTTTTATTTTTCCATTTAGAAATTATAGATAACTTTAATTAATTTTTTTTCATTATACCCTAATTAATAGATGAGAGAGAATAGATATAATGAGTAATTTAGAAGAGAGCATGAGTGCTAAGGATAATATTATAAAATATGCTTAAATTTTTTTAAAATGGAAACATTATAAACTCGTCCTAAATTCATGTGTAAAATAATTAAAATTGGACAAATAAAAAATAACAAAAAAGTAATAATAGAGTTGTGCACGTGTTAGTGTTGGAATACTATTTATACTCAAAATATAACTATAGTAATCATACTTAATGCTAAAAATACTAGTTTTATTAGATGCATAACAGTATATCAATCTAAAACAAAATTTGATCCACATGTCACATTTTCCACTCAGCCCAAAATAAGAGCGCTCAACTCACTCACTCTCATTGGAAAGCGCATGCAAATCACTCACTCACATGATTTGTTGTTTTTTTATTTTTTCTTTTAAATTGTTGCTCTCTGTCAAGCAATAAAAAGGTAAGTAACTCTTTTTCTTTTCTTGATATTTCTCATAAAACCAGGTAGTCATTATAACAACCTGGTAATAATTTTGCATTATTTTTCTTTATTCTTTTTAACTTTTGATTTTTCTTGATATCTTTCATAAAACTTAATAGTTATTTCAGTGTTACGTGCGCACCATCAACAACTTTTCCATCCAAGTATAACAATCATTCCTAATTAATTTGTGATCGACGCTTCCTTGGATTTACATTTTATGGTGTTCATAAAATGTGTCGGTTGGTGTGCACATTAAGTATAACCTAGTGTAATGTCCACATAGTGAATTCAAGATGTGCACACAATGCTAAGAAAATGACCTAATCGTGCATATAGTTCATTATATGATATGAACAACATGTAATATATAATATACACATTATGTAATATATATATGGTGTCCACAACATCAAAAATATGGTGTGTATAACCAGGGACGAATCTGGAGGGGGGCAGCAGGGTCCTTGGCCCCCAAGATTTATTTTTAAAAAATTATTTATATATATTAATTAGTGTTTGACAATATATTATAGAAGATCTAATAATAATACTTTGTTTTGTCAGATACATTTAGGGTCATATAGTGTTTAATTTAGACATTTCATTTAAAACTTTATTTTTTTTACTTGCATTAGCAATTAATTATTTTATATATCATTATTAAATGTCAACTTGCATTAAACACAAACATGAATAAGTGAAAAAATGAAAATAGTATTATAATTAATCTATTGATGCGAATACTTTATTATTATTTACTTGTCTATATTATATTTGGTAAATTTATTTGTCTACATTTAAATCAATGGATAAAATATTTTTTTATTTTACTTTTCTTTGTTTAATATTTCTAACAATAAAAGTTTATACATTTATATACTAATTGAAAAATTAATAGAAGTAAAATTGATGTCAAAAGTATATTTAAATTAAAAATATTTGAACGTTAAATAGAAATAAATGGTTATAATTTTTATTCTTATAAATTATTAAATTAAATATATTATTTTTTATTTTATCAATTGATTTATTTTAAAATTATATAACATTATTTTTATAATATTCATCTAATAATAATTTGTATCATTATGATTGAAAAAGATAAGTTTAAAAATTGGATATAAATTTAAAGAGTATTTTATTCGAATTTAATAAAAATATAATATAATAATTTAAAAAAATATTTAGTTAATATTTCAATCTATCATTTTCGCCACCCCTTGTTCTATTTCTGGATCTGTCCTGCGTATAACATTTATATTATATGCACAATATGTAAATATATAGTGTGCATAACTTGATATGCACTTCGTGAAATCAAGACGTGCACATAGTGCTGAACAAATAATGTAATTTAGACATTGCATATAATATATTATATGGTGTGCACAACATAAACAATATAATGTACATTACATGTTGTATATGATATGCACAATATATAATCATTGATGTGCATCCCTTATACCTGCCGGTGTGCACATTAAATATAACCTAGTGTATGTGTATAACATATTATTATTTGATGTGCGCACAACACAATATGATGTACAAATCATGAAATGATGAATAATGTGTGTATCATGAATTCGATATAGGTTCTATAAATAATTAGCGTTGTAATACATGTATAAATATCGATTGATGTGATTTGTGGAACATTTATTAATTGGCCAAGACTATGGTGAAGTGGGTAAAATGGTTTTAGTGATGTGTAGAATGTAAAGCCAACATCTATCCTCTTTCAATATGTGTGGGTACAATTTTAGTGAAGGTTATTTTAGTAAATGTACCCATAAAATGGATTTGCTAATCTAGTCGTTACCATCACCTACCTTCGATGTTTATCAATTAGTGTAGTTCAGAGATTGATTTGGGGGAAGACACTAGGGTTGTTTGTCACCATTGTTGAAGGATCTTGGCTTGTGCTTGTGTGGAGGCTGCAACCGTGATAGCTACAACTTTCAGCTGTGAGAGATCTACAAGTGTGGAGGTTGCAAGCTTGGCTTGTGCTTGGCTGCCGTCTAGAGATTTGTCATCTCCGCAGACATCGACGCCCTTATCGTCGGCGGCGTTCAGCTGCACCACAGTTGCCCGGTGTTGCAAAACATTGGTAATCTTTGCAGACGCTTGTAGTACAATCGATCGTTCTCGACTTTGGCTGTTGTAGTTGTTACTGAGAATGTCGTCGGTTATTCTTGCTGATTTGCTAGTTAGTAGGTAGAGTGAATGTTGGTTATTTTTCAAAACTGCTGGTATGTTGTGTTTAATAAACTTAAACGATATTGCTACTTATTGTACAACATGTACTAAAACATTGCTAATGAAACATGTTTTGGTATGGTAATTTTCTGAAAAATACATACTAGGTGTTGATTTAAATATTAGAGTGTGGTTGGTTTTTCTTGCGCATTTGCAGGTTAGTGGATAGATTGAATGTTGGTTATTTTTTAAAAGTAAACTTGAAGAGAAAGATGTTCTAGAGGAATCCAAAGCCAATATATACAAAAGGATTCGGGAATTACTCTCTCAAGTAACAGATTATGAAAGATATAACATGTATTGATTGTCGAATAAATAGTTATCTAGATGCATGTAGTCCTAGAAAATTATATAAAGTTAGTTTTTTTTTCTTCCATTTTTCTGTCCTTTTTTTTTTGTTTTATTCAACGAATTGAGCTTCCGAATCGGAGAATCGAGGAGAGAGAAAGAGGTGGGATTCCCAATTGGTTGGGTTACCTTCGTAGAGAAATTCTGAGCATCTTCTCAAGAATCAAGCAGCACATGTAGGATCATCATCACCACGAGAACCCAAAGACCTGCTAGAAACTGGTCGGAGACGGTCTCGACAGATTTCAGGGGAACAACGGATGTAATCGTCGAGAAGGATCTCTTGCTAAGATTCATGGTTCAGTGGAGAGATCCAAATAGCAGCAAGAAAACAAACATGAAACGAAATAGAAGAGCAATTAGTTAATTTACTAAAATAACCTTCACTAAAATTGGACCCGAACACATTGAAAGAGGACAAATGTTAGTTTTACATTCCACACATCACTAAAACCATTTTATCCACTTCACCATAGTCTTGGCCTTATTAATTTGGATTGATCACTGCTTGATTTTAATTCTTTAAATTGTAGGATAAATAAAGTTGTCATATAGACAACAAAATAGTACAATCAAGAAGGAAGGATGGTTTGGAGAGTATTGCTAGACCTATAATAAAAAATCAGTCAAAACAGTCAATAAGTTATGCACAATATATATAATATAAATTTTACAATGAAAATTACATGTTGTGCATGTCAAATATCACATAATGTGTATAATATATACCACATGTTGCAAAGAAAGATGATGTTGCAATATATGATATATATTATGTATATATATTGTGCATCGTATGTGATATACGTCGTACATTTTATATTATATAAAATTGTGTATAATATATTGACTGTTTTGCCTAAATTTTTGTTGTGCTAATATCTCTCATGATTTGGAGAGTGAAATATATAAATTGAATATCCTTGTGCAATAGTGTAAGAAAGCAACACATGACAATTTGTTGAACAGAAAAATTAAAAAAATTGTTTTGGACCTAAAAACTCTTTTGGCTGTTTTGGTTCGTAAATTAAACTATGTACAACGAGGTTTTTTTGTAAAAATATACAAACATTTTCTGTTGACTCGTGTATGCATTGACTAGAGCGTGCATTTGTCATTCGCACGAGAAAAAGAAATCATAAAACACAGGGGTCATAAATTGAAAAGTATTCTATAGGATAGAAAACTTTTGACTAGTGTTTTTAAAAAATGACCCACCAAATGAAAATATATATTTAAAAAAGTGGCATATTGGAAAACTTTAAAACATCAGTTTTTTGGCTAATTATTGGATATATACAAATTAAAGTTTATGGACCTTGACTTATATACTATGTGCATTCACATTCCAATAATCTCTTTAGCAAAATCATAGTATATCAAAATTATGGGAGCAAATGAGTTGGTGGTGTTTAGGTTTTAGAAAGAACGAAATAATAATTTGCACTTGTTGAGTTAAATAATTGGGTTGGTTTGATTTTTTTTAATGAAATCTTACTCAAACCAATTTGACCTGAGTTCGAGTTATATATCTGGAAGTAGAAAACCAAAAAGCATATAATTTTACAATAATGTTACGTGTACACAAAAATACGTACAACAAGTATCCAACGTGTGCTATACATGATATGAGATGTGTGTTATACATACGTATGTTATACAAATAGCACACATCCCATATAATGTATAGCACACGTTTGATACTTATTAAACGTATTTCTGTTGTACATACGACCAATATTATTGTATAATTTTACAGTGTTTAATTATAAGAATAACTGTAACAGCCGGAAATATATTCGTAGAAAAACTGTTTTATCCTGATATATTACTGCCAATTAAACTTATAATATAAAGTGTATTTTTTTAAGTTTTTTATAAAAAATATTTTATGGTTGGATAGATAATTAGTGAAGTGATTTTAATTATTAAAACTATCTGCAACTATATATATACATACGAATAAAAGTACTCTTACACCTGATTAAGTTACATAAGTGATATTAATCATTAAAACTATGTATAACTATATGTTTGGATATATATATATATATATATATATATATATAACGAATAAAAATACTCTTACACCTAAATCACATAAAAAGACAAATTGTGTAGATGAACTTACGAATCAATAAGGTTTATATATAGTTAAAAAGCAAAACTTTGAAGATTTAGAAAATATTTTTTTTTTTTAAAAAAGTCAATTGAGTGTTTGAGTTTGATAAATAGGTAGTTGAGTTGAAAAATTATAGATACGATCCTGAATCAATAATAATTAAATGGATTTGTTTGCTGTATATTTTTTCAATTTATGAGCAAGCCTATCCTTTTATATATATATATATATATATATATACAGACTTTTTTTCTGTATGGTGCAGGAGGAATGTGGTAGTGCAATATCAATCACATGCGTCTTTATGAAAAATAAAAAAAAATAAAAAAAGTAAAAACTATAAAAAAAAAGATAAATTAAACAATAAGTCTAAAATACCCTTGTGAAAAGCAAAACACTGTGATGAAAAATTATAAACATCAAATAAATAATGAAAAGGAAAATGGACAAGTATTATCCACTAATTAACTACTGGAAACGAGAGGTTAATGACTAAAAGCCAGTAAGCCACTAAATAACTACTACCCCAAACAGGTAAATACACCCTTAGCATTGGACATTGGTGAACTAAAACTACCAAGTTCCCATATAAGTTGTTTGTTAATTCCTTCGAAATAGGTTAAGTTCAGATTTAGTGTAAATCTTGCTCCTCTGATTTCATAACCCCTATCTTAGATCTTGTTGTAAATCCTAATTCCTTCATGACTTCAGTTGTGGCGTCCGGAACATCAGCTGCAACAACGCCGAGTTCAATTTTGTGTTGTTGAAGGGAAAGAGGAGTGCTCGTGAAGAACATCGGTGACAGAGAGGAAGTGAGAGGAAGGCATTGAAGGGTGCTACTGGGTAAAAAATTCATCATTTTCTTTCGTCTACAGTGTTTTGCTTATTGCTTAATTTATTTTTTTTTTTATAGTTTTCACTTTTTTATTTTTTTATTTTTCATAAAGACGTATGTGACTGATATTGCACCACCATATTCCTGTACCATACGGGAAAAAAGCATTTGTGTACGGGAGCATGCACCATATATATATATATATATATATATATATAATACTTTAGGCATCAACTAAACACCTCTAAAAAACACACCCTCTTATAAAAAGCTATGCGGTAATTAAATCAGCATTTCACTGCACACATTTTTAACACACCAATCACGAGATAAAGCAAGCTTCTGAATCCATTCAAGTATTCCAAATATTCGCTTGAGTTGTATATTCATCTAATTGAGCAAATTCAAAGCACCTAAAATATTTATGAATATTATATTGCCCACTTGGCTTAGACATCTTAGATTATACTACCTTTTATTATATATATACATATCATACACATGGGTGATGGCTGCACCAGCTTTTTTCCACTATTTCAATTCTAATGGCTACACCTTCTGTTTATCATCACCACCTTCTTCTTTTTCTTTTTCTCACCCTTTCTTCCCTTCAATTTGTTCATCCATTATCATTCAACATCACCAATTTCGATGACCCTTCAGTTAACATGGCATATGAAGGTGATGCTAGACCCACAAATGGATCCATAGACCTTAACAAAGTAAGCTATTTGTTCAGAGTTGGCAGAGCCATATATGGCCAACCAATTCACATTTGGGACTCATCAACCAATATTCTCACAGATTTCACCACAAGATTCACATTCACTATTGACAAGGTGAATGACACAACAATTGGTGATGGGTTTGTTTTCTTCATAGCACCTCTTGGTTACCAAATCCCACTAAATTCAGCTGGTGGAACTTTTGCACTTTTCAATGCTACAACCAATAGTGTAAATCAACCACATAATCATGTTATTGCAGTTGAGTTTGACACATTTGTTGGATCAATTGATCCACCAATGCAGCATGTTGGGATTGATGACAATTCTTTGATATCAGCTGCTACTGAGAGATTTGGTATTGGAGATAATCTCGGCGTGCCGTGTACCGCTCTGATAACTTATGACGGATCGACCAAGACACTGGAAGTGTCTTGGTCTTTCACTGGAAGCGGCTCTGGCTCTGCACAGAGCAAGGCCGCTTCCAAGAATGGTTCTTCGGGTTCGTTGTCTTATCATATTGACCTCATGCAAGCTCTTCCTGAGTGGGTGAACATTGGATTCTCTGTTTCAACCGGGTCGTTTACAGAGGAAAACGTTATCCACTCGTGGGAGTTTAATTCGACTCTGAGTTCTTCCAATGAGGTAAGTGGATTGAAAAAGAAGCAGAACATTGTTGTAGTTGTTGTTGTTCCTGTGATTGTTGCGGTTATTTTGTTGCTTGTGGTTGTTAGTGTTGGTTGGTTAATGATTAAGAAGAGGAGGAGGACTAGTTCTGAAGATTGCGAAAACTCGGGATTGTCCTCAGCAGAGTTTGATCTTGATAAAGCAACAATTCCTCGAAGATTTGATTACAAAGAATTGGTGGCAGCTACTAATGATTTTGCAGATGATAAAAGGCTTGGACAAGGAGGTTCAGGACAAGTTTATAAAGGGGTTTTGAGCTATCTTGGAAGAGTTGTTGCTGTGAAAAGGATTTTTGCAGATTTTGAGAATTCAGAGAGAGTTTTCAACAATGAGGTAAGGATCATAAGTCGTTTGATTCATAAAAACTTGGTTCAATTCATAGGTTGGTGTCATGAGCAAGGCGAATTATTGCTTGTTTTTGAGTATATGCCTAATGGAAGCCTTGACACTCATTTATTTGGAAACAAGAAAACTTTGCAATGGAATTTGAGGTATAAGATAGCACAAGGTGTTGCAACAGCACTTCATTACCTTCATGAAGATGCAGAGCAATGTGTTCTTCACAGAGATATTAAATCTGCCAATGTTTTATTGGACACAGATTTCAGCACCAAGCTTGGTGATTTTGGTATGGCCAAATTGGTGGATCCAAGATTAAGGACTCAGAGAACAGGTGTGGTTGGTACTTATGGTTATTTAGCACCAGAATATATAAATGGAGGAAGGGCTAGTAAAGAATCTGATATGTATAGTTTTGGGGTTGTGGCATTGGAAATTGCAAGTGGGAGAAGGACTTTTAGAGATGGTGAGTTTCATGTGCCATTAACAAATTGGGTTTGGCAATTATATTCTGAAGGGAAACTTATAGATGCTGCTGATGAGAAACTCAATAAGGACTTTAATGTGAATGAAATGATGAGTTTGCTTACTGTGGGGTTATGGTGTACTCATCCTGATACAAAGGAAAGGCCTAAAGCTGCACAAGTTATTAGGGTTCTTCAGCTTGAAGCACCATTACCTTTGCTTCCTAAAGATGTTCATATTGTTGCTCTTCCTCATTCAACTATTGTGCAACCTAATAATTCATTATCACAGGCTATTACCACTAGTCTTGTTCATGGTGGACGTTAGCAAAATGGAATTGAAATTTGGGTTTTTCTTTTTGTTATTTTTAATGATTATATTTTGTTTGTGTAATGAAAAGTCTTGCTTGTTGGTAGATCTAGTCGAAGTTGGTAGATCTCTAGTCGAAGGTTTCAGGTTTGGTCTTTTGGTCTTGAAGACAATACTATGAACTGTAGATACCTTAATTTGAGATGAGTATATTTCCCATGTATAGTTGACTATTAATTGTGTGTACATTTTTACTTACATTTTTTATTAAATATTTTCTTTATCTACTTTATTATCATTAGATTTTGATATAATATTACTTTATCACTTATACTTTTTTCTTCACCATTAAATCTAAACATATGTATATGATACATACCATTTGGTACGTACCAATAGCAATGCTCTTTTTAGTACGTTGTATTTTGATTACGAGAATATATCTTGTACAATAAAAAAATTATACAATATTCATATAATATTCAAGCATATTATTAGATTTTAGCATATATTTATTCTTTTATTTAAATAGTTATAAATTTACATTCCAACTATCAAAATAAGTGTTATATATTTTTTTATTATACAGTAATAATTTTGTTTTAAATTATTTAATTTGGTATTATTTGACAACTTGAGAAATGATTGCAATATTTTTTATTTTGGCGGGAGCATTATCTATTCCAAGTTGCAAAAGGGTCTAGTAAGAATTATATTTTGGTTGGGTCCACATTAAAATTGTCACTATTCTGGCCCCCTGTCACATCTAATCAATATTCAAAAGAATCCAGATGAACTCAAGTGGAAAAATCCATTGGCTTACTTGAAATACACACACAAATAATATGAGTATGAGGACAATGTTCATAATAAATTTAATAAGTTTTCTTACTTTTGATTCATAGATATCTTCAATTCTTCATAATGTGAAAGGTCATGACAAAACATGACAACAGAGCAACTGAACGAAAAGGTTACATGTATTATACGTTTTTTTTAGATATATATTATATGAAACTATTATTCCATTTATAATTATTAATGAGAAATTAAAAAAGTATATATGGATTAAATATATGTGATTAGATACATGATTTAAATCCTAAAATTATAAACGAATAAATTGATTTAGGAGGGTTGTCCTATAACAGTGATTATCTAAGTTGGCTCTAGTGAATACACTTATTCATATGGAAACAATTAAGGTAAATGCTTGATGTAAACAAATATAATCAGCCAAATATACTCAACAAAATATATATTATATGATATTGATATGTATATTATATATTATATATAGTTCACATTATATATCACATGTTATAATATTATTTTTTTTATCATATGTGATATATGGTATATGTGTTCTAATATGTGATATATGATGTGCATATTATATAATCACAAAGTCTTGAATAACAATACTTTTCTAGTTATAACAGTAAAAAAAGCCAATTTTAAAATTTTTTGTCTAACATTCTTAAGCATGTGTATTTTTTAATGAACTGAATAATTTAGATCTAAACTTTTATTTTTTACTGTTTTGTTTAGTATAAATTTATACTTAACAAAACTTATATATAATATATGATATGTATAATATGTTTAGCTGTATACATAACAATGTTAAAAAGTTAATGAGCAAAATAATGTTATAAATAAAGGCAGAAGAAGACGAATAAATTTTAATAGATTTAATATTATACATGTTATATAATAGAATTCTATTAACCGACTTCACTCAATGAGAAATACTTATTTGTGGTGGTTGTTACGTGTAATTAATTTTAGACATTTAGTTTATCTATAAAATTTGCATCTATCCAATTTCAACTAATAAATATTGAATACGCCAGCAACAATGAAATGTTTTAAGTGAGATGACTTCATGGGATATTATTGAATACAGCGTTGAAATCTTATAACAATACTATATGTGCAATAAAAATTGTATAATATTTATACAATAATTATATCTATTATTGTATTGTTATATGAATTTATAAATTAATATAATCTAATAATAAATATAACTATCATTTAAATATTATATAATTTTTATTGTACATGTAGCGTTTTTTATTTAAAATTTCTGTAAAATAAAGAACCTAGTTAAGATAGTTTTTGGTCTGTGTCATGTTGTAGAGATGCAGACACACATGCATAGACAGAAGATGAATTAATGTGTTTGATTTGAAAGACAGCAGACATAAAAATATAGATAGAAAATTTCTATTCTTAGACAGAAAATTTTTATCTTAGAAATTCTATCTGTTTACAACCTCAAAAAAATTGAGGACAATAGAAATAAGATACAGTGAGCGTGACAGAAAAATTTATATCCATCCTCTTGTATTTCACAGTAATTTGACGATGACAAGTGGATGGTTCTATCATCTGCCACAACAGTCTGATGAGCATGTGCAGTAGTGTCGGGCCTATCTTATACTAAATTTTCAAAAATAATACACATTAAAATTTTAAAATATATCATATTATATATATATATCTAATATCTTTAATCTATTGTTAAAATTTTCTAAATCCACCTGTAATTGTAACAGTGAGATCAAAGTGATGGTTCATGGTTGGCAATAGTCGATTGACTCAGTAATATTTGTTTATGAATTTTTTTGTGTTTATATCCGGTTAATTATGTAAGTTTGAAATTATTAAAATATAGAAATAAAATGAACTAAATTTTAAATTATTTTCAATAAAATTCTTTAAAACAATCATATGATTTAAAAATCTATAGTTATTAGTTCTTTAAAAATTAGAAATTAATTTATTTTCTTTATCTTTATCAAATAATAGAATTATTTAAAATTTAATTCAATTTTTTTTACGATACTAACCACACCATTTTGTTTTGTTGTTTTATCTCCCTAGTCCCTACATACCCGGAGTCACACTCACCTAATTTGCCCTTGATAAACTAATAATGTTTGTCATATAATCAAAATACATCTAACTAGCATTCAACGTATGTTATATATAATACAGAATGTGTATTATATATATGTGTATTATATATTTAGTACATATTATGTAATAATAAATATTGAATACTTATTTATTTCTATTGTACGTGAAACATTATTATTGATAAACCGTTACAACCACTTCCCACAAACAAAAAAAGCCTGGTTTTTTGGATTTATAGTCAAAAGAATACTCGTACTGTGCAACTTTCACTACTCCACTTGATGTCATAATTGTAGCATGTTGACATGTTATTAATTAAGCAAAAGCATTAGGCCCATCATGCAAGTACATGTACACACTAAACCAAATGAAACCCTTTATTATTTTCTACTACCTTTTATTAATCTTCCTTTATTGGATAAACCAGCAAAGGCATCCACGGGTTATAGAAATAGTTTAAGGTTGTGTTTGTAATGTATTGAGTGATTATTGTGACATAGTTTTTGGAGCCATTATACGTAATACTCTTTGATATAGGAAATAGCTAGAGACATTGAAATTATAGTTATAGTTTTATGTTCGATAACATTTTAGAGAAAGAGTCACAATTTTCACGAATGGAGATGATAGAAAGGGGGAGCGACTAAATTTAAGCAAAAATAAATATATATGAGACGAGAGAAGATTGGACAATTTGAGAATAATAAAAAATTATTAAGAATAAAATACGACAAAATAATTATAAACTTATGGTGACTTTGACTACTAGTCTTCATAATCATACACAATAACACAAGATTTTTTCTTTTATATGTGACTGATTTATTGAGACATAAACCTATACATAATAAGAAATGTCATGTGTACAATGAAAATTATACAATACTTATAAAATAATTATATGGATCATTGGATTATATTCATCATTGGATTATATCGGAGGATACTATCAAGTTGTTTTTATTTGGGATCTGGGGACAACAAATATTACAAAATTCCTTCAATGGAAAGAAGATCTTGTGTCATTAGTTAACAAAGTCTACTTCTAATGAAATGATTAATTTGCTACAAAGTGATAAACATTAAGAATCAAATCATCAATTCTGTTACTAGTTAACAGACATTGATTTTAATTATAAAAGGATTAACTTGCTGCAACATAACAAATGTAAATAACATAAAAACTTGAAACTTCCTATTTACCTTCAATACTGCTTACAAGTGAGACAAATTCAACAATCTTTGGTTCTAAACTTTCAATATCTACCTTTGATGAGTCCAATTTTTCATTTCTAACAATCAAAGATTTTGGATCACCTTCAGGAACCAAAAAGAACAACATGAAGATTGGAGCAATCCTCAAAATATTCCTTACCAAAATAGCTAACCAAAGATTATTAGACCTTGTCCTTGTAACCTTCAATAGATTCAGCAAAATTCCACCACCCCATGATGATGATAAAAGTCCAAGATTATCAATTGACATAAGCAATGCAAAAAAAGTGCCTTCAATACCTGAGGGACAGAGCTTTGTGCTAAGAACATACATAGGCAACCACTTGAGCCTATCAATAATTCTATCTATACTTTCAACCATCACAACAAAGAAATAATCAGGTACTCCAAATTTAATGTTCCATCTTTTAACTAGAACAAGATCAAGCATCCCTGAGAAACCATACATCAATTGAGACCAAAAGAACATGTCTCTGAATGCATAATCCTTTAGAGCATGTTGGTATAGTAATGCACCCAAAAGGGACCCCACTGAACTTATTGAGTGTATAAAACCAACACTTTCCTGTTTAAGAAAAATGAACAACAAATATTAGTGGCATATTATTAATGCACTATCATCTTTTAAGAGGGTAGTGTCACGAAATTAGGGATGTAAATTAACAATAATGTTTGACGTACAACAGAAATATGTCCAACACATATACGTATAGCACATATCCTGTAACATGGATAGCATACGTTGGATACAAGTTGGATGTATTTCTGTTGTACATCAATCATTACTGGTAAACTAATTGGTTCAGATCGAGTTTGGGGGAGGGGGGATTAATTAAAATAGATCCAAACCATTTGAATTAATCAATTATTGATTGATTTAGTTTGATTTGGATTCATGAAATGATTAGACAAGATCCAAACCAAATCGAATCAATTAAGTTTGGGTTGGTTTATATAGAAAAATCGAATTTCTCTCTTTTTTCAATCTCTATCAAAAAGCTAATAAAATAAACTTTTAAATCACATAAATCTCTGGTCATGAAATCCTCTTTATACGTAATGTTAAGAATCAAATCATTGACTATATATTTTATAAGGAGCCCAGCTAGCTACCAATTTTACTAAGCTTCGTGGTTTGTTTAGTTACTTATTTTGTAGTAAAAATTTGTAAGTATTCCAATTTGATAAAAGGGATGCTTTGGATTTGATGGCCTAGATAGTATTAGGAATAAAAAGATTTCATTTGTAAGAGGATAAGATTTTGTTTGGATATTTGATTTGGGTATCCCTAATCTGATTATCGATCGAACCAAATTATGTATTGATCAATTTCGATTGGATTGTTAAAACTGATTGATTTGACGACCCAAACCAAATTAATAAAATATAACTAACCAAATTAAATACCTCGGAGAAAGATGGTCCATCCTTTGAATCTGTATACCAATAGAACATTGCTTCACATATGTTCAAACTTAGTGCAATAGATAAGAACATGTATAAGCAAGGCCTCCACACATATTTGCTCTTCAATGTGATCCACATAACCTTGCCAGCATTAATAAGCTTTTGGTTTACCTATACATAATATGCATGTGGAAAATCAATAATATTTGTCGTATGACGAAAATACGTCCAATAAGCTTTTGCACATTTGAAGCTAGCCTTTTTTCATTCCTAACTATACTGCTTTTGTTACTCACATCATTCATTTGGTAGAATGTTTATATTTATACTAAACATGGCCAGTTTAACCTAGAAACTTTGATGAGGTTAAATTCAACACTTCGGACATGTTGTGTTTTCCTTCTATTATAGGTGACATACAAAAAAGTAGCGATTCCCTCTATTCAGACAACATTCTAATCACTTCTGTTGTTTTTGATAGAGTAGGTTTATAAATTGGAACCATTGTCAAAATAATATACAGACATTTTTTTTTACTCAATGATTTATTATAGAGATTTAACAACTCCAAAAACTCAAGTTTTTTTTTTTGGTTTACAATTAAGGTATTTATTCTCCACCACAATGATTAATCTGGTGACTAATCTTTTGCTGACTTTTAGACACTCTGAAGGGTGAACTCGAAATTTTAAAAATTTTTCATATTCAAGACGAGTATCGAACTCTCAACACTTGGTTGGCTCAACTAAATAGCCGAATACAAGGTTTATTATTTATTATTCTTTAGGCTTTGTTCATGTTTTATGGGCCTCTCCGTACCTTTAATTTCTTCCTATGGTTCATTCAATGAATTTCACTTTCAAAAGTAAAAAAAATTTCCACAGCCAGGATTCGAACCTCGGAAATACCAAGATGAATGCTACTGTGGAGTGTTGACATGATTGCCAATTTGTTGTTTTGTCACATTTTGCCAAATTAATTAGATTATGCATCGAGATTTAGTAATATTAACTAGAATTTGAAAAATATTATCCCCTCTATCCTCTAATAAGTAATAACTATCCATTTAGAGTTTTATATTTTTCCACTAATATATGTACATTAATTTGAAAGTTAAAGTAGTATTAACTATTTTCTCCTCTGTACCTCTATTAAATAAATATATAAATTTGTGTATGAGAGAAAAAATTAGAAGTAATACTATTTATAGGTAATCGTATAAGGATATTGTAATAAAGTAAAGTAGACAGGATTTCTCTAACTTCAATTTAATCCAATTATTTTCTTAATAAATGTGTATTAACCTAAACATATACTTATTAGAAGACGGATGGAATACTAAACTATATAAAAGTGTTATAATGAGTGAAATGATTTAGTAACATATGTATATAATACTTGCAAAGATGTAACAATACTCCTTAAAAAAAAAATGTAACAATACTCGTAATTGGATGTAAGTGTAACACTCTCTTGTGATTAAATACTTATTTTATTCCTCTAGAAATATATAATGAGACAAATTAATTCATCAGAATTTGGAAGAAGTTCAATATTGATCCTTCACATTAAAAAAAATGGGATAAATTTGTTCTTCCGTACATGTTTGTATATGTAAAAAATATTGTACAAACATGTACCGAAGGACAAATTTATCTCTTTTTATGAAATATGAATGATCAATATTGAACTTTCAAAAAATTCTGAGGACCAATTTATTCCGCGATATACCTCTTATAAGGATTATTTTGAGTATTTAGTCTAATAATCCCTTAAACATACACTAATATTCATCTCTGCAAATAATAATTTTGACTCAAATTAATCCAATAATTTACTTAGATTTACTTAACATGGAGTAATATTATGTACGATTATAAAGTCATCACAAACTAATTGGCCATATTTTAAATTATAGAAACCAAAAAAATAACCCATGTTTGCAATTGACTTTAGTGATGAAAATGAATATTAACTCGTAATTCAATGAGATGCAAAAAGTTAGTTGTACCTGTGTATAAGAAGAGTGGTTCATTCGAGGCTCATCAAGCAGAAAACCAACCAAAATTACAAGTCCACCTGGTATAGCCGTCAAACCAAGCACCCCCTATTGAGAAAAAGGCTCATATATATATATATATATTAGAATACAAATTATGAAGTGCACAAAAGACAATAATCATACGATAAATGTGCATCTCATATGATAAACTATCTACATATCATATTCATATGGTTTATTATGATGTGTACATCGTGTTATTTATAATGTGCAATATTATATCATTTATGATGTGCACGTCAGATTATGATCATCACATTATTCATAATATGCACTTTGATTTGTAGGTAGTGTGCATGACATTTATGTGCTTGTGTGTACATCATATAATTCATGATATATACTACTTCCTTATATTGATGTACATTTATATGATACATTCATTATGTATATCTCATTATATACATAATGTACATTCCTAATCGAATGTTGTATTTCTTATGTGTGTTTTTTAAATAAATAATGTGTATTCTCTTCAAATACTAATATGCATGCTAAGTATTATTTATTTTGGATAGTGTAATGTAGCACTGTAGTGCATACGTAGTGTACATTTTAGCTGGTTGTTTTGCCTCAAATCTTATTGTATAACAATCTTTATTGTTTCTGCCCATATAAGATAGTTCCTATAGTTTAACAAGTTTCCATTATAACTCTCTATATTTTTCTAATAAGAAAAATCTAGTAGATCCATAAGTCCATTAATTGTTAGAAAATAGAATATTTTTTATAAATTAATAAAATAGTGAATATTACAATAGAATAATATGAAATATTTTGTTAAGTTTGATTTTGTTTACTAACAAGTGCGTGGAGGGAACTCTTTAAGAAGCTAAAAGTTGAAGGGTTTTTAAAGAACAATAAAATTTTGACATTTCCAATGCATTAAATATATTAAAAATTAAAAACCTATAAATATTTTCAATTTTAACTCCTTAAAAACTATCCTTTGGATACTAATTAGCAAAACTATTTTTTAAATAGTAAATAGGTTAAGGGATATGTTTGATTTTTGTTAAGTGTTTTGTTAACAAGTGCCTTTATTAAAGATACTAAAAAATATAAGTTTTTTAAAAAATAAAAAAGTTATGGTAAATCTATATTACATAAAGAAAATAAAAGTACATATTTTTAAAGTGAATATTTTCTCTTTTATTACCTTAGCAAAATTCTTTTTTTAATAGTAAACTATTGTTATGCCACGTAATTTGTATAACACAAATAGGGGATAGGTAAATTATAATGGGAAGTCATTTTGTGAAATTGTCATTAAGAGGTTTTTCAAGTATTCTCTTCTATTTTTCTCGATGGAAATTGATTTCAATCTCTCTAATTAATCGAGAGATCGATAGTTCAAGGTGTAGCTTTATTCTTTATCAATTATCATTGCATTACATGGAACTACAAAAATTCAAAAATTAATTTAAAATTATATATATAGAAGTTGGAAGGAACTAACCATAGGGCCTATAAGATGAACAAAGATACCACTAATGAAGAATCCAAAGAGTGCTCCAATAGAAGAACTGAATGCAGCTAAACTTTGCATGTGAGGGGCAAGTGAAGGATGAGAGATACTGTTCTGTGCCACACATGCTTCTATGGTAACATCTGCTATTGCTTCCCCTGTACTTCCAATTGTCAATAACAAAATTGCCAACACAATATGCATCTTTTCATGCATACTTAACACTAGCATTGCAACCACTGCTAAGAAACCTGTCATCAAAGAAAAAATATGCTTACAAGTCATATTGATGTGTTAGTGGTAAGAAATTCTTGTATATGTTCACTTAGATCACATTTAATATACAATAATGTTTATCGTACAACAGAAATACGTCCAACATGTATCCAACGTTTGTTATACATGATATGAGATGTGTGTTGTACGTATATGTGCTATACAAATAGCACACATTTCATATCATAAATAGCACATGTTGGATACACGTTGGACGTATTTCTATTGTATAATAAGCATTATTGTTTAATATATGCTCTAACAATATTTATAATTGCTCAATTTTGATTTGTAATACTTAAAATGAGTAGTTGAAAATGTTATATAAAGATTTAGAATGATCGGTTGTGAATATTTCTGAAATATATATATATTAAATATACTTTAAAAAGATATATGTAATTGTGTGTAAAAATATGAATGTTATATGTTATATAATTGAAATTAAAAAATTGAGAAGATATGCACTATATATATTACAAATGAAAAAAAAAATATAAATAATATATGTATAATGCATTATTCTCATTACACATCTCTAAAAAATTTTACTGTGTTGGCTAGGAACTTATGAATAACTTTAGATTCAAACTCTAAATCAATAATGCTTGACATACAACATAAATATGTAACATGGATAGCACACGTTGAATACAAGTTGAACGTATTTATGTTGTACGTCATTGTTTTATAAATTACGTACCAGCAATAATGAAATAAGGACGTCTTCGATATCCGAAAATGGGGACAAGATCAGTGAGAATACCCCAAAGGGGCTTGACAATCCATGGAGTGTTAATGATTCCTTGATAAACCTGTGCTTCAGATGGTACAACCTTAAGAACATCCTTCATGTAATAGTTAGTGCCAACCTCTGAAAGAGCATCTCCTAGCCCTTCAGTTATTCCATCACAAACAACTATCCCTAATACAAAGCTCCAATGCAATTCCCTTGAAAGCATGCTAAACCATTTTATGGGAGTGTACATAAAATCCCAAATCATATTCCCTTTTGTGTATTCATTATTTACCTCTAGAGGACATTCACCAAATGGATCTTCCTTAGTTTCCTTCTCATGCATTTTCACAACCTTTGATTTGATTCAATTCCAATTCTACAGCTTATTATAAAGAAAATAATCCTCAAAAAATTGTATTTTCTTAGGTGAATCTAGAGTATTCACGGTAAAAAAAAAAAGTAACTAATCCATTTGATACATAAAATTCATATATAGGTATGGAGCTTTGCTAGGGATATACCAGTTAAAACAGCCAAAAATAGGATTTTGAACTTAAATCACTAAATCCATTAAGAAAAGCACGCATAATTAAGAATGCTATTTGGACTAAAAGTGTTAAGATGAGCTTTGTTGGCTGTTTTGGTTGAAAAATTATTGATATCCAAGAATTTGTGATAGATATGTGATTACACTAATTTGTCATATATCTCAATCAAATTAAAGAGACAATAAAAACGGATTTTGAAAAGCAAACAATAAACTAGACCAAGAGGTAAGAAACTGAACAAAATGATGGAAAATGAAATCAATGAATTAATATATATTAAAAAAAGGGGGCAAAAAAAGGGGCAACACAATGTTCTAGTTCTAGTTCTGTTTGTAATATCTTGAAGGGGTAAAATCTAATTAATTATTCAAGAACATAGTGACTTTTTAAGATAACAAATGTGTATTTTAATGATTCCCATATTTGACTAATTTAACCAATAAACGTCCCATTTACCTTTAAGCATTCTTTTCTTCTTCCATCATTTTCCATATATATATCACCTTTTTTTTATCTTTTTTTCCATTCTATATTGTATGAGAGTTTTGCTAGCTATTTAATATTACATTAGGTAAAACAGACAAAGATAAGAATTTAGACCTTCATCAAATGTAACCCACTCTCTACGCGTTTCTTTATGTCACTCTCATTATTCGGAGGGACGCATGACTTCATGTTGTGCACCAATAATGCTTTTTGTACATCATTTTGCAGCCACTATCAGCCACTCTATTAATTTCATCAAATATTACTTTTCCATTTTGATGGGACCCACTATAAAAAGGTAAAGGTTGGCTGATGGGAGAGTGTACATATAGCATTATTAGTTCTGCACAAAAGTCAAACTCAAAACCTCTTCTAGGCACCATGTGTGCTCAACCGTCTCCTAGCAAAATTGTTTTCATTTGTTAAAATAATATTGCTATTTGCACAATAAAAAATCAGTGAAAACTAGTCCATATAGAAATTTTTTGTCACAAATATTTGTTAAAGATAATTTTTTTTAGCAAAAATTTGTCCAATGAACTTATTAGCTGATTTAGCTGACTAATTATTGTTAATCCAACATTTCCCTTGCATCTTCAAAAAAGACATTTCTAACACTGCCCAGTGCCTCTCTCTCTGTGAAAAAATATTTTATTTAAAATATATAATTAGAAAAATAAAAAAAATTGTTGACAAAGTGTGCATAATATATAATAGCGTATTGTCGGGCACGAAAGTGCCCGTCAAACCGCATTTTTTATTTTTTTGTCGAGTCATATTATTTATTTTTAAAAAAATTTTCTATAAAGATAAAAAAAATAAAATAAATAGTAAAAGAAATAACACATGCATAGAAATAGAGGTGATTATCTTTTATATTTATTTAATTTTTGTATTTTATAATTTTGATTTTAAATTCAAAAAATAATTACCAAAACGAGTGTAAACACAAAAAAAGTAATTATTTTTTGCAATCCCCTTTATATATAGTATAAATTAATTGGTGTGCATTGCTTGTAGTAATTGGTGGCATACTATATGCAATACATATTATACACATCACATAATATATGATACATCACATAATATATGATGAGCAAGTGCAAAAAGATCCCATTAAAAAAAAACCTTCATCCCATAACATGTTAGAAAAAAAAATCTTTAATCAGAGGGAATTACGAGTGAAGCATAATAGAACAAAATAGAAGAAAGAATCAGGAATGAAGAATACAGTGTGCACATCATATATATATATATATATATATATATAGAGTGTGCATAACATGCACTATCAGAAAGTTCTGAATTACTTACGGATATTACCGATCGATTTTGATGATGAATAAATTACCGATGAACATACTAAAAGATTATTAAATTTTCATTTTTTAAATATTTAATGAACTTATTATTGACAGGTAAAATGAAACTTATCTATCAGTAATGAGTGGTTGTGAAAATCCCGCCCAAAACAAAAAAAAAAAACTTATTAAAAATATATTACCCACGAATGAATATGAAATCATTCGTTAGTAATTCCCCTAACCTTAAACAAATTAGAAAAATTTATTGCATTCACTACCAAGCTCTATCAAATATATCAGAATGACCTTAAAAGCTAAAACTTGTAGAGTCCTCAAAAGCCATGTATACATCTTAAAGTTCCAATTCAATTTCTTGACTTTCTTGACAAGCAAAGAAGTGAACGCAAGAATCGTAAGGGAAATGGCTTCCAATGTGGAGGGCCACCCAATGTGGAGGGCCACATTAATCAAGGTTCAGTCATTAAGCTAAATATACTTGTCATTTTAAATCTTTACTTATTTTTCATCTATTAGCAATTTTGACAAATATGCTTGTGTTGTCGCTAAAAATTAGGCTGATTAATAGTCGAAGACACAACAACGTAATGATCTCTTTGACCAAAGGCGATTACGCGGAGAGCGGGAATCTTGCCCTCAGCTGTAAGTTCCCCAAATGTCTTCAGGAGAAATAATAAGACTTTAGGTGGGAGAAAACAATAAAGCGAAATATGGACGAAAATGGAATGAAATTGATTTGACTTGAATTAACTCTCAACAAACTTGCGAATACACCAATTGATAAGAATGAATTTCTAACTACATCTACTCCTAGGAATGAAATAACGGTAAGTTAAAGACTGAAAATGAGTAACAAGATTGCTCTGTCGATTTTCGGATGCCTTAATCCTAGCTAACCACTTCCTTTATATAGCCCTTATCATTTGACCTCTTCTAGCGCTTATCCTGGCTCCATCTCTTGCCATTTAGCTTCGTGCCTCTTCCGTCCTCCTTTTTCGCCTTATTTTGCTCACCTAAACGCTCAATCCCCACTACTTTAGTTGTCCTCCATAGATTTCGCAACTGCCTCAACAAACGTACTTCAACCGTTTTCCCTTCTAGCCGTAGCCGTAATCATTCTGCTGTTATTATCCGTTTGATCGGCTAACCAACACTTCGACTAATTTCATTCGGCTACATGCTCTCGACTAACGTCTCTTTCGCCTATTAGCTATTTTCTTAGGATAACAGCTTGTATCTTTTATTTTAAAAGTGGTATTTTTGAAAGTATTTATGAAGATACTTTTTAAAGTTATCTTATATTTTTTAAAATTAAAAAATATAATATAATTTTATTTTATTGATGAATATCTCATTAGATTACTTTTTAAAATAATAGTTGCTATAAAAGTTTATGAATTTTGCTAACAAATACCCTTACAAATGTTTTAAGGATACTTATTAAGAATACGTAAAATAATAAGTTTCAATAAATTTTAAAATAATGTGGTGAATTCATTACAAAAAAACACAAAGGTGCATTTTTCCAATGTGAAAATTTCTTTTTTACTACCTTAACAAGTGTCTTAAAGGCACTCATTAGCAAAAATCATAATTTATATCTATTATAGTCATTTTAAATTTTAGAAACAATTTTATCAAACACTATTGTTATAGTTTGTGTTTATGGAAAACAATTTTTATTTTATTTTATCAAATATAGGTGGTACAATTTTTAAAAAGTAATTTTTTAAAAAATAAGCAGCTTTTAAAAAATAATAACAATACCAATCTCACCCTAATTCTTTTTAGGGAATACCACACTCAATAGTCTATTGGCGCACCCTATATTCTTATATGAATTTATTTACTAATTTATCCCTTACTAAAAAATACTTCAATATTTTATTTATTTTCGTACCTTAATCATGTGTCAATTCTTGTTACTTAGATTTAAGATTCTCTCAATACTTTCAATACATATAATGAACAACGACAGTAGAGGTGGCGACCACGGCGGACTAAAAATTAGGGAGATCAAATTTTGCTTTGGGACAATTTAAAAAATAAAGATAATTTTGATGCTAAAATGAATTTATATATTTAAATTATTATTTCAGGTATGCTAATAATGAGTATGCGACTATTTCATAAAAAAATTATATAATTTTGAAGATACTAAAATTTTGCCGATACTAACTAACTTTGGTTGATATTTAATAATTTATGATAATAGTTTGCTACTATAGTTTTTAACTAGAACTTTATGTTTAATTTTGTATAAACATTTAATTGTATTTATTTGCAAGATTGAGTCATTCGAAATTGTATATTAATGGAGCATTCATCTAAATAAATGGTGGAGAATATCCATTTAGATGTAAGAGTGTAAATCACATTAAAATTCAAGAATAATAGAATAAATATTGATATAATAAAAAAATGTTAAAATAATATTTATTTTTAGGAACAAAGCTTGAGCTTACCATGGTTCCCCCCAACTTACAGGTACCAATCCATTGATCTGATCTGTCAGGCACTACTTTTCCCCATTTCTTCATTTTTAAGCGTGCTCTGTTCTAGCACTTTTTCTGTTAAAGGCATATAAGAAGACCTAGTGCTACTCACATTTATTTTTATTAATAATTAAGACCTTATTTTTTGATAAGAAAAATACTGAACAAGTGACAATACCATTCTAGATATGTAATTATAAACTATACTTTCCTCACAATCAGGTCTACTCTATGATCTGATCACTAACTATTTGAATAACTAAAGAACTTGAGACCTTACTTGTTTTTACTAGACCAAATCATGATTGGTAAGACCTTATATTTCTACTATTTAATAGAGTAATATTTTAATAATTATTAATAAAAAAATTAACCAGATAACTATATAAAATGCCACCTTAGCAGCTGAATCTCATCACACATCCCTCTATTGATAAGTACAAGAAAGAAACATCATTTGGTGGCTGATACTAAATTTTTGTACTATGAACATCAATTCTTGAATCGACATGAAATTCAGATTTGAGAATTATTAATGGATATAATCAATTTGTGCTAGAGAAAATAATCAGGAACCAATCACTATTAATGGGTAGTATCTCTCATGTATATTAGGAATATATCGGTTATATCACTGATGTATATAATTAGGACTAATTATATCAAAAGTCAAATCTAAAAGGATTTAATTTTAATATAATGACGATGTAAATAACTTTTATACGTACATCTAATTATGCAATATATATCAGCAAATATAGCTAATTTCTATCCAGATAATTAAAAAGCAATGCAAATGAAGAGATTTAATTGAATTATAGCGTAAAAGTTTTATCAAAACTACACTCTTCATGAAATCCAAATTAAATCATTTTATTCCTAATTTCCCTTAAACATTTGTGTCTAAATGTGTAAACCATACATCAGGTACAGTAATATGTAGTAATCCTATGATTATCAATGAACTATCTTTAACTTCAATAAAACATTAACCAAATAGTTGTAGCATCTGAATTCAACAACAACATTCTTTTTTCACACAACCCAACAATCATGCCTTAAAGTTAGAGCAATATAATATTCCTCACATCACCCTTTAAAAAGAACAAACATGCCTTCAACAATACCCTTGTCTGATGTGCACCAGATCAGACACAATGCAATGTGTTTGAGTCAAAGGGCACATCACTGACATATAACAGAAATACGTCCAACTTGTATCCAACGTGTGTTATCCATGTTACAGGATGTGTGCTATACGTATATGTGATATGCGTATAGCACACATCATGTAACATGGATAATACACGTTGGATACAAGTTGAACGTATTTCTGTTATACGTGAAGCATTATTGAATACAATTACAATAATGATGATGATGTTGTTATCATCCACATAACCTCTCTTTTTCCAATAATTTATTTCCTTTTTTTTTCTCCACACTTAGTTGAGACAAAAGAGTGAGTAACAATGGTTGAACCTGTAATCAAAGAATTTGAGTAACCATGATATGAAAAGTAGTTAAGGGGTTGAGTTGGTTCTGTCTCCTTGATCTTGGCTTCAAAGCTGCTGATGGCATATCCACATCTAACGATTCGATTTCAGTCGAGTCAAGCAACCCGGATTCTGATCCCCATGGACCTTCTTAACAGTCTGAATATTGAAAATCCATCTGAACAATTCTCAGATGCTCGCAGAGCACGACACAATGTTCTGCTCTATATAATCCAGCACCTGACATTTCAGCTAATAATTCATTAAAAATGATGCAGAAAGAGTAGGAGATCATGATGAACTCACAAAGATTTATCTGAAAGCATATAAGAATGTCTCAATCCATCTTGTCAACCCCGAACTGTGATTCTCCAAACCCAGGGAAAATCCGAAAGAATGAGTCATCTCACCGAACATTGAGCATTAAGCATTGAGGTGGTCTTCAATGCTACAGAAAACACATTATGATCCACCAATTGATGTCATGCCCTCCATTTAATATCTCTTTAGCAACATCCAATTATAGAAAGAAATGGATCTCTTTCGCGAGACTTCGGCGCATGATTCGGATCTTCATTGGCTTTATTGTACAGAGTTTTCTGCACATAGAAGATCATGTAACACTGTGAAGCTCTTACTGTTGCCTCATCAACTTCAGTTATCCAAGCATCATCACATTTGTACCATTGCTTCTTTATGCGCACAAAAGAAACATAATGACCTGACTCAAGTGTCCCTGAATGTGTCACCACCGCAAAAATCTCGTATTCAGAAAACATATCTGATTCATCACCCCCAAAAGAAAAAATTCGGTTTCCATATCTGGCTCTGAGGATTGAAGAAGACAAATATGGGGTCATGTCTAAGGAAAAAGGGAAATGTATGTAGCGATCTATTTTTCTCGACAACTTTTTGGCGAGGGAGTGCTCGAAACGTTTCACGTGCAGACTAAGTACCAACGGAAGCTTGCCAATAGACATTTGCTTCAACGAGTCTTGCCTTTCTTGACAATTCTGGCAGTAGAGTTTCTGGTCTGACCCCAACTTCTCTGGCCTAGTGAAAAAATCCAAACAACCAAAAAGTGTAGACATAATCCCATCCTCATTTTGTTTGGTAACCTTTTTACCCTTTTCTGTTAAAGACAAATTTGTGTCCAAGTTAAGTGAAATGTCCACACAAGGGTCATAGGTTGTTGAGGTGAATCCACAGGCCATACAGGTAACATCTGATTTCAATAGTCCAGAGAACACTGTATGAGCAATACATTGGCAGTCTCCATTACCTGTGTGAAACAATAAGCATGCATAAAGTATTTCGGTAAAACAAAACAGCTTAACATAGTGACATGACAAAATTACATTTTGTTAGTTATTTCTTCATTTGTTTCTGATAGGATGAAGAGATTTGAGAAGGTTTATTCAAGAAGGAAGGAAAAAGGAAGCAGAGCTGCAGAGTTGGCAGCAGCAAGTGAGAGTTAGGAATACTATAAATACTAGAATTGTATTAGTTTCATTCATTCAGTCATTCATTTTGTAAACAGTTAGTTAGTTACCGAGAGAATCTCTCTCTCAAGGAGGTAGTCCTCCCGTGTACTCCGATTTGGGGAATTAGGGATTTCCTATTCCCGGTGATCAATAAAGTGCTTGATTCTGCTAGAGCTAGGAGCCTATCAGTTTCATATAAAAACCGTTGAGATATATCTCCCAGAGAGTTAAAAGTTCAGAATGAATATCTGTTGTTAAAGTTTCAAATGCATTCACAGAACAAGCCCTCCAGCCAGAAACATCATTATGGTTTTAGATTTTGGACTAAAAATACACCACCAAGTAGATTAGTACAGTTATAACATGTTATTATTTCACATAGTGCATGAGACAACAAAAATGCAGGAAAATGCCAAATCTCAGCATCTAAGTACCTCGGATTCCGTTCCTTGTTTTGCCCTCTTTCTCATGGATAGCGTCTAACAAGGAAATGAAAAACTCATGAGCATCCTGCTGCTCATAACTTGCTAAATTTGCTGAATGCTGCCACCAGCTTGAAACCAAAAAAAAAAAAAAAGTTTCACCATTCAAAAGAAACAAGAATTTGAGCACCAAAGCAACATAATGGGTCCAAAGTCATGTGAGTTCTGGATTTCAAACTGAAGCTGCTCCAGCTAACTTGAAAAAAAGACTCATACAAACACATCATCAACTTCAAACTTATTATGAAAAGCATCAAGTTAGAGCCAAAGATACCTTCACAATATCACATCTATACATGTCACTTCAGTGTAACCAAAATGACCTATTTATAATAATATCTGACTAGCTCATAGAATCAATGAATATACTCCAGCTGATTGAAAATTGAATATCATTATTTTCAAAATCAAGTAATTCACAAATGAAGCAATATTTTTTCTTTTACCAAGAGTACTTAAAAGCACCATAAAGGCACATAAAGCTGAGGCATATTAGATCCCTCTAATAAATGTCATTGTCATCCAATATTTCTCATGACACAAAAGGCTAAAAAAAAAAAGAAAATATTTATGTGTGACATAAATAACAATATTGCAGACCTGTAGAGAAACTGAGCAGGGCTATATGGATTCCTATCTCCTGAAAACACAGCTGAGAATATATCATTGACATCACAAAGCAAACACACCCGATCCTTGATTCTTCTCTGACAAGCCTCAAAACGGTGTCCACCACTCAGGAAATAGTCCCTGAAAGGAGGAGCATGAAGCAATGCCTGCAATACAGAATTCATGAAGCATGTGCTACCCAAATTGTTCAAACCCCTCAAACCAATTGGGTAACAAGATTTGGCCTTAAGATCCCTTATTGGGACCCTAAACTTTGATTTCTGCAAATCAAATCCAACCCCAGAAACCAATCTCCTCCTCTTGATCAATCTCTGACCAATGCTCTCATTCAAAGTAACACCTTTTGCTACAACAAATGAGTGCTTAGACACAACAATTTGGTCAAAATTAGGGTCATAAATTTGATCACTGCACACCCCACAAAAAAGTTCAGCCCTTTCTATGTCCACAAACATAGTATGACCGGAATCAGATTGAGGGTGCAAAAGGGTATGATCCAAACATGAGATTGAATTGCAAATCAAGCACAAATAGAACCTCCCTTCAGACCCATTACAGAAATTGCATCTGGGTACCGTTGTGTTTGGTTTCTTCACACTTGTTCTCCCAATTGGGGTTGTCACAAGAAGCTTCTGAATTGCTTTGTAGCCATTGAAGCCATGCTTGAGCTTGTAATCAACAAGGTGCTGACAGGGTTCTGGATTTGTGTATGAAGGGTTTCTTTTGAACATAATGATTGGAACTTTGGATTTGGTAAAAACAAAGGGTAATTGAATTGTCAAAAGAAAAGGAAGAAGAATAAGGTTAGTGTTGTTGTTGTTGTAGTAGGAACTAAGAAATTGTTTGTTATGGTATCTGTGAATGATGTGATCGGAAGAAAATGAATGAATGATGAGAAAAAACAACAATTGAAAAAAACGTGAAAGAAAAGAACTAGGCTTTAGTTTTGGTTAATTAAGTGTGTTGTTTTGATAAGGGAAGATGATGATCACGATTCATGATGTAACAAAAGAAGAAAACAAGACATGCTTCTATCTATCAAGAGATGCTTTTGCTTTATCTGAGAAAATAATCAATCTCAAGTCAGTAGAGAAGGCCCTAAAAGTCTTGAGAAACTTTATTAAACTCTAATCAATTCATAATTTTTTGTGAATTTTAAAGTTCAATACCCTAATTAAATTTAGGAGTATATAAGATTTAAACTCTTACAAGTTCAGCTTAGAAGTTTAGTTTCACTGCCGCAATCAAGTTTTAATAAATTTGTTAAAACTTCAGAAGTGTAAACTCTTATGTTTAATCAATTGAATTTTGAGATTTTTTATTACAAAAACTATATATATATATATATATGGAAATGGAAATATATATATTTAATTTATATGCATTTAAGTAATAATAATTTTATATTTTTAGTATTTTAAAAGAGTTTACTTTTTATGCACTCACAATGTAAAGTTATTTTATACTGTCGTCCAATCAAAACGCTCCGTTTGTATGACTTTTCAGATAGTGGGAGAGAGAAAACACAATCATAGCTAACATGACAGTACATGATTGAATGATTATATAAAAAAATAGTACACTATTAGTGGATAAAAATTAAATTTCTTTTACAACTAAATAAGAGTTAAACCTCAAATTGGTCCTCAATTTTGCATGCGTGAATCAAATTAGTCCTCCACTTTAATTTTTGTTTAAAATAGTCATCTATTTTGCAATATGTGAATCAAGTTAGTCCTCCTGACATTCTTTTTTATAACTCCATCAACTTATGCTAATATGGACCGTTTAATACCAACTTGACAAGTGACACGTAACCCTATAAATACATATAACTCATATTAGTCCTCCATTTTACTTGTTTTGAATCAAAATAATCATTCACTCTTATTTAAAGAGAACTATTTTGATTCAAAACAAGTAAATTAGAGGACTCATAGGAGTTAAGAATTTCTAGAATTACATGGTACTTGCTAAGTTAGCAATAAACAGTTCATATCAGCAAAGATTAACAGAGTTATAACATAAAAAATAAATGGAGGACCAACTTGATTCACAAAGTGCAAAATGAAGGACTATTTTGAATAAAAATTAAAATAGAAGTCTAATTTGATTCACGCATACAAAATGGAGGACCAGATTTAACTCTTATAATAATGATGATGATAAATGTTAAATTTGCCGAAGAAGGAACTATAAATAATAAAGTGTGGACGTGTGTTGCTAGAATTGCCAAGCATATATCAGAACATTATGTTATGTTAATATTCATATTCAAATAATAAGTAATGATATTGGAATATGGAGGAAATGATCTAATAAAAAAAAGACAGAGAAAATGAAACGAAATTATTCTAGGTGAATCTGAAGGGTCGGCGGGGAAGCTTATGATAGCTAGTTGCGTGTCATTGCTTCTTGGTTGTTCTTGGATTTTAGGGTAAGACTCTACATTGGTCTTTTGGCTTCTTTTGTTTTTAAGCAAGGTTCGGAGAACGGATCGGGAATCGATTTGGTCAAGTGAAAGGTTTAGAAATTTGAACGTTTAACCAGTTTAACTAAAGTTTTAACTGGATATTTAATATTAGGACATAATAAAATATTATATTCCTAAATATAATTAAGAATATAATTTATACATCATAATTATTAATTTTTGTTAGAGACTTGTATATTCTTATTTTTTGGACTGTTATTTTATGTTATTCTCTAATTTTATTCCATTTATTTTAATATTTGATTGTATTTTATTTTAGTTTCTTTCAAAAATAATAAAAAATCATTGAAATAAAATAGTACAAAAGTAAAAAGAACCTGACATTTTTTTCTTTTTAGTTGCTAAAGAAACATCACATCATAGTAAGACTAGAAATTAGGATTATTGAATGGGGCCAACAAACTTTTCTGCCCCATTCATTTTGGCTTTCATAGCTCGCACTTGCTTTTTAACCCCAATAAAGATTGTATAACATTTGAGAAACACCCATCTTTTAGCTTGGGCCGATTTCCATATTTTCTCTCAAATATTATTTTTCTTCTATGTTCATCTTCTTCTTCTTTGCTCTCTCTCTTCTTTTTTCTTCTTCTCCGTCTTCGATGTTGGTAGGTGGTGTGAGGCCAGCTGGAGTAAGGGCGAAGAGTTTGGTTAGAGGATGAAAGAGAGGTCGAGGTCGGTGGTGGGTGGCAGTGGGGTGGGTGTATGATTTGTTTGGTTTGAGGGAGAGAAATAGATCAAGGGTAGAGAGAATGAATTTTTTCTAGCATTTGAAAAAAAATAGGCATTAAAAAAAAATTTGCTGGCCTCTGAAGACTTGCGGATCGACCGATTGGCCAATTAACTGGCAGTTCGTGGCGGTTTACTTCTGGTTCTATTGAAAACGGACCAGATGCCAGGCTGGTTTGCGGTTCGACCGGTCTGACCGGCCGGTTCGGTCCGGTTTTTCAGAACCATGGTTTTTAATCATTAATAAGATGATAATTTTTCCTGTCGGATGAAAATTCCTGTGGAAACTGCCCTATTTGGGGCTCTTTAGATGGAGAATTTTTTTCATAGGGGTGGAAACAGAGCCATATTCCCCCGCAACAAATATGGGGTGGGGTGGGGATTAGTCTCCCATGTTAGCTCCAAGAACCCTTTACTTCATTTTTGAAGGTTTTGAGTGATAAAAATTCTAAATTAAAATAAAAATTTTAATTTGGTTGGACTAATTGTTTGTTGAGTGTATTTTAGGATTTAATTAATTAATATTATATAAAGACACTTCTTAACTACAACAACACAAAAGGTGGCGCCATATTGCTTGGAAAACAAGCTATCCATTCTAATTGTTGTAATGGTTTAACAAGCACTTGGCTAAGCTTGTTGGTTTGAGGTGATACACTTAAGGTGAAGGTGTAGAAAGTGCTCGTGCTTATAACAGTTTAATTAATAAGCATCTGTTCAAGTTTGTTAGTTGAGACTTTCACACAAAGGGTGAGGAATCCCGGAGGTGTCAGAAGTGCTCTAATATTGTAAAGGTTTTGGCAAGCACCCAGTTAAGCTTGTCGGCTACTTGAACGAGGGGTTCATGGAACTAGATGTAGGCGCAAAAGTGTGACCGAGCCAGTATAAATCAACTTTGCAATCTCTCTTCCCTTAACTCATTTATTTATCACAATTTATTTATAGTAAACTCATTTATTCTAGCACTTACTATATTCCAAACGATCATAATTCATAAATGCCAATTCATTTTAACCACACTTGCAAAAAGTTTTGATACTCAATTCACCCTCTCTTGAGTATATTTGAGGTTATTTGTTCAACATCATCGACTAGGAATTCAATAATGTGCTGCCTCCAATTGTACTGAAATAGGTTGTCAACGTCTATATATATTATGAGGGAAAACAACTTTTGATCGGCTTTAGGGCTCTGTGTTGGGAACAAAAACACCATCATCGCGTAAAGCAAGAACACACGTCGGAAGAAGGATCCCGGGGGCGGTCAAACATCATTTGCCTGAGTTGTGTTGGTGTTGCATTGAGGAAAAGGAGAACGAATTCAACATGCTGCTTCTTCAATGAGATATTTGACAGTGGTATGCTTAAAAATAAAAAAATGGATAATTCAGCATGGTTTAAAAAATAATCCAACATGTTCTAATAAAAGTAAAACAACAATAATAGAAAAGAAATATTTATAAAAAATAAAATGGACATATCATATGAATTTTTACTCACTAGCGTGTGGAATGTTGAATACAGATCTAACATCCCTCCATGAAACAGGGAACCTTCCGACAAGTATGACCAATTCATTCGACACAAGGTCGTATGATTTTACCAAGGCCAGCAGAAGATTGCGATTCACGTGCCCAAATGGCAAGTTTAGAAGTGAATCAAACCTCATTTCAATTATATCTTTGTTCTGAGGTTCGGATAACTCATTGCACAATCCAACCAAACATCGTGGGGAACATCTGGTGTTAACTACACACTGTATGAAAGATATAATTAGTTTATATATAAGAAGTACGCGTTAAGTGATATGATTTAAATCAATTAGAACTAGTTACACATAGATTTATAGGAAAAATATTGTATAATGCTTGTTGTGGTTGCTTTTAAGAAGGTATAATTTTTTTTTCTTTCAATTCTCTCTTATTTTGACATGCTTTCTTTGATTGCTGCTTTTTTATTTTTGTATTGCATAAAAAAAGATAAAAAATAGTTATATTACAAAAGATGTTATAATCCAACTAATTACCTTACTATAGTCCATCTATGAATGTTTTAAATAATCCAACAACATTGATTTTATAATTCAAATAAAGAATGTTTTATAATCCAACTATGAATGTTTTATAATTCAACTATAAATGTTTCAAATAATAATCCAACACCACTAATTTTATAATCCAACTAGTGAATAAAACACTAGAATGGAAAGAAAATGGATGAAAAACGTATAAAAAAGAACAGAATAAGAAGCAAGTATAAATAACCCTAAAAAGATTAAATTAAACAAAATCAGAAGAGTTTATAGGAGATAATCCAGCAACACTGATTTTATAATCCAACTAAACAATGATTTATAATCAAACACCACTGATTTTATAATCCAACTAGTGAATAAAATGCTAGATTGGTAAGAAAATGGATGAAAAATGTATACAAAAGAACATAATAAGAATTAACTATGAATAACACTAAAAAGATGAAATTAAACAAAACCGAAAGAGTTTTTAGGAGATAATCCAACAACACTAATTTTATAATCAAACGAGTGAATAAAACACTAGATTGGAAAGAAAATAGATGGAAAACGTATAAAAAAAAGAACAGAATAAGAAACAACTATGGATAAACCTAAAAAGATGAAATTAAACAAAACCAGAAAAGTTTTTAGAAGATAATCCAACAACATTAATTTTATAATCTAATTAAACAATATTTTATAATCCAACTATGAATAATTTATAAACCCCAACTTGAAAAGAAAATGGATGAAAAATGTATATAAAAAGAACAAAATAAGAAATAACTATGAATAGCCCTAAAAAGATGAAACTAAACAAAACTAGAAGAGTTTCTAACAGATAATCCAACAACATTGGCTTTAATAATCCAACTAGTGTAGAACCAAAACCATGGAAAACAACGTTTAAACAAAGTTGAAATGGAAAAGAACACATTACTCTAAAAATAATAGCATAAACCCTATAAAACATAAACATTTTTTAAAAAAAAATGAAGAGAAGATCAACTACAACAGAAAAGGGAGGACCAGTGAAGAAAATATAGCACACTGTTCACTTCAACATTAAAGCATAAAGAAATTATAAAAATGGAGGAGATTAAACTCTCCTTTGCATTTGATGAAAGATGAAGAAAATGACGAAGTGAAAAGATGATGAATGAATGAGTTTAATGAAATGAAATGAAACCAATGAGGAAGTTGAAAAAAATAGAAGAAATGAAATGCTAAAGAATGAAAAAAATGGACAAGATTAAAACTCACCTTTGCATTGATGAAAGATGAAAAAAGAAAACGATGAAGAAAGAGATTACTATGAGAAATAAATAATGAAGTCGAAAAGATGAAAGAAATGAAATGTTGGAAGTTTTGTTTTTGAAACGTGGCAAAACATTTACTCCGAATGGGGAGTTGGATTATTTATCGTGAATGTTCTATATATGATTCTCATACAATAGGTAATTCATAGTTGAAATATTTTTATCGCATGATACCAAAGTATATGGTGGTCGGTTGATTACTGATTATGAATGTATAAAGAGCATTTTTGGTATAAATATTCAATTGATGACTTAATAAATGTATTTAGAGGGTAGATGCTTTTTTTTTTTCAATTTTATTTGTTATTTAAATGTAACTTTTTCAGCCCGTTTAAAATGTTTCAAAGATGTAGAATTGATTGAATTCCAATAAGATTTGAATTGAATCCACCTAAGTTGTTTGAAATATTTTAATGAGATAGAACTGAATTCAATTCATGATGAAATTAAAATTCAATCCCTCTATAATTTGAATTATCTTTTTTAGAATGAAGAATAATTTGTATATTGAGAATTATAAATTTCAAGTGAGAATTTATAATTCTCTTTTTTTTATATTTTCAAGTGAGTTGATGAATTTCATTTGAAATTCAATTCTATTACTCATTTTTTATATTAAAGATTGGAATTCAATTCTATTTTTTTTTCTATGATTTCAATTCTTAAACCTTTAAAAAAAAAGAGTAAACCCCCAAACTGGTCCCTGACAATTTTTGCGCCGGACAAGTTGGTCCCTAACAATTAGAAATACCCTACCCAGTCCCTCACAATGTCAAAACTCGGACACGCTAAGGTCCCTAGACGGATTCCGTAACGTTTGTCCTACGTGTCAGTCCAGAACAGTGCACCCGTGCTGACTTGGCCATTTAATGCTTGAAACGACGTTGTTTCATTAGAAATAATTAACATTAAACATGTTTGTTGTTGGATTTGAGTCACAAATCACCCCATCCCCAGTAGTAACAGATGTTTAATGTTAATTATTTCTAACGAAACGACGTCGTTTCAAGCATTAAACGGCCAAGTCAGCACGGGTGCACTGTTCTGGACTGACACGTAGGACAAATGTTACGGAATCTGTCTAGGGACCTTAGCGTGTTCGAGGTTTGACAGGGACTGGGTAGGGTATTTCTAATTGTTAGGGACCAACTTGTTTGCGTCTTTGCTCAAAAAAAATTAATACCAAAGGAATTGGATTCAATTCCACCAAAGAATTCTTAGATGTTTCCAAATACCCTGTTCCTCTAGTTCTTCTTCTTCCCGATTCACATACACATCAACCTACTCTTTGCACTCATTCGCCGCAAAGTCGAATCCATCTTTTTACAATGGCGAAGTCGCAAGACCATCCATGGATCCTTGACGCAGTGCCTCTCTTAGTAGTTATTCTAATTGCAGTTCACGTGCTCGCTCTGGTACTCTTTTTTTCCCTTCTTCCTCCTCCATTTTTCATATGAAACCCCTTTTGATGTTTACCTTTTTTTTTCTCTTGGGACCCCTTAGGTATATTGGATTTACAGATTGGCCTCTGAGAATAAGCCGCTACAACAGCAGCAACATCAGCTGCAGAGGCGAAAGGCGCACTGACCCAAAAGGTTTTCAATCATTTGCTCTTTATGTTTCCTTGAATTGCTCTATTTTTTCAATTTCGAACTTTTGAGGTGTTGATTTGTAAAATATGTATACTGTTGTGTTGAGGAAAGCAAGCAATTAGGCAATGATGTAAAATGTTAAGTAATTTTTTCTTTTTTTTTCCTTTCCTTTTTGTATGTGTATGGTGTATACCTTTGAACGCTAGTTGGTGAGATATAATTGAAATCATTAAGGTTTAAAGACCAATCCATGTTATAAAAAGGACTAAGCTGTTAATTCTTTCTTTAATTTTTCTTTTTGAGCTTTATTGTTATTTTTATTAACCAGGATACTCTGAGAGAAGATTACTTGGTGTTGCTCTTAAGTGTTTGTGATTTGAGTAAACATTCATTTTGGTCCTTGATTCACGATAGGGCGCAATAGCGTCGTTTGATTCATGTAGCTGACCCCACATAGTGGGATAAGACTTGTTGTTGTTGTTCATTTTGGTCCTTGAAATGATAAGTTTGCTTTGTTTATAGTACCGTGGAATTAAGAAAGTATCGATTTAGTCACTGTAATTGCAAAAAGTGATTCAAGTTAGTGCTTATGGCGATTTATGTTAGTGCCGATGAATATTACTATAGGGACTAAGTTGAATCACTTTTTGTGATTCTACAGAGTAAGTTGGTACTTTCTTAATTTTGGAGACTTAAGTGAAACATACAAATTTAAGGACCAAATAAAATTTTACTCGTTTATGATCATTTTGTGAACTATATAATTGGCTTGTAAATATCTGTATCACTATCTCTTTGTAATCCACCTGGAATTGCTGCCAGTTATTCAATTCGGATATGAATTTGTCTAGGACTGTCTTTATTATTGTTTGTAGGTAGTAATTGATGCCAACATCCTTATACTGTAGGTAGGGTAAGAACTTAGATCGCATGGACATGTTTTGATATAGGGCTTGATTTTAATATGTTACTGTTAAATCTTGTAACATGACAGTATAACTTGAATCCATAGTAACTTGATTTACAAACAATATAAGTCTTTTCCCATTGAGTGCAGTCAGTTATATGAATTAAATGATTCCATTATGTTCTGCCAAGAATCATGTTTTTGGATATAGATTTAAAGTTTTGTTGAAGAGATATTGAAAATTGAGTAGAGATCATTGGTAGAGGGTGGACATTTTCTGTTTCTGGTATACAGTACTGAACTACTGAATAAGGTTTTCCTTTTTTTCTCTTTACTTGGTACTGCAGTCATGTTCATGTTAGAGATAATAACATTTTAGTTCATGGTTTTTGTGAGCTACTTGAGATTTTCTAAAATGGTTGTTTCAAGTGTTTTAGTTTGAAGTATGTTCTCTATTGTATCGATTGCCAAAAATGCAAATCAGTTAAGCTGCATTTGAGCTCATGTTAGCTTTATGGTTAAAGCATGTTCAAGGGACATGCTGGAGAACAGTTAAACTTTAGTTTAGTGTGATTTTTCAAACAAGAATATGATATCAAGCATATCAGACAGATAAGAGAAACCATAGATGTTAGTAATTAGGAAGTGCAAGTTGGCAGTGACATGCATCTATGGCATAAGGTATAGCTTCTTTAGTTCATCATATGATTGCTTAAGAAATCGTTAACAAGATTGTGACAGAGATTTGAGAATGAGCTATTTGCAGCACTAAATAGTTCTTTGTCAATGATACTAATGTTATTATGCTAAATTTTGCTTTAAACACAAGTATTTGATGAAATAATTGGATGTTTATAATCGAAGATGCTTTATAGCCTTCATGCTGTTAGTTTAAGTCTTAATTCTCATAATAAAAAGTTCTTATGTTAGTTTTCATTTTTTTTTTGTCTAGTCAATGTTGCACTTTTAAATTTTAGGTCTAGGGGGAGTTAGGCATTAAAATATGGAGGTGTAATGAGTTAATTGAGAAATGGCATTCACACAAGTAATATTTTCACACTTCTCACAGGCTTATCAAAACATCATTTCCCGAGTCTGAAATTTATCTGATTTATAGTTTTTTACCATTCCTAGAGGCTTATCAAAACATCATTTCCCGATTCTGAAATTTATCTGATTTATAGCTTTTTACCATACCTATTGATGTTTTATGAGTATAAATTATGCAAAATCTGCATGTTTGTCATTCACTTAACTTCTGCAATTGAAGTAAGATCTGTGTAATGGGTGAATTTTATGAAATAAAATTTGGAATGTTTGTATAGGAATGTTGAAGCATTGAGAGGAAATCGTGTATCAAGTAACATTCTCTGGAGAATGAATGTTCCATTTTGGTCCTTAAAGTTATAAATCTGTTTCACTTTAGTACTTGAAATCAAGAAATTGATGATTTTGTTATTGAAGTTGCAAACAATGAATCAAGTTAGTCCTCGATGAAATTCAAATTAGTCTTGGCGTTCATCATCATTATTGAATTACTTTTTGCAACTTTAAGTATTAAGTTGTTAATTTTAGGAACTAAAGTGAAACACATATAACTTTAGGGATGACTCTTAATGATTAAGGATGAGTTATATAAATGAAGATGGTGATGTGTAGACTGATTAGTATTAGTTGCTGCAAGGAAATGTTACTTGGAGTAAAGTCTTGGAGTAGTATGAGTACATGAGTAAAACATGGAAAAATACAATGGTTATGCAGAATGTTGGTGTTGGGCTTCGAGGCAAGCTACTGGAGGGATGCTTTGATGACTTTATGGTTTGACAAAAAGTGTGGATCTGATATATATGTATGTTAATGCAGTTTTTTTTTTTTGGTTGCCCACGGTATCCGGAGCTTCGTCCCGACTAATCGTCGCCCCGGGTCGCGTACCTGGGAATGACAGGTGAGGCTCCCAACGAGGATTTTTTCCATCCACAAGGCTCGAACCCGAAACCTATGTTAATGCAGTTTTAATCTGCTAGAATTTATGTTATGGAGGGTATGTATTTGGGCCTTGTTTGCTCATTGGATTCTAGCACTCTTTTTCCCTAATAGGTTAGACTATATATAGGCCAGGGTTTTTTTAATGAGGCTTAAATCGTTTGGGTTTGAGTGTCCCAAATAGATGTTCTTACCTGCCATTTGCCCCTTCTTGGGTGCATCTGAGTTTTAACTACAAAAAAAATATGAACTTTCAAGTTTCACCCATCCCTGAGGCACTAAGCAGCAGAACAGTAGTTTTTATGGGGGAAGGAAACCATTATACTAATGTCCAAGATGATGAAACAGATAAAAGAGGCAAGTAAGCAAGGTTGTGTCAACTGCAGCATCTCAGAATTAGATATTCACTGGTCCAAAAATATATGATATTTGATTTCCTATGTTAAGAAACACACCCAAAGAAAAACACAGCCCGAGCAAATGAAACTGGGAGAATGAAGAGAAAAATGAAAAGTTGTTTATTTTTATTTATGGTGAAAGAATTGAGTGATACAAGTGAAGATAATGCTTATATATTGATCTTCTATATTGTACTAGGCAGTGTCTAAGATTTGAGTATTGAAGAGAAAATGAAGTTAATAAGAAATTGAGTAATGATTTTATTTTCCTTTAGTTGAAAGTTTAGAATGATCAAAATATTACCAATATTTGATTAGTTTAAATAATTTTTGACTTGTTTTCATGAAAGTAGTGAAAAATTCTTTAGAAGTTAATAATGGTAAGCTCAACAAAAGTTGCTCTATTTACCACGGGTTTAGAACTTACATGTCTTGCATTATTTAAAAAAAAATTCTTGATAAGTTTAGAGTTTTTTTTAAAATTGTAAGATACTATGAAAATATCTTCATTTTCATAGATGGAAAACTAGTTCTTTTTTTTTAAAAAAAAATAAAAGAATTCCATTCTAGTTGTGTCCGAAAATTGTTTTAGATTTTGTGGATATAGCCTTTGTGTTGTTCCACGTGTGCTCTTATTTTATTTGCATAGGGTTGGCATGATAAGTGCCCTTGTTAGTTGGCTTTATAATTATAATAAGAGCAATGCTAGAGGCACAACAAAAAAACAGTCAACACAGCCAACAAATTATGCACAACGTATATAATATAAATTGCACAACGAATATTACATGTTGTGCACACCATATAGCACATGATGTGCACAACATATATAACATGTTGCAAAGAAAAATGATCTTGTAATATGTGATATATGTTGTGCATAATAGATGATATACGTTGTGCACTACATATAATATATGTTGTGCATTTTATATTATATATAATGTGCATAACTTGTTGGCTGTTTTGACTGGTTTTTTGTTGTGCCCCAAGTATTTCCCTTATAATAATATTTTTATTTTCTTTATTTTTTATTAGTATTTTTGTTCGTTAGAGATTATGAGTAGTTATGGGAAACAAACAAAGGAAAATGAAGTCCAACAATAAAGCTTTCTGGAATGACATTATGACGATACACTTAGTCGTTTATTTGTCGCAGTGTGACTCTGACAGTGAGGCAACTAGGAAGCACCACAGGCCAAGAAAGAAATAGAGTTTAACAATCAAGGCAAGTTATTATATGTTCACCATATCAACATGAAGTTAAAACTGCTCCTATCATATATTCATATCACAAACGGACATGAGCTTTCTTAACTGATTAAAGGTGGGTTTGGTATTGTTATTTTTTAAACTATTGATAGTTTAAATCTAACTTGTTAAAACTATTGATATATGAAACTTTCAGTATTACACAATTAATTTAATATTTTAAAAATTAGATTAAAAATTTTAAAATGTTGAATTATTATATAACGATTGATTTCATGATGATTTTCAAGTTATTAGATATGTAGTTGAAATTTAAATAATTGTGTCAGGGATATTTATTATTTATTATCTGGATTTAGAATAATTGTTGTACAACAAATATCTATATAAAACAAAATACTGAATTTTAGTTGTATTTGGTAAGATATATATACAAGATAAAATATAAATATAAAGACATAAAAATATAAACTATTTATATATATGGAATTTAGATTAATTAAATACAATAATTTATATTTTATTACTATGGTTAGTTTTTGTTGTGCATATGACTTTACTAAAAAAAACCTCTGGTGTACATTCCTCCTTTATTGCTGCGTGTCACCTACTCGATCATCAACATCCATAGATTCATTCCAAAGTGTTCTTGTGCATTTGTTCAATAAAAAATATTATTGGTACATACAATATTATTATCTATCTTTATTTTACCTTCTCATGCTGACAACTTTAATAAATATATTGGATTGAAAAAAAAGTTAATGATATTATTGTATGTATCAATAACATTGTTTTGTTCAATCCAGTAATCAAATTTTTCTAAGGATTATGACACAAAATGAGGTAAAACTTCCCTTCGCGACTTCGTCAAAATCTTAGCTTCACTCTAAGTTTTTTTTTTTGGTACTCTTTATTTACTTATTCTGTTTATCCACTCTATCCAGAATCCTTCCATTCTCAGTTAAGAACTTTGTCAGAAAAAAACTTCAGCCAATGATACACATAGAGAAACAGTTAAATGTGGCAAGACAAATCTCCTTAAAGTGGTTTTATCTTGTTGCTTTTCGACAATTACAATCCTCACTTTTTTATTTCATCTCCTTTGTCCTGAACAAGACACACAATGAATTGACACCTTGGGTTCAACTGTTTTCATTGATAACAAACAAAATTTGCAATTATCCAAGATGATGATTACATGCGTGCACACTATCCTTTTCCCATTCATATAATCAACAGATTTTACATCATTGTAGGTTTAATTTTGATAATTATGTAAAACAAGTAATTATTAATGTAACTTCCAATCTAAATATCACCAAACAGTAAAAAAATTAATTTATAATTCTTGAAACACAATATTCCCATACAATTGTCAGAGGGAAAGCAAAACCAAACCAAATTAATCAAACAAAACTAACATTTCTTTTTTTAATTAAAAATTCTAACATCTCTTATTCAAAAAAATTTAATTTTCATATCTACTGATAATTTATAATTTTTTTACACAGTTATCGAATCATATGCTGACACGTTAGTCATAATTATATTTTCTCTCTCACATCATCTAAAAAATCATACAAACTGAATATTTTAATTAGATGACCATATAAAAATATTTTACGGTCAGTGTATCAAAATTAAACTCTTAAAAAAAAAAAAAAAGAATATAACAACTTGTATATAAAATCATCACATTACATTCTGGCATAAAAAGAAAAAAAAGAAAAGCACCAAACTACAAAGCCAGGGTGTTTCTCTCCACCCTCAACCACTACCCTCGTTAAATTAGCTGTCCCCGTATCCAAAAAAGCAGGACACCTTCGCAATTTCCTCAAAATACAAGGGCACATTTACAAATCTTTCTTCTTACCATTTCTCCCCTTTCCTTCACTGTGATCCATTTATAAAGGACCTTTCAGTTTCGCACACTGTGCATAACAAACCTTAACTATACCAATACTCAGAGAGCAGTTATCATTATCGTTATGTGCCAAATAACGAAAAACACTCGCCGGAGCTCCGGCACCACCATTGCCGGCGGTGAAAAACATGATTGGATTTCCAATTCAATCAACGGAGGGTCATTACGCCACGTTTACCTCCACACTGGATCCAACGGCTGGTCCTCTCCCCCCGGCGACGTCTTCTCCCTCCGCTCCGTCGACTACTTCACAAAACGACAAAAATCCCCCGCCGGCGACTACCTCCTCATGCCAGCTGGCATGGACTGGCTAAAATCAACCTCAAGACTCGACAACGTCCTCTCACGCGCCGACAATCGCGTTTCGCACGCGCTCAGAAAATCCCCAAACAAGGGTTTCATCTTCGCGGTGAACCTCCAGATCCCACACGGTAAGGACCACTATAGCGCAGTGTTCTATTTCGCGAGCAACGAACCGGTTCGGTCTGGATCATTATTAGACCGGTTTATTAACGGTGATGACCGGTTCAGAAACGAGCGGTTCAAATTAGTGAACCGGATCGTTAACGGACCGTGGATTGTAAAGAGAGCTGTGGGGAACCATAGCGCGTGTTTATTAGGAAAAGCAGTAGTGTGTAATTACCATAAAGGATACGATTATTTTGAAATTGACGTTGATATTGGGAGCAGCGCGATTGCAAACGCGATTCTGAGAATCGCGTTGGGGTGCATTTCGAGCGTTACAATTGATATGGGATTTGTAGTGGAAGCCCAAGAGGAGGAGGAGTTGCCGGAGAGATTGGTTGGGGCGGTTAGGGTTTGTCAGATAGAAATGGCATCGGCGACGGTTGTGGAGTCGATGCACGCGCCAGTTGTTGTGGTGGCGCGTGGAAGTGGGTTGGCTAAGGTCAATCATTGTGGGTCTGTTGATGATCTTGGATTTGGTGTGAATGGAAAAGTGATTCTTTAACGATGAAAATAATGATTTTTTATTTATTTATTTTGAGTTATCAGATAGTAATGATTGAGTTTAATTTCAATAGTAGTGTAAATTTTTTTAATATAATCCCAAATCATATATTATAGTATAAATTTTATACAAGTGGACAGATGTGATTGAATAATAATAAAAACTATATTAAAATTAAATTCATAATTTTTTTATTATCTTTTTACTTTTCCTTATTCAGTTGTAATTGTAAATGTAAAATGATTAGAATACATTTTTGCCATTGTTCCGAAAGCATAGAAGCATTTAAGAAAAAAATTGTAAGTATTTAATGGAGTTTTGATTTAAGCTCAAATCTCAGTTTTTTTTTTACGTAAACAGGTACTTTAAAATAATTAAATATGTATATAGGTAGTTGTAGAATTAGTTACGTGAATAGGTAGTGTGTTTTACTGAATTAAAGTCGATTTGAATCGACTATACTCTGCAAATTTGCAATTTTTTTTGTGCTATAGTCGATAGCACAAAAAAAATTGCAAATTTGCATGCATAGTCGCTTTGAATAGACTATAGTTAAAAAATAAATTGCAAATTTGTTGCAAAGTCAATTCAAATCGACTATGGGTGAAGAAAAGTATAAAAAAGTGGTCCCGGGTGATCATTTGTTACACTTCCTCATTTTTCTAAAATTCACTCTCTCTCACTAAAATTCACTCTCACTTTCTCACTAAAATTCACTCTCACTCTCTCTCTAAAATTCACTCTCTTTCACTAAAACTCTCTCTCTCTCACTACGCTCGGACAAAGACACCCTGAAGGTGCTCTGTGTTGTGTTGTCCACCTCCCTTTTTTCTAAAATCATATACTCGATTGAATCTCGAGTCACGCGTGTGGCGTGCATATCATGCAACACTTTCCGATGCTTCTCTATTTCGGCCAGCAGGAACTCAGAAAACCTTTGACCCGCCACAAGTTGGGCCTGCGATTCAGTTCCCTTCCTAACAAATAGCGTCACAAGTCGAAGGTAGGTTGACTTCACAATAGCTGTTACTGGAAGACTGCGGGTGCCCTTCATTACCGAGTTAACACACTAGGAGAGGTTGGTGGTCATGTGCCCGAATCTACGCCCTTCATTAGCATACTGTGTCTATCTATCACGGGGTATGTTGTCCACCCATGCAGCAAACCGTGGGTCCAGCGCTGCCAATTGGGAATGCCAATACAAGAATTCATTATGTGTCTTTGCATACCCAGCACACTTCACTAATCGCTTACCCTCTTTGCTCTTGAAATGGACCATGAAGTTTGAAGCAATGTGTCTAATGCATTATGCATGATGTGCTGTTGGTGGAGCCCAACCACTTCTTGCGGATTCAAGCACCTCTGTAATTGCCTTGTGCCTGTCAGAAATTACAAGAATACCCTCTTGCGGAGTGATATGCTGACGAAGGTTAGTAAGGAAGAAGTTCCATGATTCCTTGTTCTCACCCTCAACAATTGCAAAGGCAAGGGACAATATATTAGAGTTGTCATCCTGTGCAATGACTATAAGAAGGGTACCTCTGTACTTCCCATATAGGTGAGTGCCATCAATAGTAATGAAACGCTTACAATAAGGAAAGACGGCAATGCATGGTGGAAATGCCTAGAAAACACGGAGAAACATGCGTAAATTTGGATCATTCACAAGGGCGGAGCTAGAAAATATAGAGAGGGGGGGCCATTTTTTAGCATGCTCAAATTGATCTATTTTTAGTATTAAAATAAATATAATTATCTTATATATATTTTCTTTAGCAAAATTAATATACTTGTAGTATATTTTTTTATAGTAAAAAAGCCCTTTTTATCTTTTTTTAGAGAACATTTTTATTATAAATAAATATAAATATTTATTCTAAATATAATATTATATATATATATATATTATATTGCAATGAAAATTTTCAACACATATTAATTGTTATAAATTGAATGAATATATAACTAAGTTATAGTTCTATATATAATAACAATTAACAAAAAACATATTTCAATTCTTTTATATAGATGAAAAAATAATTAAGAATAACATAATAACTAAATAAATGAAATTAGTCAATAAAATTGAACTATATATTATTGTATAAAATTGTTTATAACTTTAATTAATTTAATATATAAATAATGTAAACAAAACTTTTATAATTTCTTTCATTTAAATAACTTTTAAGCCATGATTAATTAAATTAATTATCATGATAAATGTAATAACATTAATTAAATGAATACTAAAATCTTGTATACTATCTATATATAAATATTAATTTTATATATATTTCTTAATTATTTTTTATAATATAGATATAGAACATCAAAGAAAAAATTATATATTTTTTTAATGGTATATTAGAAAGTTTCTTAGGGGCAAGGGGCCATCCACCCCTGGAGCTAATGTAGCTCCGCCCCTGATCATTGAAACCTGGAAATGGTTTAGTTTGAAACATGACAATGGTACCTGACATAAAGGTTTTCAAGCCGAGCAACCATCTTGGCAATTCTCTGTAGGATGCTTTCCAATCATCATATATCTGTGCAATTGCCTTCTGCTTGGCCATCCACACCTCTCTACAGCCCAGCTTTTCCTCAACTCCAGTCTGCAACACCTTAACCGAAACTGTCGGATCCCTCTGTACCACGTCACAAATGTTTGAGCATATGACGTGATAATCCATCTGCGGATGCTGTTGTGGGACATTGGCAAACACACAAGTGTGTGGCTCCTCCAATTTCTTGATCTCCCACATCCCCATCTTCTTCCGAAGTATGACTCTGACATTCCACATGCACCCGTTCCCATATTGCACACACCTGCAATGCAACATCGAGGCATTTGACTCGTACACTTTGTATGGTATCTGTCTCTGAATGCTGTAGATCTTAACAGCATACTGTGCAGCTTCTTTTGTTCGGAATAGTTGACCCACAACTAAACCTTGCTTAGCATTTACTGCAGCAACATCCAAGTCAATATCGCCTCTAAGTGAATTGAAATTGAATGATGAGTAGTGCTCCGCAACCGCTTGAGATTGTGTTTGGGACAGCCTGACCCTGTAAGCGGGATTTCTTCAACATCTTCATCTGATCCGCACGGTGTCGCGTCAGCTGCCTCTTCTATTGGTACATCTGAATCTGCATCTGCATCATCAAAGAAATTTGGAGTGAAGTCAAACCCACCAGGCGAACCAATTGTCTGCAACGGTTCTGCACTCTGCACCACAGGTTGAGCAACTTCCCTTGCCAGATCCGCAAAGCTAAGAGAATGTGTGTCATCATCATCCTTCATTGAACTTGTTCCAGCACCACTAGCACCGTCGCCTGCGTCAAATGATTGCGGAAAGAATGTAGGATCAGGCCCTCTTGATCTGAAGTTGCGTTCCTCAAGTTCAACGTACAACTCAAAAAGTCGAACCTCGGGAAACTTCATCTGATACCCAAGCATAATATTGACATCTCCATCACTACGAATGCGATATTTAGTGTATAAAGGCCCGGTGGGACCCATACTCATCGGCATTCTATACAGCATTTTCTTGATCTGCTTTCCCGCCTCATCAAGCGTTTCAAGAATTATGCTTGCAATTGAAGCAGATTAATGCCTTGTTGCACTACAACCCAAGGGGATCATCTGCAGTGAACGTGATCCCATTTGCTGTTGTTATTATATCACAATTGTGATGCACAAAAATATAATAACAATCAGCCATTTTTTTAGTAAGAAATTTAGTAGAAGAGAGAAGTGTAGAATGAGTATTGAGTAGAAGAGAGAAGTTAGAATGAGTATTGGATGTATGAAAAATGAATTGAGCGTGCATATTTATAGATGTAATTACCATAAGTCGATTTGAATCGACTTTGCATACAAATTTGCAAAATTTTTTTAACTAAAGTCGATTCAAATCAACTATGCATGCAAATTTGCAATTTTTTTTTGAGCTATAGTCGATTCAAATCGACTATAGCTCAAAAAAATTGCAAATTTGCAGAGTATAGTCGATTCAAATCGAATTTAATTCAGTAAAACACACTACCTATTCACGTAACTAATTCTACAACTACCTATATACATATTTAACTATTTTAAAGTACCTGTTTACGTAAAAAAACCTCAAATCTCTATTAGTATAGTAAACACATGTGATAGTTATTTATCAATTCACTTATTTATTGAGTCTCTATAAATGTGGCACATATAATAATTTAGGTATATATCCTTCATTTTTTCACAATACTTGCAAATCTTTAATGAATTTTTTAATATCATTATTCAATATGTATGTATCTTTTAATTTATGTAAAATAATTAATTTATACTATTTAAAATAATTATGTACAATAGAAATTAATTACCTTTCATATTCTTAACATATTTCTAATTTAATAATTTAGGTACTCTCCATATTCTTTTCAGATTTTTTTCAAATCTTTAATGAAATTTTTTCAATATCATTTTCTAATATTTATCTTTTAAATATTTTTAAATTATTCCATTATGCTATTAGTTAAAATAAAAGAGTTTTCTAATATCAACTTAATTATTTTCGAATATCATAATTTTCTATGATTTTTATAATATCTCATTTTGAATATCATTATTTTCTAATATCATTATATTTCTTATAACTTTCAAAAATCAATGATTTTTCTAATATCTTTCAATTATCTACAAAAATCTTTGAATTAATTTCTAATAATTTTTTGAAAATGTCTACTCACATGATTAAATTAATAGAATTTTTTTAATTAATTCCTTTATCAAAACTAACTAGGGTATAAGATAAAAAGTTTCGGCAAACCTTTATTTTCAAACATTTGAAATTAAATTAGGATAAAATAATTGGATATAATCTACTGATAGTCACAAATATTTTCCAAATATTGCTTTGTAAGGATAATTTTATGGACAATAACTAATCTATATTCTCTATTAGTATACTAAAACACAAGTAATGACTATTTATCAATTAACTTATTTATTGACTCTCCTAAATTGTGTCACGTATGATAATTATGGAATCCTCCTAGCAAATCTTTAATGAATCTTTATATGAGTCCCTCCGAGTTATAATGTATTGAAGACTCCCTAACTTCATGAGTCCAACAGAGGAACCTTCCATTGAAATGATATTTTTTTACGACCAAATAATGATATTATAATATTACACTATTGTTTATGTGTTCTATACCTTTTGTATATTTTTAATTAAAATAAATTTAATTAGACATGTACGAGTTAATATATCTAAAATACTCATATTTATTAATGAGCCGACAAAATTAATGATAACAATGTAAGAATTATGTCCCATAATTAATAGTTTAATAATTATAGAAATGTTAAATTTATTAAATGTTTAATGAAGAGTCATCTTTATATGAATAGTCATGTCAAAGAGTCACCATTATGAATAGTAATCAGAGTGCTACTAGGAGCAGCTCTGATTGGCTTTGGAGGGATGGTTTATAAGAAGTGCAGAATAATATCAGAAGAAGTCGTTATAGCAATGCAGCCAGAGACACAGGACTTTGAATTTGCCAAGCAATTATTTTGGTTGTTCTATAGATTTTTATTTTATTTTATATGAAGCCATTTTTGTATGGTTTAATAAGGAACTGATGTAGAAGACATCTAAATGGTATTGCCATGTTACTATGTTAGGAGTTAGATGGATTCATGGATATTATGGATCATCAATTAGATGTTGCTGAAATTCCATTTCTCTCCGTCCCACAAGTCTGAGATCATATCCAAATCATGAATATGGATGAACGGGACACTCACAAATCATCCCAGAAGGAAGCCAATTACAAAACCATGCAGACGAGTTAGAATCCCCACCGGATTATGGCCATCCACATATATTGGTTAAAAACTAGTGCCTTCTATTTTATTTTATTTTTTTTATAATTGTCAGAATTTAATCCACATATCCTTTTTACTTTCTTTTGATTTGAAGAAAAAAAAAACTTTTTTTCCTCTCTCACAGCACTCTGAAGCTGGTTAGTACTTATGATTTGTTGTCAAACCCTTAATCTTTAGAATCAATTCTGAGGTTAACAACAAAAGAGTAATGGAAGCAAACAACTCATACATATAAGAGGAGACAACAATTGTAAATTATGATCTTTCCCTATAGGAAATATTTTCCTTTTTCCCTCTTTTAACTAAATCATAACAATTGTAGGTGTTTGGTTAATTGACTAAAACTATAGCAATCTATGGCAATTACGTTAGCTAATATTTTTATTATAAAAAATATTATAAAATCTTATATTTAAAAGTATTGTATACTTAGTTTTCTATTACATAAAAAAATGACAGGGCGAAGGCGGCGGGTATGGGGGCAGGGTTGAGACCTGGGGTAGGGTAGGAGAAGGGGTAAGGGTAAAGGGGTATAGGGGGTAGTGGGGAAGGGGGTAGTGGGGTAGATAGGTAGGTTAGGGTTAAGGGGTAGGGTATGGGGGTTGGGTAGGTAGGTGGGGTAGAGGTGTAGGGTAGGGGGTAGAAGGGTAGGTAGGTTAGGGTTGGGGGGTGGGGGGTTTGGGTAGGTAGGTGGGGTAGAGGGGTAGGGTAAGGGTAGGTAATGGGTAGGTAATGGGTGGGGTAGTGGGTAGAGGTGTAGTGTAGGGAGGTTGCATGATTCTGTGCAAGTAATGAAAAATAGAACAAGTCACCACAAAATAGAGAGTAGGATGCTCTGCAGTAAAAAATAATGAAGAGCAAAAAAATCATTGTCTCTAACCAAACACAGCACAACACACAAAGGAAAAAAAAAAAAAAGAAATCAATCTAGCGTTCCCAATTACCAAAAATCTTGGCATTTCACTCAAGGAAATGAAAGACCTTGAAGGTTACTTCAGGCATTGGCTGAATATTTGTTGAATGTAGCAAGTTTGATGAAATGAACTTGGTCTACTCTAGCCCAGCATACATAGGATCACAAGGATGGAGGTGAGATGGAAAAGAGAGAGAAAAATTTCTACTAAATTTTATAAATTATGTAATTCACAATTTTAAAGATTATAGTCTTTACTTTTTGAGTGTTTTTAGAAAAATAGGATAATCTCACTTTTTAAAGACTACAACCTTTCATTTCTACTTTATTTAAAAATTATCCAACTCACTATTTTAAAGACTATAGTATTTACTTTTCAAGTGTTTTTAGAAAAATATTGAAATATCACTTATTAAAGACTATAGCCTACATTTTCTACTAACTTTTAAAAATTTTAATTCACTATTTTAAAGACTACAGTCCTTACTTTTTGAATATTTTTAGGAAAATAGGCAAATCTCACCTTTTAAAGTCTATAGCATTCAATTTCTACTAACTTCTAAAAATTATGTAACTCACTATTTTAAACACTATAGTCTTTACATTTAAAGTGTTTCTCGAAAAATAGTTAAATCTCACTTTTTTAAGTCTATAGCCTTCAATTTCTACTTTGTTTAAAAAATTAATCAATTCACTATTTTAAAGGCTATAGTCTTTACTTTTCGAGTGTTTTTAGAAAAATATTGAAATATCACTTTTTAAAGACTATAACCTTCATTTTCTACTAACTATTAAAAATTTTATTTCACTATTTTAAAGACTATAGTCTTTACTTTTCGAGTGTTTTTAGAAAAATAGGCAAATCTCACGTTTTAAATTCTATAGCATTCAATTTCTACTGACTTCTAAAAATTATGTAATACACTATTTTAAAGACTATAATCTTTACATTTAAAGTGTTTCTCGAAAAATATTTAAATCTCACTTTTTTAAGTTTACAGCCTTCAATTTCTACTTTGTTTAAAAATTTAAGCAATTAACTATTTTAAAGGCTATAGTCTTTACTTTTCGAGTATTTTTAGAAAAAATTGTGAAATCTCACATTTTAAAGTTTATATCATTCAATTTCTACTAACCGCTAAAAATTATGTAATTCACTATTTTAAAGACTGTAGTGTAATACCCTTAGTTGTCTGAGTTTGTTTGAGTAAGAGATCACGGTGCACCGGGGAGGTAGTGCCAAGTGGGCCCCACCTCCCCACCCATTTTTCTTCTTTCCTTTCTTTTCTTCCCTCCCCCTCATTCCATTCCCGTAACTCTCTCCCTCTCATTTCCCTTTCTTCATCTTCTCCCTCATCTCCTCTCTCACTCTCTAATCTTCACCAAAACCCCATCAATCTTCAAGATTCAAGTTAGCATTTCTCATCTAGTATATTGTGGGTAAGTGTAGAGTATTTCTTTCTCTCCATTGATGTCTATTTCTCTTCAATCTCGGTTTTGGGGTTTTAGGATTTATATTTGGGGTTTTTGGTTTTGATTTGAGTTTGAGGTTTGGGATGTGATCTCTAGGGTCTCAACCAACTAGAGAAGCTCCGGGTAACTCATCCTAGCTCCGGGTGGTGTCTTGGAGCTCATTGGAGTAATTTGTGAGTAATGGGTTATTTGTGGTTTATGTATGATTTTGATTGATATTATGAATTTCTTGCTATGATAGTTGATAGGGACTGAGATTGGATGATAGATGATTGATATTGTATACTGGTTGTGTTTGATGTGGATGGGTTGTGGTGAAAATGTGGATTTGGGGATGATTTTCGAACAATTTTCTGCAGAATTTCGCCTCTGACCCAGGTTGTAATCGATTACAACGACTTGGTAATCGATTGTAATCGATTACCAAGACTCTGTAATCGATTACCACGGGTTGGTAATTGATTACAAGCTGCTAAAATTTACAAAAATTTCCTTCCAGTGCGAAATCTGATGTTGGTAATCGATTACAGAGGTTATGTAATCGATTACAGCAGTACTAAAGCTCTATTTTCAAGACTTTAACTCAAAATTTTCATATTTTAAAGTTAGTTACTCAAATCCCTTCGTTCACCACTACCCCAAACTTATTACTTGGATGTTTATGATGTCGTTGTATTTATGATATGATGTTGAGGATGTGATGATGAAACGATGATGCATGAGTGCTATGTAAATGTTGTGAAGATGATGATGAATTACTTATGCGGTGATTATGAATGATATGTGCCACTAACAGCGCTAAATAAGATAAAAAATTTAAGGAATTAAGAGATGGTAAAACGACCTGAGGAGGGGCATAGCTCGCGGGGTCGTAAATGGGAAACATGATGAGGGGCATAGCTCGCGGAGTTTCTCAGTATGGTGTCTGATGAGGGGCATAGCTCGCGGGACATCCATACTTCCTATGAACATGAGTCGGGGCCGAGCTCTAGGTGTTCATAGGTTAAAAGCTACAAAGATAAAGAGACTGTATAAGAACGATGAAATCGATACATATATGTTATTGGTTTATGTTGTGACTGCATTGCACTGTTATATGCTTTATACACTGCTTATAACCTATTTATTCACTGAGCGTATGACTCACCCATTCATACAAAACATTTTCAGATTCAGGTGCAGATCAAGGAGCGAATCTTTCCGTTCCTCCAAGCTCTTAGCTTTGGTGAGCCTCAAGGTTTAGAGGCGTATGTGTTAGTAGTTGTTTCCATAGTGTGCTCCATAAGATTACATACAGTGTTAAGTCTGTTATGTGTATGTGATGTAGTCTAATTAAGACTTATTGAACCTTTGAGGGGTTATTTTGATTTCCGAGTTATGTATGCGGTTATGGCAGGGTTACATGTGTAATGGATTTAGGGATGATACTTTAAAGACCCTATTATAATATGGATTTTATGTGATGCGTGTTGTCGTTTGAGTTAGTTATGGTATGAACATAGGTTAAGGATGACATGGGACATGGTGTCCTATGTGCCGGTCACGGATCCGAGTTGGGTCGTGACAAAGTTGGTATCAGAGACTAGGTTTGAGTTTTGTAACTTATGGAGCAATTGTTCTTCAGTAGGGTGACAATAGTGTAAATGGTTGCCGGCCCATTTTCACATTTGTGACTCTAAGGAAGACAAGTTTAGGAGGTTATCGTAGGATCTTGTCAGTATAAGTTTTCTCGTCGTTGAATCCCTACTATCTAGGGATATGCACACCTCGTGCAGTGTTTCCTATGCTTTTATTTTCCGAATGATAGGCCACACGGATAAGTGAGAGGACATTACCTTAGGGATTTGCTTGATAGGGAGGTATTCCCTTGTTTAGGGAACTCCTACCCTTTTTTGTAGGGATGGAATATAGACCATCCATGCTGAAGTGATGAGAGGGATTCATCGAGTGCTCAACATCGTGATATAGATTTTGAATAGTCGGAACCAGGGAAGCGGCGAGATGTGACCCTACATGAAGAGGGCACCACAAGGGCGTGAACCACAACCTGATGACCGGAATGAAGTAAGTCTGGAATTCTACCTAAGGTTGACCTGCCAAAGTTCTCAAGAGACCCCATGGGCGAAGACCCTCAGGAGTTTTACGCAGGGCTACCCGAGTTCTATAGGCCCTTTGATGTCATGATGATGCTGGACGTGGACATAACAACCCACTCTGTACAAGGAAATGTTGTTCCTTGGTACGAGGTGTTGGTGGAAAGAGGCAAGTGACGGGATGCTACCGCCGGTGTGGGAGGAGTTCGTCTAAGTCTTCAGAGGAAGGATAGTCTCGGATATTCAAGAAGGGTTATTAGCATATTAGTTTTAAGCTCAAGCATGTTCTATTTATGTTGGTATTTGAGTGCGCTATAGAGTTCAGTTGGATTATGCGGCTATGCGGTTCATGAAGTCACATGAGAAGGAAGAAAGTCAAGTGAATTACGAAGGGGCTAAGGAACCCGATATGCTTTGATCTGTATTTTTGGATAAGGAGAATGTTTGTACCCAAGGTCACGGGCGTTGGCCCTAGTATCGGTAACACACAAGAGGAGTAAAGAGCTAATAAAAAAAAAGTTTGAAAGAGAAGAATAAGACAAAGGATAGTAGTTAGTAAGGATGTCTCGGGTGATCTTTACGGCAATTGGAACCGCTACCTTACGTCTAGAGAAAGATGAGGATCGGTGAGGACCACAACTAGAGTCAGGTCGGGTTGAAATCTTGATACATGTAGTGCGCTTCCCCCATTACGTGATGGTTAGGATCGTTTGGACCTTATCGCCCCCTTTGGAACTTGTGCAAGAGGTTTCATTCAGAGTTGTGTCGTCAGAGTCTGAACATATGTGTTGGATTTAAACAGTTGAGACACCTTGTGTGGTATGTCCTTGCTTAATGGGAGTCCCCGACACATACCTGACTCGACTTATCCTTTCAGATAGGTCCGATAGAGGGAAAGCGAGAGGAAGTTGTGACTGGAACTAAGGAGGTGGATTGTGATGTTGCCGTGGTATGTGCCTTAGTTGCCTTATGTCATGCGTCAGAGATTTAACATTCCAGGCAGGTAGGATTTGTTTCCCTATGGCGTGAGCCTTGTGTCTCAAGAAGAATAGTGTGTGATTCATGCCTCTATGATCTCGTCTCGGCGTGCTATGCGATCTTTGGATGGAGCGGCTTCCCTTGGATAGGATGGGTTATGGTAAACCCCAAGAAGGAGAGAGCAATCCGGCAGTAGCCAAAGACCACATCTCTAACCAGGAATTTCTTGGACTTAGTCAGTGTTGCTGACGCTTCTGTTCAGGATTTCTTGGCAACAGTGGTACCGTTGACACGGTCAATCGAAGATGGTGTTCGCTCTCAGTGGTCAGAAGTCAATCAGAGTTTCCAAAAAGTTTAAGGAGTGCGTGAGCACTGCCTCTATTCTTATAAAGTCAGGATCAGGAGGGCCCCAGTGTAACGATGGTTCGAGTACAACATTCGAAAGTTCTCTTGGGAATCATGGAAAGGTGTTGCCTATGTTTAAGAAAGTTAAAACAACGTGAGTATGGACATTTCACCCACGAATGGAAGGTGTTTGTAATGAAGTTTGCTCTTGAGATCTGAGGACACGTAGGTGGACACGATGTTTGAGGATTATGTGCAATGTTATTTATCAGCTGAGAGGAAGCTAATAAGGTTGTTGATGTAGGAGACCGAAGTCCATGTATTGATTATCTTTTATTGTTTCTACGGTCAAACCCTAGTGGATGAAGTATGTCAGATGAATATGAAGGGGTTGCATTTTAAGTCAGGAAGACAATGGGTAATTCTAACACACGATGAGGCTTAGTGGTCCTGATTCAGGTCAGGATATTTCGGAGAGAAGATTCAAGGGTAAAGGAGCTTAAGGCTAATGATGATGATGTAAGAACTTGGAATTTTCATTGGAATCGGAAAAAGGACGTTAAGATGAAATAAGAGATTTGGCGTACCAACGTATATGATGTGAGGAGGTGAATAGTAAGGGACACCTACGACGTTAGGTAATTGGTTCATCTAAGAAACGCTAAGAGGTATGGGGATCGAATGAGTTAATTGGTGGGAAGGCATGAAGGAGATTTGTGGTAGCTTGTGCCTCTCGTTGATAGGCATATCAGCGGGTTAAAGTTGTAACCGACGGTTTGGTAAGGGTTGACATGGAGTTGGTGACAACCTTACCTTGTAGATTTTTGCGGCGTTTAACTCTATATGGTTTACGGTGTGCGGGATGAGCTATCGGCTCATGTCATTTGGAAAATGTGACTTATGTGGTACTCCGTTATGTTCAACTCTCTGGTGATGTTATTGTACAGCTGCATGGAACTCCCTTCTATAGTGTTTCAGGCCGAGAGATTCAGTTCATCTGGTGTTGTTGGAGCACGTTCGGGAGGTTCGTGGAAATTGTCTCGATCTTAACAATGTCTTTTACCTTAGGTTGTGAAGGCAATTCAGATTCTATAAGACATGCTCCGGAATTGTGAACATGATTTTGGGAGAATTTCGGGATCACGTGTGTCCTTGGTTTAGTCTTCGGGCGACATCAGTAAATAGGTCAAGTGTGGGCATGACTTCTTCTTGAGGTTTGATAAGAGAGGAAGAAAGGGGGAAACTGTGTAGAATGATTCGAGAGTGACGAAGTAGCGATTTTGGGTTTCGACTTAGTGAAAGTCGAAGGTAGATGATAACAACAGGAGATAAACCTTGAGGTTCCATTCTGAGGGTCGTGTGTCCCTCGGAGTCGTGTAAGTTATGGATGTGAAGAGATTCGGTAAGTAATGGAAGTTTAGTCCTCCATGTATGGGTCTTTGAGATTCTGGAGTGAGCTAGTGCTGTGTATTGGCACCCTCACCTAGGTATTTTCAACCCAACCGATATGCTTCTTGTCGATGTTGAGGCAGTATGTATCCGACCAATCTTGTATTCTAGAGCGTTAAGTGTTACCCTTGGTTCAGTACGAGCATACGAGGAGGAAACCGATGCGATTGGTGATTGGCAAAGTACGGAAGCTCCGTCTGCATGAAGTTGTTAGAGTGAAGGTGGTTTGATGGGACCACTCAGGTTACGAGGCTACATGGGAATCAGAGGAAGTCATGAGGGCTAGATATCCTCACCTCTTTTAGGACTCAGGTCATCCTTCCTTTCCCTTGTGTGTTTGAATTCGGGGACCGAATTCTTTAAGGGGGGAAGATTGTAATACCCCGGGTTGCCTGAGTTTGTTTGAGTAAGAGATCACGGTGCACCGGGGAGATAGTGCCAAGTGGGCCCCACCTCCCCACCCCTTTTTCTTCTTTCCTTTCTTTTCTTCCCTCCCCCCTTTTTCTTCTTTCCTTTCTTTTCTTCCCTCCCCCTCATTCCATTCCTGTAACTCTCTCCCTCTCATTTTTCTTTCTTCATCTTCTCCCTCATCTCCTCTCTCACTCTCTAATCTTCACCAAAACCCCATCAATCTTCAAGATTCAAGTTAGCATTTCTCATCTAGTATATTGTGGGTAAGTGTAGAGTATTTCTTTCTCTCCATTGATGTCTATTTCTCTTCAATCTCGATTTTGGGGTTTTAGGGTTTATATTTGGGGTTTTTGGTTTTGATTTGAGTTTGAGGTTTGGGATGTGATCTCTAGGGTCTCAACCAACTCGAGAAGCTCCGGGTAACTCATCCTAGCTCCGGGTGGTGTCTTGGAGCTCATTGGAGTAATTTGTGAGTAATGAGTTATTTGTGGTTTATGTATGATTTTGATTGATATTATGAATTTCTTGCTATGATAGTTGATAGGGACTGAGATTGGATGATAGATGATTGATATTGTATACTGGTTGTGTTTGATTTGGATGAGTTGTGGTGAAAATGTGGATTTGGGGATGATTTTCGAACAATTTTCTGCAGAATTTCGCCTCTGACCCAGGTTGTAATCGATTACAACAACTTGGTAATCGATTACTATAATCGATTACCAAGACTCTGTAATCGATTACTGTAATCGATTACCACGGGTTGGTAATCGATTAAAGGTTGCCAAAATATACAAAAATTTCCTTCCAATGCGAAATCTGATGTTGGTAATCGATTAAAGGGGGTATGTAATCGATTACAGCAGTACTAAAGCTCTATTTTCAAGACTTTAACTCAAAATTTTCATATTTTAAAGTTAGTTACTCAAATCCTTCGTTCACGCAACTACCCCAAACTTATTACTTGGATGTTTATGATGTCGTTGTATTTATGATATGATGTTGAGGATGTGATGATGAAACGATGATGCATGAGTGCTATGTAAATGTTGTGAAGATGATGATGAATTACTTATGCGGTGATTATGAATGATATGTGCCACTAACAGCGCTAAATAAGATAAAAAAATTTAAGGAATTAAGAGATGGTAAAACGACATGAGGAGGGGCATAGCTCGCGGGACATCCATACTTCCTATGAACATGAGTCGGGGCCGAGCTCTAGGTGTTCATAGGTTAAAAGCTACCAAGATAAAGAGACTGTATAAGAACGATGGAATCGATACATATATGTTATTGGTTTATGTTGTGACTGCATTGCACTGTTATATGCTTTATACACTGCTTATAACCTGTTTATTCACTGAGCGTATGACTCACCCATTGATACAAAACATTTTCAGATTCAGGTGCAGATCAAGGAGCGAATCTTTCCGTTCCTCCAAGCTCTTAGCTTTGGTGAGCCTCAAGGTTTAGAGGCGTATGTGTTAGTAGTTGTTTCCATAGTGTGCTCCATAAGATTACATACAGTGTTAAGTCTGTTATGTGTATGTGATGTAGTCTAATTAAGACTTATTGAACCTTTGAGGGGTTATTTTGATTTCCGAGTTATGTATGCGGTTATGACAGGGTTACATGTGTAATGGATTTAGGGATGATACTTTAAAGACCCTATTATAATATGGATTTTATGTGATGCGTGTTGTCGTTTGAGTTAGTTATGGTATGAACACAGGTTAAGGCTGACACATGGGACATGGTGTCCCATGTGCCGGTCACAGATCCGAGTTGGGTCTTTTAAAGACACATTTATAGTGTTTCTCGAAAATAGTGAAATCCTACTTTTTAAAGTCTATAACCTTCAAATTCTACTTTGTTTAAAAAATTATGCAATTCACTATTATAAAGGCTATAGTCTTTACTTTTTGACTGTTTTTTGATATATAGTGAAATCTCACTTTTTAAAGTCTATAACCTTCAATTTCTACTAACTTTTATAAATTCTGTAATTCACAATTTTAAAGACTATAGTCTTTACTTTTCGAGTGTTTTTAGAAAAATAGGGTAATTTCACTTTTTAAAGACTATAGCCTTTCATTTCTACTTTATTTAAAAAATTATGCAATTTACTATTTTAGAGGCTATAATATTTACTTTTCAAGTGTTTTTAGTAAAATATTGAAATATCACTTTTTAAAGACTATAGCCTACATTTTCTACTAACTTTTAAAAATTTTAATTCACTATTTTAAAGACTTCAGTCTTTACTTTTCGAATGGTTTTAGAAAAATAGGCAAATCTCACATTTTAAAGTCTATAGCATTCAATTTCTACTAACTTCTAAAAATTATGTAATTCACTATTTTAAGACTATAGTCTTACATTAAAGTGTTTCTCAAAAAATAGTTAAATCTCACTTTTTTAAGTCTATAGCCTTCAATTTATTCTTTGTTTAAAAAATTAATCAATTTTCTATTTTAAAGGCTATAGTCTTTACTTTTCGAGTGTCTTTAGAAAAATAGTGAAGTCTCAGCTTTTAAAGTCTATAGCCTTCAATTTCTACTCCTTGGTTTCTGACCAGATTTAAAACTCCCTTGTTTCTCCAATCGCAAAGTATGCGATCCTAATATATCATAACAAATGCATCGTTTATATGTGTTTACAAAGTAGTGGAAATAAATACTAAGTAAAAAAAATACCTCAATGCCATTAGGTTGCATGATTCTGTGCAAGTAATGAAAATAGAACAGCTCATTACAAAATGAGTAATGCTCCTTGTACTCCAAGAATACGTACTCTCATGTACTCCTCATATTTTCCTTCTCTTTCTTCTCTTCCTCTGTTTTTCTATTGCTATGAAGTGCTCTTTTTTTTTTGGTGTTACTACTTCTTTCCCTCTTTTTTATACTCTTTTTTTTTTTCACAAATGCTTGGGGAACATTACTTTTTCAGCCAAAACAGTCAACAAAGCTCATTTAACATTTTATGGACTAAATAACATTTTAATTATGAGTATATTTTTAATGTGCTGAGTGATTGTGGTCCAAATTCCTATTTGTTGGCTATTTTGGCTGGTTTTTTGTTGTAACTCTAGATATGCTCATTTTTTTTTACATTACTACTTCTTATTCTTCTTGTTATTTTTTTAAAATTATTTTATTTATTTTATTTTCATAACTAATTTTATAATTTTTCCATCAAAGTTATTTTTTATAGAAATCTTCAATTATTTTTTATAATTAAATTTGTTAATTTTTTCATCAAAATTATTTTTTATTTTCTATAGAAACCTTTGATTATCTTTTAATTTTATTTAAATTTCTTAATTCTCTTAAAAATATATGAAAGACTACTTCAATGAATATATCAAAGAATTTTTTTGATCACTATCTCGTTAATATTTCTTTTATAAATTTTAACTGTTATGATAATGAGGTTGTTGAAATACCAAATAACAAATTACTCATAATATAACACAAATTGGTCACACAATTTACATAAATTATTCACAATTTTACAATTCAATTTTTGTTTTATCATAATGTAATGCAATTTCATTCACAACATTACTCATATATTAACACATTATTGCTCACAATATAATGCATGTTTGCTCACTATTTTATTACAAGTTTGCACATAAAGTTCATACAAGTTCCTCACAGTAACATGCTTAATTACTCACACTTTTTGAATAACTTTTTCACATTATGATTTACATTGCTCACACATTTTATAAACGTTACTCACAATATTGTGAAAATGCTTTCACTCATTTTACATAACTTGCTCACAAGTTTTATTCACAATCATAAAAATAGCACATATTGCTTAAATATAAAACAAATTGCTCGTAATATTGAGAAAATCAATCACATTTTAACATATTTTTTACTCACTACATAAATTGCTCACAATATAATGCATGTTTGGTCACATATTTCACAAAAATTGCTTACAGTTTATTGCAAATTTGCTCGTACATTTCACACAAGTTGCTCACTATAACATACATGTTTGCTCACATTTTTTACATAATTTACTTACAATATGATGCATGTTTGCTCACATATTATACAAGCTCACATTATAATGAAAATTTATTTATATATTTTACATGTTTAATGAGTGTGAATGTGGAGAAGAAATATTTTATGTGAATTTAATAAAAATATAGAAATTTTCTCATCTCATTCTCTTTGTTGTGAGCCCAATTGACCTACACTCTTCTTTATTAGATTCTTCTCCACAACTCAAGACTACCGAGAGGTTTGTTTTCATCATTTCTTTGCTCTTTTTTTTTATTATTTTCTACTATTATTTTTTAATTTATTGCTACTTTTTCCTTTGAACTTTTCGTAAACTATATGTGTTAGAAACACAGATAACATGTCCTCTTTAAAAAATTAAATGTTTTGATGATTTATTTTGCAGTTCTTCCCTTAATGTCTTCTTGTTCCACTTTAAGTTCTATTGTCAAGATACTAGATTATGATGTGATCTCTCATTATATTTAACTTATAGTTCACTCTCTTTTTCTTTCTTTCCCCATATGATGTTTTAGATTTTTTATTAATATTTTATGAAGTAGAGTGTAGTAAGTTTTCTTTTTGCTTTTAAAGTTTTTATAAAGAAGCCTTACAAGTTAGCGATTTTTAAGTTTACAATAGGTGAGTCATTATTGTAGGAAGGTACGTGCTTCTTGGGAGAAGAGATAAGAGAATTATAAGCTAGAGAGAGAAAGCAATGATTGAGGGTGGAGATGGTTGTTGTGGTGGTGAAAGCGGTGGATGAGGTTTTGGTGGTGGTGGAAAGGGTTTAGAAAGAGTATGTGAGTCTGATGGTGGTGAGAAGACATCTGTTTCTTGGGAGAAGAGAGAAGAAGATTATGAATGAGAAAGGGAACTTATAAGCAAATTAGACAAAAAGTGTGAGTTATCTTATTAATCTATGTGAGCAAAAATGTTCTTATAATGCGAGCAAAATATATAAAAATAAGTGCACGAATTTATCATCTTCAACACCATCTTAGCATCGTTTTAATCATCTTCATCATTATCAGTACCATTTTCAACACTCATCACCACCACTATTGTCACTCACCATCATCACCACCACCATCTTCAACACTCACCACCACCACCACATCCACCACACCACCATTACTATCATCAACACCATACCAGCACCACCATCATCTTCGTCGTCATCATCACTCACCAACCACCATCATTTTCAACACTCACCACCACCACCACCACTATCACCATCTTCAACATCATCACTTTTAAAAGTCTATAACCTTCAATTTCTTTCGAGTGTTTTACTTTCGAGTGTTTTCTGAAATATACTGAAATCTCACTTTTAAAAGTCTATAACCTTCAATTTCTACTAACTTTTATAAATTATGTAATTCACAATTTCAAAGATACTTTTCAAGTGTTTTTAGAAAAAATAGGGTAATCTCACTTTTTAAAAACTACAGCCTTTCATTTATACTTTATTTAAAAAAATATGCAATTTACTATTTTAAAGGCTATAGTATTTACTTTTCAAGTGTTTTTAGTAAAATATTGAAATATCACTTTTTAAAGACTATACCCTACATTTTCTACTTACTTTTAAAAATTTTAATTCACTATTTTAAAGACTACAGTCTTTACTTTTCGAATGTTTTCAGAAAAATAGTCAAATCTCACCTTTTAAAGTCTATAGCATTCAATTTCTACGAACTTCTAAAAATCATGTAATTCACTTTTTTAAAGACTATAGACTTTACATTTAAAGTATTTCTCGAAAAATAGTTAAATTTCACTTTTTTAAGTCTATAGCCTTCAATTTATTCTTTGTTTAAAAAATTAATCAATTTACTATTTTAAAGGCTATAGTCTTTACTTTTCGAGTGTTTTTAGAAAAATAGTGAAATCTCACCTTTTAAAGTCTATAGCCTTCAATTTATACTTTGTTTAAAAAATCATGCTATTCACTATTTTAAAAGCTATAGTTTTTATTTTCGAGTGTTTTAGAAAATAGTGAAATCTCACTTTTTAAAATATATAGCCTTCAATTTCTACTTTGTTTAAAATATTATGCAATTCACTATTTTAAAGGCTATAGTCTTTACTTTTCGAGTGTTTTTCGAAAAATAGTGAAATCTCACTTTTTAAAGTCTATAACCTTCAAGTTCTACTAACTTTTAAAAATTATGTAATTCACTTTTTTAAAGACTATAGTCTTTACTTTTCGAGTGTTTTTAGAAAATTACGGAAATCTCATTTTTTTTAAAGACTATAAGCTTCAATTTCTACTTTATTTAAAAAATTATGCAATTTAATAATTTAAAGGCTTTAGTCTTTAAAAACACTCGAAAAGTAAAGACTATAGCCTTCAATTTCGCTATTTTAAAGGCTATAGTATTTACTTTTCGAGTGTTTTTTGAAATATATTGAAATCTCACTTTTTAAAGTCTATAACCTTCAATTTCTACTAACTTTTATAAATTATGTAATTGATAATTTTAAAGGCTATAGTCTTTACTTTTCGAGTGTTTTTAGAAAAAATATGGTAATATCACTTTTTAAAGACTACAACCTTTCATTTTTACTTTATTTAAAAAATTATGCAATTCGCTATTTTAAAGGCTATAGTATTTACTTTTCAAGTGTTTTTAGAAAAATATTGAAATATAACTTTTTAAAGACTATAGCTTTCATTTTCTACTAACTATTAAAAATTTTATTTCACTATTTTAAAGATTATAGTCTTTACTTTTCGAGTGTTTTTAGAAAAATAGGCAAATCTCACGTTTTAAATTCTATAGCATTCAATTTCTACTGACTTCTAAAAATTATGTAATACACTATTTTAAAAACTATAATCTTTACATTTAAAGTGTTTCTCGAAAAATATTTAAATCTCACTTTTTTAAGTTTACAGCCTTCAATTTCTACTTTGTTTAAAAATTTAAGCAATTAACTATTTTAAAGGCTACAGTCTTTACTTTTCGAGTGTTTTTAGAAAAATTGTGAAATCTCACATTTTAATGTCTATAGCCTTCAATTTCTACTAACCGCTAAAAATCATGCAATTCACTATTTTAAAGACTGTAGTCTTTACTTTTCGAGTGTTTTTAGAAAAATAGTGAAATCTTACTTTTTAAAATCTATAACCTTCAATTTCTACTTTGTTTAAAAAATATGCAATTCATATTTTAAAGGCTATAGTCTTTGCTTTTCGAGTATTTTTTGAAAAATAGTGAAATCTCACTTTTTAAAGACTATAGCCTTCAATTTTTACTAACTTTTAAAAAATATTTAATTCTGTATTTTAAAGAGTATAGTCTTAACTTTTATAGTGTTTCTTGAAAAATAGTGAAATCTCACTTTTTAAAGTCTATAGCCTTCAATAATTTCAACTTTATTTAAAAAATTATGCAATTCACAATTTTAAAGGCAATAGTTTTCTTTACTTTTCAAGTGTTTTTAAAAAAATAGTGAAATCTCACTTTTTAAATCCTATAGCCTTCAATTTCTACTAACATTTAAAAATTATGTAATTTAGTATTTTAAAGAATATAGAATTTACATTTTTTAGTGTTTCTTGAAAAATAGTGAAATCTCACTTTTTAAAGTCTATAGTCTTCAATTTCTACTTTGTTTAAAAAATTATGCAATTCACTATTTTAAAAGCTATAGTCTTTACTTTTCGAGTGTTTTTAGAAAAATAGTGAAATCTCACTTTTTAAAGACTATAACCTTAAATTTATACTAACTTTTAAAAAATGTAGTTCACTATTTTAAAGGCTATAGTCTTTACTCATCGAGTGTTTTTAGAAAAATAGGGAAATCTCACATTTTAAAGTCTATAGCCTTCAACTTCTACGAACTTCTAAAAATTATGTAATTCAGTATTTTAAAGACTATAGTCTTTACATTTATAGTGTTTCTCGAAAATAGTGAAATCCTACTTTTTAAAGTCTATAACCTTCAAATTCTACTTTGTTTAAAAAATTATGCAATTCACTATTATAAAGGCTATAGTCTTTACTTTTTGACTGTTTTTAGAAAAATAGTAAAATCTCACTTTTTAAAGTCCATAGCCTTCAATTTCTACGAACTTTTATAAATTATGAAATTCACAATTTTAAAGACTATAGTCTATACTCTTCGAGTGTTTTTAGAAAAAATAGGGTAATCTCACTTTTTAAAAACTATAGCCTTCAGTTACTACTTTATTAAAAAAATTATGTAAATCACTATTTTAAAGACTATAATCTTTACTTTTGAAGTGTTTTTAGAAAAATAGTGAAATCTCATTTTTTAAGGACTATAGCCTTCAATTTCTACTAACTTTTAAAAAATGTAATTCACTATTTTAAAGACTATAGTCTTTACTTTTCGAGTGTGTTTAGAAAAATACGGAAATCTCACTTTTTAAAGACTATAGTCTTCAATTTCTATTAACTTTTAAAAATTATGTAATTCAGTATTTTAAAGGTTATAGTCTTTACTTTTCGTGTGTTTTTAGAAAAATAATGAAATTTCAATTTTTAAAGACTATAGCCTTCAATTTCAATAACTTTTAAAAAATATGTAATTCAATATTTTAAAAACTATGGTCTTTACATTTATAGCATTTCTCGAAAAATAGTGAAATCTCACTTTTTAAAGTTGTAATACATTGGGTTGTCTGAGTTTGTATGAGTAAGAGATCACGGTACACCCCGGGGAGATAGAGCCGTGTGGGCCCCACCTCCCCTTTCTTTTTCTTTTCTCCTCCCCCCCTTTTTCCCCTCATTCCCATAACCTTTCTCTCCCCCTCTCTTTTCTTGTTCTCTTCTTCCTCATCTCCTCTTCCTCTCATATCTATCTCTCAAACCTTAACCAAACCTCCATCAATCTTCAAGTTCAATTTATCATTTCTCATCTAGTATCTTGTGGATAAGTGTAGAATATTTCTTTCTCTCTATTGGTCTCTCTATTTTGGATTTGGGTTAGGGTTGGTTTGGAAGTTTGGGATTTTTGAATTTGGAATGGATCTGAGGCTTGTAATGTGTTCTCTAGGGTCTCATTCAGTTAGGGAAGCTCTGGACAACTCATCCTAGCTATGGATTGAGTCATGGACTCCATTGGAGTATTTTGGTGAGTAATGGGTTATTTATGGTTTATGTTTGATTTTAATTATTATTGTGAGCTATTTGCTATAATAGTTGATAGAGATTGATATTGGTTGATATGTGAAGGTTATTACATGTTGGTTAAGTTTGATTTGGAAGGATGGTGGTGAAAAAGTGGATTTGGGGAAGTTTTTTCGCGTTATTTTCTGCAGAAAATAGCTACAGGTGCTGTTGGTAATCGATTCCCACGAACTGGTAATCGATTACCAAGAGCAAAATTCATTGAAATCACATTTTTAAAGGCTGTAATCGATTACACGAATTGGTAATCGACTACAGGGCTGCATATTTGCGAAAAATCATCTTCCAGAACCAAATTTTGCTGCTGTAATCGATTACAGTGAGTCTGTAATCGATTACACAGTGTAAAAACTTCATTTTTATGATTTTAACTCATTTCTTCCATGTGTTTAAGTTATACCTTCATTTCCACTCGTTCACCACTACCCGAAACTTGATATTCGAGCATTTATGATGATGAATTGATATTAAATGAGGTTGGATGTGTGGAAGTTGGAATGTATTTTGTTTATGCATGTTTGATTGTATTAGAGCCATTTGTTTTAAGCACCCTAGAAATGGTAGTATGAGAATGGTATGGTCATGATGTGATAATGTGTTGATGATATGAGTATGAATATGATAAAGTGTTTATCTGAGATAGTCATAATGCGAAGGGAATAAAACTCGAAACTAAGTAAAGATTGGTGACACGACCTGAGGAGGGGCAGGGCTCCCGGGGTTCCTTAAGGTATACGTCCGAGGAGGGGCTGGGCTCCCGGGACATAAATAAGGATCTGAGAGGGGGGGCTCCGGGATCCATAAGTAAAACACATTTAATTAAAGAGGGAGCGTGAGACGAGTTTGACGTATAAGTTATTAGGATATTATGATCGTGTATTGTAGATACTCGTAGGTATTTGTCGGTTGATGTATTATAAATTATATTTAATATGTTATTCACTGAGCGTTTGACTCACCCATTCATACAAAACATTTTCAGACACAGGTGCAGATCAAGGGATGTACTCGTCCATATCTCCGGGCCCCTAACTATGGAGAGCCTCATGGTTTAGAGGCAATTGTAATAGTAGAGAGTGTAGGTCTTGTGCTCCATAACGTTACGATTCCTTGGATGTATTGTTCTAGAGTATGTGTTGTGGTCTATGTAAGACTCATTGAGAATTTTTTGTGTATTCTAATCATATAGATGCTTATGGTATGTACTAGTTGTGTGATGAGTATAAGAATAGTATGATATACACCCTTTGGTATGTATGGTTATGCATGAGGTGCGTGTGGTTGACGTTGTGTATTCTGATTATATCTATATAAGAGCAGGTTAAGGCTGACATTGGACTCGGTGTCCCATGTGCCGGTCATGTATCCAGGTTGGGTCGTGACAAAAGTCTATAGCCTTCAATTTCTACTAACTTTTAAAAATTATTAAATTCACAATTTTAAAGTATATAGTTTATACTCTTCAAGTGTTTTCAGAAAAATAGGGTAATCTCACTTTTTAAAGAATATAGCCTTAAATTTCTACTAACTTTTAAAAAATGTAATTCACGATTTTAAAGACTATAGTCTTTACTTTTTGAGTGTTTTTAGAAAAATAGTGAAATCTCACTTTTTAAAGTATATAACCTTCAATTTCTATTTTATTTAAAAAATTATGTAATTCACTATTTTATAGGCTATAGTCTTTACTTTTTTTTAGAAAATAGTGAAATCCCACTTTATAAAGTCTATAGCATTCAATTTCTACTAACTTTTATAAATTATGTAGTTCACAATTTTAAAGAATATAGTATTTACTTTTCGAGTATTTTTAGAAAAATAGGGTAATCTCACTTTTTAAAGACTATAGCCTTCAATCTCAACTCTATGTAAAAAATTATGCAATTCACTATTTTAAAGGCTATAGTCTTCACTTTTCAAGTGTTTTTAGAAAAATAGTGAAATCTCACTTTTTAGCCTTCAATTTCTACTAATTCTTGAAAAATGTAATTCACTATATTAAAGACTATATTCTTTACTTTTCGAGTGTTTTTAGCAAAATAGGGAAATCTCATCTTTTAAAGTTTATAGCCTTCAATTTTTACTAACTTCGAAAAATTATGTAATTCACTATTTTAAAGACTACAGTCTTTACTTTTTGAGTGTTTTTAGAAAATTAGGAAAATCTCATTATTTAAAGTTTATAACCTTCAACTTCTACTAACTTCTAAAAATTATGTAATTCACTATTTTAAAGGCTATAGTCTTTAGTTTTCTAGTATTTTTAGAAAAATAGTGAAATCTCACTTTTTAAAGTCTATAACCTTCAATTTCTAATTTGTTTAAAAAATTATGCAATTCACTTTTTTAAAAGTTATAGTCTTTACTCATCGAGTGTATTTAGAAAAATAGTGAAATCTCACTATTTTAAAGACTATAGTCTTTATTTTTCGAGTATTTTTAGCAAAATAGGGAAATCTCATCTTTTAAAGTTTATAGCCTTCAATTTTTACTAACTTCGAAAAATTATGTAATTCACTATTTTAAAGACTACAGTCTTTACTTTTCGAGTGTTTTTAGAAAATTAGGAAAACCTCATTATTTAAAGTTTATAACCTTCAACTTCTACTAACTTCTAAAAATTATGTAATTCACTATTTTAAAGACTATAGTCTTTAGTTTTCGAGAATTTTTAGAAAAATAGTGAAATCTCACTTTTTAAAGTCTATAACCTTCAATTTCTAATTTGTATAAAAAATTATGCAATTCACTTTTTTAAAAGTTATAGTTTTTACTCTTTGAGTGTATTTAGAAAAATAGTGAAATCTCACTTTTTAAAGACTATAGCCTTAAATTTATACTAACTGTAATACCTCGGGTATTCTGAGTTAGTTTGAGTAAAAGATCACGGTACACCCGGGAAGATAGAACCACGTGGGTCCCACCTCCCCACTCTTTTCCCTTCCTTTTTCCCTTTTCCCCTTCCATTCCCGTAAACCCATCTCTTTCTCTTTTCTTCCTTTCTTTCTTTCTTCTTCACCATTCCCACCTCTCAAATCTCTCTCAAATCCCTCACCCAACTCCATTAATGTCAAGATCAAGTTAGTCTTGCTCATCTAGTGTACTGTGGATAAGTGTAGAGTATTTCTTTTATTCCATTGATGTCTATTTCTCTCCAATCTCAGTTTTGGGGTTTTGGGGTTTTAGGGTTTAAATTGGGGGTTTTTGATTTCGTTGTGAATCTGAGGTTTATGATGTGTTTCCTAGGGTCTCAACCAACTAGAGAAGCTCTGGGTAGCTCATCCTAGCTCCGGGTGGTGTCTTGGAGCTCATTGAAGTAATTTGTGAGTAATGGGTTATTTGTGGTTTATGTATGATTTTGATTGATATTATGAATTTCTTGCTATGATAGTTGATAGGGACTGAGATTGGATGATAGATGATTGATATTGTATACTGATTGTGTTTGATTTGGATGAGTTGTGGTGAAAATGTGGATTTGGGGATGATTTTCGAACAATTTTCTGCAGAATTTCGCCTATGACCCAGGTTGTAATCGATTACAACGACTTGGTAATCGATTACTGCAATCGATTACCAAGACTCTGTAATCGATTACTGTAATCGATTACCACGGGTTGGTAATCGATTACAGGCTGCCAAAATTTACAAAAATTTCCTTCCAGTGCGAAATCTGATGTTGGTAATCGATTACAGGGGGTATGTAATCGATTACAGCAGTACTAAAACTCTATTTTCAATACTGTAACTCAAAATTTTCATATTTTAAAATTAGTTACTCAAATCCATTTGTTCACCACCACCCCAAACTTATTACTTGGATGTTTATGATGTCGTTGTATTTATGATATGATGCTGAGGATGTGATGATGAAACGATGTTGCATTTGTGCTATGTAAATGTTGTGAAGATGTTGATGAATTACTTATGCTGTGATTATGAGTGATATGTGCCAGTAACAACGCTAAATAAGATAAAAATTGAAGGAATTAAGATATGGTAAAACGACCTGAGGAGGGGCATAGCTCGCGGGGTCGTAAATGGGAAACCTGATGAGGGGCATAGCTCGCGGGACATCCATACTTCCTATGAACATGAGTCGGGGCCGAGCTCCAGGTGTTCATAGGTTAAAAGCTACCAAGATAAAGAGACTGTATAAGAACGATGGAATCGATACATATATGTTACTGGTTTATGTTGTGACTGCATTGCACTGTTATATGCTTTATACACTGCTTATAACCTGTTTATTCACTGAGCGTATGACTCACCCATTCATACAAAATATTTTCAGATTCAGGTGACGATCAGGAGGCAAGCCCTTCCGTTCCTCCAAACTCTTAGCTTTGGTGAGCCTCAATATGTAGAGGCGTTATCTTATGTCCGTTATGTCAGTAGTATGCTCCATAGGTTTACAAACAGGATTGTCTAAGTTATGTATGAGTTGTAAGTCTAATTATGACTTGTTGAATTTATGTTGGGTTATGTTGGCTTATGGATTGAGCAGGTTATTATGACCGCATATTATGTATTATAGATTTATGGGTGATACCTTGAGAACCCTATTATATGTATGGATTTTACGAATATATGCATATTAAGGTAGTTGTGGCTGTTGTTGTTTAGTTGGATTGTCGTGTGGATTACAGGTTAAGGCTGACATGGGACTGGGTGTCCCATTTGCCGGTCACGATCCGAGTTGGGTCGTGACACTAACGTTTAAAAAATGTAGTTCACTATTTTAAAGACTATAGTCTTTACTTATCCAGTGTTTTTAGTAAAATAGGGAAATCTAACATTTTAAATTCTATAGCCTTCAACTTCTATGAATTTTGAAAAATTATGTAATTCAGTATTTTAAAGACTATAGTGTTTACATTTATAGTGTTTCTCGAAAATAGTGAAATCTCACTTTTTAAAGTCTATAACCTTCAATTTCTTCTTTGTTTAAAAAATTATGCAATTCACTATTTTAAAGGCTATAGTCTTTACTTTTTTTAGTGTTTTTAGAAAAATAGTAAAATCTCACTTTTTAAATTCCATAGCCTTCAATTTCTACGAACTTTTATAAATTAAATTCACAATTTTAAAGACTATAGTCTATACTCTTCGAGTGTTTTTAGAAAAATAGGGTAATCTCACTTTTTAAAGACTATAGCCTTCAGTTTCTACTTTATTTTAAAAATTATGTAAATCACTATTTGAAAGACTATAATATTTACTTTTGAAGTGTTTTTACAAAAATAGTGAAATCTCATTTTTTTTAAAGACTATAGCCTTCAATTTCTACTAACTTTTAAAAAATGTAATTCACTATTTTAAAGACAATAGTTTTTACTTTTCGAGTGTGTTTAGAAAAATACGGAAATCTCACTTTTTAAAGACTATAGTCTTTAATTTCTACTAACTTTTAAAAATTATGTAATTCAGTATTTTAAAGGTTATAGTCTTTACTTTTCGTGTATTTTTAGAAAAATAGTGAAATTTCACTTTTTAAAGACTATAGCCTTCAATTTCAACTAACTTTTAAAAAATATGTAATTCAGTATTTTAAAAACTATGGTCTTTACATTTATAGTATTTCTCGAAAAATAGTGAAATCTCACTTTTTAATGTCTATAGCTTTCAATTTCTACTAACTTTTATAAATTATGAAATTCACAATTTTAAAGTATATGGTCTATACTCTTCAAGTGTTTTCAGAAAAATAGGGTAATATCACTTTTTAAAGAATATAGCCTTAAATTTCTACTAACTTTTAAAAAATGTAATTCACGATTTTAAAGACTATAGTATTTACTTTTTGAGTGTTTTTAGAAAAATAGTGAAATCTCACTTTTTAAAGTATATAACTGTAATACTTGAGGTAGTCTGGGTTTTATGAGTAAGAGATCACGGTACATCCCGGGGAGACAGGACACCTAGCGGACCCCACCTCCCCTTTCTTTTCCTTTTCCCTTCCCTTTTCTCTTCTCCCTCCTGTGCTCTCTCTTCTCCATAACCCCCTCCATTTCCTTTTTCTTCTTCTTCTCTCTATCTCTCTTCTCTAAGAAATCTTCACCAATCTTGAAGATCTTTGTGTCAAATCTCACCTCTTGGTTTGTGGGTAAGTGTAGAGTATTTCTTTCTCTCCATTGGTGTCTATTTCTTTCTATTTGCAGTTTTGGGGTTTTAGGGTTTATATTTGGGGTTTTTGGTTTTGGTATGGATCTGAGGTTTGTGATGTGTTCTCTAGGGTCTCAATCAACTAGGGAAGCTCTGGGCAACTTATCTTAGCTATGGATTGAGCCATGGACTCCATTGGAGTATTTTGTGAGTAATGAGTTATTTAATGTTTATGTTTGATTTTGATTGATATTGTGAATTTCTTGCTATGATAGTTGATAGGGACTGAGATTGGTTGATATATGGTTGATATTGTATATTGGTTGTGTTTGATTTGGATGGGTTGTGATGAAAATGTGGATTTAGAGATGATTTTCGAACAATTTTTTGCAGAATTTCGTCTCTGACCCAGGTTGTAATCGATTACAACGACTTGGTAATCGATTACTGTAATCGATTACCAAGACTCTGTAATCGATTACGGTAATCGATTACCACGAATTGGTAATCGATTACAGGTGGCCAACTTTTGCGAAAAGTCATCTTCCAGAACAAATTTTTTCTGCTGTAATCAATTACAGTGAGTCTGCAATCGATTACACAGTGTAAAAACTTCATTTTTATGATTCTAACTCACTTCTTTCATGTGTTTAAGTTATACCTCCATTTCCCCTCGTTCACCACCACCTGAAAACATGACACTTGAATGTTTATGATGATAATTTGGCATTGGATGAGATTGAATATGTGAGAATTTAGAAATTTCTTTGTTTATGTAATAATATGATAAAGACATGATAATGATTTGATGTCGAATGTTTATGATGATGCGATGACGATGAACCTATGGTAATTAAGATTTAAGATATAAACCACGTATATATATATATATATATATATATACAAAAGGAATTTTAAGGCAGGACCAGTTTGGATCCGACCTGAGGAGGGGCTGGGCTCCCGAGGTCGAAGGACTTAAGGACCTGAGGAGGGGCGGGGCTCCCGGGGTTCTTAGGTTAATTATGTCTGAGGAGGGGCGGGGCTCCCGGGACAGAAATGAGGATCTGAGGAGGGGCTGGGCTCCCGGGATCCATAAAAGTAAAATACATATTGAGACATACGGAAATGTGAAACGAATTAACGTACGAGGATTTGTGATAAACAAACCGAATCGTATGTGGTACGTATTATTGCATGAATTGTTGATGCTTGTGTATGCTATATGTGTCAATTATAAACTGTTTATAATCCTTATTCACTGAGTGTATGACTCACTCATTTATACAAAACATTTTCAGATTCAGGTGCAGATCAAGGAGCGAATCCTTCCGTTCCTCCAAGCTCTTAGCCTTGGTGAGCCTCAAGGTTTAGAGGCGTATGTTTTAGTAGTTGTTTCCGTAGTGTGCTCCATAAGATTACAAACAGTGTTAAGTCTGTTATGTGTATGTGATGTAGTCTAATTAAGACTTATTGAACCTTTGAGGTGTATTTTGATTTCCGAGTTATGTATGCTGTTATGGCAGGATTACATATGTAATGGGTATAGGGATGATACTTTAAAGACCCTATTATATTATGGATTTTATACGTGATGTGTGTTATTAAAGTAGCTGTGGTTGTTGTTGTTTAGCTTGATATTGTGTGGAATCCAGGTTAAGACTGACATGGGATTTGGTGTCCCATGTGCCGGTCACAGATCCGAGTTGGGTCGTGACAATAACATTCAATTTCTACTTTATTTAAAAAATTATATAATTCACTATTTTAAAAGGCTATAGTCTTTACTTTTCAAGTGTTTTTAGAAAATAGTGAAATCTCTCTTTTTAAAGTCTATAGCCTTCAATTTCTACTAACTTTTATAAATTATGTAGTTTACAATTTTAAAGACTATAGTATTTGCTTTTCGAGTATTTTTAGAAAAATAGGGTAATCTCACTTTTTAAAGACTATAGCCTTCAATCTCAACTTTATTTAAAAAATTATGCAATTCACTATTTTAAAGGCTTTACTCTTTACTTTTCAAGTGTTTTTAGAAAAAGAGTGAAATCTCACTTTTTAAAGACTATAGCCTTCAATTTCTACTAACTTTTGAAAAATGTAATTCACTATTTTAAAAACTATAGTCTTTACTTTTCGAGTATTTTTAGAAAAATAGGGAAATCTCATCTTTTAAAGTCTATAGCCTTCAATTTTGACTAACTTCTAAAAATTATGTGATTCACTATTTTAAAGACTATAGTCTCTACTTTTCGAGTGTTTTTAGAAAATTAGGAAAATCTCATTTTTTAAAGTTTATAACCTTCAACTTCTACTAACTTCTAAAAATTATGTAATTCACTATTTTAAAGACTATAGTCTTTAGTTTTCGAGTGTTTTTAGAAAAATATTGAAATCTCACTTTTTAAAGTCTATAACCTTAAATTTCTACTTTGTTTAAAAAATTATGCAATTCACTTTTTTAAAAGTTATAGTCTTTACTTTTCGAGTGTATTTAGAAAAATAGTGAAATCTCACTTTTTAAATACTATAGCCTTAAATTTCTACTAACTTTTAAAAAATGTAGTTCACTATTTTAAAGACTATAGTCTTCACTTATCTAGTGTTTTTAGTAAAATAGGGAAATCTCACATTTTAAATTCTATAGCCTTCAACTTCTACGAACTTTGAAAAATTATGTAATTCAGTATTTTAAAGATTATAGTCTTTACATTTATAGTGTTTCTCGAAAATAGTGAAATCTCACTTTTTAAAGTCTATAATCTTCAATTTCTACTTTGTTTAAAAAATTATGCAATTCACTATTTTAAAGGCTATAGTCTTTACTTTTTTAGTGTTTTTAGAAAAATAGTAAAATCTCACTTTTTAAAGTCTATAGCCTTCAATTATTATGAACTTTTATAAATTATGAAATTCACAATTTTAAAGACTATAGTCTATAATCTTCGAGTGTTTTTAGAAAAATAGGGTAATCTCACTTTTTAAAGACTATAGCTTTCAGTTTCTACTTTATTTAAAAATTTATGTAAATCACTATTTTAAAAACTATAATCTTTACTTTTCAAGTGTTTTTAGAAAAATAGTGAAATCTTATTTTTTAAAGACTATAGTCTTCAATTTCTACTAACTTTTAAAAAATGTAATTCACTATTTTAAAGACTAAAGTCTTTACTTTTCGAGTGTGTTTAGAAAAATACGGAAATCTCACTTTTTAAAGACTATAGTCTTCAATTTCTACTAACTTTTAAAAATTATGTAATTCGGTATTTTAAAGGTTATAATCTTTACTTTTCATGTGTTTTTAGAAAAATAGTGAAATTTCACTTTTTAAAGTTAGCCTTCAATTTCAACTAAATTTTAAAAAATATGTAATTCAGTATTATAAAGACTATGGTCTTTACATTTATAGTGTTTCTTGAAAAATAGTGAAATATCACTTTTTAAAGTCTATAGCCTTCAATTTATACTTTGTTTAAAAAATTAATCAATTCACTATTTTAAAGGTTATATTCTTTACTTTTTTAATGTGTTTTTAAAAAAATAGTGAAATCTCACTTTTTAAAGTCTATAGCCTTCAATTTCTACTAACTTTTATAAATTATGAAATTCACATTTTTAAAGACTATAGTCTTTGCTTTTCGAGTGTTTTAAGAAAATTTGGAAAATATCATTTTTTAAAGTCTATAACCTTTAACTTCTACTAACTTCTAAAAATTATGTAATTCACTATTTTAAAGACTATAGTCTTTAGTTTTCGAGTGTTTTTAGAAAAATAGTGAAATCTCACTTTTTAAAGTTTATAACCTTCAATTTCTACTTTGTTTAAATAATTATGCAATTCTCTATTTTAAAGGCTATAGTCTTTACTTTTCGAGTGTTTTTCAAAAAATAGTGAAATCTCACTTTTTAAAGTCTATAGCCTTCAATTTCTACTAACTTTTATAAATTATGTAATTCACAATTTTAAAGACTATAGTCTTTGTTTTTCAAGTATTTTTAGAAAACTATGTAATCTCACTTTTTAAAGACTATAGTCTTCAATCTCTGTTATTTAAAAAATTATGCAACTCACTATTTTAAAGGCTATAGTCTTTACTTTTCAAGTGTTTTTAGAAAAATAGTGAAATCTCATTTTTTAAAGACTATAGCCTTCAATTTCTACTCACTTTTGAAAAATGTAATTCACTATTTTAAAGACTATAGTCTTTACTTTTCGAGTATTTTTAGAAAAGTAGGGAAATCTCATCTTTTAAAGTCTATAGCCTTCGGTAAGGTAGTTTCTTTAATCTCATGGAAGATTATTGTCCGTTTCACTAAAATGAAAAATCTACGTACTGCAATCCTAATTATTGGTGTTTTAAGCTAAGACAAAATTTCTTGGTCGATTTTCATTTTCGATTGTAGCTTGTTTGTGGTATATATGAAGTGTTATATGATGTTATAGTTTTGGGTTATTTTAAATTTTATTTTAATATAATATACGTACAAAATTACAAATAATTTTTTAGATAGATATTTGACATTACATTACTGGTATTGACTCATTTTTGAAGAGAAAAGAGAGGATATATGATAAAACGAACACCAGCTAGTCCACCTTTTTTAAATCTAACGAGCAATGTTAAAAATGTTAAAAATCTGCTCCTACGTAGATGTACACAACAGTTTTATTAAAATTTCAAACCTATAACGTTTAGGTCACAAGATAACAATCTTACATTAAGCTTGTACTCTATATTGAGATTAATCCTAAAAATTTAACCGTGTATGCAAAAAACTAAAAAAATGTATTTGATTTTATTTTTCTTCAAGGGAAAATATCATATGCCATTAGTTTATAACAAGTTGATATTACTTATGAGTATTGTTATATATACAACAAAAATCAGTCAAAACAATCAACATATTGTGCATAATATATATAATATAATATACACAACATATATCACATGTTGTGCACGATATATCATGTTGCAAATAAAAATGATTTTACAACATGTAATATATACGTTATGCATATTATATTATATATATTTTGCACAATATATTAGCTATTTTAACTGATTTTTTTATTATACATCAAGTATTTACCATTACTTGTGCACCAATTGAAAAGAAATTCATCAGAGAAGACTGTTACCTAATATTACTTCTGCATTCTAGTCATATAGTTTGTTCTGATATTTTATTATGTTTCTTACTGATAGGATTTATTGGCTTCTGACCCCCTTGACTTGTATCCATATATATACTTGTCTTGGCTTTGTATTGGGTAACTATTCAAGATTTTATTCATTCATGGCAATATAACAGTTCAGCTTCAATCATATTCTATGAGTTTTGCTTTTGCTTTCTTGCCTTCTGTCACCATTTTACATGGTATCAGGAGCCTTTCGATCTGAGGCTTGATTCCCCCACCTTGTTGCCGCCATGACAACATCACCTCCTCCCACCGAGCACAGTCCTCGGCCGATTGATACTCAGAGCTTGGCACAGTTGCTCAGCCAACTCACCATCCTTCAAGCACAAATTTTAAGATCCAATATTAATCCTTTGAGCGACCCATCTAGCCCTTATTTCCTACGTCCCAGTGAAAATCCAGGAATTCCCTTAATTCCCACTATCTTGACCACCCAAAATTACCATTCTTGGGCAAGGTCCATGTGGCTAGCTCTCAAAGGCAAGAACAAGATCAAGTTCATTGATGGTTCACTGCTCAAACCAGATCTCCAAGATCCCCTTTATGATGCATGAGATCGTTGCAATACTTTCATTGTTTCTTGGTTGAATAATTCTCTCTCTCCAGAAATTCACCAAAGTGTACTATGGATGAATTCAACCTCTGATATATGGAGCTCACTTCAACAAAGATACCACCAAGGAGACGTGTTTCGTGTAGCAGAGATAAGTGAAGAATTACATTCCCTCAAGCAAGGAACCATGTCCATCACTTCATATTTCACAAAGATGAAATCCCTCTGGGAAGAGTTAAATAATTTTCGTCCCATTCCCAACTGCCTTTCTTGCATAGAAGAATGCATTTGCGGTTTACACACGATCCACAAATACAAGCAAGAAGATCATGTCGTTCGATTCCTTAGAGGATTAAATGAACAATATGCTACTGCAAGGTCTCATATCATGCTGATGAAACCTATGCCCAACATTGAATCTACATCCTCTCTTTTAACTCAGCAGGAGCGCCAACTTACACAAGAGATACCAGAGTCTAAGCTTCTTGTCACTACTTCAGATTCCACTGCTAACTGTGGTCGAGGCAGAGGCAGGGGAGGTCGTTCCTCTTCAGCCGACAGATACTCTATTGGACGTGGTAGGCCAAAATGCGCTCATTGCGGATGACTTGGCCACAATATTGATTCTTGCTGGGTCAAACATGGCTATCCACCACATATAAAGAATGAACAAGGAACTATTTCCAACATCTCTGCATCTGATCTTTCCACTCCAATTGACTCTCATACAAATTCTGCAGCAAAGGACACATCCCTTCTTATATTAGATGACCAACGCAATGCCCTTATAGCTCTTTTACAACATCCAAACATAGATCAACACATCACTACGCCTATTTCTAACACTAAATCAGACTCAGGTATCGTTCCAATTATGTCATTACCAAAGTATCAAATTATCACATACATTTTGTCCTTCACCAAGCACAACACTCAGTCTTGGATCATCGACAGTGGGGCTACTGATCATGTCACCTTTTCATTACAATTCTTTCATACATATCATCACATTCAACCTATCTTGATCAAATTATCTAATGGCAACTGCACTACTGCCACTATAGCATGCACCATTATTTTTTCTAATAATCTGCATATTACCAATGTCCTCTACATTCCTTCCTTTAAATTTAACCTTATATCAGTTTCCAAATTAACAAAAGCCTTGAAATACAAGGTTAGCTTCACATAATTCTTTTGTGACATACAGGACATTGCAACCAAGAGGATGATTGGGAGAGTTAAAGCTTCAAACAGCTTATACATTTTGGATCAATCTATCAACTCTTCACCTGACTATGGCAGCTCACATGGACCTGTTTGTATGGCACATCAAAATAAACCAGATACTTCTCTTTGGCATCATAGATTAGGACACACTCCTCACATAAATTGCATGTTATGAACAAGATTTTTCCTTTTATTGTTAGCAATCTTAATAAACACCCTTGTGACTCATGTTCTTTTGCTAAACATAAAAGGCTTCCGTTTTCTGTCAGTACTAACACCTCTTCTTATGCTTTTGATCTTATACATGTTGATATATGGGGTCCTTTGTCCATTCCTTCTATTGATGGCCATAGATATTTCTTAACCATTGTTGATGACATGACTAGATATACATGGGTCTACTTCATGCAAAATAAATCAGAGGCTGCCAAACATTTAAAGAGTTTTGTTCAGTTCATGGGTCTACTTCATGCAAAATAAATCAGAGGCTGCCAAACATTTAAAGAGTTTTGTTCAGTTCATTGAAACCCAATTTCACAAAATGATAAAATCTATTCGTTCTGATAATGGTGTTGAGTTTCACATGCAGGATTTTTACAATTCAAAGGGTATATTGCATCAGACTACATATGTTGAAACCCCTCAACAAAATAGGATTGTTGAGAGGAAACATCAACACATCCTAAATGTCACACGTGCTATCCTGTTTCAATCTCTTATCTCTAAACAATATTGGCATTTTGTTGTTGCTCATGCCATCTATATCATCAACAGAATTCCTAGCATCTATCTTCAACACAAAATTCCTTTTGAAAGATTATATGATAAGCTGCCTGCTCTAAAACACCTTCGAGTCTTTGGCTGCTTGGCATATGCTTCCACCATCACTGCCAACAGAAAGAAACTCGATCCTCGTGCGCGAAAATGTGTTTTCTTAGGGTACAAGGAAGGTACAAAAGATTTCAGGCTCCTTGATCTTAAATCCAACGATGTTTTTATATCTAGAAATGTTGAATTCTATGAGACTCATTTTCCTTTTCATTTATCACAAGAGACCATTGTCAAACCTCCTTCTATTCCATATTCTCCTATAATTGATATTTTTGGCTATGACAGTTTATACAATTCTAATATTCCCACCACACCTATTACACACAATGATCACAATATCATCGACACTACCAATGTTCATACCACTGAGACACCTGTTCCTGTGCCTCCTGCTACCTCTGCTGAGATTGTTCCCCGAAGGTCAACCAGGACACATAAACCACCAGCATACTTGTAAGACTATCATTGCTTGCTAGCACAAAACAATGGATCCCCTGCATCATCAAACAACAAGTATCATCTTCATAATTACATTTCTTATACTTATTTGTCACCAAAACAGTTTGCTTTTTCTATGTCTATTTCATCACATCAGGAACCTAGCAGCTACTCTGAAGCCATTAAGCAACCTGAATGGAATAAAGTTGTCCAAGAAGAACTACTAGCCCTGGCCAAAAACGATACATGGCATCTCACTACTTTGCCTCCTCACAAGAAACCCATAGGTTGCAAATGGTTATTTCGATTGAAGTTTAATCCTGATGGCACCATTGCTCGACATAAAGCACGACTCGTGGCTCAAGGCTTCACTCAGACCCCAGGCATTGATTTCTTGGAGACTTTTAGCCCAATGGTGAAAATCACCACAATTCGTGTACTGCTATCTGTTGCTGTTGCCAAGAATTGGCATCTCTATCAGTTGGACATCAACACAGCATTTCTTCATGGAGATTTAAAGGAGGATGTTTACATGAAGCCTCCTAAAGGACTTGACTTACCTTCCACTGATCTTGTTTGCAAACTTAGCAAGTCCCTTTATGGTCTCAAACAATCAAGTCGTCAATGGAATGCTAAGCTTACCTCTTTCCTTATTGAATCCGGGTATACTCAATTGAAGGCTGACTATTCTCTTTTTACTAAATCATCATCTACTCATTTTACTGTTATCTTAGTTTATGTTGATGATTTGGTTTTATCAGGGAATGACTTAAAAGAAATTCAACACATGAAGGAGCTGCTTCATTCCAAATTCAGCATAAAAGACTTGGGACAACTCAAATTCTTCCTTGGCATGGAAGTTGCTCGCACATCTAAAGGAATTGCCTTATATCAACGAAAATATGCTTTGGATTTAATCTCTGATGCTGGTCTGTTAAGAGCAAAACCGATCTCAACTCCTCTTGACTACAACAATAAAATTGTGGCAGATGCAGGGGACCCTCTTCATGATCCAACTGTCTTCCGAAGACTCCTTGGCAGACTCATTTATCTTACACACACTCGTCCAGACATTTCATATGCGGTCAGTAAATTCAGCCAATTCATGGATTCTCCAACCTCTATATATCTTCAAGCTGGTTACAGAATTCTCAGATACCTCAAAACATCACCTGCTACTGGTCTTTTCTTCCCTGTTGTTTCTGATCTCACGCTTAAAGCTTATGTGGATTCCGATTGGGCCACTTGTCCTGAAACTCGAAGGTCCACCACCGGTTATTGTTTCTTTCTTGGCACATCCCTCATTTCCTGGAAAACAAAGAAGCAACCAACTGTAGCCCGCTCTTCTTCTGAGGCAGAATATCGAGCTCTCGCCCATACTGTTTCGGAAGCTCAATGGCTTGTTTATCTTTTGCATGATTTGCAGGTTCCTACTCTCAAGCCAATACCCCTTTTCTGTGACAATCAATCGGCAATTCATATCGCTTCCAATCCTGTCTTCATGAACGAACCAAGCACATTGAGCTCGATTGCCACGTTGTTCGCGAGAAGATTCAGAGTGGTCTTATTAAACTTCTACCTATATCCACGTTCTGTAGCAAACATTCTGACAAAAGCGCTTTCTCCTGGACCATTTTCCTTAAATCTCAACAAGCTAGGATTGCTTAATTTTCATCACCCCAGCACTCCTACCTTGAAGGGGGGGGGGGTGTTACCTAATATTACTTCTGCATTCTAATCATATAGTTTGTTCTGTTTCTTACTGATAGGATTTATTGGCTTCTGATCTTATCAGTTAGTTACTAACTGATCCCCTTGACTTGTATCCATATATATACTTGTCTTGGCTTTGTATTGGGTAACTATTCAAGATTTTATTCATTCATGGCAATATAACAGTTCAGCTTCAATCATATTCTCTGAGTTTTGCTTTTGCTTTCTTGCCTTCTGTCACCATTTTACAAAGACAACAAATAATTGAGAAAAAAAAAGCAGTAGATCTCTACATGAAGTAGTTTTTACATCATATAAAAATTGTTTTGGGTGGTATATATTTATTTTCTCTCATTATACTCTCGGGGGCTTTGGTTGTTACATTACACTTCAAGTAATGATAATATAATATCGAGTTCACGTGAATGAATTATACACATAACAATATATCAACCATTCAAAATATAATTTAATATTGTAACAATATAAGATATTATAAAAATACTGGTTGATATTGTGTCAGATGAAAGATTCATCATAAACTCGAGGCTATATAATCATTTTTTAGTTCCACTTCTTTCTCATGCATTAGTTGCTGAACAAAATCTTCTAATTTCACCCTCTTCATCTGTTTTGACTCCAACACTAGTGAGCTTCATAAAAGATTGGCCCCAAGATTCAAAGAAAAGGTCTTGATTATTTGCCAAGTTCACCACCAAATTCCTTGTCCTGTTGTCAATGAACAGAACAGAATCAGATTGGAACAAGCCCTTATTGGTGAGAAGGTTTTTATAGTACTGGTTATCAAAGACCAATGATGTTTCAGGATCATTGTTCACTGTCACAGAGGGGTTTGCACTTAATGGACACTCTTTTATTAGCTCTTCAGCATAGTTACTGTCAAGGGTTCTGTCTGTTAGGATGAGGTTTCCCTTTGAGTCTTGTTGAAATCTTGACCTTATTGAGCTGCAATGTGCTGTTCCAATTGTATGACCTCCTCCTACAAAGGAAAAAAAAGCAGAGTTGATTGATAAATAATCATTTGCATTTTGAAGTCTTTAAGCTAATTAAGAGAAATTTTTTAAACAATAATGTTTGTCGTACAACAGAAACACGTCCAACTAGTATCCAATGTGTGTTATACATAAGACATAATGTGTGCTATATGTATAGCACGCGTACGTATAGCACACATTACGTCTTATGTGTAGCACGCGTTGGATACTAACTGGACGTATTTCTGTTGTACGACAAACATTATTGCTTTTTAAATGTTATCAGAACAAGAGAAAAATGTTGCATTAATTTTGAGATCTTTATGCTAAGGTGTGTTGTGTTTTATTGGAGGGTGAAAAAAAGGTAGAAACTTTTATGGATAAATTATGTGTAATTTTACTCATGTAGCTCATCTAGAAGAATTATTGCATCTTTTTATGAGAAGTTTTAGATGCCATTAGAGTAAGAGTAATAGAAAAAGTTATGTTATTTGTAGAACTTTTTCTCGGTCTCCGTATCGACGAGCACTCCTTTCAAGTTACGCGCTTCATCGATTAACCTATCATATCTCCTCTTGCATTAATAATGTTGAAAAAGTTGGACATAATAATACTCACTAATCTGATATGTGGTTAAAACACCTCACTATTTCTCTTATATTCAGGCTACCAATTGATCTAAAAGGACCTAAGCTACCTACTAACGGTCACTCTATATAAGGAGAGTACCTTCTAATCTACAAGTCATTAATAAGTCAATTCTTTCCACCTAATACAATGTCTTGCTTTATGGAATTTTACCTCAAAATCTAAAAAAATAAAGTAACATTAGTCAAAGTCTTGTAGGTTAAATACTTAAATTACATAATGCAGAGAACTTAGATTCTAACTCAGGTCTTTTCTAAGTTTGAAGGGACTAAAAAATCTAAGAAATGGTACTTATCAAACAGGAGGAAGGCAAATAATTATCTTATACGACACCATTACTATATGGAGATACGACATAAATCAAATTTAGAACATGTAAAATATATTTAAAAGTATTTAAAAGTATCTGGTATTATGCTTACTAGTATGAATATATCGACTATTTTAAAGTACCAATGCACCATAGATTACGACAGATGGAAGAATATGTACCAGAAAGGATGACAAGATCAAGTAGAGACAATCCTTTAGAAGAGAAAAGGTTAATCATCTGATCCATTGTAAAACTTGTGTCCACAATGTTTGGTCTAACATTTGAAGCAGCTGAAACAACCCCATCTCTTCTCCCTGTGGGAATTGGAATCATAGGTCCACCAGTCTGTTTTCAAATTGTCCCTCAAACAAATTACCATAAGAAATTATAGATGTCATTATAAAATGAGTAAATTACACTCATCTCCTTTGAGATTTACTGAAATTCACATCGCATCCTCTTTACTTGTGAAATTTGCTTATGAAATCTAGTTATTAAACAATGCATATAAGGGAAGTTTTAATGTCACATGGACAAATAGAGAGGATTCAGTGTGGAATTCATCAAATCTTAAGATAGCGTTTGTTTTCAGTGACTCTACAGTAAGAGTCAAGGGAGTCATGGAGTCAGTGTCACTAGAGTCAGAGTTATCGTGACTCCAAAATTGACTCCGAACACACCCTCACATATTTGTGTCTTCCTTCCAGCACACAGTGACTCCCTTCAAATACACAGTGACTCTAAAATTGGAGTGAACAAAAATTTGACAATTTTGTTCACTGAGTCACTGTAACTCTGTTCACTGAGTCACTACGACTCTCGCACCAAACACTTGACAGAGTCAATTTTTCACTGACTCCATGACTCTTACTCCTAGAAAAAACAAACGCTGCCTAAGAGAAGATAAATGTAATTTAGTATTATAATTATTGAATAGTAATATTAGGAATGCAATGGGGATAACTTACAATTTCAACAGCATCTCTAGCAGCCAAAGCAATTATATCAGCACAAGAAACTGTTCCAGGACACAACATCTCAAGTTCCCTTTTTGCTGAATCTATGACTGAGAATCCACCAACTGACCTGTTTGCCGGATCACTTATCTCTGTGTTATTCCCTTGTAGCATCAAAGATGCATCACATCCCTGCATTTGAAGGATAGATTTCAACATGCACATAATGAAAAATGATTGATTTAATCAAAGAGTTACATTGGTGGTTACTCTAATAAGTAATAGTAGAACCTTGGTTTCAAAAATCATTTCAATTTCTCATCACAAGAAGAAAAATGCACCTTTCTAGTAGGAAGATTCTTTTCTAGACAAACAATTAAGGACAATGCATGCAACAATTTTTAGTTGGTTTAAGTGGTTCATAACGTATTTATTTTAAACAAACTTAAAAAATTAATAATAAAAGAAAATTACATGAGAAAATTTACCATGATTTTCTCTATTTGTCTGAGAATCATTTACCTTCCCTAACTACAATTCGTAATGGAAGAAGGACAATGTAAAGATTTTACAAATTCAAAGGAGGTCAATGTAATGATTTTATAAACACAGTTTGTTTGGGGAACAACATATTTTCAGTCAAAACAACCAACAAAGCCTATTAAACATTTTATGCCCAAATAACATTTTAATCATGAGTATATTTTTAATGGGCTAGCTGATTCTGACCCAAATTCCTATTTATCGGCTGTTTTGGCTGGTTTTTTTTTTTTTACATTCTCTTTTATAGATTTAGAAATCTCATGGATAAATTTCACCAAATGTGAAAGAAGATGAATATAAATTAAAAAAAAAAAAGGAAAAACTTAAAACTTTGTATTCATAATAGAACCACTCCAACTCGAACTAGAATATCTAATAAACTTGAGATGCTTGTTGGTGGTTTAGAGTGAAGAACTAATAACATGCACTAACCTCTACAAAGCAATCATGGAAAACCAATCTTAGGAGCTTCCCAGGAATAGAAGGATCAGAAGAAGTGGCTGAGCTTACTGTGCTCCTCACAACAAACTCCACCGATGGACATGAATTAGCATAGAAGTTGAAAGCCAAGCTAGCTGAAACAGAGTCAGCCAAAAAGAGTACAAAAATACAATAAGAGACTGAAATGGTAAGAAATAGTTCTCTTGTCTCCATAGAACTAAATTTGTTTAGTTGTTTTGGAGTAGTACACAAGTTCAGTAGTTTTTGGCAGTGTTTGTTTAATTTTTAGAGTGCAGAGTCTCACACATGACATGATAATGATAGGTATCATAAGGAGGAGAGAAACAATAACAAAGGTGAATGAGGAAGTTGACCCTATATTTAAGGCTATATTTAATGTAGTTGCATAGTGTCAGTGACATTAGGTAGATAGAGTTTTTGGTCATGCATTTTCCCCTAAGTCCATCAGTGGCCATATTCACTGTTTTTCACATTAAGCATTTAAGATGTTTGTCGGTAGTGTTTGTTTTTAGTGACTCTAGGGTCAGACTCAAAGGAGTCAGTGTCACGAGTCAGAGTCATAATGACTCTAAAATTGGCTCTGAATTTATCCTCATATATTTGTGTCTCCCTTCCAGCATGCAGTGAGTCTCATCCAATAGCGAACAAAAAATTGACAATTTTATTATTAGGTCACTGTGACTCTATTCATTGAGTCACTGTGACTCTATTCATTGAGTCACTGTGACCCTCGCATCAAACACTTGACAGAGTCAATTTTTCATTAACTCTTTAATTCTTATCTCGGAGTCAGAAAAAACACATGCAACATTGATAATTTGAAATACTACTCCAATCTTCGGTGGGTTTTTCATCTTGTTTTAAGTTCTACCTTTTGGGTGTGGCATATCCTTTTAAGGATTTGGTGAGCACTGAGCACAAAAATATGCATCGATCATGCTTACAATATAGAATAGTACAAGATACAAATATAAAGACATTAAAAATAAGAATATAAAATTATAAAATCTTTAAATTACATTTAAATTAATATAAAAATAATAGTTTCTATTTCGTCTTAATTAATTTATTTTTTCTACCCCATCTTTTCCTCATTTCTTTTTATAAGTACATTACGTATACAAACTTTTTATCCATTGATATAACTAAATTTTCTTTCATGTTCAATTATCAAACACCTTAATTCTAACAAGTTGTTTAACGCATGGTCACAATAAAGTGGAAGGAATCCACATACAAATCAATGTATGTATACCATATTAAAAATTAAATAATAATAAAATTTAATCTTTCGGATAAATTATAGTAACTTCTTTTAAAAGTTTGATAAAATTTACTCCAATTTTTATATATTTATTGAGATGGCATATATTTAACCTCGTGTTGCATATGAACTATTAACTATAAGAAGACAATACAATGATTATAAAAAACTCAAATAATCATATCAGTATAATATTTTTACAAATTCAGGAACCTTATCAAGAAATTTTACAACTGAAGAGAAATTATGGTAAGTTTCACCATTTTTTTTAAAATTAGTAATTGCTCTATTTTTTATTCTTTTTGGTATACTAAAAGATCTATATCTAGATATATATTGTAATACATTATATTGAGTCATTTATTTTCCAATAAAATACAAAAATATTAAATTACCCTTTATTTAGGTACTAATTATATTAATTATTACATTGATTAATTACGTACTAATTATATTAATTATTACATTGATTAATATTGGTCATACATTTCACACTATTCTAGAACATATCCCGTATTTCCATTACCGGTGATGTTTGTTGTAAAAAAAATACAAATATATTTTACTTTACTGGTATCCAATATGTATTATATATTATTTATAATGTGTATTATACATAATGTGTTATACATATGACATATATTATATACAATAATATTTAACGTACAATAGAAATACGTCTAACTTCTATCCAATATAATGTGTGTTATCCATGTCACAGGATGTGTACTATACGTATAACAACTATACGTATAACACACATAATGTAACATGTATAGCATACATTTGATACAAGTTTCACGTATTTCTTTTAATTTATACGTTATTATTGAGTTGAAGATATTTTGGTTGTACAACCACTTCCATTACCACTGCCAACCAAATAGGATCCTTCATATTTTATTGTCTAACAATTGTTACGCTTTCAGGTTACACAAGTAATATTAATTTAAGAATCTCATTTCTTAGCCATCAATTACAACTAACCACATTTAATGCACACTGCTACCACCATGCTGCCACCCTTGCCTTCTAACACCAGAAATTTATTTAGTGTTTATTACTGGATACCACCAAGTATTCAAGTAATATGAGAAACTTCTATGTAGTTCTAGAATAAAATTAGTGTGTGTTCCAGAAATAATTTTACAACAACTCATCATTCTTATGGTTTTAATTATATTACAGTTCCTATATTTATCAAACTTTTAATTCAGTCATTATAGTTTAAAAGTTTGAAATTGAGTCTCTATAATTTTAATCTTTAATTTTATTTCTAATAATCATAATATATAAATAAAAACTTAATGAAAATAAAAATAAATACAACACAAATTAATTAAGTGGTAGAATTATAAAGACATGCAGTATAATTAAGCATTTAATCAAAAACAATGAATAAAGATTTTCACATAAACAAAAACTCAACAACTTATAAATTTATATACTTCACATTAAAAATAGGGTAAATTACACTGACCTCCCCTGAGGTTTAGCAATATTACACTTGACACCCCCTCTATATTCAAAACCTGCAGAACAAGTCCTTGAACTTTTAAAAATCTACACTAACCTCCCCTGAAAAAAATTTGACTAATAGTCAAACTAACAGCCCAAAAAACATGTGACAAGCACATGATTATTAATGGCATTTTTATAAATTTAATTTTTTATAATAAAGGACAAAGATACCCTTATAGTGTATTTTAAATTACTCAAACATCAAACCTCCTATTCAAGTTAATCATTCACAGAAATTGAAAATGGAGAATAAAAAATGAGTAATAGTTCAAAGTAAACTATACGCATTCATCCCAAAATCAAAAAATAAAAGCAACAAATTTCTCTTGTAATGAAAAGAAGAAGAAAAAAATCAAAGAACATTACTCAGAAAGGTGTGATTGTTTGGGATGTCATCATCAAACTTCAACATTTCTGTTTGAAACAGGGAGCTGAATCCCACTTTTTGGCTTTGTGTCATCATCAACATCGTTTTCTCCCTTGCAGGAACAATAGCAAGCATAGAGTATAAGCTATATAAGTCTAGACACTGCTCCAATACTATTACTTATCTGCAACAATAATATACATACATAACAAAGGTATTGTATATTAAGTTAAAAACAATCACTCAAGAACTATGAATTACTAGAAATCAAATTTAGGAACCATATATAACAGAGTGAGGTAACTAATTAATTACCAGGACATAAATATCGAAGGGGTGGATGAGAGCATAAGTTGTCCAGCAAACACCATTAAGGAAGTTAGTGAAAGAGAGTAGAAGCAGAAGCAGAAGGAGATGCGGTGTCTTTGAAGCAGAACGATGAAGAGGCGGTGGCTATGGGTGAAGCGGTGGTGGCTATGGGTGAAGCGGAAGCAGAAGCAGAGAGGCGGTGGTCTTCGAAGCAGATGCAGAGACGGTGAAGCTCAGTATTTTATTTTAGGGTTTTGGGGTTTTTTAAATGATAAGGGTAGAAATCTAATTATACATTTTTCGTTAAATTTAATTTAATACTGTTTATTTTTTAATGAGTGAGGGGAGGTAAATGTCAGATATTAAAATAGAAGGGTGTCAAGTATAATACTACTAAACCTCAGGGGAGGACAGTGTAATTTACCCTTAAAAATAAGTCCAGCAAATTTATTAAATACATAATCGTCATATGACTATGAGTCTCGCTCATTATCTTTATTGTGAACTTATCTAAATATGAATGGAAAGACTTTTATATAATTAACAGTTTTGCTCCATGTACTCCGCGGATACGGAGTACAGGCTTACTCCCTCAATAATAGACAATAAAGTCCAGCCCCATTACCGTATAAGTCCAATACGAAAATACAAGCTACAAAAAAGCGCGGCCCAATCCATAAGCGCATTCCATCGCGCGTGGCTTCACCTTCCAACTCAAATCTCTAGGCGGTTACCACTTTCATCTCACCAGTTGCTTCACCCACACACAAAACTGCATTTCTCTTCCAACAGTTACTTACCCACACACACAACTCCATTTCATCCGCCATTTTCAATCGCACGAAGCTCCATTTGCTCAGCCATTTTCATCTCCGAAATTCCACCTTCTTCATCACCGGTAAGTTCATTACTCTTTTTGCTCACTCTCTTCTCTCTCTTCTCTTTCTTCACTTTCTCTTAATCCACCATTTTCATCGCATGCGAACTCCATTCTGCTCACTCATTTTTCATCGCCGAAATTCCACCTTCTAAAGTTCATCCCTCATTTTGCTCACACTCTTCTTTTTCTTCACTTTCTCTTCATCCACCATTTTCATCGCACACAAACTCCATTTTGCTCACTCATTTTCATCGTCGAAATTCCCCCTTCTAAGTTCATCGCTCATTTTGCTCACTCTCTTCACTTTCTTCACTTTCTTCACTTTCTCTTCATCCACCATTCACTACTAGAAACACGGAGTTTTCCGACGGCTTTTTTCCCGTCGGAATATTCCGAGGGGTTTCCGGTGGCATCTTCCGCTGACCACAAAGCGACATCAAATTGAAGAAAATCCGTCGGAAAGCCCTCGCAATATAGCGCGGGAATGCGCGCCATCATTCCCGCCATAATATACCGATGGAATTCCGATGGCTTGAACAACCGCCGTCGCAAGACCCTCGGAAGTAATAACACCTTTCGGCGGACTTCCGAGGGCAGACGACAGGGTTAGGGTTAAGGTGTAGGGTTTCTCTAAACCGTCGGAAGACCCCCGGAAAATCATATACTGTTCCGGCGGAGTTCCGAGGGTTCTCGACAGGGGTAGGGTTAGGTTATGGGGTTTCTGGGGACCGTCGGAAGACCCTCGGAAGTAATAATATGTTTCGGCGGACTTCCGAGGGTTCTCGACAGGGTTAGGGTTAGGTTATGGGGTCTCTGGGCACCGTCGGAAGACCCTCAGAAGTAATATGTTTCGGCGAACTTCCGAGGGTTCTCGACAGGGTTAGGGTTAGGTATAGGGTTTCGGTTAACCGTCGGAAGACCCCCGGAAAATCATATACTATTCCGGCGGAGTTCCGAGGGTTCTCGACAGGGTTAGGGTTAGGTTATGGGGTTTTTGTAAACCGTCGGAAGACCCTCAGAAGTTATAATATTTTTCGGCGGACTTCCGAGGGTCCGTGATATTTAATAAACTTACTTTAATTATTGGATTTAAGGTGATATTAAACGGATTTAAATGTCTGGAGTGTTTGTATTAGTAAAATAATATTAATAAATGATATTTCTTCCAATAAAATCATTAATTAGTTGAACAGTGTGTTCGAAGTAGCCAACAACATTGACGACTGACTTGAGAGCCATGGAGACTCTTAAGTACTTATATATAAGAGAACACCAAGATAACTCATCAATTGAGTTCATCAGGACAATACAGCTCCTGACAACAATAATATATGATGGATCGTTTGTTATATATTAAGAATTGAACTGATTAAATTAATTTGTTAGTATATTATAAAATAAAATGTTAAGAGTTTCATGGGCGTCCGTCGGAAAACCGTCTGAATACGAAGAGTTCCGGCGGTTTTCCGAGGGCGTAATGGACCGTTTCGATTGAGATTCCCCTCGCGCGTGGCTGAAACGCTGCGTTTCATGGTTTCCTATTGGAAAACCCTCGGAAATTTAAATTTTGAATAACTGAGGGTCTTCCGACGGAAGTTGGCGAATTAGGGTTTGGGCGCCATTAGACCGTTTAACGAAACGGTGCGTATCATGTAGCTGTCGGAAGACACTCGGAAGCCCCCCGGTAAGTGTGAACTTAAACATGAGACCGCGTCTCCTTCCTCACTATGCGCCGTAACTTCTCTCTCTCTCTCGCTCTCTCTCTCTCTCTCTCTCACGTCCGCCACCTTCAAGCCGTCGTTGCGCCGCCGTCGACGGTGGTTTCCAAAAAAGGAGACCACCATCTTGTTCACGGTGAGTAGAGCTACATTTCTAACCGATTGGTTTTTTTATTTGGTTTGTATTTTGAGTTTTTTTTTTTTGTTCCCAACAGAGCCGTCGCGAACCACCCCGCCGCCGCCTCGTCACCACCGGCCCTGACTCCGGCCCACTGCCGCCTCCTCTGCCGAACGCCGCCGCTGCGCTGCCAGTCCCGATTCCCTGCGCCACCACCAGTTCCGCCACTGCCGCCGCTGCCCACCGCCGCCGTTGTCACCACCACTGCCGCTGCCGTTACTACTCTGTCAAGGTAAGTGTTCTTAATTTTTCATTTGTTAAATTTATTAAGTTATAACTGATAAATTAAATTGAAAAAAAATATAATTGAGTTATAATTGTTATAATTGAAAAAAGAGATATAGTTGAGTTATAATTGAGATATAAATTATTTAAGTTACAATTGTTAAATGAAATTGATAATTAAACTTAAAATTGAAAAATATTTATGTGATAAATATAATGAGTGAGTTTTGGTAAACTAATTTTATAAAATAATATATTCATAAAAATTTATTTGATAAAATATATTTCATAAAGTACAATACATGATTAATAAGAAATTATATCAATCACAAATTTGTACGTATACTGAAGAGGGGGCGTACACAATTTCCCGTCTCTTGTGCGACTGGAACATGTCCCTGGTTTGAGCCAGTGATCAGACTTGTTCCAATCGCGAAGAGACGGGAAAAATGTTATGTCCTCATCAATCAACAAGATAAAATTAAGAAGTTAGATCAATTAATTAAGCAAAGATCAATTAAAATTTGTACATATACCTGAACAAAAAGAGGAGTACACAATTTCCCGTCTCTTTTGGGACTGGAACATGTCGCGTCCCTGGTTTGAGCCACCAGTGATCAGACTTGTTCCAATCTCGAAGAGACGGGAAAGTGTTAGGTCCTCATCAATCAACATATATAGTGGTATAATAAGAATGTTATTTGATGGAAATTTGACCAAAATTTGATATTGTTGATTGTTATGTTTGATGATAGTATGTTCATATATTAAATCAATCTCACGATGATATATGATTGTTGTATAATATGATTGGTATATGTTATGATATTAATGTTCAAATTACAAATGTTGCTAAGAACCTTAGGGTAGATGACTTTGACTGGGACCGGTCCTTATCTCCGGCAATGATATTATTGGTTGACTTTGGTTATATATAGGGGCACTCTGTCGAAATTAGGTTAATGAACATGTGTTTAATAAAACTTATATAATAAAGAGATATTAATGTAAAATATGTTTAATGAAATTTCCAACAATGCATTAGGTTCCTAGACTGTAAAACACACTATAATGTCTCGTGCGGATCGATCGTGGATGTACGATAGGCTTCATCATAATAGAGGCGGAATTAACCATCGTTCATTAGAGGTCTCGATGTGTTTATGGATGTTGCATGTAGAACTGAAGAGTACATTGCAGAGGGTAAGATAAGGTGTCCGTGTGTCAAGTGTAGGTCTCGGAAACTTTCAGAGGTTGATAATGTAAGGTTCACCTATGCAGCATGGTTTTAAAGCAGACTATTATGTGTGGACCCAACATGGGAGGAAATTATGGTAGAGGAACATGGTGGATCGAGAGTGGGTGAAAGTAGTAATCCTGTTGCATGGCAAGAAAATTTGAATTGTTACGAGTAGATGATTTTTGACGGATACTTCCCGGAGACAAGAGGAATTCCCGAACCGGTTGAGGAAGTCCCTAATGAAGATGCACAAAACTTTTTTAGACTATTGGATGCTGCACATCAACCTCTATGGGAATGTTGTGTTCATTCAGAACTATCCTTAGCGGTTCGAATGCTTAGTATTAAGTCTGAGGGTAACTATAGTCAGAGTTCATTTGACCAGTGGGCAGATTTGATACGTGAGCTTTGTGTTCAACCAGATTGTATCCTAAAAGACTTTATCAAGCTAAGGAGTTGGTTAGTAAATTAGGATTGTGCGAGGTGAAGATTGATTGTTGCGTCAATGGTGTATGTGTACTACAAAGATAATTCAGAGCTTACACAATGCAAGTTTGTGAAGAACCTAGGTATAAACCCAAACGTCGTGGGAGTCATAGGTCTAAGGAGGTTCCTCAAAAAGAATGCATTATTGCCTCTTATACCTAGGCTAAAGCGATTGTATGCCTCCATGAGTTCTACTCCGCACATGAGATGGCATTTTGATAATCAAAGGTTTGATGGTGTGATGACTCATCCGTCGCATGGGAAGCATGGCGACATTTGATCAAACGCATCCTGAATTTGCCGCGGAGCCTCGAAATGTGCGCTTAGGTTTGTGTTCTGACGGATTTACTCCCAATAGACAGTTTGGTAAGCCTTACTCTTGTTGGCCGGTTGTGATAACACCGTATAACCTACCTCCTGAATGTGTATGAAAGACCCATACTGTTCTTAACATGTATAATCCCCGGTCCAAATAACCCAAAAGCAAAATTATGTGTACCTTCAACCGTTGATTGATGAGTTGATTGAGTTATGGAATGAAGGTGTTATGGTGTACGATATTTCTCCAAGCAAAACTTTCAGATGAGAGCAGCATTAATGTGGACTATCAACGACTTCCCCGCATATGGGATGTTGTCTGGGTGGATGACACAAGGAAAATTAGCGTGCCCGGTTTGCATGGCTGACACCAAGGCATTTACCTTGAAGTATGGCGGAAAAAACTCGTGGTTTGATTGTCACCGGAGATTTTACCAGATGATCATCCATATCGGCGTAACATGTACGGTTTTAAAAGAACACAATCGAAAGAGATCCACCACGGTAAGAATTACTGGTGAAGATTTATGGGAGGAGGTAAAATATATACCCAAGATCACAGAAGTTGGGCAGCAAGTGAAACCACAGGGTATGGGAGAGATCATAACTAGACTAAACAAAGCATATTTGGGAGCTTCCATATGGAAGGATCTATTGGTCCGTCATTGTCTAGATGTGATGCACATAGAAAAGAACGTATGGGACAACATAATGCACACAGTAATGGATACTGATCGGACCAAAGACAATATAAGGCAAGATTGGATGTGGCTGAGTACTGCAAACGACCTGAGTTAAATTTGCAGGATCTAAGGGATGGACGTGTTTGTAAGCCGAAGGCGTCGTATTCATTAACCAAGACTCAGAGAGAATCAGTTTGTAAATGGGTGACGGAGCTCAAAATGCCTGAGAGTTATGCCACTAACTTGGGGAGATGTGTCAACCTTGATCAAAGTAAGTTTGTCGGCCTAAGAGTCACGATTGCCATGTCCTCCTGGAGAGCTTGCTTCCTATAATGTTTAGGGAGTTGCCCGACCATGTTTGGAAGCCATTGACGGAGTTGAGTGAATATTCAGAGACTTATGTGCGACAACACTCAAGGTAGATGATCTTATCACCATGGAGGCGAATATCCCCATGATCCTGTGCAAATTAGAGAGGATTTTCCGCCTGGGTTCTTTAACTCGATGGAACATCTTCCAATTCACTTGGCATATGAAGCAAGGGTTTGTGGACCGGTGCAATATAGGTGGATGTACCCATTTGAAAGAGAAATGGGAGTCTATAAGCGGACTGTCAAGAACAGAGCTCAGGTGGAGGTTCAATTTGTCAGGCATACTTGGCAAAAGAGACATCAATTTATGTTCATATTACTTCCAGGATAATGTCCAGTCTCGCAGAACAAGGGTTCCCCGCAACGATGACGGAGGAGAGAGTGTAATGTACCCACCTCTGTCAGTATTCAATCAACCAGGCCGAGCAACTGGTCAATCTGTGGATCGATGGTTGACGGTTGAGGAGTGGACTTCTGCACACCTCCACGTGTTGCTAAATTGTGACGCGGTCACACCGTATCGAAGGTAAAATATCAATCTTTACAACCTAATTCTAAAACAATGTAAATAAAAGTTCATCTAATCTAGTGTTATTAATAAATGACAGGTACTATGAACAAATTCATGGGGAGGATTCTCTTCAACAATTTCCGGCATGGTTCAAGGGCTATGTAGGTTACCGTAATAAAATATTTAATTGGTATTAAAACAATTTTCATCACCTTATGTAACAAATCATTTGTTTTTGTGAACAATACACGTAGGTACAAGATCCCTCACATAGGGTAACTGACCAATTTTTGCAAGATATAGCTTGGGGACCAAAAAATAAAGTGCACAGTTGGTCAATATACTATGTGAATTGATTCAAATTCCACACTGTAGATTGGGGAAGGGAGAGGAACTCATATAATTGTGGGGTTTGTATCAAAGGAGATGCTGGAGAAGGGGAACGAGATTGGTATGGTACAATTAAAGAGATCTTAGAGTTTGAATATGTTGGGTTACCAATTAAAAGAATTATGTTATTCTATTGTGATTGGTATGACCCACAACGCGCAACTGGAACTCGATCTCACAATCAGTACAAAATAACTGAGATTAATAGTACACGACGAGAGCAGCGATTTGATCCATTTATCATTGCTCAAAATGCTCGTCAAGTGTATTACTTATCTTACCCTGGAAAGTGTAAGTCGAAATGGAGGGTCATAAGAAGGACAAAACCAAGAGGGCGAGTTGAATATGATAACGAAACCGTTCTTGACGACCAAGCTTATCAAGTGCATGACCAGTTCCCACAAAGGTTGATTACTGACACTACCATGCCTCCCAACCTTTTATCTGATACAGGTGAAGTTGATATTGTTGAGAGTCCATCACATACAGTACAAAGCGAACCCCATAATAGTGAGAGTGAGGATGAAAGTGAAGAAACGGAAGGATCCGAGGATGAAGATGAAAGTGAAGAAGATAACGACCGATGAAGTCTTCAAGTATATATATATATTTAATCATATACTAATTGTTTAGGAGAAAACAAGAAATGTTTACAATTAACAACTTTACAAAATATATTTTTACAGATACATATGGCACCACGTGGACGAGATCGTTCCAAGAAGGACGACCCGCCGAGGATTCGAGGTTCCACGTCTTCAGACGCAGCACACACTACTCCCACCGATCCTCCAGAGACTGCCGTCACCCCACCCGCGTCAGTACCTGGCCCACAGTCAGGGGCTATTGGAGGTGCTCCAGAGCCCCATGTAGTCACTACTGATAGGAGCCACCCCGTTACTGGGGATGACAGTCAGCCCACAGATACATCTGATCAGTACCCCGTGGGACATGAGCCCACTCGGATCCGATGGGATGGCAAGAATGAGTAAGTTTTAAAAATTAATTTCACTATCATGGATAAACAATATTTTTACTAATTTGTAATTTAAAAAATAATGGTTTATATTTTGTAGTTGGATCCCGTTTAAGGATGGAGCTCACAAGATTACGGAGATCATACAGAGCCATTTTGATGCTCCGTATCTCAAGTTCTCCAAGATCCCTGTGCCCACGAGAGACATGTGGTATAGGGAGTGAAAGGTAAAGTTTAATTTATTCACTTTTTAATAACCCAACTTAGCTTATTATGATCTTTTCTGTACATTCTATTGGACACTAACTTTTTTTCCTGTAAACGTTGCAGAAAGATTTTCTGATATTCCCTGAGGAGGAGCCAGCCATCAGACGGGCTTGGAACTTCAGGGCCGGGAAGAGGTTTCGGGAGATGCTCAGGGATATTCGAGACGGGACTTCACGCTTTCAGTAGATCCCTGAGCGTCACCTCCAGGTGCTGCGGGAGCACTGGGCCACCGATGCCTTCAAGGCTGAGCAGGCTCGCAACAAGCTGAATCGGGCCTCACTTAAGGTTTGTTCCCTCCACACCGGCGGCTCTACCACTGTTGAGGGCACACGAGCACGATTGGTATGTACATAATGTTTAATATTAATTAACTATGTTATTAAACCTATTGTTTGAGCACAAAATACTAACATAAACTCACTTGAAACACAGGCCCGAGAGTTGAGGCGCACCCCCACTCACAGTGAGGTCTTCGAGCAGACCCACATGAAGAAGACTGAGAGGGGGAAGGAATGGGTGGATGAGCGCTCCAGGAACACCTATGTGAGTATACATATAAAATTTTTCTCTATAGAATTTTGTGAGTAAGCAACTAATCTTTATTTACAATAGCACTTACATTTTTTAAAATTGTTTTGATACGTTGCAGGCAGAGTTCAGGCAGAAGTTTGATGAGGCAACACAGGCCTATCAGACTCAGCTTGATGCAGGAGAGACAGCCGAACCTCCTAGTGAGGATAATATTTGGATGGAGACTGTTGGTGGGCCATATAAGGGCCGTGTTTATGGTACCGGCATTGCTGGGTTCACCGACACTCCATCTCTTGCATCGGCCTCTGCATGTGGTTCTGGTGTTGGAGATGACGCTCTTAGGGACCGTGTGCATGCTATGAATGCAGAGCTCCAGCAGCAAGCGCAGACCATCCAGGAGCTACAGCAGAGGCTGCAGAGCCAGGAGTCGGACAAGAAGAAGATGAAGAAGAATATGAAGATGTTATTCAAGATGTTTGCGTCTTCTAGCTCTTCTGGAGCCAAGCTGCCATCGGGTCTAAACGGTGATGATGATGATGATGATGATGATGATACCAGTGGTGATGAAGGCCACCCGGACTATGAGTAGTCTGTTTCTTTATACTGTTTTATTCTTATGTTTCTCTGCTACATTCTCATACATTTAATTTCTTTGTTATTGTTATATTATTTTATAATTTAATTTTTCATAATATTTGTTTAAATAATATTTATAAATATATCGATAAAACAATTCGATTATTTCGTACTAATGATAGCAGATATTATTATTCAAATTTTATATGTTAATTTCGTACAGAACAAATTCCAAAAAAAAAAATTTCTTATTTTTTCCGTCGAAAATTCGTCCGAAATTAATGAAATTATCCTGTAGCTTCTTAACCAAAACCCATCAAAAATCCCTCGGAAAATTCAAACCGCCGAAAATCCGTCCGAAATTAATGAAATTATCCTGTAGCTTCTTAACCAAAACCCATCGGAAATCCCTTGGAAAATTCAAACCCAAACCGCCGGAAACCCACCGGAAATATCCGACGGCAATTTCTAACCCTAGCCGTCGCCAACCGATCGGAAACTTCCGACAACATCCCTAACCCTAACCGTCAGAAGTCCATCTGAAACTTCCGACGATCTTTCTAACCCTAACCGTCGGAAGTTCCTCGAAGATATTCCGACGGTTTTTCTTAATTATGCCGTCGGAGGTTTTTTCCGACGAGCGGGATTCCGAGGGGTCATTTTTTGAAAATACCCGTCGAGAACCCATCGGAATTTATTTTTTTCGTCGGAAGGCAATCGGAAATCCCCTCGGAATTTTCCGTGTTTCTAGTAGTGATTTTCATCGCACGAACTCTATTTTGCTCACTCATTTTTGTCGCCGAAATTCCATTTGTTGCTGGTTAGGGTTCATGAGAAATATGTTGCTTATGTGAAATAGCAGAATCATCTATGCAAGACAAATACACTTTTACAAATTGAAGTGTTTGTTCTTTTCTATTTGTTGTTACAATATTTTTTCCAAAACTTTGTTACTTGCATTGATGATTATTACAATGTATTTTGCATTTTTTTCACTGTTTTTGTACCTCAAAAAATTATAATGATGTGATTAAAGTATGTGTGAATTACTTCTTGTAGACAATGACAAAATCACCAAAAAAACCACCCTCTTCTGATGCTGAAGTTCGTATTAATAAAAAGGAGGGAACAAAAGAGGCAGCAAAGGTAAGCACAAAAGTTCTATGCTGTGAGAATTTTTCTGAGAATGTGTGAGTTATTTTGTGTAAAAGTATGACAAAATAGGTTTTATACCAAGAGCTTGTTAGTATGAATGTGTTATTTGGTGTATATGAAACTGTGAGCAATAATGTTTAAAACAGTGAGCAAAAAGTTGAAAAACTGTGAGGAAATTGGTTATAAAATGTGAGCAAAGAGGTTTAAAACTGTGAGCAAAAAGGTTTCAAACCGTGAGCTTTTTAGTATGGTTGTTGTAATTTTTGAGAGTGGTGTGTGATGTTGATTTAAAATTGTGAGCATTTGAGTATAACTTAATGTGTTAGATTCCAAATTTTAATTAAAATTATCTTATATATTGATTTTTTATTTTTATATGCAGAGGTTAAACACCTCTAGGTGCTCACCAAAAGCTGTATTAAGTTTGTTTCAAAAATTCACTGCTGAGCAAAGGCAACAAATAGAGGACATGGGGTTTGCCGAGCTTGCTAGCTTGGCTGATTGGAAGGTGAAGCACAAATTGTTCGCAGCACTTGTGAAAACTTACAACACAGAAACTCACACCCTTGATGCTCCGGCCATAACTTTCAAGGTTACCCCGGAGTTGGTCGGCAAAGTGCTTGGGCTTCCTTACACAGGTATACAAATACTTGTATTTTTATACCAAGAGCTTGTTAATATAGGAAAAAAGGTTTTATAACAAGAGCTTGTTAGTATGAATGTGTTATTTGGTGTATATGAAAACCGTGAGCAATAATGTGCATAACTGTGAGCAAAAAGTTTAAAAACTGTGAGCAAAAAGTTTAAAAACTGTGAGCAAAACAGTTTCTGTGCAAAACAGTTAATAAGTTATTTAATTTATTAACTTAGTTATTTCAATTATAATTGTTATGACTAATATATTTAATATAATAGGGAAAGTTTTTGCCGACCCTGTAAATGATGAAGAGAAAAGTGTTGTGCAAAGGTACAAAGCTTCCAGAATTGGTGATTTAAAGACTAATGTTTGCATTGTTCTACAGTTTGTTGACTACATGTGTTTTGTGTATAACTATTCTGGGTTGCCAAGGTTTCAAAGGGACATATATTGCATGCCTGCATCTCTACTGGTATGAAATTTGCATATTTTAATTTGAGCAATTAATTTTTTTTTTCATTTGATTATTGAGTTATTTTGTGGGTGTCATGTAGTCAATCATGGTACTATATCACAAAAAAAAGTGGATGGAGAACAATGAATTCACAGCCCCTGAAAACCTTGAAACCAATTGCCACTATGATAGAGAAGCAATTGCATCACATAAATGGGTATGGTTGTTGCACTATAACTTCAATTCTCTGTTTTTCTTTTGCTTTATTAAATATACTAAATTTTTTTATTTATTTTCTTTCTTTATTTTTGTCAAACATTCAGCTTTTATTCCCAATAGTGGATAGAGATACAGCACACTGGTGGATGTATGCTCTCAATGTTGAGAATAGGAAATTGTATGTTCTTGACCCATTATATACAGAAAGTCCAGGCACTGATCATGACAAATTGAATCAATACTGTGTAAGTTTTAAATTGTCATATAATATTAAATTGTCTTTTTAATGTTTATTGTGTCATCAAATAAACATGATTTACATCAAATAATACTGTGAGCAACTTTGTCTAATTCCGTGAGCAACTTTGTCCAATTCTGTGAGCAAAGGTGTCTAATTTTGTGAGCAAAGTTGTCTATTTCTGTGAGCAAATTTGTCTAATTCTGTGAGCAATTTACTTGATTCTGTTAGGCAATGCTTATTGAGCATTATGTCAACCATGCAATATCCTCATTCGAAACAAAAGGTCTGGAATGTCAATATCTTAATGTGCCCGGCCAACCAAACAAGTAAGTGATTTTATATCTATTTGTATGCAATACAATATTGTCAAATATCTTACAATATGAAATATATGCAGTTTTGATTGTGGGATTTATGTCTTAAAATGGTTGGAGCTATGGAATCCTCTGAGTATTGACAACTCAACATATCAACTGCCAGTGTGGAATAATTTAAGTTGTAATAATTAATGTATTTAAAGTATTTATTTTTTTAATTATTTTCATTGGCTAATTAATTATGCAATGTTCAGGATGAACTTGCCCGTTTTAGGAAGCAATTATTGGTAAAGTCATTACTCAATTCTAGCAATGAATTTAGATCACTAGCACTTGAAAAAGCTGAAGTTGTTGCTGCCAAGAAAAAAAAACTGTTTCCACTGAAGAACCACTACTGCAACCAATCATAGGTCGTGAGAAAAGGGCAAGAAAAGCTGGGCCATCAAAGATTTCACCAAGGAGGGGCAAAATGACATAAACTTCATAAACTTTAGATTTTTATTTAGCTTTAAATGTAATTTTACTTTTTAATCAGTTTAGACTAATTTTCAGAAACTTTTTAGACTAATTTTAACTCATTTTCATATGTCAGTATACATATCATGAATTTAAAGGGAGATTTGGAACATTTTTTTTCCCTCTGCTGTTGGGTTGCTGGAATTCACTAGTTTTTATGAAAGTAAATTTTTGAATTGTTGAGATTTGTCCTTTTAGGCAAGCAAGGAATCTGATGAACAGAAACACTGGACTAGCAGGAATCAATCTTTAACTAGACCATGTGCCAATGTTTAGTTTGCATGGTGTATTATTATTTATTACTTATTCTCTATATTTAACATGGTTCAATCAAAAATGAACTTCACCTACAATATTACATATTTTTTAAAATCTGTACACTGAAGCAAGCTGGAATTTCACACAGCTTTGAATTTTGAAAAACTTAATTCTCATTTCCCTGCATTCATTGACAATGTGTGTACTTAGAACGTACTTATAGGAATTTAAAGAAACTCCAGAATTTATCATGTGTGTATTACATCATGGTTTTTGAGAATATAAAAAATACTAAAATAAACCGCTATAAACTATTACAAGTTGTTAGTTCTAGTGGTCAAGGATATTTAAGCATCACTTGGAGGGTCGTGTGGTACTGGTAGCTGTGTAGGTGCAAAGGAATATAATAATGTTGTAAATGAACCAACACCAACTTGTGAAGGCAGATGAAGTGGAGTAGGTGTGATGTTGTCAATTGAAGAATCCTCAAATTGCTGTCAAATACATATCATACATTTTTTTGCATTAATAACTATCATTAAAATACCATAACTATAAAAATGAGATTTTTATGCATTAATAACTAGAATGCCTCCAAATTCAAAGAACACTCCACTGAGTTTGATGTTGAGTAATATTGCAATGGTTGTAATTCACATGATACATGCACATACTTTAGAAGTGTGAGCAAAGAAAGAGATAACCGAGAGTAATATGTCAAATATGTGTGAGCAATACTGGTATTCTCTAAAAATGACCTGTTCAGGTATATTTTTTTTCTTTCTCTTGTCTGCCTTTGCTCTTTTAGTTAATTTCTCATCAAAAGCTGATTGTTTTCTTTTGTTGGATGGTCTTCCACGTGTAGTAGCAAATGGAGGTGCATGTATGTTCCCAATTTCATTTTCTTTACTTTTCTCATGGCAATCACTTACTTTTTCAGCAAAATGTGAACCAATTTCAACCATCGCAGCATCCAACGCACGGTGCATAATGCCAGCAGCCTCGTCAGAATCAATAAATGCTTCAGCCACATTGTAAAAGTGTGAGCACAGATCATTATAGCGCATCTTGCTTGGCTCCGAGCGGCTTGAGTCATGACTACACTTTATATTTGAGTGCTTACGTTGTACATTTTTGCTCCATCGTTCCAAAATGTATTTTTCTGGAACTTTTTCAACAGATTCTTGCCCCAGAACACAAAGTGAATGGCGACACATAATACCACATGATTCAAACATTAAACATTGACATTTAATGTCAATTGAAACAGAATCATACACTACTTCATACTCCTTTCTCTTAGCAATGCCATTAAACTTGTTCAGATCAACAACCTTGTATGATGAATTTGACCCTTATATTTTTATGAAGTAGGTGTAGCAATTAATCATTGATCTAAATTCACTTTGTAACTCACCAAACTTGGAGTGCGTGTATACATCTTGAAATTGCTTCTCAATGGATGATGTTGAGACACAAGGAATAATAGTCTTGAAAGAGAATATGTCCGCTTCTAACTCTTTTTGAGCCTTATCCGCAAGAGCATTATCATATTGTCTAACAAACAAGCACAAACTACTCTTCTTTGTCAAGTACTTGTCAAAAAAAGCATGCATGCTCTCACTTCTTTGGGTACTCCGCATTCCTGCCCAAAACTCATGCTCAAGAAAAATAGGGACCCATCTATTCCTTTCATTGTACAATGCTGAAATTTGAAAATTATAAATTTGGTGAACACAAATTTTCTAAAGTGTGAGCAGTTTCAGCCAAAACAGTGAGCAAAGTGCATATATTTGGTGAGCAAAATTGTTGTGCTAGTACTGTCAGCAAATACAGAATATGCAGTTTATACCAGTAAGCAATGTAATTCTTGTCTATAAAACTGTCAGCAAATACAGAATATGAGCAGAGTTTATAACAAAAATGTACCTTTTAGCCACTCATTTGATTGAAGTTGATTCTTGTCTATAAAATTGATCCATGAAGATTCAAATGACTCTTTAATTGAGACTCTCACATAATACATTTCATCTCTTCTTTTATTTCTTTGTATAGAGAGTATCCCCGTAATTTTTCTGGAATCTTCTTCATTATATGTCATATGCACCACCTATGACGTGTCAAAGGTAGTGCAATTTCAATGGCGTTCTTCATTGCCATAGCTTGATCAGTCAACATTGCATCTGGAGCTCTCCCATTCATACATTCAACCCAAGCCTTGAAGAGCCAAACAAATGTTTCTGTATCCTCACACCTCACCAAACCACAACCAAGCAAGATAGAATTGTCATGGTGATTAACACCAACAAACGAACCAAATGTCATCCCATATTTATTGGTGTTATATGTTGTGTCAAATGACACAACATCACCAAAATATTCATATGCAGCTTTACTCCTAGCATCAGCCCAAAATAAGTTCTTTAATCGAGTATTTTCATCGACATCAATTTTAAAGAAGAAATTTCTATTTTGCTCTTTCATCCTTGTGAAATAATCCAACACAGCCATTACATCACCATCTTCTACAGGATTTTTACGTAAGCTCCTATTGATATAATTACGTATATCCTTCTCAATAAATGACAATTCAGAGTAACCACCAATTCCATGGACAAGAGTTTGAAAAGTTTTATTTGGCCTTACCCCTGCTTCATCATTTATTTCAATAACTTGTTTTGCGTGCATACTCAAGTGTCGATTTTCCTTGAAGAATTTGACCTTCTCTTCAGACAACTCATGAGTGTGATCTAACTCCGCAACCGTAACAACCCACGTACAATCTCTGTCAAGTCTGACCACCATCCTTGCCTTGCAATTTGCTGCTGATATGGGTTTGTTCTTCTCCAAAGTGGTAGCAGCAGACCCCCTTGTACCCTCTCTGCCACATGTATATGTTTTTTGTTTGACGGTTCCATCAGCATCTTTCTTGGAGGAACGTGTTCTAGAAGAAAATCCAACTTTCTTTGCATAATTTGAATAAAACAAATTTGCATCGTGATCTGAAATGAATCGCATTCCCGTATGTGGATACTCTCCCTTCTCAATTGAACAGCTATTATGGACCTGTGTCACAAAATATTGTGTGAGCAAAAATCAGTGTTAATATGAGTACAAAGTAGAAAAAGTGTGAGCAAAAAATTCAGTTTCTGTGAGCAAACAATTCAGTTACTGTGAGCAAACGTATCCCTGTTTTCTGAGTCTGAGAAATAAATCAGTCTACAACACAAAGTTTAATAAAAATCGAGTACCTCAAGCATCTTTTCGCTAACAATCTGATCAAGTAAATCAACATTTTCCTCCATTGAAATTTCCCCATTTGAATGTTCATCCATCACAGCAAAAAATGGCGGTTATGAAAAAAAAGAAGGAATTGAAATAGGAACTGAATAAAAATGAGAACTCGAAAAGAGAAAGAAATCGTAAATGAAAAATGAGAAATGAAGCTTGTGTGATGTGGAGAATCGAAGAAATCGCAGCTCGAGATTGTGTGATGTGGAGAATCGAAGAAATCGAAGCTCGAAAAAATGGTTACGCGGGGTTTGAAGAAGATGATAGTTGTAGAAAGTGAAGGTTATTGGTTTGGGCGTTGAGGATTCGTGTTTCTCTGGGCGAAGAAATGGCAGCTCGTGTTTCTCTGAGATTTGAGGAAATCGCAGCTCAAAAAACGGTTACATGGGGATTGAAGAAGATGATAGTTGCAGCTCGTGTTTCTCTGGGCGAAGAAGGTGAAGGTTATTGGGTTTGGGCGTTTTTGGTTTCGGCTTTCTCTGGGCCTGAATGAATGGGCTGCGCGCGCGTGGGATAATAAAATTAAGATACGGAGTAAATACGGGAGTACCGTATATGTGGAGTACGCCTGACTTTTCCGATAGAATTAATACTTATTATAGTCTTTGACTATCTAATCACTAGCGATGTATGTGTAGTTTAATTATATTTATTATAATTAAAGGTTTGATTAATTATATTGCTTGCAAGCCCTATAGTTTTATCAAATTTTCAATTTAGTCCCTATAATTTTAAAATTTTGAATTGAGTTCCTATAATTTTATTTTTTTTTCTAATAGGGTCCCTAGCTAAGACCCTAACACTAAATTTTATTTAAAAAATTCATTTAATAACTACATTTTATAAATATGGTCAAACACTAAAATATATTATTAAACTTTAATTAAATATTATTTATATTTTAATTTTGTATTTTTTATTTTGTTTTATATTCTATTTTTATTTAACTTTTTGTTATATTTCTTTTTATTTATATATTATCACAAGTAAATTAAAATAAATAAAAAAATTAAAATTAATTAAAATTAAATTAAATAAAACATAAATTAAATATAATTAGCTTAAGTATTTTATAAATTATTTTAATTTTAATTTTATAATTTTTGGTTTATGTTATTTTAATTAATAGTTTCTTTTCTTTTTATTTTTATTTTAAATTTTATGTTATATTTAATTTCATTTTAGTTTTATTATAATTATTTTTTGTTTTTATTTATTTTAAATTACTTGTCATAATATATGAAAAAACTTAGTCAAACTAAAAATAAATATAACACAAACTAATCAAATAAAACAACAAATTTAAACAAAAATATAATATAAAACACAATAAAAGTACAAAAATAAAATATAAATACCATATAATTAAAATTTAGTAATATTTTTTTCTTTATAAACAAAAATTAGTGTTATGGATCCAACTAAAACAATAAAACTATAGGAACTCAATTCTAAACTTTTAAATGATAGAGACTAAATTAAAAATTTTGTAAAACTATAGAGGCCTATAATGTAATTAAATCTTGTTTTTAATAATGAATTAACGGAAATAAGGTTATTTTTTAATTTTAAATTGCATAATTTAACTTTGAGAAGTCATTGTTGATTATATAAATGAGCATTGCTTGAGGCACAACAAAAAACCAGTTAAAACACAGTAATAAATTGTGCACGACATATATAATATAAATTGCACAACGAATATTACATGTTGTGCACATCATATATCACATGATGTGCATAACATATATTATATATTGCAAAGAAATATGATAATGCAACATATGATATATGTTGTGCACAAATAAGTGATATATGTTATGCATTGCATGTAATATACGTTATGCATTTTATATTATATATTGTGCACAATATATTGACTGTTTTGGCTGAATTTTTATTGTAACTCGAGTATTTTCATATACAAATTTAAGTATTATTATTGCTTTTAGCGTATTGCGGGTAACCGTTTCCTTGAGTATGGTGTTTTTTTTTTTTTTTTTTGATTGGTGAGTTTCCTTGAGTATGGTGTTTAGGCAAAAGTTACACATTTTGGGATGCAAGAATATCAAGTGTTAAGCTAGGACCTAGGAGCATGCTAGATGAACCCCAAAGAAAGGAAAGTCGTGTGGGTTGACTTTTGACCATATTAGGACCACTTAATGATGAAATAATTAATAATCTTTGTTGTACAACGTAAAATAGAAATATATTTATCGAGTATCTAACGTGTGCTATATATAAAACGTAATGTATGCTATACGTACGTGTGTTATACATATAGCACACATTACGTTTTATATATAGCCACGTTAAATGTTCTTTAGATGTATTTCTGTTGTACGACAAACCAAATACAAAACAATGATGTTAAGATGAAAACAAAAATATAAAAATATGCTTAATTCTTTCACTTACTATTAGGGGCGGGCCATCCTTATGACCATGACCCCCTTTTAAAATTTAAATTTGTATAGTTATATGATCAACTGCCGAATTGAATCAAATTAAAAACTAGATAACTTGTAGACAAGTGGAATACCTAGGTCGTTTTCCCACGGAACTCAAGAAATGAAAAGTGATTATGTAAGGTTAGGTTTGGGGATTTTAGCATAGAATTTCAGAAATGAGAAAATTCAAACAGGATTTTAATCAAATAGGTAGAAGACACTAGCTCAAGGAATTCGAATTGTAAAGCATATATCATTGATCCATTATCCTCTCATGATCCTTTCAAGAATTAAATTGAATTTCAAATCCAAATTCAAATCTGAATTTAGATCAAGTCTTATGAAAATCTTCAAACATTCATCTTAACACACTTGAATTAAATCTGAAATCTCAAAACCTAACTCAAGGTATCAAGATTGAAGCTCAACAATTCAATTCTCTAGATCAGAAATCTCTAAATCTAGATGTTCTCTCAACTTAAGTTTATTGATCAATAACTCAGAAATCTCTAGAATTATAAAATCAATTGGATTCATAATTCAAGAATTAGAAAATCTTCATAATTCTTGAATCATAAATCAAGAAGAGGTGAGAAGAGAGAATTCGAAATTCTTGAATGAATCATGAAAGAAATGCAAGAATACCTTAATCACATAGCTAATCTCAATATCTTTTACAATCCTCCATCCTCAAGCTAGCTATGAGCTTAGTTCTCCATGATCATGGAGAAGTCAGCAAGAAAAATGGGAGAAGAGAGAAAAACGAAAATGAGAGAAACTAGAGAGAAAATATAATTCTAAAACTTGAATTGTAAAAAAATGAATGTAAAGTGTTCCCTCCAAGTCTGATGTAGGATTTAAATAGACATAAAAGAAGGTGGAAATGTCTAAAAAGCCCATACACTAAACAATTACAACACATAAGGCAAGGGTACAATGGACAATGCACAAAATTATGACACTTAAGGCAACACAGCAAGGCTAAGCTTCTGCCCGAAATATTGCAGCCAATATCTGAAGCCTATAATGGATGATTCTGCCCTCAAGCCCTGAAGAAACGTTGTAGCTCTTTGTCTTAGCTTTCCATAGCCACCAAGATCATCCAATTCCAGTAAGTATAGCTCCAGATATAAGCAAAATACTGACTGCTGCTCCAGATTTCTGTCACATTCGCTGCAGCAACTTTGAGTCAACTTTTGAGCTTATTAGAGACTTCGGTTGCTTTCGAACTCTGAAGATGAAATGAAGCCTTGTGCCTTAGCTTTCCAATACAACTAAAATGGAGTGATTTCAACATCTGTAGCTCCAACTATGGCTTCTGCAACACTTTCTGTCCAGGATTGCTGTCCAGAATGCTGCAGCAAGATTGACTCAACTTGAAGCTCCAATTTGGAATCCTTATGGTCTGAATCAGCTTTCGAGTTATTCATCAACTTTGTAGAACTGTGTCTAAGCTTTCCAACAAGATAAAGAACACAAAATTCCAATTTCTAGAACTCAAGTTATAGGGAAATTACAGAATAGTGTCACAAAGCACGAAATGCTGAGAAAATGCACAAAGTTCCAATCAAGTACCAAATGCCTAATATGATGCAAAAGTAGCTCATTCATCTCAAAAGTGGTCAAATTACATGCATACAAGAGGGAAATAATCAATACAATTATTTCTATATCATTATACACATCTATATGTATATATTTGGCCCCCTAAATTTGTTAGGACTACATATAACATATAAATAAAAGAAAATTCTTAGCTTTAAGTTGTCTATTCTAATCTTTTCTAACATCATGTTATCTACCTAGGCATGTTATTCTACTACAATTACTACTACACATACACAAGCATATAAACATAATAAAAATAAACAAGCATAAATGCTACTATAATGTGGCAGCACATGACACATACACCCTAAAACCTCCACTCGCCTAGAATGGTTTGAAACTGAAAAGCACCGTTAGCTCCGGCTACAGCTATCGGCATCGCATATTTGCACTCGAACTGCGAGATCGCCTCCAAGCCTTATACTGGACCTCCTAGCTTAGTTCCTCACAAAAGGATTATCAAAACATTGTTTTGACTAAGCAGAAGTGCTAAGTGCAAGGTGTAAGCTATCAACCCTCTCATATATATAGCCTGAGAAGGGAGTTGAGCACTGAAAACTAAGCGATGTAGGACTTCCCACTCTCGCCCAGCGTCGCTGCCTCTCGCCTAATGCTAAGGGCTATCCCCCGACGCCATAGACTCGCGCTCGGCGAGACGCGGTCTCGCCTGGTGACGTGCTTCCTCGCCCAGTGAGCCTGATCGAGGCTCATGGGCAGATTTTCCTGTCCAGGGTTCCTACGGGGACACTAAGCCCCTTCCCTAACATTCTTAGGCCACACTTGAGTCCTTCCTAAGGATTACTATGATATGGGGCATCACACATTGTCTCATGTCTGCCTCACAGTTCTTTCATTTGCCGCCTCACCTCATATGTCTTTGGCTTTCATTTCTCATCCTCCTCCTCACTCTTCTAATAATGGAAGCTTACATCATTTTATTCTCATCTTCCTTATTCTGTTGTCTTTTAATTTTCAACATTTGGGGTGTGTTTGTTTGCGGGGACAATGAGCACAAAGACATAGAGACAGGAACTAAATTCATGTGTGACTCGTTTGGCATCAGAGACATTACAATTAGGAGCACAAGGACACAGTGTCCCAGCACACTGAAATGCAATTTCAGTGTGCACTTTGTGAGTAGGCACACTGCACATTCCATCGGGGACACGGGATTTATGAGAGACACAGGGTCTCTTTAATGAAATATTCTTCCGAGATTCTCCTTATCTTTTTGCAGTAATTACACCCATTACCCCTCTCATTTTGTAAACCACAACATCCCTCATCTTCTCATCATCGCCCAGATTACAATCACAAAGGATGAATAAGAAGCCATCATCACCACCCACCTTCAGGTAAGCTTCACCCATATTTTGCTTCAAAGGTTTTCATTCTCTTCTCCATATCCTGGTATTCTTCCTTCTCGTTTGAGGGTTTTGCCATATCAAAATACCAAAATCCTTGCCCTAAAATACCAAAATACTCTTCTATGTTCTTATGCGTTCTGAATTTCCACTTTCTATGGATATAGTGTCTTGTGCATTTTGGGAAGAAAGCACGAGTTGCATTTTGGTAAGATTTTTAAATTTTAAAAAATAATATCAAAAAGGGTAAAAATGTAATTTTATAATGGATATAGTGTCTTGTGCAAGTTAATCCAAACATAATACAAGAGACACTAAACAATAGACACAATATCATGTACATCATTACCAAACACATTACAAAGACACTAGACACAATGTCCTAGTCACTAGTGTCACTGTCTCAATGTCCTTAGTGTCTTTGTGCTTAATGTCTCTACTACCAAACACACCCTTGAGGTCTTAGGTTCATTGATTCATATATGTTGTTCATGTATATTTTTGTATATTAATTTGACTAAATGATTTTTTATTTGATAATATACATTTTTTGTTTGTATTAATAATATTTTGTTTTATAAGGAAAAAAATCTTATTAATAACTTTTTGTTAAAAAATTTAGTTAGATGAATTTATAAAAAAAAGGACACCTTTTTTTAAGGGAAAAAATTGATAGGCAAATCTATCTATGCATCCAAAATTTGAAGGGTTAAAATATGATGAATTAAAGTTGATTGTCAACATGGGCTAGCTCGTCCCGTCTTCTTGTTTTGGGCTGACCTGTGAAGAATTAGAGCGGGTTGGCCCATATCCTACTTGAAACCCTAATAGTTACGTAACTCTAATAACATGGTCTTCGTATTTTCTTCATTGATTCCTCACCAATTGCGGCCGCTCTGTCATCCTTGCCTTTTTAAGCCTCAACTTCAACCTGTCAACTTCTTCACCACCATACTTCCAACATCAACCTAGATCTCGTCGCATTGGCTTGCTTGCAAGCCAGTCGTTGAGTTCACATCAAACTACTTGCATTCGACAGTTGTAAGTTAACTCCCTAGCCCTAATCTGTCACTTGTCTTTTACCATCCCAATTATCACGAGGTATGTTCCTCATTATTAAAAATTCAATTAGTTTAGAGGGGAAGAAGAGACCATTTGATTTGGATTATGAAACAAAAAAAAATCTACGATTTGATTTTTTTTTTATATATAATTTAAAAGGTTAAAAGTTGATCATTTTTTGAAAGCTACTCTTTTTAGCTTTAAAATTGAAATCATGTGTTTTTTTTTTAGATTGGGTTATATTTTAAAGTTTGACTAATTAATAAGTATACGAAAAGTGGGGGTTTTTTTTTTTTGTTGAAAATTAAAAAAGCTCAAACAAATGCACTCTAATATAGAAGGTATATATGTAATAAGAAATGAAGACACATTTTGAAGTTATCTTAATGTGAAGAAATCGTCAAAGAAAGTAATGTATCTATTGTAATCAATATGGTTTAACTCTTATAAGTATGCATTTAATATTTATTGTAATCTTTCTAAGTAGTTTATATTTGTTAGCTTTAATTTAATGTCCAGAAAATGTATTAGTCTTGTTGTTGATAGAATTAGAAAAATTTTATATGACTTACATGTTCAATGGCTAATGTATGTCGATATTGATCCTTAATGCGTCTTCATGTGTGAGACCTTTGTTAGTAAGGTTACATCTTACCTTCCATTTACAATTTTCTAGTGACTTAGTTTTGACTAAAATCAAACTACCCCTACTCAGTTTTATGATAATAGAAGGCTTTCTACTTTAAAAAAAAAAATAAATTGATACAACAGATGAAGTAAAAGGTAGTGCAAAACTTCAATATAAACTACCCCTGTCCAGGCTTGGCTTGGCTGCACAGATCAGAATAGTGTGAGTGTGTTGGTGAGACAAATGGGTGGATTGTAATTTTCAGAAAACAGTAAGGGTAAATAGGAAAAAATATATAAGCTCAGTGTTTTTAGTTTTTAGTTTTTAGTTTTTAGTTTGTAGGTGAGAGTGTGTCAGATTTTTTAGGGACACAATAGTACCAACAATATTACATATAAGTGGGTAAATGTTTTCCACTTTATGTTCTGAGATACTAACCAAACACCAGATATGGAGACGTGGATAATTAATGTATCTAGTGTCCAGTGTCTCAGATACTAAACCAAACACACCCTTAGAGTCCTTTATGAAGTAAGTTTTTAAGGTGAGCTTTCTAAGACAGGAAGTGCTATGGGTACATAGTACAGTATTTCTTCATCTATTTTTTATCCGTTCAAATATTGACAACTTTGATGAATATATTGACAAGTTGTAAACATAATTATCAAAGTTACCAACATTTAAATGAGGTAAAAAATGGATGGATTGTATTATGTACGTTTAATATTTTCCTTCTTCTAAAATTGTTAATTTTGGAAGTTCTTATAACTTCTAGAGTTCGTTTGGTTTAGATTTTGATAGAATTGCTTTTAAAATAATTGATATTAAAAGAATTGTGTTTAAAATAATTGAGGTAGAAAAAATTGATTTGTGTTTGGAAAAAATATTAAAAAAGTGGATTTGAGAGGGTTGTTGTGAGATAGTAAAAGTAAAAACTAATACTTTTAGCTTCCATTAGAATCAATTATTTTCAAAGTGATACACTTTTTCTATAAGTAAAAACACAAAACAAATACAATCATTTTTTTTCAACCCACTTTTTTTTTAACGCAACGCTATTTTCAACATAAACCAAACAGGCTGTAAACCATTACTTCTTTCTCGAAGGTTGTTTCGATAATTATGTCAAAACCACTTTGGGCAAACACCTCAAGTATAATGATACAACAGTATGTATTTGAGCACAGAAATGTGTAATGGTGCTTCTCCTTAAGCTATTTTATATGTGAAAGTTAATTCGCGGCTAAAATCTTTGTTGATAATTGGCAGCTGCGAATTCGAATTTGTAGCTAATTTCTTCCTTCTTAAATTTGTGATGGTTGCTAAATTGAGCATCTTATTAGGAAATTCCTTCTGACTTTTGGTTTTGATTTACTATTAATCTTCTCATTTGAATGAGATTTTATCAATTTTACTTAAGATAGTGAATTAATTTTTACTAAGGGTGAGTTTAGTATTGTTGTTACTTTTTAAAAGTTACTTTATCATTTTTATCTTTTCCAAAGTTACTTTTCAGAAATTGTAACATGTATGTTTGATAAAATAAAAATTAATTTTAATAAGCACAAGTTGCAATAATAGTATTTGATAAATATTGTTTTTAAAATTTAAAACGGCTATAATAGGCCTAAATTATTGTAGAAAATAATATTTTTAAAAAATCTAAGGAGAGAGAGTTTAAAAATTGATAGTTATATTAACTAAGGATAAATCTTGATATTTATTAATAGATGGTGTTATATTAGACTCTTCAATTTTAAAAAGCACAAATTAATTTTAAAAAGTATTTCCATATGTGCTTTTAAAAACACACATATCTTTTAAAAGCTGAATAAAAGAACAAACAGTTAAATATTTTGATTTACCAAACATAAAAATGTTAACTTATATTTTTAAAAAACACAAACACCTCTCCAATAATCAATATTAAACCCACTCTAAGGTCATATTTGATTGTAATAGTCTTGCTTATTTATTTTATATGCTCGGACACTTATTCAATCATTAGTTGATTCAATCAAATTTTTTTATAAACTGTATTGATTTATTATTATTCATAAAAAATATATATTATGCCTTAGAAATTTATCACTTCTTCTTGATTCTCAAGGATTCTGGATCTAGTGACCAAACATATGTACACTTTTGACGATGTGGCATCAATGATGTTAAAGTGTCTTATTTTTATTTCAATTTGGTAGGTCATGTATGTTTTGTTTTAATTTGAACTTAGTCCTCTACAATTTATTTCAATTTCAATTTTGATCTTTTACGTTTCGAAATACTGAGGAAACAATTTCAAATCAAAATAAAATATACATTCTCAAAACTAAAATTGAAATAAATAGGGGATCAAATTTAAATCAAAGACAAGTTAACACCTTTAATGCCACATTAGTAACTTCTATTATTGTGAGAAACGAAAACTGGACAAAAGACCTAAGTGTAGACATTTTGTAATACAATAATGCTACGTGTACATCATAAATGCGTCTAATAAATATCCAACGTGTGCTATACATTATATGAGATGTGTGTTATACGTATGTATGCTATATAAATAGCACACATCTCATATCATGTATAACACACGTTAGATACTTGTTGGACGTATTTCTGTTGTACGATAAACATTATTTTCTATAACATGCAATACCGAAAAAAAAAAGTAAAACGTAGAGGACCAAATTCATCATCCAAGAATAGCTAGAGCCGTAGAGGACAGCTGAGCCTCGTTGAAGAGAAGGGGGTGATGGCCCCCTAATTTTTTTATTTTCTTTTAAAAATAATCTTAATTTTTCATTTTGGCTCCCTCTTAATATTTTTATTTGTAGAGTTTTATAAATTTTATATTTAATTAATAATTGTTCACATACTATAAAAAGACAACATGTTATGTATAAGTTACTTAATTTTTTTATTTTGATAATAAAATATTGAATGAACAATTATTTTAATCCTAATATTTTTAATTTAATACCAATTTAATTTTAAGATTTTCAATTTTTACATTAATTTAATCATCTCATAAAAATAAATATCCAATAAAATAATTATATCAATATTAAAATATTAATTAGAACTTGAATAATTTTTTCCTCTCTTGAAATAACATCGTAGTAGCTCTGCCCTATAGGACTAAAATAATAGTTTTATCATTTTTTCCCTCAATAGTACTGTATATCGTACAACACGTCCAACGAACATCCAACGTGTGCTATATATAAGACGTAATGTGTGCTATATGTACAACACATATACGTATAGCACACATTACGTCTTATATATAGCACACGTTGGATACTTGTTGAATGTATTTCTATTGTACAACAAACATTTTTGTTTTTTCCCTTGCACTTTTAATGGAACCAAAACTAACTCTTTGAGAACTTGAAAGGTTGTTGGCTAAGATGGAAAGGGAAGCTTCACCCAAGATGGAAACGGAAACCGAACCAACACCTCTTGAGGTATCTATGAAGGAGAGAGGAATTGAATTTAGAGAAAGATTGACTGATGATGAAATAAAGGAAGATTTGCTTAAGTTAAAGGTCCTTACCCTTCAAGCTGAAATGGATGGTCAATTCATTAAAGGTTTCGAGAAAGCTCTTGCTCAAGCTAAGTTTTTATTTCCCCACTTGGACTTGAGCTCGATAGGACCCTCCAAGGTTGTTAAGGGAGATCGATTGGAAGATGATGTTAATAAGTAAGATCAAATGTATAAGGCTGGTCCATTAAAATATTGTACTTAGATCATAAATGCTGAGGTTGTGTTTGCTTTTGAAAAATTGAGGTTTTTGATTCGTTATTTTCCTTTTGGACAACTTATTTTGATGTCATAGTGATGATAGTGAGGTTTAAATTTATGACATCATGCTATCGATTTGAATCTTTCACCCTTGGATTTTTTTAGTGGGCTTCCTAATCAATATTTTGATTAAACATTTGTTCGACTATTTCTTGATATGTTTCTTTTTATTGAAAGCTTTTTAGAAATTTTCATATATGAGGTGGCTGACATTTCAGTTATTCAAAGAGCGAGAGATAAAATTTTGGGGTCAATTTTGTTAAAAGAAAATTATTGTTTATAACTTCTTACCCGGAATAGTGTATCCACATGTCCACAATTTTATAAAAAAGAATAAAATCTGATATAATATTATGGTAAATTAACGGTAATGTTTATTTTATAACAAATATACATCTAACTAGTATTCAACGTGTACTATATATAATACGTAATATGTGTCATACGTACGTGTGTAAAGAGTTTTAGCAGAAGCAAGGAGAAGAAGATGAACAGAAGCTAGGGTAAGGAAGAAGGAAGAAGATGGAGAATTGGATATGAGCAAAACTAAACAATCACTTCATATTATTGGATTTTTGTTACCCTACAAAATAGAGAAGGGCCCAAATATATAGGCAAGCCCAACAAAAGAAACAAAAACCCAGAAAAGAAACCAAAAGAAGATACACAAACATAAAAACTTATCCATTATCTAAAGTACTAGAAATACTATTACTCTTTTCATCCCCCTCAAACTGAAGTCATTTTTAGAAATGACTCTAAGTATGTGTGTACATTTATCAAAGGTAAAGGTTTTGTTAAAATATCTATAACTTGAGAAGAAGAGAGAACATGAACAACAAATAAACTCTTTGCAGTAACCCGTTTCCGAATAAAATTCAAGTCCACTTTCAAAATGTTTGGTGCAGTTATGCAATATCGGATTAGCTGTAAGAAGAACTGTACTCAAATTATCGCAAAATATTGTAGCCTGAATAGTATATTCCAAGTGAAGGTCTTTGCAAAGTTTTTCAGCCAAAGTATTTATATTTCTATATCCTACTGTTCGTGGGGCTAGTGAGAGAAAGAGAAACGGGTAATACGTCGAGAAAATGGTGTCAAAACGCATAGCTTTAAAGGTCTACAAGATGTAGGGATTTTAGATATGCTTTGCCAACATGATTTATGGTGTTTTAATTTTCAGAAACTGCACAATGCACAACTCCTAAAATACTTCTTGAAACGCTCTGAGCTTGTTGAGAATACTCCAATTGATTTGAGTCTTGAGACTTAATCATACTCAGAAGTCAGCTTCTGAGTGTGAGGCCATCCTTCTTAGTGAAGGTCCTTATGAGAACATGTCTTCTAAAATGATGATGTCTTCTAAGAAACAAAATTTTTATTGCCTTCTGAGAGCATTTTTGTTATCTCTTCTGAAGTGCATTTTCACCTTACTTCAGAGACACCTTAAGTATTCTTCTGAGCTTTAGATTTATCTTGAATTTTGAGGCTACTTGATGCATCTTCTAAGTCTAAGTTGGAATATTATTATTCTTATATTAAAATTTTTTGAGTAAACAATTGGCACGCATAATAGCTTTAATCAATCAAAAGTTTTATCTTATGACTTAGGATTGTTATCATTAAAGCAACTAATTGCTTCTGAGTAATTTTTAAAATTTAAGAACTCAAGGTTCAAGAGTTTAGCACAAGAACGTACATGAATAGATTCAAACCCAACCTCGTTGTCATCAATATAACAAAAAAGAAGTTGTTCAATACTAAAAATAAAGAGTAAAAGATCTCAAGTTATCAAAATATCACATAAACTCGGGAAGTATAATCCAAGTCCCATATGTTGAATACACCAACCTTGAAATTTGATCAAACATCATCTTCCAATCGATCTCCTTTAATAACTTTGAAGGGTCCCATTGAGCTGAAGTCCAAGTGAGGATATAGGAATTTAATTTGAGCAAGAGCTTTATCAAAACCTTTAACAAAATTATTTTTAGATTCGGCTTGAAGGGTAAGGATTTTTAATCTTAGCTTTTGAACCTCGCTCAATTCTCTACCTTGGCTTTCGAACTCCTCCAACAACCTTAAAAATTCTGTAGTTATTTTTGGTGCCATTAAGACTGCAACGAAAAATAAATAAGAACTTGATAATCTTACAAAAGGTAATAACATTAGATAGAGTTTGGTTGAGAAGAGTCAAAATTCTTAAAGCATCTCCAAATAGAGTCATAATATTAACCCTCCACCTACCACATCTATAAGCTTACGTTTATTAGAATATTTTAGACAAAAGAGTTTGATTTACAATAAATATCCCCTAAAACACAACTAACATATTATACACAAAATATAATATATAATATATATTAAATAATATAATATAATATACATAATATTTTGATTGTTTTTGTTGAAATTTTACTGTATACCTAACAATACCGTATATAGCAATATAGAAATAAGAGTAAATACCCAAATCCGTCCCCGAATTTTTTTCGATGCCCACTTCCGCCCTTGATTAAATTTTATTAGTCTCGCAGTCCCTGAACTTGAATTCCGTGAGACATATCAATCCCTCCGTTAACTCCCCCGTTAATGAGTGACGGAGTAGTCCTACGTGGACCGTTAGTACTTTGTCCTACGTGGACGTTAAGTGACACGTGTACAATAGAGTTTCTAATAGGGGACAAATCAGTCCCTGAAATTTCTAATAGGGGACAAATCAGTCCCGGGAGTTTCTAATAGGGACAAATCAGTCCCTAACCCTTGAACCAAAACGGTATCGTTTTGCAAATCTTCAATTACCTTCTTCTTTCTTTCCCATTTGAAATTACAGACCCCCACAGTCGTACCTCCATCCTCTTCTTCCTCCTTGAATCTTCTTTTTCAACCTCTATTGAAACACCTCCTTAAAATGGAATCTTGAAGTTGGGTAGCTGCTATGATGGTCTAACAATGGAATCTTGAGGTTGAAAGAGGTGTTTCAATGGAGGTTACAAGGGGGAGACAAGAAAATAGAGGACAGAAGAGAGGAAGTGGCGGTGCTAGTGTGATGATGAAGGCTTAAAGAGGTGTTTTAATGGAGGTTGAGGGAGAAGAACCAAGGACAAAGAAGAGGATGGAGGGGCGGCTGTGGGGTCTGCAATGAGAGTTTAGAGTTTCAAATGGGAAAGAAAGAAGAAGGTAATAGAAGATTTGTAAAATGACATCGTTTTGGTTCAAGGTTAGGGACTGATTCGTCCCCTATTAGAAACTTCGGGACTGATTTGTCCCCTGTTAGAAACTCCATTGCACACGTGTCACTTAACGTCCACGTAGGACAAAGTTAAAAGTCCACGTAGGACTACTCTGTCACTCATTAACGGGGGAGTTGACGGAGGGACGAATATGTCTCACGGAATTCAAGTTCATCAGGGACTGTGGACCTAATAAAATTTGATTAGGGACGAAAGTGGACACTGAAAAAATTCAGGGACGGATTTGGGTGTTTACTCTAGAAATAATGTATTCAATGACATTTCAGGACACAAAATTTATTTATTTTATGCACATCTAAAAAGTTATGACATGAGGAATAGGGACTGATTTAAGTTTTTTTAAAATCACATGGACTCAATTGAAAATTTTTAAACTAAAGAGATTTTTTTTTTTGATAATTCGAGTACTTCATTGAAACATTACAGTACTGCAATACATTATAGTACTGCATTTTAGCATTACATCAAGAAGCTACACACCAAAACTCACACCAACACCTAATTGCAAAGCCCTATCACCATCTATCCACACACTAGGGGCTCAACACGATTTGTACATAATCACTATATAATTTGGCCACCCAAGTTTTAGAACCCTCTGGCCTCATTAAAAAACCTCCTAGCCTATAAAACTACTAACCTAATGAGGAAAAAGAGTAATAGTGAGTAATAAAACAGTGGGATCCAAGCATACATAACGAAATATAACAAAAAGCAGACGAGCCCCAAAAAAATACAAAAAAGAGCATCATCAACCTCACATGATAAAAATGACAGTCTCATGTTGAAATCCCCACCAATTCTATACCCTCAATCCTGCCTAACATTGTGATATACCAATGACACCCCTTATTCCCTTCATTTAAACCTTATGTCACCAATCATACATTTAGGGGTCTTCTTTAACTCACCTTCCCGAACACACTATCCACACCCTTCAACACTCAAGGCTTTCAAAAGCATATTCTCCTTTAGCATGGTCACTCATTAAGCATGGTTACAAGCTTAGCATTTCACACAAAACGTTTAGAAGCTCCAAGTCACTATTTCATCCCCACTTCAAAAGAAAAGACCTCACTATAGCAGCCACCAAATCGCCTTTCTGTCCTGATATTTATCCTTCATGTGATTCCACCATGGCCACCATCTCTTAATCAACTTAGGATTAAAGTAAATCCTCAACTCTCCAAATCTTTGGATCACACCCTTGAAAAAATTCCTAGCAAATCTATTTTCCCAACTAGCCACCACTTTTTCAGAGCTCAAGTCTACGAGCCATTTATTATTGCAAAGAATCAGCAAACTGCTTATTTCACAGCCAATAACCTCCACTGCCAAAAGAATGGCTTTGTCCAAGCCTTTAACCATAGCCGCTTGGATAGAGCTTTCATGCATGTAATCGATGAAACAAACCTGCTCCCTTGCCATATTATCAATAATTATTCCACCCACAGCATAACAGTTCTTGGCTGGAACAAATTCCACAAAGAAACATAGACCATTTTGAAATATTTGAAAATCCGGTCTAAACAGATCAGTTGTTGGCATAACACCTTACCTTTTAGCCTTTTAGCACACTCGGAATCCAAGCATTTTTCTTTGATGCTGGACTTTGAGCTATATACCAACTCAGGGTCAGGGATACTCAGATTCCATTTATGAAGAGCCCAAGTTCTCCATTTATATTTTATCACAAACAGAGCTTCCTCTAAACTTTTTTATTCTCAAAAATTACTTGATTTCTAGTGCTCCAAATAACCCATGAGACAATAAAAAAAAGGTTCATCCACAGCTTTGCTTTAACCCCTCCAAGCTCCTTACAAGACCAAGCCAGCCAATGATTTTTAAAATCACCATTACACACCAAACTCATCCCTCTCCAACCAAAACATATGCACCACACTTCCCAAGAAAATGGACACCACAACATTAGATGATCCAAATTCTCACTATACCTTTTACATAAGAGACACAAAGTTTGATCACCTGCAATAATGCCCCTCCTAGCAAGTGATTCTTTAACTTTTAGTTTCCCAAGGAGAGCAAACCAAACCACCAACTCCTCTCTAGGGTGAGCCCACCCTTTCCACAAGTTCTCAAAGATATTATTAACCGATACTGCCCGTGATTCATCCATACCCAATTCTCTCACAAAAGCTCGCACAGTAAAGAGGCCATTTTGGGCATAATTCCATATCACTTTATCCTCTGTTTCCTTGTTCAAAATAACTTGGGCTAGAATAACTTGCAACTCCATAAATAATTGTGATTCCCACTCCCATAACCTTCTCCTCCAGGATAGGGTCCACACCCACTCATTACCATTCCAGAAACCAACATCTGCCACAACACATTCCTTTTGTGAGGATATCATGTATAATCTGGGGAACATAACATCAAGGGAGTGGCTGCCCACCCATTTATCTAACCAAAATCTAGTTTTCGCAACATCTCCCACCATCCACCACCAACCTCCATTTACAATCTTCTCAACCCTCCTATCAATCTTCTTAACACAACAAATACCACTCCAAGTGCTACTCCCTTTCACCTCTTTAAATTGTTCCGTATTTTTATTACTCATCAGTCCATATACAAGAGCGCCAGCATTTTTATGTAGGTTGATACAACGCAACGCTTCCACATAGGTTGATCTTCTTGGGTGAACCGCCACCACCATTTATACAAGAGCGCAACATTTTTATGTAGGATATTCCCAACCCCAAGCCCACCTAGCTCTTTTGGTTTCTGAATGGTATTCCATGCCACCATAGCCAACCCTCTCTTTTTTGTATCTCCACTCCAAAAGAACCTTGATTGAATTGAGATAATTTTTTTCGCAACCGATTTAGGCATGTTAAAGATACCTAAATAATACATCGGGAGACTGTTAAGAACACTCTTAATAAGCACAACTCTGCCCGCCTGGGATATCACTTTGGCCTTCCATGACTTTAACTTGTTTTCTATTTTCTCAATAACAGGCTTCCATGTTCCCACATGCTTTGGATTAGCTCCAAGAGGGATCCCCAGGTATTTTATTGGAAGCCCCATCTCCTTACAGCCGAAATTCGAAACAGCAGCCTCTCTCTTCATTGCATCACCACCAAACGTAATAATAGCCGATTTCTGCAAGTTAATTTTCAGTCCCGACATCACCCCAAAGCATAATAAAATTCTTCTATAATTCCTAATAGTATCCCCCTCAAGTGGGGAAAATAATATAGCATCATCGGCAAACTGGAGGTGTGAAAGACTCACACGATCCATCCCTACTTCCAACCCTTTAACGAAACCCAACTCTTTTGCCCTTTTAAGCATCCCGTTAAGGACCTCAGCTACCAGCAGGAAAAGAAAAGGAGAGAGGGGATCCCCTTGCCTTAGACCTCGTTCAAGGTCAAAAGGTTTTGTAGGGCAGCCATTTACCAGTATCGACATAGAAGAAGAATACAAACAGGAAAGAACCCATGAACGCCACCTACACCCAAATCCCATTGTTGTCAGGACTTGCTCCACAAAGCACCATCTAACCGAGTCGTATGCCTTTTTGAAATCCAGTTTCAGAATAGCACCCTCCTTTTTTGATTTCCGCAGCCAATGGACAACTTCATTGGCAATGAGGACCCCATCTAGAATTTGTCTACCCCCAACAAAGGTAGTTTGCGTTTCCCCTACTAGCTTAGGCATCACCTTCTTTAGCCTTTCAGTCATAACTTTTGAAATTATTTTGTAAAAGCACCCCACCATGCTAATAGGTCGGAAGTCTTCAATTTGATCTGAACCCTTCACCTTACGACATAACGTTACCCAAGTAACATTCAATGTCTTTGGCATTACACCTGTATTGAAGAAATCCATCACAATAGAGCAAAATTCATCCCCACAATTTCCCACATACTTCTAATAAACCTCAAATTGAAACCATCAGGTCCTGGGGCCTTTGATGGGGCACACGACCACACCGCCGTTTTAATCTCCTCTTTAGATGGGATAATCTCAAGCTCATCTACTCCATGGCTGCTCAGACAAGCAACCATCGATCCTGGGAAGAACAAGTTAGGTTGCACTGGTTGGGAGTAAAGTTTCTTAAAGAAACTTCTTATTTCTGACTTCACCCTTCCTTGTTCACGTACCAAAACATCCCCCACTTTGATAGAGGAAATCACCTTCATCTTTTTCTTCATATTAGCCAGAAGGTGAAAATACCAAGGTTCTGAGAACCGGACCGGACATTGAACCGGTCAAAGGAAAGGTTCAGAGGTTTAAAGGTTTAACCGGTTTAACCGGAGGTTTAACCGGGAGTTCAAAATTAAACATAATAAAATATTAGAATTCAAAATTTGGAATAATAAAATATAAAAAAATGCAGTATCTTTTTTTTTTGTGAGTGAAAAAAATGCAGTATCTAATTTTCTTAATAATTTAAAAAAATAAAAAACAAAATGTTAGAAATAAAAGGCATTAGTTTTGTTTTTATTCTTTTTAGTTAAGGCCCAAAACATTTTTTGGTGTTGTTCCTGAGCTTGCTAAGACCGATTTTATTAATTCGTTGTTTTAAACCTAGTTGACCTACCTATCTTTAACCTAGCCGCCACTTTCTAATTTCTTCTTCACTTTACTCTCTCTTCACTCCATCTCAATGTTCTTTCCTCTTCTCCATTATTCTTGGTTCTTTCTTTATGTTTTGAATCTCTTCAAGTCATTTCTCTGTTGCTCGGTGCTGTTATGGCTGGCGGGGCTGGTGGGTGGTGGTGATCGAGCTTGGTGCCGGTGCTGGCCGCCGGTGAGTGCGATTGGTGAGTTGTAAGGAAGAGATCGAGAAAGAGGCATGAGACAGTGATTGATGAATCTGAGTTTTTGTTTTTTTTTTTCTCTTTCCCTTTTTTCTTAAAACAGTGTCATTCATGGCACTTACTCAAAATGCTCAAACCGTGGGCCGCCGGTTTTCAACCGGTTGGCCGGTTAACCGGCGGTTCATGGCGGTTCTATTCCGGGTCATACTCCAACGGGTTTTAGATTGAAAACGGACAACGGTTCACGGCCCAACTGGTCCGATCGGCCGGTCCGGTCCGGTTTTCAGAACCATGGAAAATACCTTGAGTTCCTGTCTACATCATTTGCAAATTTATCCTTTGCCATTTGTCTCCAATATGATCCCTTCTTCTCATACCACTCATCAAGCTGCCTTGTAAGGCCAACCTTCCTATTCTGAAGGCAACATGAGGATGGCTCCACATCCAAGGAAGACTCCACTCCCGCAAGCTCACCTTCCAGCCTTTTAATATTATTATCAATATTACCAAATATTGTTTAATTCCATCTTCTGATAGGACATTTGATCTCCCTAAACTTTGCATACCCTTTAACATTGACTAGAGACTTCCATTCTTCAGTCACAAATTTTTTAAAATCCGGATGCAACAACCACTAATGCTGTATGGTCCGATCTAGAGCACGCCATAGACTCTATACACATCTCTGGGTATTGCGCTAGCCATTCATTATGGCAGAACACCCTATCAATTCTACTACACACACCCCCTCTCCTCCAAGTAAATTTTCTGTCAGTTAATGGGAGCTCCAGTAGGCCCATGCCTTCCACCCATTCCCTAAAGTCTTCCATACACCCTGAATTTCCCCTGCCACTGCTCCTCTCTTCAACATTTAACACTTCATTGAAGTCCCCCATGATTAGCAAGGGAACCCCTAAGTCTTTTAGCATATTTAAGAGCTCCTCCCAAATTTTTTTCTTACTAACTCTATCATGATTCCCATACACCACCCCAACAGCACACATAAAACCATTCTCCTTCAGCATTCCTTTTACAATAATCCATCTACCCCCTTTAAAGACCTCCTCGTTACAGAAAAGATCTTGTTCCCATATAAGGAGTAACCCTCCACTACGCCCAGAAGATTGGACAGAGCTCCAATTGTAATTATTACCCCCCCATACCCTTTGTACAACACCCTCATCCACTTTCTCCATCATGGTTTCAACCAACCCCACAATATTTATGCCTTTCTCTGCAATTAGCTTCTTAACAACACCTACCTTCCCAGCCCCCCTCATACCTCTAATATTCCAAACAAGACACTTCATTAAGTAGATATTCTAACACCAAGAAAAGACGCAGAAGACACTCACATGGCAGAGTCACCATTGGTGCCCTCCTTACTAGATTGGCTAATCTTTGTCTTTTCAGACCCATTCAGAGTCCTTTTACCTTTCAACTTCCTTGCTTCCAGTTCCTCCTTGAAGAGGACACTCAACGCCATACCTTCGTCATCAGCTGAAATGCCTAACTCCTTACTCAGATTCCAAATAGAGTTAGCTTCCTCCATAGCAGAATCAGCAAAAGGGACCTCCGATTGAAAGCTTCGACTCATCCCAGGAGACATTGACATATCTTCCACTTCATAAATCTTCTTACTAATGGTCCGAATCCCAGAAGAGATCCCTCTCTTCTTCTTCCAGCAATGGCTATGGACTCCCTTCCTAGATCCAGCAATACTTTTCACGCTTCTCATGCTACACATAAGCTTCACACTCTTACTGCCCTTATTTCCCTTACCTCCCAACGTGGCCCCCCTCTGTTTCTTAGGCCCAAGACCATTACAAGAGAGGGTCCTAGCACCACTGGGCCCAAAACCTGGAGGGTGATCAAATCCTGGGGGAGGATCCAAAAAGGCTTCTAGCCCGTCTCTAAGATGAGAATGGGCTTCATAGATTACATCCTCAGTTCTACGGTCATCACTGATGGTTTGAGTCCTTGCCACAGACTCCAAAGATTGTTGGGCCACCCTCATTGATGAATGCCCCGCAGAATCCGAGGATACATTATCATTTAAGGAGAGAACACCCTCATTCACAGGCACATTGGAACTATCATCCACTTTATGAGGCGTTTTCATGCATGCATGCACGAATTTCTTTTTGTCTTCCAAAGAAAGGACCAAAGTGCCCCTGTCTTCCACCATGCGCCCCGCTCCTACCCCAAGATAATCAGATGCAGTCCTCTGCAACTCTCCAACTTCCTCTCCCACTTTCACTGTCTCAACATGCACATCCTCAGAGGATTCTGAATCCGAGTCTGACTCATTAGGTGATACTGACCGCTGATTTCTCTTGCTCCTGTCCTCCACCCGCCACATAGCCACTTGCTCAGTACCAACCTCTGAAACAAAAACGTTATATGGCTTATTCCCAATAGTTAACAGCACCCAATCATGGATCGCATGGATAAAGTAGGAGTCAATCAGTACTCTAGCATGGCTGAAATCCCTTCCTTCCTCAGAAAGTTTATCCATGAGTATCACATCCCCCCGTAGGTTTGCGATTTTCTAAAGTTGCTTTTGCACCATGCATGAGGAGGGATTCCAATAATCTCCAACCATATTCTTCTAGTTTTACATACTTCCGCAACCGACCACGGCCTTACATCCGAGAAGAAAGGTTCAAAGAATTCTAGCCCCTCACCGAGCCCTGCTTCTCTATCCTCCACTGACTCAAACGTAATCACGACCTCTCTCATACCCATTCTCCTGATATTAGAGATAGAAAGCCAAGACGGCATCAACCTCTCCCTAACCGCATCAACATTTATAGGGATAGAGGATTCACATACAATGCTCCTTTTCATTTGCTCCACAAAAGAATCGCAAACATCTCCCCTGACAATGAGATTATCATGTGATTGTTCTTCATGCATCCACCACCCATTCCTTCCCCCCTCCCGTGCGCAATCTACGTCCTCATTAACCAGAGCATCCCTGAAAGTCTTTGATTTGACCACTCTGGGCTTGAAGTCTTTAGCCGCCTTCAGGATGTGCGGAGCTAGCTCAGGAAATTTTTTAACTTGCGTATCCCTCCCCCCAGCCCATTTCAAGCCTTCAATCTTCAAGTTGTCTAACCTTCTCTGGTTTACCTCTTCCCATTCCTTACCGTCAACCTTCCTTCTTTTAAACTTTGACAAGCTTACTTGAATAGGAGACCCATTGCAATATTTCCCATCCAACCTTCTAACAGCTTCTTTAGCTTGAGACAGGTCCACATATCTCACAAAGGCAAAAGGGCACTTCCAGTCCCTCCTACGCTTCCTATAAAAATTAACCTAATATATATAATTTTCCTATAAAAATTGGTCTGATTTCTATGGCTAACAAGGATATTACACTCTTTTTTAGCATCAAATAAAAGCTAACAAATATACACTACTAAGAGTTATTACAACAAATATTCAATGCCTACTTACGATGATTAAATCACATTGATTACAATGGATATATGCTACTTTCTTTGACTAATTCTGTACATCAAAACAAATAAAACTAAATATATAATTCTTCATTTCTTTGTATTTTCGTTTCTTTTTAGTTGATTATGAGTATTAGGTGTGTTTGTTTTAGTTTTTTCCCCAAAAAGGCATGATTTGTTTTCAACAGAAAACAATCATCATATGCTAAGATAAATTAAAAAAAAAATCAAAATCTCAAAAAACAATACTTATATTTTAAAAGAAACTAAAAAGAGTAGCTTATGAAAAAAAAGTCAATTTTCAGCCTTTTTAATTATATATAAATAAGAAGTTTAGCTGTTTGGTCATTTTTTTCCTTTCTGGAATCCAAAACAAACATAACCTTATTCTCCTATAAACTAATTGGTGTTTCAATGAAGAGCATACCTTGTGGTGCTTGGGAAGCCAACAAACAAGTGAAAAATTATGAGAGAGGGGAGTTTTTAATCCGTGAATGTAGATTATTTTGTGCGAGTTCAACAAGCGACTTTAATATAAGGGTATTTAGGCAGATTTAGGAAGTATATCGATTGGAGAAAGAAGTTGAAGGCTATTTTATCTGCATAAGAAGGTTAGGAGCGGCGGCGCAACAGGAGAGGAATCACATAAAACTATATATTGAACATTGATATTGTTATTAGGGTTTTGGGGGTGCCGATGCGCCAACCCGCTCTATGATCCATCACAGATCAACTCATAATGAGACTAGACGGGCCAAATAAATTTGCTAATATGAGATATGTGCATATTGTAACCTACCATATTTTTTAATGTTGGGCTTAGGCCCCGTTTGTTTACTAAAAAAAATATTTTGAATGTTTGATAGAATTGGCTAAAAAAATAAAAATAGAAAAAAAAATCTTTTTGATAAATTCACCCATATAAAATTTAGAAAGTAGCATGTAATAATCTTTTTACTCTAAAACAACAAAATATTATTAGTACAACCTAGAAAAGCCATTGATTATCGAATACATGGTTAAATCAATACATCAAAATATGCATGAATAACATATATGAACAAAAGAACCAAAGGCCTCAAATATTGACAATGTTAACACAACATAATAAGGAAAATATGAATAAGATTATGCTAGCTTCCATAAAACAAAATAGTTGCAAGTTAACATGAAGAAGTCACTACTACAAGGAGCCTCGCTACAAACAAACCAATTTGTTCAAAATAATCCTTGTTAGAATGTCTTGTACTCTTTTTGTTTCAATGTAATTTTTTATACTTTTTGAGGATTTAAAATATCTTCTCATTTACAATTGAAAGTGTATGTGTGCACGAGAAGGGGGGGTTGAATCGTGCAAGTTTTGAAAATTACCTTTTAAAACTTTTACTTAGAAAGTTGTTTTTACTCAGAAGGTGGATTTAAGAGCTTGCAGCGGAAATAGCTTTCTGAGAGGATTAAGTTTCTGAGAACTTAGTCTTTCTGAGAAAGTTCCTATCTGAGAAGTCTTAAGAAATGACTTTGAGTTATAATCTTTTAAACGCTCTTGATTTTAATCAGTAATGTTTTCACAAGACCTCTTAATTAAAACCGTGGTTGAGTTTTTCTCAAAGCTTTATGCAATTAAAGAGTAAGAGAGAAAAGCTTAACACAAAGAGTTTTATACTGGTTCGGTTATAACCAACCTACTCCAGTCCTCAACCTTCAGTTGAGAGTTCTTAGATATTCTTTTTAATGTGCCTTCTCAGACAACACTGCCTTTACCAAGTAAAGGACTTCCACCACTTCACAACCCGAAGTGGATTTCCTTGCTCACACTAGAGGACTTCCTTGCCTTAAACACTTAAGGACTTCCTTGCCTCACAACAGAGGACTTCCTTGCCTTAATCATTAAGGACTTTGAACTTTGCCTCAAACACTAGAGGACTTAAACTTGCCTTCACACAAAGAAGGACTTAGCGTTTTTCGAAGGTTTGATTTGATCGAAAAATAACTACCAAGACTAAGTTACAAACCTAGTTTTACACTTAGTAGACTTCTAGAATTAACTTACAAATGTAAGAATTTACACCAATTCAGAACTAGAAGAGTTTGCAAAGTTAGAGAAACAATTTCGTAAAAATTGTCTTTCTGAGAAAGTTCTAAGTTTTCGCAAAATGATTTTCAATTCAACAGAGTTTTAGCACGTTTAATCAAGATTTTTAGCGCAAGAGTTTCGTCACATTGCTCTGGAATTGAACTCATATATATAGGCATCAAAGAGCCGCGAAATTAGAAGCTTTCACTTTGCTTATGTGGCTGTGTCCTTTTCAGAACGGCTCCCTGCTACAGTCAGCGCAAAATGAGGAACTTTTCAGAACTGCACAGTGCGCGTGTTCCCACTTCCTTGGCTAGTTGTAGCGAGCTTTCTGAGACTTTTTGTGCTTCCTTGAGTTCAGACACTTGGTTGCTTCTGAGTCCAACCTTCTAAGAGTTGTACGGACTTCTGAGGCAAACCTTCTGAGGGAAGACCCTTCTGAGAACTACTGGTCGCAAGGTCTTCTGAGACCTTTCTGAGGCGACAATGTTTTTTCCTCAGAAACATGTTTTCACCTTCAGCGCTTCTGAGACATCCTTTCTGATATCTTTGGCGCTATGATTTTATCAATTGATTTCAAGGCTACTTGATGTTTTGTCTTGGTCTTTGCTCATGGCATTGCAATAATTTATAGCTTTCTGAGACACTTAGCGCACATATTAGCAAAACCTTAAGTAAAATTTTATACTTATGGCTTACCTTGTTATCATTAAAACTTTCATAACTCTAAGAGAATTATGCTTAATTCTCTCAGAAGGGTTCTGGAGCTTACAATCTCCCCCTTTTTGATGATAACAACTTAAGTCTTAAGATAATAATTTTGCTTAAGTTCAGAAGTGTTTCTGAGTCAGTTCATAACTTATTCAGAATTCACTTTTGCTTTCTTAGAAACTAATTTAGCTTTCTGAGAGAAGGCTTCGTTATTTTCTTAGAAGGCTGAGATAATCAACAGTTCAAGTATGCAATGTATGATTACTGTTTGAGATTATCAATTACATAGCATGTATTTCATGATAAATGTATGTATGAGATTCAGAAATACCAAGCTAAGTAAATCAAGAGATGCCAAAAAAAATATAATAAAAGATAAGCATAAAATAGGTAAAATATGAGATGCCAAAATAATGATTTTTCATTTATGGTTTTGTAAAGATACAAAATATTTGGCTCCCCCTAAGTTGTTGCTCCCCCTAAGTTCTAGTCTAGTGTTTACGATAGCCAATGTACAAAAATTTTATCATTTCATCTACTCCCCCTTTGTTACATCAAAAAGGGTGGCTAAGATTTAAACGCCATCAGTGACTTAGAACTACTGCTTTCTGGCAATGTAGCGTAGCAGCTGGCATATCTCCATGAGAATCTCGCTCTGAGTCGCATTCTGAGCGCATTCTGGAGGGAGTTCAGAGGCAGTGGAAGGCTGTTGAGAAGATGATGGTTGAGATGAAGGGGGACGAGAGACTTCAGGCTCAAGTACTTCATCGATTATATCCCTTGTTTGATATTCAGGAGGTTCTTCTTCTTGGACAGCTTTACCTTCAATAGCAGCAAGTTCAATGGAGGGCTGCCTTTGAGTTTCCTCAGAAACTAGAGCAAGATCTAGATCAGAGGGTTGCCTAGCTGATGGTTGCTCCATAGCACCAGAAGTCTGAGCATCGTCGGAGAGGTTGAAGGTTGATATGTGGCTATGTATGGCTTCAATGCACTTCAACTTCTCAGTTCGACCAAAGAAAGGCCGAAATTGCACAGAAGGTGGGGTGACTACCATCCTTCCCAGCTGAAAGCCGGAACCAATCATTGAGTCCGTTATCGAGAAAGTGGGACCTTGTTGATCAAAGGATGTAGGAGGAACCTCTGTTATATCTTGAGGAGGAACCTCTGGTTCCTTCTGAGAGTCCTTCTCAGATTGAGTTCCTTCTAGGGAACTGTGGACAACAAATGCCTCAACTACTGCAACTCCGGCAGCCATGGTAGCGTCAGCGCCCACCTCTGAGCTGAGCCCAGTGCTGGTGGTCCCTGGCACTACGACATGTGTTGAGACATGAGTTTCCTCATGTTCCAAAGGGATCTCAGTAAAGAGGAGACCAACCTCAGAAGTTGGTTCAATTAAGGCTTCCTCATGCTGTAGTTGTTGTTGTGGTTGCATCGGAGCGGTTTCTGGAGTCTCAGAAGGTTGATCCAGTGCCTTCTGGACGTCAAGCATCGTTTGAGCCAATGACTCAGCATTCACAGTGGCAACTTCAGTTGTGGTTGCCTCAGAAAGTTCCACCATAGAAACCTCAGATGGCTTCTTCTGGGGCTCTTTCTTGGAGCTTCCAGCATCTGGAGTGCGATGCTCAATGCGATAACTTGCCGCATCTTCTTCCTCGGAAGAGGAATCAGCAACATTTCCTCCATGCCCCTGAATGTCTTCTCTGGTGGGGGAGACATTCCCAGATGGGGAGGAGTGATGAGAAGCTTCTGCTTCTTCTTCAACAGCAGCAGCAGTAGCAGCAGCGGTGGTGGCGGCAGTAGCAGTAACAGCTACAATTTCTTTACCCGTCGGCTTCGGCGGGCTCTGTTTCTGAGTGGTTTTTATCCCCACTCCTTTGTGAGACTTTCCCTGATATTTCAAGGAATGCAGGAGTTTAGTTTTAAATTTGGTGGGTTTAAGACCAGTAACAGAATCAGAAACAGGAATTGAAGTAGAAGAAGATTTAAGAAAGAGAGGTGGAGTCTTAGAGTAAGCTTTTACCAAACGACCACGTTTCTTTTTCCCTTCTGGTGGCACGTCTGGGACTTGGAGAGTTGGAGGTGCTTTCCTTTTTCTGGTCATGGGTTGCTCAGATGTTGTTTCTTCTGAGTCTTCAGCAGCCTCAACAACCGTAGGTTCCTTCTGAGGAGTCTTCTGAGCTCCCTCAGAAGCCATACTCCTTGTCACCCTGGTTGGAGAAGGATGAGTCATCTTTTGCTTCTTCTTCTTCTTTTCTGAAGGATCGGAAACCTTTTCCTTTCCTTTCTCAGCCTTAGAGGGCTGGTTGGGACCAGCAGCTCCCTTAGAAGGCTTTGCTTCCTCCTTCTTCTTAGGTGCCCCCTTCTCTGGTACCTTCTTCTTCTTAATGTTGTTGAAGGTGACCATGGAGAACTTACTGTGGTTGAAGACGTATTCATAGTCTTCAAGTGGGAAGGAGAAATGGTCGAGGATTCTGGTCAGAAGGCTTCCGTAAGGTAGACTTGTGAGAGCCCTCTTCGGATGAGCCTGGTGCATCATGTAGTTGAGCACCATCCTCCCAAAATCTACTCTTTCCTTCTTCAGCAGGTGGTATAGCAGGCAGGCATCCATGGTGGTAACGTTCCCCATGTCTCCAATCCGAGGGAGAAGGGTGTGTTGTACAACGGAGAAGATGATTCTAGCCTCTTGCGTGAGATGAGGCACCTTTACCCCCTTGAGTGGTAGGCTGTTGCTACCAGTCAGAAGTGTCACGACTTCTTCTTCTGAGTCATCTACCTCCTTGACCCATTCTGGGTCGTCGGCGATGACAGCACCACCATTCAGGGTCTTGAAGACTTTGTTGATGTCAGAGGAGGAGAAACGGATCTGTTGGTCACCAATCTTGCTCTTGACCCCTTTGTTGGTGAACCTTTCTATTTGCGAATAGAAAGCTCTCACCACATTTGGGTAGCACACGTCCTCGGAACTCATCATGGCTGGCCATCCAGGTTGCTTGAGGAAGGTGAATTGAATTTCGTCCACCTGATTGTAGACATTGAGAGGCAATACCCTTCCCATGGCTAGATTCCGTGGGAGATAAGTCTTGTGGAATAGGGACTGCATTTCCTCATTGTCATAGAGAATATCTTCGGATATCTCATTGAGATTGTTTCTCATTAAGCCCTTGATTTCTCCAGAGATGGCCATTTGGAAGAAGGATTTGAGTTTTGAGAAGAGATAGAGAAGAACAAGAGAGAGAGAGAGAGAGCAGATGAAGATTAGAAAGCGAGGAGAGGTTTTGGCAGAGTTTTGGTAAGTTTTGAGCGTAAAGTGCTCAAATGAGACAATGCTATGAGTATTTATAGACATGGCTCGTAACTAGCCGTTTCCTGCCACTTATCAAAAGTTACCGTTGGTAACTTGTTTCTCGGAAGGTACCTTTCTGAGAGAGGTGGTCCTTCTGAGAAACCCTCCTTCTGAGAGATGTTTCAGAAGATCTCCTTTCTGAGAGATGAGTCTTCTGAGAACAAATTTTCTCAGATAGAGTTTTTCTGTGTTTTTCTACTTCAAGCTCAGAAGCTTAGTTCTATTGTTCGTCTCAGAGTTTAAACTAGGACAAAGGGGGGTTTGTAAGAGAAAGTTTTTAAATTTCAAAGCACTTAGAAACGTCTTAGGTTGAGAAATCCTTTCAGAACATTGAAACGATCCTCGGGTAAAGGCTTTGTAAATATATCTGAGATTTGATCCTCAGTATTTACAAATTTGAGTTCAATGTCGCCTTTTTGCACATGATCCCGAATAAAATGATGTTTTATATCAATGTGCTTGGATCGAGAATGCTGAATAGGATTCTTAGCTAAGTTGATAGCACTTGTATTATCACAGAGGATAGGGATTTTGGTGTACCTTATTTGATAATCAAGTAGCTGATTCTTAATCCAGAGCATCTGAGAACAGCAGTTCGCAGCAGATACATATTCAGCTTCAGCAGTTGATAGGGCGATCGTATTTTGCTTCCTGCAAGACCAAGTGATCAAGCATTTTCCAAAGAAGCAGCAGCAGCCACTTGTGCTTTTGCGATCTATCCTATCTCCAGCGTAGTCGGCATCACAGTATCCTACAACATCAGAAGAACAACCTTTCTCGTACCAAAGACCAAGATTAGTAGTTCCACTTAAATATCGTAAAATTCGTTTAACTGCAGTTAAGTGTGATTGCTTAGGTTTAGACTGGAATCTAGCACAGATCCCAACGCTGAGTTGGATATCTGGTCTGGAGGCAGTTAAGTAGAGAAGTGAGCCAATCATCCCTCGATAGTTGCTTTCTGAGACTTTCTCACCATCTTCATCCAAGTCAATTACTTGAGAGGGATGCATGAGAGTGCTCATGGGTTTGGCCTTATCCATCAGAAACTTCCTCAGAAGTTCCTTGGTATACTTCTCTTGATGAATAATTGTCCCTTCTGACTCTTGCTTGATTTGCAATCCTAGGAAGAATTTTAATTCTCCCATCATGCTCATCTCGAATTCACCTTGCATAAGCTTGGAGAATCCTTTGCAAAGACATTCATTGGTTGCGCCAAATATTATGTCATCAACATAAATCTGGACAATCAAGAAGCCAGAGTCTTCTGAGAGTGTAAAAAGAGTTGTGTCCACTTTCCCTCTTGAGAATCTGTTTTTAAGCAGGAAAGAGCTCAATCTATCGTACCAAGCTCTTGGAGCTTGTTTCAGACCATAGAGAACCTTTGTAAGCTTGAATACATGATCCGGGAATGCATCATTCACAAAACCAGGAGGTTGTTTTACATAAACTTCCTCAGAAAGGTATCCATTCAAGAAGGCAGACTTAACGTCCATCTGATAGAGTTTGAAACCTTTGTGTGCAGCAAAAGCTAGCAACATTCTGATAGCTTCCAATCTTGCGACTGGAGCGAAAGTTTCATCATAGTCTATCCCTTCTTGTTGGTTGTACCCTTGTGCAACCAATCTGGCCTTATTTCTCACGACTTGACCATTTTCATCAAGTTTGTTTCGAAACACCCATTTAGTCCCAATGACACTCTTGCCTTTGGGTTTCTGAGTCAGTTTCCAAACTTGATTTCTCTCGAATTGGTCAAGTTCATCCTGCATGGCATTTACCCAGCTAGGATCATCTAACGCCTCTTCTATGGAATCTGGTTCAAGTTCAGAAACCATAGCAAGATTTGTATAGTTCCTTCTGGTTCTTACGCCACTTTCTGGATTGCCCAAGACTTCATTCTGAGAGATGTTCTTCAAGTCTCTTGAACCTCTGATCCCTTTAGGAGTAGGGTTCTGAGAACGAGACACAGAAGGTTCTCTTTCTGAGTCATCAGAAGCTTGTCCTTCTGAGAATCTAGGTTCCATTGTATTTGGAGAAGTAGATTCTCTAGGTTCTGGAGCTTTGATGATGTTACTAGATTTTTCTTTAGATGAAGATGATTGTTCCATGGGTTGGAAGTCAGTCTCATCATCTATAAGAATTTTCCTTTTGGCTTTCTCAGAAGAGATGTTGAGTTTCTCAAATTCATCTTCTAAGTTAGCATCTTTCTGAGACAGGTCCTTACTAAGTTCTTTGAACTTAATATGGATTGTCTCTTCAACACATTTACTCCTTTTGTTATATACTCTGTAAGCTTTAGAGACTGAGGAGTATCCTAGGAAGTATCCATCATCGGACTTAGGATCAAACTTAGAGAGTTTGTCCTTTGTGTTGAGAATAAAACAAGAAGAACCAAATACATGGAAATAAGAAATGTTTGGTATTTTATTCTTCCACAGCTCGTAAGGTGTCTTTTTCAGAATTGGTCTCAGAAAGACTCGATTCTGAATGTAGCATGAAGTATTAACTGCTTCAGCCCAGAAACCTTTTGAAAGTCCACTTTCTAAGAGCATTGTTCTTGCCATCTCTTGAAGGCTTCGATTCTTCCTCTCAGCTACTCCATTTTGTTAAGGAGTTCTGGGAGATGAGAATTCGTGAGCAATGCCCAGATTTTCACAAAGCTTTTCAAACGCATGATTCTCAAATTCACCACCATGATCTGATCTAATGGCATGAATGTGCGAATCCTTTTCAGTTGAAACTCTTTTCGCAAATGCTTTGAACTTCTCAAAAGTTTCTTCCTTAGAAGCTAGAAAGAAAACCCAAGTGAATCTGGAGTAATCATCCACTATGACAAGACCATAGCGTTTTCCAGAAAGAGAAGTCGTTCTGGTTGGTCCGAAGAGATCCATGTGGAGCAGTTCCAGTGGTTTCTGAGTAGAAATACCACTTTCACTGGGAAAGGAAGCCTTGGTCTGTTTCCCTTTTTCACAGAAGTCGCAGGTTGCATCCTTCTGATACTTAATTCTGGGAAGGCCCTTTACAAGTCCTTTCTGAGAGATTTCAGAAAGAAGTCTCATATGGGCATGACCAAGTTTCTTATGTCATAGCCATTTGTCTTCTTGGATAGAGACAAGGCATTCCACATTTTGATCCTTTAGATCATCCAGATGGATAACATAAATGTTACCAACACGTTTTCCTTCCAGAACGACCTTGTCATTTGTGAGATTAATCACATGACAATATTTGGCATAAAACTCAACCTTTAAGCCTTTGTCACAAAATTGACTAATGCTTAATAGATTGTGAGTTAAGCCATCGACCAAAAGTACATCTGAGATTTGGTGAGAGGAATCCTTACCAACATCTCCGATTGCAGTGACTCTTCCCTTAGCTCCATCACTGAATCGCACTGTTCCGCCCTTTTTGGGCTTGAGGCTTCTGAACCAATGCTTGCTTCCAGTCATGTGCCTCGAGCAGCCACTGTCAAGGTACCACTGCTCATCGTGGTGGTGGAGCAGCGCTTGATGATGTACCTGCAGTCACAAAGTTAACAGATTTAGGTACCCATTCTTTGTTGGGTCCTTGCTTGTTAGCTTTCTTGGACTTTTGCCTTTTTTTCTTAGAGGGGTCATGGTTTTGAGATTCAGAGACCTTTTGTTTGCCCTTTTCAGAAGCACTTGCTTTCTGAGAAGTTTTACCCTTCTGAGAGGGGTCAGTCTTCTTAGAAGATTTTGCTTTTTGAGTTTTCTTCTTAGCCTTCTGAGGCTTAGAGATTTTTCCTTTTTTCAACATAGGGCATTTTTCAGAACCATGACCACTCTTAAAACATGCAATGCACATGCGGGGTGATTTAGTTAAGAGTGGATCAAGATTATGTGGTTCAAAGACTTCTTCATATCCAAGACCGCTTTTGTCTTTGTAGGGTCTTTGACCCCCAAGCAAAAGACTTAGCATCTTTTCACCATTTACCATCTTAACTAAGTCAGAAGTTAGAAGTTCATTTGTCTTTTGCAGTTCGATCATGGCCTTTTCAGCCTTTTCTACTGTGATTGAAGACAAACTTTCTAATGCTTGATACAGGTCATGACTTTCAAGGTATCTACCTTTGAAGTCGTCTCTTTCAAGCCTTAGGTTCTGAACTTCTTGAGTTAGTCTTGCATTTTCAGCTTCTGTGTTTTTAAAAGATTTTTTTTAGGTCGCTGAAACTGTTAGCTAACTTGTTTGAGTCTTTCAGAAGATCATAATAGAGTTCTGAGAGCTCATCATATGAGTATGAAAGAGGAGGGGAATTTTGTACCTCTTCTGACTCAGATTCTGTTTCCAGAATGTAGTCAGTTCCTGCCATGAAGCACACATTAGCTTCTTCTTCCTCACTTGCTGCTTCAAAAGCTTCGTCTTCTGAATCACTCCAGGTTGCAGCCATTGCCTTCTTTTTCTTTCTGGGAATGAATTTCTTCTTCCCTTTGTTTTGTGGACACTCCGTCTTGAAGTGGCCTTTTTCTCCACATCCGAAGCATGTGGCATCTGAAAGCTTTGACTTTCCTTTCTTAGGAGTGAATTCCTTGCTTTTGTTTGGCCTCTTTCTCCAGGCTTTCTTCATTTTCTTTACTAGAAGAGAGATGTCGTCTTCGTCGGATTCTGAGCCTTCATCATTGTCAGACTCAGAAGCTTCTTCAGCTTTGAAAGCTTTGGAAGACTTTCTGAGTTGACTGTTCAGAGCCAATCCCTTCTGAGGTCTGGAGGAAGCGGACGGTCCTCCGAGCAACCCTTCCAGTTCGATCTCATGCGTTCTGAGCGAACCAAATAGTACATCCAAACCTAGCAGGTTTAGATCCTTGGCTTCCTGGATTGCTGTGACCTTAGGACGCCATTTTGCAGAAAGGCTTCTGAGGATTTTTCTTACCATCTCAGCGTTTGAATAAGTCTTTCCCAAGACTTTCAGCTGATTGATGATATGGAGAAATCTTATTGACATGCTGTCAATAGTTTCCTCAGGCTGCATGCTAAAGGACTCGTATTTGTGTACGAGCATTGAGATTTTTGTTTCCTTGACTTCGTCATTACCTTCGTGCAGCATATGAAGTCTTTCCCAAATCTCTTGTGCAGTATCACATGACACAATTTTGTCATATTCTACTTTGGGTAAAGCACAGAGGAGAATATACTTGGCTTTGAAGTTGAGTTGTATTTTCTCCTTCATCTCTTGAGTCCATTTGTCCTTAGGGACCCGTCTTGTGTAGGTTCTGAGTGCTGGAGGTGCCACTCCTGGCTCAGCGTCTGTTGCAACTACAGCATCCTCTGTAATTATATATAAATAAGAAGTTTAGCTGTTTGGTCATTTTTTTCCTTTCTGGAATCCAAAACAAACATAACCTTATTCTCCTATAAACTAATTGGTGTTTCAATGAAGAGCATACCTTGTGGTGCTTGGGAAGCCAACAAACAAGTGAAAAATTATGAGAGAGGGGAGTTTTTAATCCGTGAATGTAGATTATTTTGTGCGAGTTCAACAAGCGACTTTAATATAAGGGTATTTAGGCAGATTTAGGAAGTATATCGATTGGAGAAAGAAGTTGAAGGCTATTTTATCTGCATAAGAAGGTTAGGAGCGGCGGCGCAACAGGAGAGGAATCACATAAAACTATATATTGAACATTGATATTGTTATTAGGGTTTTGGGGGTGCCGATGCGCCAACCCGCTCTATGATCCATCACAGATCAACTCATAATGAGACTAGACGGGCCAAATAAATTTGCTAATATGAGATATGTGCATATTGTAACCTACCATATTTTTTAATGTTGGGCTTAGGCCCCGTTTGTTTACTAAAAAAAATATTTTTGAATGTTTGATAGAATTGGCTAAAAAAATTAAAAATAGAAAAAAAAATCTTTTTGATAAATTCACCCATATAAAATTTAGAAAGTAGCATGTAATAATCTTTTTACTCTAAAACAACAAAATATTATTAGTACAACCTAGAAAAGCCATTGATTATCGAATACATGGTTAAATCAATACATCAAAATATGCATGAATAACATATATGAACAAAAGAACCAAAGGCCTCAAATATTGACAATGTTAACACAACATAATAAGGAAAATATGAATAAGATTATGCTAGCTTCCATAAAACAAAATAGTTGCAAGTTAACATGAAGAAGTCACTACTACAAGGAGCCTCGCTACAAACAAACCAATTTGTTCAAAATAATCCTTGTTAGAATGTCTTGTACTCTTTTTGTTTCAATGTAATTTTTTTTATACTTTTTGAGGATTTAAAATATCTTCTCATTTACAATTGAAAGTGTATGTGTGCACGAGAAGGGGGGGTTGAATCGTGCAAGTTTTGAAAATTACCTTTTAAAACTTTTACTTAGAAAGTTGTTTTTACTCAGAAGGTGGATTTAAGAGCTTGCAGCGGAAATAGCTTTCTGAGAGGATTAAGTTTCTGAGAACTTAGTCTTTCTGAGAAAGTTCCTATCTGAGAAGTCTTAAGAAAATGACTTTGAGTTATAATCTTTTAAACGCTTTCTGATTTTAATCAGTAATGTTTTCACAAGACCTCTTAATTAAAACCGTGGTTGAGTTTTTCTCAAAGCTTTATGCAATTAAAGAGTAAGAGAGAAAAGCTTAACACAAAGAGTTTTATACTGGTTCGGTTATAACCAACCTACTCCAGTCCTCAACCTTCAGTTGAGAGTTCTTAGATATTCTTTTTAATGTGCCTTCTCAGACAACACTGCCTTTACCAAGTAAAGGACTTCCACCACTTCACAACCCGAAGTGGATTTCCTTGCCTCACACTAGAGGACTTCCTTGCCTTAAACACTTAAGGACTTCCTTGCCTCACAACAGAGGACTTCCTTGCCTTAATCAATTAAGGACTTTGAACTTTGCCTCAAACACTAGAGGACTTAAACTTGCCTTCACACAAAGAAGGACTTAGCGTTTTTCGAAGGTTTGATTTGATCGAAAAATAACTACCAAGACTAAGTTACAAACCTAGTTTTACACTTAGTAGACTTCTAGAATTAACTTACAAATGTAAGAATTTACACCAATTCAGAACTAGAAGAGTTTGCAAAGTTAGAGAAACAATTTCGTAAAAATTGTCTTTCTGAGAAAGTTCTAAGTTTTCGCAAAATGATTTTCAATTCAACAGAGTTTTAGCACGTTTAATCAAGATTTTTAGCGCAAGAGTTTCGTCACATTGCTCTGGAATTGAACTCATATATATAGGCATCAAAGAGCCGCGAAATTAGAAGCTTTCACTTTGCTTATGTGGCTGTGTCCTTTTCAGAACGGCTCCCTGCTACAGTCAGCGCAAAATGAGGAACTTTTCAGAACTGCACAGTGCGCGTGTTCCCACTTCCTTGGCTAGTTGTAGCGAGCTTTCTGAGACTTTTTGTGCTTCCTTGAGTTCAGACACTTGGTTGCTTCTGAGTCCAACCTTCTAAGAGTTGTACGGACTTCTGAGGCAAACCTTCTGAGGGAAGACCCTTCTGAGAACTACTGGTCGCAAGGTCTTCTGAGACCTTTCTGAGGCGACAGTGTTTTTTCCTCAGAAACATGTTTTCACCTTCAGCGCTTCTGAGACATCCTTTCTGATATCTTTGGCGCTATGATTTTATCAATTGATTTCAAGGCTACTTGATGTTTTGTCTTGGTCTTTGCTCATGGCATTGCAATAATTTATAGCTTTCTGAGACACTTAGCGCACATATTAGCAAAACCTTAAGTAAAATTTTATACTTATGGCTTACCTTGTTATCATTAAAACTTTCATAACTCTAAGAGAATTATGCTTAATTCTCTCAGAAGGGTTCTGGAGCTTACAACAATATGTAAGTAGCATTTTTTTTCTTCTGACTAAATCTCCTAAATTGGTCCTTGACAATTTTAGCGTCAGACAAGGTGGTTTTTGACAATTAGAAATATCCTATGTTGGGAATAACAACATATGAACGCAACAGAAAACACAAATTTTATGCTATTCCCACCCATAGACCATTATGACAGATCATGGTTCATGCTCAAAATACCTGTTGTAACGTGGCAGCAATAACAACAACGAGAGTTATGTCAAGTTCCTTCCGCGCAATAGCAGTGACGACCTTAAGCAATCCACACAGCAGTTGTGGTCGTCACACGTCCACTTTTGATGCTCTTTTGACACTCGCTATGCCAGTAGCGAATTTCAAAGAAAATTTGGATTAAGGTTTCTGTATATGTGGTAGTATATTTGAATTCTATATCACTAGCCCTTCATCAGGTGTTACTATTTATAGCCAACACTCAACAGAAAACTAAATCTAATTTGAGTCTTATTAGGCCAATCTAATATAAGTCCAATTTAATTAAAAAAATCAGTCATACTAATTTATTTTAATTAAGCATCAATAACACTGTTATAATGTGCGACCCTAAAATAAACAGTCTTATCGGTAATATTATTAAATTTTATTTAATAATATAAACAGTGAGCGTGTCTAGCAACACATCATTATTATCTAAGCTAAGTAATAAGAAAGTCAATGGTTTGACATAATCTTTCTGTGATTGATGTTACTGTACAATTCAGTCCCTTTGTCCAAATATCTAGATTTAACACAAGCATGAAATAAGTCATCTTGTATAGTTAAATCATTAATTTCTTGGACTTCATAATGTTCACTAAAAAAAATAATTATAGCAATAACATGAAATAATTATATAAGTCATCTTGTTAAAATGGAATCTTGAGGTTGGGTAGCTGCTATGATGGTGTATCAATGGAATCTTGAGGTTGAAATGGGTGTTTCAATGGAGGTTACAGGGGGGACAAGAAAACAGAGGACAGAAGAGAGGGAGTGGCGGTGGTGTCCCCTATTGAGTAACTTTTAGTTGCTCACCCTATATGTGGATAAACATTTTAGGTGATCGTGCAAGTTTGGATATGGAGACACCAGGTGAACGCGACGACGAATGGGATTAGAGCCTCCGTTATTTTTTTTAGTTTTTCCCTTTTTGGTTATGTATGAGACCTGACCTTTGTTAGCCGGAAATATTTATGTTGTTGCTCTATATTATATTATTATTATTATTATTGATAAGGTTTGTGATGATATGATGTGGGAGATTATTTATATTTAGGTTTGGCGAGAGCCGGAGCGTCGTTACTTCTCCGGTACCCGAGCAATTTAGAAAAGGAAAATGAAAAAGGGGATTAGTTTACCGAATCGGCAACCCAATACGTAGTATAAGGAAGTTGACTCGGGTCGTCTCTCAGAGGAAGCACAGACAGGTGATTGGATGAGCAGATTGTATGAGAAGGGGGTTGGAAAAGCGCATGTGAACAGTATGTAGGAAATATAAATAACTAAGTTACCTCGGTGTTGGATGAGACGATCAGTACGGTTCTCCTATCATCGACCCTAGTACTACGCTCAACTCCTAGCGTGTGGCACTCGTAGTGTAACTGTACTCTCCTGATCAGACTAAATAAACCTCCAATCTCACCAAGGGAATACCTAGGCGACTCACTCACAAAACAGTTCGCGACTCAATCTAGTGTGACACTATGCAATACCTAACTCCTAAACCGGTAGTTAACCTCTAATGCTCTCTAATCAACTAGGAACCAACGTCCAGAACAGATGATCAATTCCTAATCAACCAACTAGCCTCGACATGCATCGACATCCTCTAAACCGAGAACTTAAACGCATGCTCACAGCTATCCTAGCCAACCACTCGACTAAACCGTACGAGTAAACTAGGCAATATAAAATCAGAGCTATATAGAGAAACTACACTAGGTGAATCACATACTACCTAAAGTCTCAAGTACTAACGAACCATAACCGATAATCTATCCTACACCGAGACTAGCTAACTACTCTAACATTGCATGAAATTAAATAAGCACAATAGATTGAAAGCGGTAAATTAATTATACAGTAAAAGTAAATGAATAGTACAAGCGGTAAAAACAGTGCGGTAAAAATAAATTACTATTACACTATTACAATCACTATTTACTATTTTACTACTACTACTATTCCTAACCTAGAGAGAAGTCAGAGCTCCTCTCTCTAAACTACCCTAAGAAAAGCATGAATGAATGAATGAATGGGGAGCTGGGATATATAGAAAAGCTGCCTCCGTCCACTGTTCTTGGCACGACGTGGTCGCTAGCGAGGAAGCACTAGTCGCTAGCGACCAGCATGACAATGCACACTCGCTAGCGGCTGTAGGTTGGCCGCTAGCGACGGTCTCGAGAGCTGCTATGGTTGAATCTGTGCTGGTGGCTCCTGCGGCCGTCTGGTGGTGGCGCGACACTTCTCCGACCTCCGTCACGGACCTCTGAAGTGAACCTTGACCCTTGATGGTGGTGCCTCTGCCGTTTGCTCCGATTACCGCCGCCGATGGTGGTTGAAAGTGGCGTAGATTGTTCAATCTCGCTCTTCGGGCGGCGGTTCTTGAGTCCGGGACTTGGGTTTTGGTCGCACAAGCTTGGGTTAAGGTTCTGGAGTGGTAGAAACTGTCGTGGTTGAGTGGTGGTCGAGATTGGACGAGGTTGCTGAAATTGTCCCCGTTCTGCAGGTGCATGGTCGCTAGCGACTATCATGTGGCCGCTAGCGACCAGTCTTCCACTGATCACTCGCTAGCGACAGGCCTTTATCCGCTAGCGAGGGTACCTGCATCAGAACCAGAATTGCAGTGTGAATTGTGCATTTTCACATAATACAAACATATAAACATACATATACAACATTTTACATAATAATACACATATACATTTATATAATTATGAATACAAACATATAAATACACATACAATCACATAAACACTTAACAAACACATAACACCAACATAATTATATAAACACATAAACACACATATATAACAAGAAATGCACAAATCACAACCTTAATTTCCTTTGGTCATAAATATGTGCCAAAAAAACACAATTATGCAAAGTTTCATCAAATGAGCCAATTAGGAAGTTAAGAGCAAAACTAGCTAGTTGCACACTTTATAATAATTGAAATGATACAACAAGATAAATATAAGGGATAAAAATAGGTAAAAATATACATTTATCAACTCCCCCACACTTATCTTATTGCATGTCCTCATGCAATACTCATAAGTGCAACCAACTAGAGAAGGACAACAAGTAAGCAATTGAAGAATTCAGCTCAAATCCAGTTCATTCACTTCTTTATTCAAAAATTAAAAACCTGTTAATTGTAAGAAACTAAGAGGAAAACAAAATAAAAGGTTATGATGCACCAAATGACACAAATTTCTTACAAGCAAGACGTATACAAAACAATGGCATGCAAGGTGAAATCCACTATAAAAATCATTAATCAAGTACATAGGACTTCTTAGGATAAGTGTTTAGCCTCACAATCTCTCAAGTGTTTGGGATGAAGCATTTACACTCAAAATTCATTTCTTACCGGTTGTATTACCATAGGCTTGCAAGATGTCTAACTCTCTACTACAGTCACAAATACATACACAAAATCAAGAGGACTTTATTAAGGTTGTAATGGGGTTTAGATAAGGGTGAGGTATGACAAAAGGCAAGCAAAGCTAAACCTCAAGCTAAGGAGAGTAAATGCATATGCATGATGCAGTTCTTATACATTTATAATCAAATTCAAGCATCACTCTTCAAACCTTAACTAATTCCCAAAACTTTTATTCTCAAAGAACAAAAATACAAATATGTACAATGAAGAACAAAATACAAATAAATTTTTTTTTTTCAATTTTAATTCTTTTTTTTTTCATTTTTTCAGTTTTTTTTTCAATCATTTTTTTTTTTTGACTTCCCAATGGTTCCCTATACATACAATCACTCCCCCACACTTAAATGAATGCATGTCCTCATGCATTGCCCAAACTATGATTTAACACATGTGAAATATGCATGAATGCTCTCCTAAGCTCAAAGGTTGGTTACATTCTTTGTTTTTCGCTTAGGCTTATGATGTGCTAAACCAAGAAAGGGATATTAGGCTCAAGGGGGCTCAACAATGGAATATATGTATGGTTGGCCGTATGGGAAATAGCTAAAGAAACAAATAATGCCTCTATCATATTAAGTATATGCACAAGTAAACAAGCTTCAAGAAAGATATACAAGCAAGTTCTAGAATACAACATCAAATGGACTATGCAAACAAGAAAGAACAAAGGCTCAAAAGCTCACAAAGGTTGCCTATGTACTCCATCAATGCTTAAAAGAGTAAATTTCACCAAGCATGCAAGAAAATAAGTGCAATGTCCAGCAAGTAAGAAAATTACAAATGGTGCAAAACCAACAAGTTATCCTCAAAGAATCTAACAATTGACAAAGCACACATTAAAACAACCAAATTTAAACTAACACACAATCAAACAAACTAATCAAGTAGCATGTGAAATCTATCATAAGCATGCTTTATTGAATTCAAATTGCAAAACAGAAAATTAAAAGACAGTGGATACTCCCCTCAAGGTGGCTTATGTTTGAGAAGGTCCTGGAGCATCCACATGAGTGTAGAATCCAAGTGTCATCCACTGGGATCCCATATAAGTCGAACCACACCAAATAGCATGATTCGCTTCAGTTTGCCGGACCTCAGCGGTTCAATCCTGCAAAAACTCCTTGGAGAATAAAGATTCCCCTTGGAGGTAACATCCCAACAACGACAGACTTCAAGTGAGGAGGGATGACAATCCTCACCTGAAGGGGTTAAACAAGAAAAACAAAAACAAAAACGAAAGCAGTTAGTATTTACATATTTGGATTTCCAGGATTTACCTACAATGATTTGTAGTTGGACATCCGTCTCTAAGAGAACATACTCGTGAGACCCAAGAATAAATGGATTGACTCCCAATGGAAACCATGACACGGTTGGCGAGGGTGGTGGCATCAATGCAACAACTTCCTTTTCGCATGCAACTTCGTAATCTCCAAGTGTAGAAGTTCCTGCAGACACCAAAACACAAGATAATGGCTCACTTACATGTAAAGGAGCGGTGGATTCACATGATGGGGGTGAAGGCTCTTCACATTGTACATTTGATTCTGCCTCAGGTTCCCCTGCCAATTCCACAATCATGGACTTCAATGTTGCCCATTCCAATTGTTCCACATCAACATCTTCTACAGATATTGGGATTTCAAGCACCTCAAATGATGGTGGTGGTGATGAGGGTGGTGTTAGTGCTGGTGTAGTGTGGTCGGGATAGATGGGGATAATGGTGGTGTAGAAGGCAATGTGTGGGTGGTAAGGTGGTGATGGTGGTGTAGATGGTCTAGGTGATGAGTGTGGCAGTGATGGAGGTGCATGTGAGGTGGCTCGATCTCCTGACATCTGCATCAGATGCTCCAACCTGTCCATTGATTGGAGTAGTTGTGCATTCTTTTCATTCTCTTCCTTCTGCTTCATAAGAATATCATAGAATTGAAGTAGAAGGGACGGGTCAATATCATTATTGAGATGGGGTGCAAGAGGTTGTGCTAGCGGTGGTGGGTATGGATCTTGGTAAGTGGGTGGTGGGTAAGGTTCATGGTATGATGGGTAGTGTGGAAAGTATGGTTCATAGTATGGTGGAGGGTCTTGATAAGGATGTGGTGGTGCTGGTGGTTTGTAATAGGAGGGTGGTGGTCGGTGGGTAAGTGTATGGTGGAGGTGGTGATTGTTGCAAGTCATTCTCTATATGATAATTACCTACAAAATCAAATGGAGAAAAATCTTAGAAACCAAAATTGTTAGAAAACATGTTAGTTTAAAAATAGATGATACATAAATAGAGCAAACTGTACAAAAACATAAAGAGAAATAAATACAAAATATATACAATATGTACACCAATCACAAGTGTTGCTTCCCCGGCAACGGCGCCAAAAATTGGCGAGAGCCGGAGCGTCGTTACTTCTCCGGTACCCGAGCAATTTAGAAAAGGAAAATGAAAAAGGGGATTAGTTTACCGAATCGGAAACCCAATACGTAGTATAAGGAAGCTGACTCGGGTCGTCTCTCAGAGGAAGCGCAGACAGGTGATTGGATGAGCAGATTGTATGAGAAGGGGGTTGGAAAAGCGCATGTGAACAGTATGTAGGAAATATAAATAATTAAGTTGCCTCGGTGTTGGATGAGACGATCGGTACGGTTCTCCTATCATCGACCCTAGTACTACGCTCAACTCCTAGCGTGTGGCACTCGTAGTGTAACTGTACTCTCCTGATCAGACTAAATAAACCTCCAATCTCACCAAGGGAATACCTAGGCGACTCACTCACAAAACAGTTCGCGACTCAATCTAGTGTGACACTATGCAATACCTAACTCCTAAACCGGTAGTTAACCTCTAATGCTCTCTAATCAACTAGGAACCAACGTCCAGAACAGATGATCAATTCCTAATCAACCAACTAGCCTCGACATGCATCGACATCCTCTAAACCGAGAACTTAAACGCATGCTCACAGCTATCCTAGCCAACCACTCGACTAAACCGTACGAGTAAACTAGGCAATATAAAATCAGAGCTATATAGAGAAACTACACTAGGTGAATCACATACTACCTAAAGTCTCAAGTACTAACGAACCATAACCGATAATCTATCCTACACCGAGACTAGCTAACTACTCTAACATTGCATGAAATTAAATAAGCACAATAGATTGAAAGCGGTAAATTAATTATACAGTAAAAAGTAAATGAATAGTACAAGCGGTAAAAACAGTGCGGTAAAAATAAATTACTATTACACTATTACAATCACTATTTACTATTTACTACTACTACTATTCCTAACCTAGAGAGAAGTCAGAGCTCCTCTCTCTAAACTACCCTAAGAAAAGCATGAATGAATGAATGAATGGGGAGCTGGGATATATAGAAAAGCTGCCTCCGTCCACTGTTCTTGGCACGACGTGGTCGCTAGCGAGGAAGCACTAGTCGCTAGCGACCAGCATGACAATGCACACTCGCTAGCGGCTGTAGGTTGGCCGCTAGCGACGGTCTCGAGAGCTGCTATGGTTGAATCTGTGCTGGTGGCTCCTGCGGCCGTCTGGTGGTGGCGCGACACTTCTCCGACCTCCGTCACGGACCTCTGAAGTGAACCTTGACCCTTGATGGTGGTGCCTCTGCCGTTTGCTCCGATTACCGCCGCCGATGGTGGTTGAAAGTGGTGTAGATTGTTCAATCTCGCTCTTCGGGCGGCGGTTCTTGAGTCCAGGACTTGGGTTTTGGTCGCACAAGCTTAGGTTAAGGTTCTGGAGTGGTAGAAACTGTCGTGGTTGAGTGGTGGTCGAGATTGGACGAGGTTGCTGAAATTGTCCCCATTCTGCAGGTGCATGGTCGCTAGCGACAGGCCTTTATCCGCTAGCGAGGGTACCTGCATCAGAACCAGAATTGCAGTGTGAATTGTGCATTTTCATATAATACAAACATATAAACATACATATACAACATTTTACATAATAATACACATATACACTTATATAATTATGAATACAAACATATAAATACACATACAATCACATAAACACTTAACAAACACATAACACCAACATAATTATATAAACACATAAACACACATATATAACAAGAAATGCACAAATCACAACCTTAATTTCCTTTGGTCATAAATATGTGCAAAAAAACACAATTATGCAAAGTTTCATCAAATGAGCCAGTTAGGAAGTTAAGAGCAAAACTAGCTAGTTGCACACTTTATAATAATTGAAATGATACAACAAGATAAATATAAGGGATAAAAATAGGTAAAAATATACATTTATCAAGGTTGAAGTGCATGTATTGCAATATGTAATTAATACGCATGATTGTATTATAACGTCTATATGTATGACGCATGCCCCTAGTTTCCGCCTATTATATTTTCGAAATAAATTCACACGTATTTTCAATAGTCCAAGATGACTATAGCGTGGAGGATTAATTAGTAGGGTGTTACAACCGGGAACCGGACCCCTGTCTGGTTCAGGTAGGGAAAAACTGGTAAAAAATCTGAAAAATCGATCAATACCCGTGAGTCGGCAAAAAATCAGTTGAATCGGTCAACTAATTTAAAAATAAAAATTTTAATTTTTTATAATTATTTAATAATAAAATATAATATATAATTTAATTTAATTATTAAAATTAAGGACTACTAAACCTCTAAATTTGTTAAATGCTCTATATTTTAACTTTCAATTAATATTTTTAATACTTTTTAATTTTTTTATAGTATATAACTCATTATATGCATATATATTATTAGATAAATATATGTTGTATATATTTTTTATTATGTACGGTTGAATCCCTGATCGAACCGGTTGAACCTCTGAACCACTCCTCCATCTGATTTAATGTCCGGTCCGATTTTTAAAACCTTGTCAAAAACAATAATAATAATAATAATAATAATAATAAGTAAAAAAAGTTTATCATTATGAATCGACATTAAAATATATCGAGATGTCTATAAGTTAACAAAAAATTAATCAGCTTACTTAATAATAATAAAAAAAAAGCCAGATTGGCAGAGCTATCTTCTTTTGTGATTTTTGCAAAAAAAAAATTTGCCTTAACTTGTCTTTTTATAAACTTTACGTGTTTTATAACTCACTTGAATACTTAAGAAACTTTGACCAAAAACTAAATTAAAATCATAAACTAATAAAATACCTAATCCAAACACTAGTTGTTTTTGGGTACACTTCCAAACACTTTTCTTAATCATTATCTTTCTGGTTTTTTTCCCTTTACCACTTGGTCTCCAAATTAAAACAATATGTCATCAAGACTCAAGACATGGCTGTTATTAGATGCTCCCTCCGTCCTAAAATAATAATCGTTTTGATTTATTGGAAAATTATTGTACCTAGATGGAATATGTGTCTAGATATATTAGTTTTTCAATGAACTAAAAAAGTCAAAACGACTATTTTTTTGGAATGGAGGTAATATCTAAATTCTATGTGGGTCCAAAACTCCAAACCAAACATTACAATTGCTTGCCATAGGCCTTGTACATATCTCTGTCTCTGCCCCTTTGAGAACCAATGGATTCTAAGTTGCCTTTTCGCCACATGAAACAAGAAAAAACCATTACCTTGTACCTTGTATTTGATCATTCAAAAAGGTTGAAACTTCAAATTCTCCTTCTACTTGCAATCCTCTCTCTCTTTCTCTCTTTCTCTCTCCAAGTTGAAGAAATAAGAAGAAGAAAATGAGTTTATGTTTATCTTGTAGTACTGGGTCAGTACTCACAACAAAAACACTGCATATTAGTGAAATGTTCTTATCACCACTTGGTAATAAAGTAATTGTGCATAGTACTAATTCAAGATCATGGGATAGGGTTTCTGGCATCAAGGTTAAAGCCTCTATGGTGGACTCATCCTCTGATTTTGTTAGGCGAATGGAACAAATTTGGTTAATCTCCCAGGTCTAATTTCTTTTATAGTGAATGTAAATTTTGATTGATACTTGAAATTATATATGTGCTTTCTAACAATTTAATCATTAAAATTGCAAAAAGAGTGATTTAGTTAGTCTGTAGAGTGATGTTCATAGGATTAACTTGAATTACATTTTGGAATTTTATAACTTAATTATTCATTTGTTGATTTTAGACTATGCGTCTTTAAAACTAATTTCGAATTCTATTTACAAGGTTCAAAAGTGCTGGTTTAAACTTTTGATTCAAGAGGCCTTTAGAAACCTTTGTTTTACCCTGGCCAAGGAAAAAAAAGAAGAAGCAATTATATATGTAATAACATGTTTTGTTTTGTTTATTTTTTCACAAATATGGTTTGTTACCATATCCATTTATTTTCGTTGATTCAGCTGTGTATCTTACACTTGGTTTGTTCCTTTAAGCACTGCCACATTTGTTCATTGTTTAGACGGTTTAGTACTGTGCTAAATTACTCTCTTAATACCAACAAGGATTGGCACAAGTGGTAAGCGGTTTGTTGTCCCTTAAGTAAGGTCTTGGGTTCGAGCCTTGTGGATGGAAAAAATCTTTGCTGGGAGCCTCACCTGTCATTCCCAGGTACGCGACCCGAGGTGACGGATTAGTCGGGACGAAGCTCTGGACACCGTGGGCAACCAAAAAAAAAAATACTCTGTTAATTAATTTCTTTGCCAAATATGTTGTTCCTAATTATGAGTCAAACATAAATCCTACACAACCATCAAAACAGAAAATACAATATGTTTTGGATTATTAGATGTTTTCTGATTGTCTACCCCAAGTAAAAGTTCTTGCAACAAATAAAGTCTTCTATACAAAAACTTATTGCAGATGGAAAGGATAGATATTTGGATTTCTAATATAGTTACCTTTTTATAGTTCCATTCTGGTCATTGATTCCTCAAATATTCATGATGCTTGCAGCAACCGCGGCCAATTGGGTGTTCATCCTGCAACTCAAAGGGGTATATTGAATGCAAATGGTGTGGTGGAACTGGTTTCTTCACTATTGGTGACCAGATGCTTTGTGAAGTTCCATCCCGAAACACTAGCTGTGTCATTTGCACTGGCAAGGTAACTTTATGATCAAATATTAAATCTGAATTCACCAACACATCCAGTGTTTTACATCCTCAGGATATCAGTTTCGACCGAGACTAACCATTCCGGTGCCACCGATTTGTTATCATTCAGGGATCAATTTGCTGTTCTGCTTGTCAAGGAACAGGATTTCGTGCAAAGTGGTTGGAAGAACCTCCGATTTCAAAGTAGCAAAGGCATTATACAGTTTTTGAGTCATGCAAAGTGCCATGTTTCATGTCAAGAGAACTGTATGATGAACTGATGACAGATGCAACAGAGCTTCATCAGCAGATTGCTACTGCAGCGAACCATATTGTTCAGCCGCTTGTGTTTTAAAATGTGTAGTTGTATGCATATGATATACTTGTGTCATTGTTTTACAAGATGCATAAGGAGTAGTGTAATAGCTTTTAATATATTAGGATTTTACCTTTTAACATTTTAACATACTCACAAGCCTGAACAAGTGGGCATTGATATATAGTTCTGAGAATTTTGCATGCTAGCTATAAGATTCTGTTTCCACAAATTAACTTTCTAACCTGTATAACAGATTATGTGATTATGACTGTTGAACATATATACATGTCTCTGGATTCTCATTTGGTTATGCAAACACCAGATTGATGGGGCTCTTGATGCAGCTTCTGGTGGTTGATAACTTATTTATTGCTAAAACAATTGTTTACGTCTACACAATTCCGGTTATTTACAATTTAAGTAAAACCAATTCTGTTTTATACAAACCATTCCAACAATAACAGCAGAGTTAGTGAACTCAAAAAGCCTCTCATATCAAATCTGAATCATAGTTCTGAGTATGACTACTACAATGCTGCTACATTATACATATCATTTGTAAAATCATGAGAGTTTTAACATAAACTGTGACATTTGCTACCTTTGTGAATGCTAATCAGTTATTTTCAACAATTGATGAGAAGAGCAGTTTGTTGACATCTCTAGTATCAGTATCGTGCGTTTCATCCCCTGCATCAACAACACATAGGTTACCAAGCCATTTGTTAAATGCATTCCTGAAATTCTAGCAGTAATATGCGTATTACTTAAACCGTAAACCTGATAAGTATTGTATCTCCAAGGAAAATCAATTGATGAAAGGACAAATGAGAAGATTCAAAGATAAGCTATTAGATTCATAAATAACAAATCCCCAATTCCTTCCAAATCTCAATTTCTACTTGTCTCTGCTTATCTTTTTGCATAAAATACATATTCAATCAGAACTTTTGCTTTTAAAACCAGTAAATTTTTCTACCCAGGAATAAAGATACAAATATTAATATTAGATAAGATAGTCAAATATGCATATAAAGTTGATAAAACAGAAAGCCAGTGAAACACCTTACCTATTTTAGATCTTACTTGCATTGTCCATTCCTCAATTATCTGCAAAATCAATCAAAACTGTGTGAATAGGGGTCTGCTAGGTTGGAAAGGGAGAAAATTTGGGGATGAAAATCAATTTATACTTGCTTGCCACAACAAAAGTATGCGATGGAAAACACAATGTGCTCATTTCAAATTTCAACTCAAGGTCATAACATTGTTCAAAATCATTTTCACTCAACCCTCTACTTTCCACACTCAATCATGCAAATCTCAGTTATGTAGGCAGAGCAACACGAAAGCTACCCAAGGACTAATTTGCTTGGGTAAACACATGAAATCAAAGCCTCAGATTTCTTTTAATATTGGTTGCTTGCTGGCAAATGGTGTAAGCACTTGCAACACCACTTGGAAAATAGGCAACCTTTGAGAATAGCATAAGACATTCGCATAGATTACCATCATGCTCCATTTTGCCGCCTCCAAAATGGAAGAAACTGCATTGCAAATGATGATTTTTCTTCCCTTATGGATTCAAAACAAAGCTTAGATGCATATTATTCTGAAGAACTAACAATCTAACACTCCTCTTGAGAGGCTACATGTACCAACTATTATGAACTTATCAGTAATTCATGAATTAACCAAGTTAAAGGAAATTTCCTTACTTCATATGTTTGAAGTCATTGAAGAAATAACACTTTCTTTAAATCAATTCTGAAAACAACGGACACACATACACACACATAACTACCTGTTTGAAGTTAGTAAATGCAGCATCATCATCTTCACCAGTGAGGGGGATGCCCATAGATGATTGCATGCGCTGCACTAAATTTCTATTCTCAACCAGAGTTCTCTGAGCCTTATCAATCAAATCCTGCACAAGTGAATAAGCAGGATTAACTTCAAAACATATTCCTTATCCTATTTTTTTGTCAATTTGTCTAAACTTATTTGAAATCCCTGGACACTATAACAGACCCCAATGAAGCCCAAGAGGAGAAACAGGGGGAAAAAGAGAAAGTAGTTAGCAAAATAACTCCATTTACCTTTTACTTATAGCAGGAAAAATAAGGAAAAGAATATAGCTCAAGGGTAAATTGGGTAAATGCCCAAGGGCTGCAGTGGGAAACCACTAGAGGAAAGAGAATGTGAGGAATGGTTTTTAGTTGCAAGGGAGTGAGTAGTGAGGTATTCAGGAAATTGGTTAGGATTTGGACCTTGAGAGAGAGGTAGCCTCTCGAAAGCTACCAGGAGGGGTGTTTCTGCCTTTCATACGCATACAGTTAATACATTCCAGACGTTGAGGAATTCTCACACTGATAATATCCTATTCTCTGTTACAGCATTCCTTCTTCTCTATTCTCTTATTCTCTTCTTGTTCTGCTCACTCTATTATGCTATATTTCTCTGTATTCTATCTTTATTCTATATTCTGCTACTGCTATTGGTATATTGAGGTGATTCAGGGGTCTTACAGGCTCCAATATGGATATTTTCCCATCCTTTTCTAATCTTTGACCAGAGGATCTTCACAATCATTTACTAAGATTATTCTAGCAAGCAAAGTAGCAACAAGTGTATTCCAATATATATGCACAGATCTATATTACTAAGAGAAAACCTACTCAGGAAAGCAAGTCTTATATCCAGCTAAATGAAATCTATTACATAGATCAGATGACGCCATAATGTCCTTAGATAAGTCATCCTTATGTACTTTTTAACCATTAAAACCTATTTGGCTTTTAAAATCTAAAAAACCTAAATCTATGCATGCCTAATTGCCAACATTATTCTAACATACTTCATTATCTTTTTAAAAAACTAATCTTATCTCTAGCATTTTTTTTTTCTATTACTAATTTTATCAATTTATCAATTAGATCTTGCAATGTTCCAATTCTATAGAACAATTCTATCAAGAAAACCTGCTTGGCTGCCAGAAGCTCTTGGCATTGCCCTTTCAAATTTGATATATCTTCCTGTATCTTCTTGATCCTAGAAACCAGCTTCATAGGGTTTGCCTGCAACAAGAACCAATTCAATTCAGCATAAAGGTGCTGACTTGGAAGCCATATGTTAGTCCCCATTACCTGTGTATCAGGGAAAATTAAAGAAATACACACAAAGAATAAAAATCATGCTCCTAAAACTGCAAAACCCAATTCACCTTAGTTCCCACATTGATATTAGTACAAAATAACTTGAATCACAAAAAATCGTTTTATTTTTTATTACTAAATGATTAAAGCATCATTTTGGTCCGTGTTATAGATTAATCCTGAAATTGAGAAATCTAATCCTTGAACTTGCTAAAAGGGATTCAAACTGATATTTGCCACAACATGACTATAGAGATTAACTTGAATAACATTTTTGCAATTTCACGTACAAATTACTAAATCGACAATTTCTTAATTTCAGATAATAAAGGTCGTTAAACACGAATACAAATTAAACTATAAACATCTACTCAAGACGAAATCGTCGATTTCTTAACCTGAGAAACTAAAAATGAAGCGCAGATTTGATGATTGACCAAAATAAATAAAAATTCAACCCCAAATTATTTATTTTGGATGCTTACGTTGTCAGGGTAAAGTTGTTGGAACTCCTTTTCGAGTCTGTGGTGAACGAAGTTGAGATCGTGATTTGCTTTTGTGAACAGATTTAGAAGACCCTCTGTAGCTTGATGCCGCTGTTGCTGAAGCTGATGATGATGATGATATTGATGACCCATTTCTTCTTCTCACCAATGAGCCTTTGTGTTCGTATTTCTTTTTTTTTTTCTGGATATTGGTTTTTTCTGGAGTGTGTTGAATGGGTGAGTGTGAGTGATGGAGCCAAAATCCAAAACTCCAAATCTTTCAAAAGTGCAGTGATCTTAAACCGACATTTACACAGGATAAAAAAAAAAAAAAACAAATAAAGGACATATAATTACTATCTATTTTTATCGTGTACACATGAGTTCTTAACGCAAATAAACATAAAATTATCTCTAACAAAAACAAATTTTATACTCATAGGCCCCTCGATTACGTCATCACGTCCGTTAAGTGTTCAAAAGGTGAAAGTAACCTATGAGTCTAACGTTTGTATTTATTAGGGAACATTTTACTCTTTATTTTGGTTAAAAACCTATGTGTCCACGACAAAAATCAATAGAGACCTATTTATCCTTTAATAAAAAAAATTCAAATTTTTACGAGTAAAAGCCCAATTCTTGTTCATGACAATTAGTAAAACATGTTGATATTTAATAATAGAAAATGTTGATATAATTAGCTCAAAAGTTTTGGAAGTTTTTTTTAGGATGATTTATAATTATATATTTTTTGTATTTTTTATGTTATATTTTTTAAATGATAAAACTAATAAAATTTAATAATTACTAACGACTTGACAAATACTCTTGTAATTATATCATCTCTTTCGGTAACACTTTTATCCTATTTAACACTATTTTTCATTAAAGCAAAATTGTGACTTAAAATAATAAAAAACTTGTATTTGCTGAACTAATCCTTAAAAATACATCTAATTGCCAAAGATTTAATAAAATATACTCTCCATTTACTATCCATATGTAAAAGTTATCCTAATTATAATGTGACCATCTGTTTATTTGTCATTGCACTTATTCTTAATTGGGAGTCCAAAAAGCTTTGGGATATAAAAAAATTTCCTTCATTTTCTTGTGTTAATCATAAAATTTATTTGGTCAGTGAATATGATGTAAAAGAGGGCTAGATAAAATAAAGAGTAAATACCCAAATCCGTCCCTAAACTTTTTTTCGTGTCTACTTCCGTCCCTGATCAAATTTTATTAGTCCCGCAGTTCCTGAACTGAATTCCGTGAGACATATCTGCTCATCCGTTAACTCCCCCGTTAATGAGTGACGGAATAGTCCTACGTGGACCGTTAACTTTGTCCTACGTGGACGTTAAGTGACACATGAAGTTTCTAATAGGGGACAAATCAGTCCTCGGAGTTTCTAATAGGGGACAAATTAGTCCCTAACCCTTGAAACAAAATGGTCTTGAAGTTATAGAACAGAGAGATTTGGTGAGTAGAATTTTGTATTTCTCATTATGATACCTGAAGCATAAAGCAATGTTTATATACACACTGAAAGACTAACAGATTAGGATCCTATGCTAACTGACTCTGCTGACTTGGACTAACTGCACTAACAGTGCTAACTAACTCAGTACCCTTAACATCCCCCCTCAAACTTAGGGTAGGATCCTTTACACTAAGTTTGGATCTAAAATCAGAAAACAAGGATGAGGAGACATCCTTTGTAAGTGTGTCTGCAATTTGATCTCGGGAATGAATGTGGCTGACAGCTACTTTCTTGTCTTGAACTTGTTCTCTTACAAAGTGAAGGTCAAGTTCAAAATGTTTGGACTTGCTGTGAAGAATTGGATTTGATGTAAGCATGACTGCACTAAGGTTATCACAATAAATGGAAGGGATAAGTGCAGGAGGTAGATTTAACTCAGAAATTAATGACTTTAGCCAAATTAATTCTGTGACTGTTGCTGCTAATGCTCGATATTCCGCGTCAGTGGTTGACCTTGAGATTGCAGTTTGTTTCTTAGAGGACCAGCAAACAAGATTATCACCAAAGTAGATGCATAGACCTGAGGTTGATCTTCTATCATCCGGATCGTTCGCCCAGTCTGCATCGCAGAAGGCATGCAGATTGAAGTGATTAGATGGTGTAATGTATAATCCATGATGCAGTGTTCCTTTGAGATATCTGAGTATTCTTTTTACAGCTTGCCAATTTGTTTGTAATGGTTGATGCATGAACTGGCACACTTTGTTCACTGCAAAAGCTATCTCTGGTCTTGTCAAGGTCGTGTATTGGAGAGCTCCTACAATTGAGCGATAGAGAGGAGCATCTTCAAAGGTGTCATCACCATTTTTGTTGAGCTTGAGTCCACTTGTCATTGGGGTTACAACAGGTTTGCAGTCGGCCATTTTGGCTTTTGTAAGAAGATCAGTTATGTATTTTGCTTGGCACAGATGCAGAGATCCATCACTTTTCCTATGTGCTTCAATACCTAAGAAGTAGTGTAGTGGTCCTAGATCCTTTAGGGAGAAGAAATTATGCAGCTTTGCAATTAACTCAGATATGGATTTCATTGAGTTTCCAGTGATTATTACATCATCTACATAGACTAAGACATATAGGGTGATAGATGGAGTAACCTTGATGAAGAGAGATGAGTCACACTTGGCTGATTTGAAACCAAGACAGAGGAGAGCACTATATAATTTGCTGAACCAGGCCCTGGGTGCTTGCTTTAATCCATATAGGGCTTTATTTAATTTGCACACTAGTTGTTGATCACCATTTTTGAATCCTTCTAGCTGTTGCATGTACACAGTTTCTTGAAGCTCACCATTCAAGAATGCATTATTAAAGTCAATTTGATGAATTGGCCAATGCTTGGACACTGCAATTGTTAAGATGATTCGGAGTGTTGTTGGCTTTACAACTGGACTAAATGTCTCATGAAAGTCAAATTCCTCTTGTTGATGAAACCCCTTGGCAACTAATCTTGCTTTATATTTGCTAATTGTACCATCCGGATTGTATTTTACTCTATATACCCATTTGCATCCAATTGGAGTTCTACCCTCTGGCAGAGGAACAAGAGACCATGTTCCATTCTTCATTAATGCTTCATATTCTTCTTTCATTGCCTTTAACCATTTTTCATCTGTGAGAGCTTTCTTTGTGGAAGCTGGAAGTAGTTCTGCTGCATAAGCTTTTGGTTTGAATATCCCTGCCTTAGCCCTCGTGAGCATAGGGTGTTTATTTTCTATGCATGTATCATTTGCTGTTAGAACTAATGACTCATTTGCTGCTAGAGTTGGAGATAAGTGTGGGCTGCTAATGTTTGGTGCACTGTCATGGTTTTCTGCAGAGGGAATTGCAGCTGTTGGAGCTGCTGTTTCTTGCCCGATCTGATTTGATGACTCTGTCCTGTCATTGTTAGTTGTAGGAATAGTAATGGCATGTATATGATTAGAATGAGAATTTGCTATAGGGCATTCATAACAGGTATTGAGGCAATATGTGATTGATTCTGACTTGAAACTTGGCTGTTTTGTGAGCCAAAGAGATCATTATAAGGAAATTTGGACTCATCAAATTTGACATGTCTTGAGATAATTGTTTTGCCAGTTTTGGTTCGACATAGGTACCCTTTGTGTTTACTGGAATATCCTAAGAAAAGGCATATATCAGTTCTGAAGTTGAGTTTGTGTTTATTGTAAGGTCTAAGTAATGGAAAACAAGCACATCCAAATGTTCTTAGAGCTGTGTAATCAGGTAGTCTTTTGTAGAGTTTCTGAAATGGTGATTCAAGGCTGAGATTTGGTGTAGGAAGTAGATTTGTAAGATGAGTGGCTGTGAGGAAAGCTTCACCCCAAAAGGAAATAGGGAGTTTAGCTTGAGCAAGGAGGGTTAGGCCAGTTTCTGTAATGTGTCTATGCTTCCTTTCGGCTATGCCGTTTTGTTGATGGGTGTAGGGGCAAGAGCGTCTATGGAGGATACCATGTTGATTTAGAGTTTTGGTGAAGAACAAATACTCCTTAGCATTGTCAGTTTGCAGTGCTTTTATTTTGGTATTGAATTGGTTTTCAGCAAACTGTTTGAAGTGAAGAAATGTTTGCAGTGCTTGAGATTTCTGATTTATAAGATATATCCAGGTATGTTTTGAATAGACATCAATATAGGAGATATAGTATTTGGCACCACAACTTGCTGTAATGGGTGCTGGACCCCATATATCAGAACAAATAAGTTGTAAGGGATGAGTATATGTGGTTTGTGATTCAGCAAAAGGGAGTTGATGAAATTTGCCATAGTTACAAGAAACACAATGAAATGGACTTTTATTTATATATGTTGAGATATTACACTGATGTAGAATGTGATTTAAGATTCTTACAAAAGGGTGGCCTAACCTATTGTGCCAAAGATTTTGTGATACAACAGCCTTATTGATTGGCACTGTTACATTGAAAACTCTAGGTCTGTTAGCAGCATTTACAGACTTTGAATTAAAGGAAGCAGTGACAGTAGGTTCAGGTTCCAAGTCTGGAAAGAAGTAAAGTCCTTTTTCAGCCTTGCCTAGGAGAAGGAGATCTTTGGAATCCTGAGATTTTATAGCACAATGCTTAGCATGTAATTCAAAAAAGACTTCATTATCATTGCAAAATTGCCAAACACTCAAAAGATTCTTGGTTAGATCTGGAACATGTAAGAGATTTGGAAGAGAGAAAGACCTGTTTAGTGATTTAGAGATTAAATTTGAATGCCCTACATGCAAGATTCTCATACCTGAGCCATTTCCTACTTGAACTTGATCATATCCTCCATATGCTGATTTGTCATTGAAAACTGATGGTCTGGTGTAATGTGATTTGTTGCTCCTGTATCAGTATACCACACTAGATCATATACAGTTGAGGAATTTGCAATCTGAGCTGGATCAGTTGATCTGTTCTAAAAGTTAGCTGGTGCTGATGCTATGTAAGCTTGAGGCTGCTGATTCTGACTATAATTGTTCTGCTTTTGATAACCTGAGTTGAATCGATGATAGCATTCTGATGCTTGATGATTTGTTCTTCCACAAATTTGACATGCAATTCTCTGTGCTTGATTTAACTGTCCTTTGTCATAGTTACCATATGCTCGACCTCGATTGCCTCTAAAACCACCTCTGAAATTTGCTCTGTAATTTCCTCTTCCTCTGTAATCAGCTTGACCTCTTCCATAGTTCACATTCTGATGCAGATTCGCTTGAATATCTCCACTGAAGTTCGTTGTCAGAGATTCTTGTTTTGCAGCATTTTCAAGTCTTGTTTCAACAGCTAGGAGAAGTGACTCAATTTCTTCAACTGTATATGGATCAATTCTGGACATTATAGAGGTAACAACTGGACTGTACTCAGTTGGTAAACCATCTAAGATGAAGTCAATATGTTCTTGATTTGTAACAGGCGAACCAACCATTGCTAATTGATCGATTATAGATTTTAGTTCCAACAAGTATGCATTCATACCAGCATTCTTTTTGACAGTTCTGACTTGATCTTTGAGTTTCCTGACTTTAGCTCTTGTTTGAGAAGCAAAAAATTTCTCAATCTTTTCCCAGACGTGGTAGGAATGAACACAACCTACCATGCGGATCTTGATTGGCTCAGAAATTGAAGCAAGAAGCCATGATTTCAGAAGATTATCTTGGATTTCCCAATTCTCAAACTCAGTTGTGTAACTTTCTGGTGCAGCTTAATCACTTTGATCATACATTAGAGGAATCTTGTTCTTGTCGAGATGATTGATGAGTTTATGGCCTTTGATCGTTGTCGTTGCTTCCTGCTCCCATAGTGTGTAATTCGTGTCATTCAGCTTGAATGAGACTGGATTGGAAAACGAATAAGGTGAGAAACCAGGGGAAGATCCTGTTGAGGACCCTGGAGAAGGAGGTGGATCTGCAGCCATTGATGGCTTAGAGAAACGAAAAAAATCTTGGATCGAAGAGAGAAGCTCTTGATACCATCTTGAAGTTACAGAACAGAGAGATTTAGTGAGTAGAATTTTGTATTTCTCATTATGATACCTGAAGCATAAAGCAATGTTTATATACACACTGAAAGACTAACAGATTAGGATCCTATGCTAACTGACTCTGCTGACTTGGACTAACTGCACTAACAGTGCTAACTAACTCAGTACCCTTAACAATCGTTTTGCAAATCTTTGATTACCTTCTTCTTTCTTTCCCATTTGAAGCCCTAAACCCCCGTTGCAGACCCCACAGCGCACCTCCATCCTCTTCTTCCTCCTTGGTTGTTCCTCCTGACTCCATTAAACATCCCTTAAACTTCATAATCACACATTCACACCAGACCGCTCAGTTTATTATAAAAATAGGTGTAACATGTCAAGTTCAATTCAGATATTAGTTCGCAAATGTTAATAGTTGCTGAAGTGTCTTATCCTAGGTGCGTCTTGCTCATTTTATGCATACACATAATATAACATACATCTATATACATATATTATACCATATGTGTACTAAGTGCACCTAAACACATCCATAATATAACTTCATCATAATCATTAATCCATAGTCATCATTGTTCTCATCATTTCATTTCTCTTTAACCGTAGAATTAGTATCTTTTGGTCATTCCCCATCTCTGTCTTCTCCTCCAATCTACCAAAATCCCAGGCACGCTCATTCTATCATAACGGGAAGATGGGGTGTCATCTTCCCATTGGATAAGGCCACAAGCGGGGTTGTCATCCCCCTAACAATCTCCTCATCCGCAAGCCATAAGGCGACAATGTCTTTTAACTTATCATTTCTCTTTAACATCATATAACATCATCATATCCTCATTAAATCATCAATCAATCATACATATATAGATCATACATTATGGTAGTACGAATCTCGAACACTCATATTCTTCTTATCAAAATCATTATATCTTGAGAGCATATTCTTTAATATCACAATATATGCTCTTAACACATTCACATATCATACCACATCATCATTTCAGCATCATATACATCATCATATAATCGTCAAATCATTAGTATCACATCATCATTATAATTAACTTCATATGCATATATATACATTTTATGTTCTCACATCATACGTTATTTTATCAAAATTCATAATTACATAAATGTCATTTTTGTGGAATATTGATAATAATAATAATACATTATAAATCCCTCATTTTGAAAATTATCTTAAAGTACGTAAAAACTCATTAATTATATAATTATAAATTACATATTAATCCTTCTCATAATTCATAAAATCTCATTTCATAAGTTCTTACATGTCTCTGTATTACATACATATCTTAAACATATTTTGAATATTTCTGAAATCATTTTTCAGAATTAAAAACGTTAATTTTCACAAAAGATGCATTTTCTGGGAAAATGTTGCGAACTGGCCGCTAGCGCAGAATTCTCTGGCCGCTAGAAGCTAAAACAATAAAAACACCCGCTAGCGCCTAAACATCGGGCGCTAGCACGTGTGCAGGCGCCGACGGCTAAGGCTTGGCCGCTAGCGCGTGTGCACGTCCTGCACTCAGTAACTCAGAAATAGAACAACAGAAATATCATACAATTATCATTTTCAACACGAATTCATAGCACATCATACACATATACATATAATTAAAACTAAACCCCTAATTCTTGTATATCTCCTAAACAAGCTTAGATTTTCTACTTCTCTTACTATCTTCTCTCAAAAGCTTCAAGAAACTGAATATGATGACGATGTAGGTGGTTGTTTGGAGATTTTGATCGGTTGGATTTAAAGAGGATGATGAGTAGATGAATAATATATGATTTAATCTCGGATTGGAGGTGATTTGTGTGTGAGAGTGTTCTTGAGTGTGTGTGAGAGATGAGTGCTAAGTGTTTGGGTGAGGGAGTGGTTCTCTTGAGTGATAAGGTGGCGTTATCCATGGAGGGTTGGTTGCAATAATAAATTTGAGGGATTGGGAATCAAAATGCAAAATGTAGAAAATAGTTGTTGTCACGCGTTTGATCGCTAGCGCGCATCTCATGGCTGCTAGAGGCCAAACCTTTCCTGACCACCCACTAGTGGGCAACCGTTAGCTGCTAGTGGGTAACCCATGAGCAGAATTGCAGATGCTGTAACTTTATCCTAAAAACTCTCTCAATATGGATTCCCACATACTCTCACATCCCCATGGCATATACAATCAATTCATACATTTCAATATCAGTTCATTACACCTTAATTAACATTTACATACCTCATACCTAATTTTCTTATCAATGCTTCACTTGGTTACACATAATAATATACATAGCACATATATTCATGTAAAAACTCAATCATGACATTCTCATTTGAACATAAATCATATCACAAACAAATCTATTTACCTTTAATCTCATTTAATTTACACTTTCATTTTACATAAAAGCTTCATTTTCATCTTGTAAACTCATATTACATATTCTTGAAGTCTTATACTTTATTTAAAACCATTTTCCATTCAATTATAAAACCTTTCAATAATTTTTTCTATTTTTTAAAATCATTCATGTATCATCATCACCTATTCATCTATACATATAATGCACATACTCATAGTTCATAGTTCATACATCATACCCAATATATTTCAATTACACATATCTTAATACATCAAGCAATGCACATAGTACACCTTGCATCCAATACACAAATAGACCAATTAGGTCCTAATCAAAATTAATTACTATTAATAACCCTTAATTAAGACCAATTTTTTGAACACTGGTTTTAGGTTGGTTTGAGCTCTGCCTTCTATTTGGCTGATATTTTTTTTAGTATACAACGGGGCCTAGAGGCCCAAGAAAAGAAAAGATAATTAAGACAAAACGTCACGAATAGCTCTCGACAAAGCAGCACCAGAGGGATTTGACTTATAAGAGGGATTTGGCTACTATTTTCTTGAAGAAATTATTAGGTCTCATGTGTTTCATTTTTTTTTTCCGGTCATAGAAGCTTGGACTCAAAAATTGATTCCTATTAACAAAAGAGCAAGGCCCAAATAAACAAAATGATATAGTTCTAGTGAACATGCTACCACTTTCACACATGGGCGTGCAATTAGGGATGGCAACAAGGGGTAGGGGTGAGGCGTATAGTCTTCGTCCTTATTCTCATATCCTAAAAAATTCCCCATCCTCGTCCCCGTTCTCGGAGGGACCCTGATGAATGAGGAATGATTATAAACTACTAGTTTTAGATGTTAGATATATTGATAATAAATTAATGAAATACTTCAGTTCTCAATTTTGTGAAATAGCAAATGAGAATATTTGATAAGTATGATAAATACATGAAAGAAGATATAGGATATAACATTGAATGAAAATATTTGATAAGTATGACAAATACAATATAATCTTATCGATACATAAAAAATTATATTTTATGTTCTAAAAAAATAGATACACACATGCGCATACACAATATAGAAATTTTAATTACTTTTTCATTCTCATCTTACCTCTATTTTTTTACAATAAAAAATATATATATTTGTTAGCACCTGAATTTGGCATAGTCGCGGACATGTCAGTCGAAAAGGGAAATTTAGAGAATAGTCGAAATTGGTTTAGTAGCCAAAGATTCTCAGTTGAGCCTCGTGCTAGTCATAGCGAGTTGTGCGTGCAAGATGTCATTTTTTTAATTTTGATATGAATCCTTATTACAAACTTTTTTGGGTCGGCCCGCCTTGTCATGCTTTTGGCGGAGGGGTCTTAAGCGGGGCGGGTTGGTCCGCTTTGACATTCCTACCAAATGGTATGTACAATATACACGAATTTACGTTAAAGAATGGAAAATAAAAGTTAAAATGTTGTAATAAGGATGTCATATCAAAATTAAAAAAATGATAAAGTAGATGAATAAAATATTTAAAAAATTGTATATACAAATATATTATTTCTTTGTATATATGAGTAAAAGCAAAATGCATGATATACATTGTTGCATGGAAAATTAGAAAGTATATATTAAAAGAAACATGAAAATTGGATAGATGCACTATTCCAACTTCTAATGCCAATATATGAAAAGTGTTTCAATTGGCCGCAATTGATATTGAGTATGATCTCCAAATCATTATCCATATATAGTGCTATTGCCCTATTGCATAAGAATCACACATGGCTATATAGCAAATAATCAAAACATCTAAATTAAGGGCTCTATAAGCAGTGTTTGGTGGACGGAAATGGAAAATGAAAAAAGTTGCTCCCACGCATTATTGTGGATAATAAGATGATCAAGTCTTGGTAAATAGGTTAATATCCATTTTGTATGACACTTCTCCTTTCGTCAATATTAGTATGTGACTTGTTTTTTCAACTAAAAAAGGTTATGCTGTATATGTTCAGTATCGATATTATTGTTAAAATTAGGGTACTCCCAAACTAAAGATTACCAATAATGCTATATGAACACCTCATCATCACACCACCTAATGCGTAAAAAAATCCAACCAACAGTACTGAATTTTACACTGTCCAATCAAATGCTTCGTTGTATACATTTAGTAGTGGAGAGAAAAACACAAACATGGTTGACGTACAACACATGATGATACTGGTAAAAAATGTACACTGTCGTGGGGTTAAAATTAAATGCATATGAAAAATATAAAAATAGAAAAAGTGTACACACATCTACCAATAACTCTTTTTTACTGATGTTATCGTACAACATAAATATGTCTCACTAGTATTCAATGTACTCTATACATAATACAGAAAATGCATTATATGTATGTGTGCTATATACACATACCATATTATGTATAACACACGTTGGATACTAGTTGAATATGTTTTTATGTTGTACCACACACTATTTTTTTTTGTTTTCATTATCAAATTTTTTCTCCTAATGCATGATGAATGTGCTTGACATATGAAGTGGCAGCAACCTATTGGCTGCATCAATACAAAGAGGATTAGAATAGAAGTGAGCACCGGCCCACAAACAAAAAGATCTCTTCTTTATGGAAGCGAGTCAGAATCTAACCCCCAACCATGGCCACCCTTCACTCTCTTTACACACATCACACAACAACCACATCTCTCTCAACTTACTGCAAACCAATCCACCCACTCTGAAAACTATTTCTTCCTGCAATAATCACAATCACAAAAACACAGTACTTTCCCAATAACAAATACACATAAGACAATTCTACATAATAATACTATTGCGTCTTATTATATGCTAGAACATTCCTTGAGCGATAGGAATCATGCACAACCCCGCTACGAGTGTGAAACACGAACCGAGTTCACTCACCGATTTGGGAACCCAAATCGGTCGCTTCTATGCCTTCGATTCCACCGCGTCGTACCTAAACTCACGAGCAGGATAACACGTCTCCTCCGTATTCTCCAGCTTCCTCCACCTCAACTCACGTGCGCAAAAACGCACCGTTTCGCTGAACCTAAAGGTACGAGCTCAATTGGGTTTCGGGTTAGGGAATTTCGTGAACGAGTTCAATAGGGCTGTTAGGTTGCACTGTGAGAAGGTTCCGATTGGGTTCGCTTCGGTTCGTGTTGGGTCTTTAGGTGATGTCAGCAATGGTGGTGGGAATGGAAGTGATAATAATGGGGTGAGGGAAGATGGTGGCTGTGGTGCTGTGGAGGTTGAGAAGTTGCAGATGAATGGTGGTGTGGCTGAGGGTCCTAAGAAGGTTTTGATTCTGATGAGTGATACTGGTGGTGGACATAGAGCTTCTGCTGAAGCTATTAAAGCTACTTTTTATGAAGAATTTGGTGATGATTACCAGGTTGGTTCTTTTTTTTTTTTTTTTGAAGAAAAAATCAATTTTAATGTGATTTGAGTTTTTTTTTTGATGAGTTTGTACGATTTTTCAAAAACATATACGCAAAGGTCAATTTTGTTTGCTTTGCCTTACAATTTATTCATGATTGAATGACATTGTAAAGAACTAAAAATATGTTATGATATCAATGCATCAACATTTAATTTTTTTGGGTTTATTTAAAAGAGGGTCAGCTTTGTCAAAAAGATGTTTTTTTTTTTTTTAATTGGGAAGCTTGCTATCTTGAGACCTAAAATTCACATGTTTAAATCTTGGTCGTCCTATTCTATTTGAGAAATTTCTAGTTGCTCATATAGACCTAAAAAGATGTTTTACTAAATAGGTAAATTGGTGGCTGGAATTATTCTCCATTTGCAGTTTAGTTCCTGAGTTTAGTACCTAGTCTTTGAATCCATAGTAGTTAGTACTTAGTATGTTACGTTTCAATACGATTTAACATACTGACGATATGAATCATGCAGTGTATCTTAAATGAGCATGTATCTCCTGATACATATACGTATATGCATGATGCGGGAACGATTCATACAATTGAATTCAATGTGTGTTATGTTTGGTTATTCGTCTGTTCTATTTCCATTTTTTTGAAATTAAAGTTTCATATTTCACATAGTTATATTATGTTGTTGCTCCTAATAAGACTAAGAAAAGAAAGAAGTACTTTATACGAGAATATTGATATTTATGTTTCTTTACATGAAAGATATAATTATGCTCATTTATATTAGTGATCATGAATCTTATGATTCATGATTGTCGGAAAATGATTTTTCCGATTCACGATTCGTATCCCGATTTGATAACTATGTTTGAATCTATAAAGGTAGCATCACATTAGTCATTCTTGTATCTCACTTTAAGTGCTAACTTACTTAATACTAGTTTTGTAAATTATGTATTAAAGAAATGGTGGTCTAGTACATGTGGCTACCACTTGCTGGGGTTTGTAGACGGTAGACATTACATGTTAGCATTCTTACTCTTGTATAAGAGTTGTATCTAGAATTTGGGTATGCACCTTCCATTTCACAAGGCAGTTAGTTTTCCTTACTATCAAATCAAGTCTTACCCTCTTTAAGGATTAATTTGTACCCAAATAATTTTAGGGGGTTACAAGGGGTTTTGTTTTTGTTTCCCTTTTTTCACTTTTTGAGAAAGATAAACAGAGAGGGACACTTTATTTGTTGTTCTATAATAGATACAACTGGCTTCACTTTTGCTTTTCAAAGAAAGTCAGAGTTAATACAAAAAAATGAAAAATGACATTAAAACTGCCCTTCATTAACATGAGAAATGAGAATGGAACTTCTGATTTAGCATCAAAATGATGCCACTATACTAAAACTAATATCACTTTGATTAAGGAAATGCACTGGTCTCATTCTATAATATTAAGGAACTATACTGATGTCAACTTTTTTTTACCAAACTTATATTGCTTTTTATGCCTTTTATAACAGAGGAAAATGATTGATGCTAACTTTATTTGGAGAATGAAATGAGTGTTTGCATTTTTATTTTGTGGGATGGAAAATTAAAGTAAATCTAATGGTTGGGTATGATTTATTTATCTATTTTTGTGTTTGTGGGTTGTGTTCTTGATGTGGAGTTCATGATATAGGTTTTTGTTACTGATTTATGGGCTGATCACACACCTTGGCCATTCAATCAACTTCCAAGGAGCTACAGCTTTTTGGTGAAACATGGGCCACTGTGGAAGATGACCTACTACGGAAGTGCCCCACGCATAGTGCATCAGTCTAATTTTGCAGCAACTTCAACGTTCATAGCTCGGTAAGACTTGGTTGCCTACACTTTACAATTGCTACTCCTATTTCTTGTCAAATTACTTCAGTGTGACACAATGCATACGTACATGCCATTGCAGATAGGCGATAGGTTTTATGAACATAAAGGAAACAAGGAAAGTTTGGATATATACTGCTCTAGCATTTTGCCTATCTTTCAGGTTGAAGTTTTCTTTTGAGTTTTGATCATTGAAGAACAACTACAAGTTATATCCAAATACTTTCCGTGTTTTCCCAGACTTTATTCCAATCTGTTGGAGTATTTTGTTTGCTCAGATTTGAATCATGCATTTCTGTTTATAATGTAGTTCATTATGGTAGTAGAGATGGCATGGTAACTTAGCAATATTTCAGCATGGTTCTATTTGAAATTTTGTGCACTACAATTGTTTTCTTTTTTCTTATTTCAGTTTGCTATGTTTTAAGTGTATATGTTTATATCAAACTGAAGTTTTCAGTATTTGCTGCTACCCATGCTGATATTTTTTATTTATTGAAGCTAAGTTCTTGAGCTTATGTAGCTCTTCTCAGACACATACATTGTAATATTGTGTTTCAGAGTTGAATATCCTATCTCTCTTTTACAGTGAGGTTGCTAAAGGACTAATGAAATATCAGCCAGATATAATAATCAGTGTGCACCCACTGATGCAACATGTTCCACTTCGTGTTTTGAGAGCAAAGGGTCTTTTAGAGAAGATTGTTTTTACCACAGTTGTTACTGATTTAAGCACATGCCATCCTACATGGTTAGTTCTGCTTCCTTTTCTTTATAATTATTAAATTATTAATATTTATTTTCTTTTCAGAAATATCAATTGTCTGGTTTTGACATATATATCTTGTACTTTTTAGGTTTCACAAGCTTGTAACTAGATGCTATTGTCCAACAACAGATGTTGCAAAAAGGGCAATGAAAGCTGGTCTCCAGCCATCCCAAATAAAGATTTATGGTCTACCTGTCCGACCTTCCTTTGTTAAGCCCGTTCGGCCAAAGGTATTCATGATCATATTATTGTGCCTTTGATAAGACAGAACAAGTAGGGATAATAATAGAAAGGGAAGATGAAATAGAGAAAGGGGAATATTATTAAATCAGAGAGAGCCAAATACTCAAGGAAGTTTCTGAGCACTCAGTAGCTCAACACTCCAAATGAGAATACAAAATCCAGCCTCTCACAACCATACTAATACTCTCTCCCCATAACCGAATTCCCCACCCAACACAAGGTCCCACATGACCTTAGTGCTCATATGGGTAACGATACGGTTTGATGTGGGGGATAGTTGCCCCCTCCTTCAAATTGATAGCATGGTCCAAGTCCCTCTTAGGAGGCAGCGTTGTTGGAGTTTGGTAAAGGTCATCAAATTTCTCTAGCAACTCCTGCAATGGTGTAGGGGGCAGTACCTCCTCCTCTCCTTTTGATCTTTCTGTACCTTCCACTTCACATGGGAAGATGACATAAGCTTCTTCATCTGCTCTCAGAGCCTTTAAAGTGGTCCTCCATGACACCTGGGTTGTGCTCAATGAAGGATCTCCCTGGATGCACCTCTCTACCCCCTCCTCAATCTATTTGATAAACAACTTTTGGAAATTCGCCTTTATTCATAATTATATTATTATTATATTATTCTATATTATTATATTCATTATTGAATTGAAATTTTAGAATTTTTATTCTTTATTAGATTATTCTATTATTATAATTATTATATAATAATATTATATAATATTATATGTCTCCCAAACTGGCAATCCACTGCATCCCCAAAACAACATCCATGTTTCCCAGACATAGAGGAAGAAGGGCTGGGAGATGGGTACTCCTTGCACCATCAAATTCAGTTCCTCATAGAACCCCGAGCTTCTTGACACTTGCCTGGTCCCTACCTCCACAAGAAAAGGGACATCATCCACCTCTATGCTCAGACTTTGAGCCAGGGGCTTGGAGAAAAAATTATTGTCAGCCCCAGTATCCACCAAAATCACAATCTCCCTATCACCAATAATCCCCCGTACCTTAAAGGACTTGTTCACTGTCACTAACCCTTGTAAGCTCCGTAGGGTGAGGCGAAGAGACCGCATCGTGCGAGTGGGGACAATACTCTTGTTGATGGTGGCCTCCTCCACTGGGATGGAATCTGGATCTTCGATGGAGGCCTCATCCTCACTGGTATCTTCAATCAAAACCAGCTTAAAATTCTTCAGCTTACAAGTGTGGCCCTGACCCCACGTTCACCGCATTTAAAACACAAACCTCGGCAACTGCGGTCCTGCAATTCCCTTGGGTGAGGTGTTTTCCATTCGAGCTCGAGATGGGGACAAGTCACTTTTCCTTATTTTTCCTTTCAACCAAATCTTACTGATCAACACTATATATGTTTTGTTCATGCTTACTTTTAGTTAATCATTTGTGTAAATCGTAAACTTTATGGTATAAATCTAAAAAAAAGCTATGCAATTTTTTATTCTTCTGTTTTCTATTTTACTTTCTTAATTATAGTTGGTAGTATACTGGTATGACTCTGGTGGGCTTCTCTTATTGATGCTATAGGTTGAACTAAGGAGAGAATTAGGGATGGATGAGGATCTTCCTGCTGTATTATTGATGGGGGGAGGAGAAGGTATGGGCCCCATTGAGGCCACTGCTCAGGCACTTGGCGATTCATTATATGATGAGTATCTTGGATCTCCCGTTGGCCAGATTCTAGTGATTTGTGGTCGCAATAAGAAGCTTGCTAACAAACTAAATGCAATTAATTGGAAGATTCCTGTGCAGGTACCAATCTTGATAAAATCTTTCCAAATCCTTGTTCTTGCTTTCAGAATCCCATGTGTTGGTCACTAGTGAGATTGGGGCCATTGATAGGGATTATTAAGAAGGCTTATAGTTATAATTATTAGTTTTCTTGATTATTATTGGTGCTGTTAGTGTTTTAATGTGATTGTGGGGCAGGTGGAATTACACCATGCCACTTAGTAGTTATTACGTCTGTTTGACCATATACTTACAAATGTACTCCTTCAGCTGTCCATGGTGACTGACTTCTAGCAGTGTCTCAAATCTGAATTTTCTTTTACATGATGAACTATTATATAGGACCAGATTTCTCATATCACATGTTTAAACTTTTGGGAAGTATTTGTGAGAGAAAAAACAAAAACTCATGGTGTGTGGTATTGTTTATAGAGGAACAGATGAAAGCTAAGTGAATAATGTGCATGTGCAATTGATCTAATTAAGAGAGATGATTTAGGTAAAAAAAAGGTGACACATCAAAGGCATGATGAAAGTTGTTAGTATGTCTCACGATTGAAGAAATTAGTCCTGAATTGGTTGATTCCCCGAAAAGGAAAAAACAGAAATTCTAGGTTCGATTTGATCAAGTTTGGATAAAATACACATGATCTATCTAAATTATTTTGAATGAAGGTGGTTGGTCTGGTTTATACCTTCTGAAATGAATTTGTTCAATTATCAGTTTATCACACTTGAATTTACCTGTGGATATATTTTGAAGTATTAGTTTTTTCTTTCTATTAATTTCTTGCTGGGTAATGTGACATGTCAATAAGTAGATGAATATAGCAAGAGTGAAGTACCAAATTAACCCCCGAAAGATTTTGTAGCTGACAAAATCACCCCCAAAACATTTTAACGACAAAATAGCCCCCCAATGATGTTTAACGTTTGACAAAAGACACCCATCGTGAACTTTCTTCAACGGACGTTAACTACAGTGATGAGATGGAACACACAGTACCACTGTGGATATTTCTATACAATCAAAATCCATAATTAGTGTCTCTTTCCCCAAATTTATGAATTGAAACCCTAATTAGTGTCTTTTTTAGGGAGAATGAGGGAGAGAGTAGAAGATGATTTAGGGTTTCAATTCATAAATTTGGGGAAAGAGACACTAATTAGGGATTTTGATTGTATAGAAATATCCAAGGTGACACTGTGTATTCCACCTCATCACTGTAGTTAACTTCCGTTGAAGAAAGTTCACGGTGGGTGTCATTTGTCAAACGTTAAACATCATTGGGGGGCTATTTTGTCGTTAAAATGTTTTGGGGGTGATTTTGTCAGCGACAAAATCTTTCGGGGGTTAATTTGGTACTTCACTCATATAGCAATTACAATTGCATGTATTTGCACCGAGAGCCCTTTTAACTATTTTAGTTTTTACTCATATTTAGGTCAAGGGATTTGTCACCAAAATGGAGGAATGTATGGGAGCTTGTGATTGCATTATTACAAAGGTTCGTTCTAGCAGTCATGGCATGTTTTTTTCCCTTACCTGTTTATGACAGCAATTAATGGATCTTTGCCTTTTAATTTGTAGGCGGGGCCCGGGACGATTGCTGAGGCCATGATCCGAGGTCTCCCTATTATTTTGAATGATTACATTGCTGGGCAGGTATCTTGGTTCTGACTTCTGACTAAAAAATTTTGACTTGGTGAATAATTTCTTTTTTTAAAAGAATTCAGTTGACACAATTGTGTCCATGGATGGAAAATAAAATTGATTCTGACCTCTGAAACTTGAGTTGGATACTTCATCTGTTAGAAACAAGATGAATTATCCACAATGAGTTAGTGAGATAGATAGAATCTTTCTCAAAGTAGGGATTGTGGGAGTTAGTGCCTATTTAAGGGTGGGTTTGTTTCAGATTTTGAAAAAACTGATTCTACCACTTAAATTCTTTATGTTTTAATTGATTTGCAAGTCTCTATAAGTAAAGGCAGCCCGGTGCACAAGCATCGCACGTTATGCAGGGTCTGGGGAAGGGTCGCACCCAAAGGGTGTATTGTTGTAGCCTAATGTGATAAATACGTTATTGTTGTTTCACTAAATTTTCAATTGGATTTCTATACTTTTAAAAACATTCATTCTAAACCCTAAACCCTAAACTCGTTTATTTACTGTTACAAAAAAGTCGAACTTAAATGAATATCCTTGAAATATAGTTAAATAGGTCTAGAAACCTGATTGAATTTTTTTTTAAAGTATAGGGACCCAATTGAAAACTTTTAAACTATAAGGACCCAATTGAAAACTTTTAAACTATAAGGATCCAATTGAAAACTTTGTAAAACTTTAACGGCTTGCAGATCAATTAAACCATTTTTTATTTTACGAAAAAGGTTGAAAATTGATTTTTTTTTATCATAAGCTATTCTTTCCAGCTTCTTTAAAAAAAAAATGATAACAGATATCTTTGTAGTTCTGAACATTTTTAAAAATTTTCTGAAACATGTGAAAACTGATTTTTTTTTAAAAATGTGATTTTTTTCCTAAAAAAATCTAAAACAAACGAGACAAATGTTAGAATGCTTATTATCAATGGATCAGGTTTGAGGGAGTAGAGGTTAATCCTGTTGTATAATTCCGTTTTGATTTTGAATACATACTGTAACAGTTCCTCATTATTTATCAATACAGGAAGCTGGCAATGTCCCCTTTGTAGTAGAAAATGGGTGTGGGAAGTTTTCCAAATCACCTAAGGAGATTGCGAAAATCGTCGCCGAGTGGTTTGGTCCCAAAGCCAACGAGCTAAAGGCGATGTCACAGAATTCATTAAGGCTAGCAAGGCCGGATGCTGTGTTCAAGATTGTCCATGACCTTCATGAGCTTGTAAGACAAAAAAGCTACCTACCAGAGTATTCTTGTACATCTTAACATGAGGTGAGGCTCAATTTTTTCTTTTTTGGTACCAGTTTTTCTGAGGAAAATGTATGAAACAACGAAGATGTATCACATCAGCAAAAAAGAAATACGTATAATGTGACATTATTCAGATGCTCATTTGGAAATAAAAGTTTTAGCTGTTTCTTGCATTCTTTGTTCCCTTATAAATTTTGATCATGTTTATTTGAATATCATTGTGGAGGGTAGCAAGAATAGTATATCAGCTTAAGGGTACTCCATTAGACAGAGTTGAATAACTAGGGAAATTCTAGATACAATCATTAAAATAGACTAGGATTTTCTGGTTTGATTTTGTCTAATTTTTAATGGGTTTTTATCGGGTATTAGTCGGCCGGTAACTGACGACTAATCCTAGCTCTGATGGAGATCACATTTAGGTGGGTAGAGAGCTGGTCACAAGGTTTTTTGCACACACATCGCTTCAAGGGTCGAAATCAGGACATGATGCTCAAGCAATCCAAGTATCTACCACTTATGCTATGTAATGGTTTAATTTTATCTTCATAATTGAATTCTGAAGGATGAGTACTCTAAAATGGCTCTGATGCCTATATTTTGTTCCAATAGTTGTTGGGTGTTCATAGGGTTTTGTTAGGCAAAATTTTTAATTAAATAAAATGTTACCTAAAAGTCCTTATAGAACATCAACTTTTAAACTCAAAATGATTAGATTTGTTTACAATGAAGTTAATTACTAGGGGTGGCAATTTTCTCTAACGGTTGCTTAAGGATCTTTTATCTATTTCACTCAAAATCTTTAAGCATTTACAGAGTGTTTTTTAAACACAACTCTTTTTATTCACACTTGTAAAAGTCTAATCATTGGATGAGTAAGATACTTTGAAGAATCTTTGTATAGAATCATTATGAAGAATCTAATCACAAATGAAACTTTTTTTTTTTAAATTTTACCTTCCTTAACAAGTGTCGTTAGGTACTAGTTAACGAAACATTTTTTCTTTTGCTACTTTAACAAGTAGTTCTTGCAACACTTTTTCGAACACTTTTATCTATATTTATTTGACAATTGATCCTTTGTGCATTACACATGACACATTAGTCGAGGGTTTATTGACTATGTATTGAGTAGGGATAACAAAACGGGATCAACTCGCCGGATCGGCCCGCTTAGCCAGCTCAATTTGGTGGGCTGAGCTAGGGGCGTTCATGGCTCAGACCGACCATCCTACCCGGCCTGAATCGAAGCACTTTTTTCAGGTTTGGGTCATGAAATTTGACTTGGTAAACTGTTCGGGCCGGGTTCGGGTCATACTTCGAGTAAGCTTGACCCGATCCGATATTATTTTTTGTCTTTTAGATATATTTTTTAACATATTAATTAGTGACATTTTATAAAATTTTAAAGTTTCATGAATACATTTTACTTAATTTGATGTCAGTTTTATATTGATATACATTTTTTTTTAAACATGTATTGCAAAAATATATCTTAAATTTTATTACTTACATGCAGTATATTCTATAACTTTATAATGTACATTGTCCAAATTATAGTTTGTCATATAAAGGCCGGCTTGACCCGATATGACTCGATCGTTCATCGGGTCATTACCAAGTAGAATTCGGGTTGCAAAAATAGACTCGGTCTTAATATCGGGTTCGGGTTTGGCTGAATACGATCCAACCCGGCCGTCCGGCGAACACCCCTTGCTAAGCTAGGATTTTGAAACCGCCATAAATTAAAAGTCTGTTTAACCCGCCTCACTTAAACCACAGGCTGGACACCCCTATGTTTTATGCATTTTGATTTAATATTATGTACTTTACTAATTTACTTTCACTTGAAAATGATAAAATTAGAAATAAATAAATAAAAACAAGTTTTTTTAGAAAAATTTGATAAATTTTTCTATTTTTTATTAAAAAATAGATAATATTATAGTATATAATTATTAAAATATATTGAAAATAAAAGTAGGCTAGCCCCATAAAGCGGGTTGGACTGGGCTGGTCCGCTTTGACATCTTAGTATTAAGCACACTAAAAAAGATAAACGAAATATCAAAACTATTTTATGGACTCCGATAAGGAGTAAAAATGAGTATAATAGTTCAATTAGGAAAATATCATTAGTTTATAAAATTTTCTAAAATAGGTGATAAGATGATGTAATTATTATGCATTTTGATTAGTAATTGATTTATTTCCTCTTTTGGAATTTCAATATTCTTAGAATTATTCTCTCTTTTCTCTCTTGGTCCTTAATGGGGAAACTTCTATCATCTTCTATACTCTCTAATTTCTTAGTTCTTACAACTCCATGTTTGGAAAATATAAAATCTCATTTTCAATAGTACAATAAGAGTACTTATTAATAAAATCTAAAAATACAAATATTAGAAGAAAATGTCTTGTTCTCTACGTGGCAAAACCCCAGAGCTAGATTGTCGTATATATGACAAGAAAAAAATAATAATGCAGGTATGATGAGGCTTCTATCTGAACCTATATATGATGACAAATTCTATCTCGATCAATTTAACACAAGACTGAATGGTGGTATATATATATATATATATAATATTTTGTGTATATCAATTTTATGGGTTACTACTTTTAAAAGTAAAAAAATCTAACCAAAATAAATAAAAAAAACTCAATTAAATAATAAAAAAGTAATTTTAAAACAATTACAAATCAATTAAATAATGTATTTTATCTATTTTTAATGTTAATGTGTATTGTTTTAATGACAATTTAATGATAAGTGTGCTACATTTAAGAGAAAAATAATATATTTTATGTTATTTTTCTATTTTTATCATGCTTATAATGAATTTATTTGATTATTTAATAATTTTTAAATGTCATTAAGATTTTTCTTATATTCTATTTGTACAATAATTATCATTTTGCTTGTCAATATCCAATCTTATCACTTTAAATTTTAATATGATCTCTATATTAACATCTAACTCTTTTTATTTATCATTAATTTTAACATATGTTCTATAAATATTTAGTTTTAGATATCAAATTATCTTATCTATGTGGCATTTTTTTTTTTTGTCCACGGTATCTGGAGCTTCGTCCCGACTAATCCGTTGTCCCGGATTGCGTACCTTGAAATGACAGGTAAGGCCTCGGTGGAAATTTTTTCCATCCACAAGGCTCGAATCCGAGACCTTGCTTAAGGGACAACAAGGCACTTACCTCCTCCTAAGTCAACCCCATTGGTATCCATGCGGCGTTACTCCACAATCTATATACATGTATAGAGGTTTTCATGCAATGCATGAATCTTCCAAAGATTCCTGGGCCCAAGCCCAAGTACACATGTTCATGACCTTCAAAAGCCACGATACCCTTATTATTAGAATTCCCAAATTTGCACACGAAATTGCAAATGGCATGTGTCACTTGGTTCAATGACTTAAACGCCGAAGACAAACCAAAATCTGCAAACTTCGATCACCACGTGATTTCATTATTATTATTATTATTATTATTATTATTATGTGATACATAATTTTGGAACTTGGAAATTAAAACAAAAGTTGTAGTTGCTCACGAGAACCCTGTTTAAACAAAACTTGATCCTTTGGCTTATTCCACTCTCCAAGATAAGAAAACCAAATTTGCACTATATATACAGTTTGATTAGTTTCTATAGTGATGTATACGGTGACATGAAGAGATATACTAGAATTAAATGCATATCTTATAATATAATAACTATATAATATAACTCTAGCGGTTAAATAACATCTTTTCTTTAAGTAGAGAGCTATGCTGATTTTATAGCAAAAGTAGAGTTAATCTTGAAGATTAATTATATATATATATACAATAAGGGATTTATTGGAAGGTGTTGTAATGGGTTGGAGGTACCATGCTGGGTTGGGGCTGATAGGAGCTTTTGTGTTGATATGGGTCAGTTCTGCAGAAATAACTCAGGTTTGTGTTCGTTTTTTCTCTTTTATTTTGCCCTCTGTTTTTACCATTTTCTAATCAAATTTGCATTTTGTTTTTGAGTTATGGGTTAATGTTGCTTGGCAAGCTGTATCTCTTTGCCTTTTGTTTTGAAGATGTTATTATTTTGTGAGGTATTTTGACAAAAAGGGTCGGAAAACAGAATCTAAAACTCTTTTTTCTGGGATATTAATTATATTGAAACAGTATGCCTTACTTTGTTGAAAAAACAACTAGCTGAGCATTGAACAACTACATGGAGTGTTTTATATTAAGACCATTTCAAATCACGTTAAAACATAATTTCCTTGTTACAATCACATTTTGATGACCTATTGATGATCCGGATATAAAAGAGGAAGATTATGTGAGTCGCTCGTTAAAGCAAAAATTGTAGGTTGTTCGACACTTGACACAGTATAATTATTTTATTTTTTTATTACATATCCATGTACCAGAACTCATCTGGTAGTTAAGAACTTTGTTGTTGTTAGTATAAGTGCAAATGTGCTAAGTTGAAAAATATCTATCTCATTCGCATGAGATTATTGGTATCAAAATACATTTACGAAGACATCTATCGTATATTTATATGATTTGTATATATTTGAGTAAGTGTAATGCAATAATACTAGTCGTACAACATAAATACGTTCAACTAATATTCAATGTATGTTATACATAATATGGAATGTGTGCTATATGTATAGCACACGTCGGTATAGCATACATTTCATATCATATATAGCATACATTGAATACTAGTTGGATGTATTTCTATTATACAACCAACATTATTGAAGTGTAATGTATGTTTTTCCGTGAATCACATTGTGTATTAATTGTATATGTTTGTGTGAGCTCTTTATATGCTTTATAAGGAGAATGATGTGTATTTTTTTATGAATATCGTTGTGTTAAATTGATACACTTAGAATTTCGTTTGGTTCCTTGTGTAACGATAATACTCATCGTATAATAGAAATAGTGTGATGACGTGATGAATGTATTTTGGTTCTATATTTTTTTTTGGACTAATTATCATCGTAACACTCGATAGATGGCAGATGGGAGGAAATGTGGCTTTTAATTTGTGACAAAGGCGTTGCCACTATTGGCCTTAAATGCTGGAAATTGGAATAGCTTAACTCTCACGACCAATTAATTGTGTTTTTTTTTAGAACCAATTTTTCAGTGTTTGACTGAGAACAGAGAAAATGGAAATAAAAATAGAAAAGTGAAAACGGAAATCAAACCGCGGTTGTCATCAATGTAGATTCATTTTAAAAATGTCTTACCCTTTCTTTTGGTAATTAAGCAAAAATGTCTTACTATAAATTCTTTATCCCTCCACTCGTGTCCATATATAAATATGCACAACTATTAAGAAAATCACTAAATTTATCTTGATTTAAAATAATTTGATGTGAATGTATCAAGATATTTAGATTAATTTATCTACTATTTCTCTCCTCCATTATTAGAGGGAGTATATGATTTAAGAGCATATTTAATATCTCTTTCAAAAATTTTACAATCACATATTCTATATTTCAATATTGATTTTTAATTATTTTAAATTAAAACATATACTTGTAAAAAATTTTAGAACATATAGTAAACATGTTTTAGGATGATGAAAGATTTTTTCCTAGTATTTTATGCGGACTACAAATTCTTTATGGATACAGAGTTTTTAGTTATTTACACTTTTTTTTAATATGAATCACTAAATATCAATTTAAGTGTTAAAAAATTATATATTGAGAAACATTTCTCATATATTAATAGTTTAAAACCATATGAACTCTTACATAATTGAAATCTATACCTATTGTACACTGTTCACAAAACATCATTTTGGGTGCCAAAAAGCTATGTTCAAAAAACATTTCTCTTTATCAGAATATGTCAAAAATGGTTTTAAGAAACTTATAATGAAGCCTAAGCATTATTCTTCATGTCTACTAATGCAGTTCTTCAACATAGAACAAAAAGAAAAGGAGAAAATTATGGCCACACTTCACTACATTACACAACATGGATATAATACTGACTAACATATTTATCAAAATTACCAACATTTGAATGAATGAAAAATGGATGGAGGAGTACTATGTTATGTGCTAATAGTATTTTTTCAATTTTTATGAAGATACGATTTAAATTAAATTAAAAATATAAAGTATGAGTAAAAAATCTAAAAGCAACCATATATATCAACTACTTTAAAATATAAGTAAAAATATCTAAAAGCAATCATAGTTCCATTCCTTAAAACTGTTCTTGCATCATTTTTAAACATCTAATTAAGGAGTTTGATTATAATTATGATACCTTATTGCAGAGGATTTTTACAGAGTACAAGCAACCTTTTGCACTCACTTACCTTGGAGTATCTATGATGGTGGTGTATCTACCAATTTCAGTTTTCAAAGAGTGGATTTGTAACTTGCTGAAAAAAAAATTATATAGAAAAGTTCATAAGGGTATTCACCAAAAACCAGAAATAGATATAAAAGTTAGTTTAATTACTGAAAAGGAAATCAAAGAAAGAGAAGAAGGGTTGCCCTTGGTCATGAAAGAGGAAGATGCACACCAATTGCTTGCAAAAAGATGTGAATGTAGCTCATGGGAAATTTCTAAGTGTGGCTTGTACCTCACTCCAATTTGGTTTGCATCAGAGGTAACATGATTTCATTTAAATTTCATTCTTTAAATTTCAAGTTTTTTTTTATTTGTTTTTTATTTTATCTTTCTGTGAGGTGAGAATGGAAGGGGTTATAGTAGCTAACACACAATGTACTTTATTGCTATATCTATAAGTGAATATCTCGTCACTTTCTTACTTCAGAGATGATCTTACTTTAGAGGTTCCTAATCTGTTGTGAAACTATTCATGACGTATTCCTATCAACATCGCTTGAAGATTGTGATCGAATGTATTGCTTATTGCAGGGTAACCTAAAGTGGTAAATCATTAAAAAAAATTACAGACTGAGATTTGCCTATTCTTTTGTATAATTTCAAATTAATCTTCTAGTTCATGGCATGGTAGTTTAGTAGTTTTCAATTTGCTATGTGAAGAAATGGACCTAGAAAGTAATGTAACCTTGGGGATGAGAAAAACATAGGACTACTTGTTGATACCACTTTACATTTGAACTGGTGGATATAGAGCTGAGAACTTTAGTAAGATTAGGAATTGTTTCACATGTCGATTAGTTGAGACCGATGTCTTCGGTTGATCTCCAACTACTGGTTGTAAGCTTTGGTTGTGATCCGAACACAAATAGGGGTGGTACCTCAAAAGTAAAAGGGCGGCTCAGTGCACGAGGCTTCCGCCAGGTGGGGTCAGGTCACAAGGCAGCAACTTTACCGTTGCGCTAAGGCTCAAGAGTGGTACCTCAAAAATGACTCCGAGAAATTTGGTCATGCCTAACAAGGGGTGCTAACTGCTAAGCCCCCTTCATATAAATAGGTTTTCCCCAAATAATGTAGTAAAATCTTGATAATGTTTATTGAGATATTTGCTAATGATTATAACATGTACTTTCTTAATCCTCTGTCTTCCATTCCACCCCTTCAAAAGAGTTTAAAATGGGAAGATTCTCAGTTTCTGTTCCATGCATGAATAGTGCTTCATGAGTTTTCTACATTGTTGTAAACTTGTAAACTGATTCTTTTGGTGCAGTATATGTCAAACCTGGCACTAGCAAATACAAGTGTTGTGAGTACAACAGTTCTGAGTTCCACTTCAGGTCTCTTCACACTCTTGTTTGGAGCTCTTCTTGGTCAAGACTCAGTCAACATAACAAAAATAGCTGCTGTGTTAATCAGCATGGCTGGTGTTGCCATGACCACTCTTGGCAAAACTTGGGCAGCAGATGACAAAATCAGCTTCTCTGAGTGAGTTCATTGTTGCTTCCTATGCTCCAAAAAGCTTTTTCCAGTTAATTCTTTATTTAGCCCTCAAACCATTGAAGTTTGCAAACTCCTAATTCTTTATTTCCCTTTGTATTCTATAGTCATTTTTTCTTTCAATCTCTAAAAATGGAAATTGCTCATTTTGCTAAGGACTAGAAAGCATTCTATAGCAGGGGACATTTTTGGCCTACTCTCAGCAGTATGTTATGGCTTATACACAGGTATGCATATTTAATTCCCAAGCTATTATTACAGATTACTTGTGTGAAATCCTGACTCTGTGAGTACCATTGTTAGTAGTAATTGGTCAAATTAATTGCAGTGCTTCTCAAGAGTTGTGCTGGATCAGGAGACAAGGTTGACATGCAAAAGATTTTTGGATGTATTGGTCTCTATTGTCTTCTTGGCTTTTGGTGGCTAGGTATCTATCTATATGTGGACTTCTATTTTTCTTTTATGGCTATACCATGTGTCAAAGGAGCAATTTCCTTGAAGCTTTAGAAAATGCACAGACCCATTTTTATTTTTTTAAGTACTTTTAGACTTTTAGTGGTTATGTTTTAATATTGTTTGAATGAATACATTCAAACAGTACAATTAACATCTCTCATTTTTCTTTTACTTATGCCTTTATTTTTTTTTTCTTTCCCTTTTTTGATTGTTCCATTTAGTCGATCCTACGTAGTGAAATAGTGGAATAAGACTTGTTGTTATTTGGGTTAGCTATTTATGCATAATATGTATTGAATTAGATTATTTAGTATGACACCTCAGACCTACACTTAGACTCTTAGAGTAACCTAGCAATATAAGGGACATAATGTTTCTAGGTATATCCTATCAAAAAATTCTTGGTGCATAATAAAAAACTAGTCAAAACAGTCAATAAATAGTGCAAAACATATAATATGTAATATACACAATGTATATTATATATTATGCACAACATATAACATATATCACATGTGGTAACATAATCTTTCTTTAAACATGTGATATATGTTTTGCACAATATGTGATATATGTTGTGTACAACATATAATATTTGTTGTGCATATTATATACTAGTATAGATTATGCATACTATATTTACTGTTTTAACTATTTTTTTACTGTGCATATAGTAATGTTGATATCCTAATCTTGCTTTACACTATTTTATTACTCTGCTCTCTGAGTGACTTGTGGGTGAAGGTGTCAGACCTGATAATATAATCCTGCACGTAAACCACATTAGTGTTAATCAGTTTTCCATCAGCAATTTTTGCTAGTTTCAAGCAAGAGAAGTGTTATCTTACATTGATTGAGAATTAATTAAACGAAAAATATATGATATAGGAGGATCCATAATTCTATTGCATTAAGATTTTTATTAAGATGTACTATTAGACCCAATTGTGTGATTTTTTTACTTACCCTGCTGAATAAATTTCGATCTCCCCTCTCCCCTGCCCATAAAATTTTTGCTTACAACATTTTGAGTGATGCTCATGCAATTTCATTGCAGCATGGCCATTAAATGCTGTGGGAATTGAGCCTCTTTTCAAATTGCCAAGTTCAACATCCACAGCGGAGATTGTTATTGCAAATAGCATTTGGTCAAGCGTGATTTCAGATTACTTTTGGTATGTAGAAGACCCTATATTATTGAACAATAATGCTAGTCGTACAACAGAAATACGTCAAACGAGTATCCAATGTATTCTATACATGACATAAAATGTGTGTTATACATATGTGTGATATATATATATAGCACACATTCCATGTCATGTATAGCGCACGTTGGATACTCGTTCAACGTATTTCTGTTGTACGATCATGTTATTGAAAGCTTGAGATAGTCATGTTCAATACTCCAACATACCATTCGAGATATCAAAATGTTAGTTAAACTTAGCAATTTAATTTCTATGCACTATCAGTATAAAAAAAATTGAAACACTTATTCAATTATATATTGAAATCTCAATCATATTTGTTGATTCTTCCATTCATTACTTAAAAAATACACACAAAAGAATGATTTTTGTTATAAAAACATTTTATACTTCGATTATATTAAACTTAACCTATTTCTAAACTTATTATCTCATGATTTTATTATCTGTAAACTTTTATAATCGATTAGATTTTTTTGTAGGATCTCCCTTGAGGCCCACCTTTTTAGTTAAAAATAAAACAGCAATGCTACATGTATAAATAAGATGGCCAACCAAAGAGCCAACTAATAAATACTACTTATATATAATATATAATTAATATAATATAATAAACAGTATTTATTACATAATTAATCATTTAATTTTTCTAAAAAAATTTTATTCAAATTTTAAAAAATATTCTCTTTCAAAATATTCATGATATTCTATTTAAATAAAGAAATTACAAATATCAAATAAAAAAAATTACAAATATCATATAAAAGAGTAATGCACATATTAAATTGAAGGTTGATACACATACATATCAAATAAAATGTATTACATTTACCAAAATAAAAGTTAATACACGTACCATATAAATGGGTGATACACATATCGAATGAGTGACTACACATATCAAATAAAGGGTATTACACATACTGAATAAATTAAAGGATATTACCGATACCGAATAAAGGGTATTACACATACCGAATAAAGGTTATTATACATACCAAATAAAGAGTATTACACATACCGGATAAAGAGTATTACACATACCGAATAAAAGATATTACACATACCGAAGAAAGTGTATTACACGTATCAAATAAAGAGTACTACACGTATCAAATAGAATTACATGTGAATTACACATACTACTTAGAGTGAATTACACATACCACATGAATTACACGTGTACATTTAAAGTGAGTTACATACACATACACAAACAAATTTAAGTGAATTATACGTATGCATACAAATCATAGTAAATTACATATATCAATTAACATGTTACATATATAGGATTAAAATGTATTATACATGTCTCGGAAAAAAATTGTTTTAAGCATTTTAAAGCATGTTCTACAAAGACATTTTACCCATTCATTGCAATAAAAATTAAAAGAGCTATTTCAAATGAACCTTGAGATTTCGATCATTGTGGCCATTATCGGGTGTGCATTACACTCTTCCATTGCTAATGGTTGATGCTGATAAAATAAGATGATCGCGTAAAAATGTTTTACAATTGCATCAATCCCAGGATAAAAATTGAATGAAAAAGGACTTGAACGAGCACAATTCGGTAGCGTTCTATTCGATGGTGCCGATGAAACTATTTCACCCAGATTTAGGTTCGTGTAAACACACACATTACATTGCTAGAAATGATTACATTTGGAAGCTTATTACACCGGTATACTTGGTAGGTGTAAAACAAATCACAAGTATATCAATTTCTGATTAGGTTGTTTTTGGATGTTCTAATTCCTAGCATATATTAATTTAAAGACATTAATATAAAATTAGTTGATATTTATTATGATTGATTGGTATAACATTATGATTGATTGGTGTAATATTTTTTTTTCCTTTTTTTTATTTTTCAATTAATGTCATTAATGAGTTGGCTCTAAGTTGACTATTTTATGTTGTACCTCTAGACTTTTCCAAAATCAAAATATCACATGATACATGAGAGCATTTATTCCTTCACGTATCACTTTTTGTGTAATTAAGGATCTAAAATAAAATGAGTGAGTTTGTTAAGTAAGGAATTAGGGTTTAGATCATCCCTCCATCAAATAAATCAGTTAGTTAATTGTTATTATGATTATTATTATCATCATTGTAGATAAACTTACTTTCTTGGTTTTAGGAGCAATATCCAAGATTAAGTTCTCACTGCAATTGCACAATAAATTGTTATAAATAACTATAGGATGAATTATATATACTATTTTACAGGGCTGTTTCAATAGTTTGGACTGCTCCTTTGGTTGCTACATTGGGCATGTCTTTGACAATTCCAGTTGCCATGATAGCTGACATGGTTATACATGGTCGCAAGTACTCAGCAATCTACATTCTTGGTTGCATTCAGGTACTTTTACTTTTACCTCTCTGTCCTTTAGGAAAGGGATTCTTTCATGTAGAGATTATTATTCACCATCAACAATTCATCTGCACATGTTTTCCTTCATTGGTTCTTTGCCTTTCTTTGACTTATTAGAAATGACTTAATAGTGGTAGAGATGAAATTCTTGTGTGGTTCTGGACCATATTTTAATGTGTAATCTATGAATATGAACAGTGACAACTTTATACTTTATATATTTTATAAAACATTTAGATGTTATAAATTAAAATATGTAATTGTGAATATCCATGGACTACATATTAAATGTGGTTAAAAATTATCCAAAAATTTCTCAGGTTAAAGACTTGTATATGATCTACATCATCTCGAATCTTTGCATAAGAGAATATGTTCTAGTATTCTTGAATATTTGTTATTATATCGACATAAAAACTATAATATCCTAATTTTTAATTATGCTATGTGATTATTTAAGAGTATTTAATTATATTTAGATGTAAGATTGCTGTTATAAAGACTTATAAATGATTCTCGATTGTGGCATGTGGTAATACTGTATCTCCATTCTCCATCAATAAAATAGTGAGCAATTTTTAATATCTGCATTTAATTGAAGTGTGATTTTATTAGTGGAAAATCATAGAAGAAGTGATAATAAGAAATTTAAATGCAAAACATGTTGAATAAAAATGTGTGATCTATGATCGAGTTTTATGACATCACATCACAAATCCATATAATATAACCGATTCCAGCCCCAGTAGGATAGGAAATTTGAATGCAAAACATGTTTAACAGAAATGCGATCTGATAGAATTCTATATCACAAATCCATAAAACTGATTTATACCCCCAATAGGATAAGGCTTAGTTATTATTGTGTTGTCATTTTTTTTTTTTGGGATATTGAGTATATACACGTGGCATCAAGGTGCATCTAAAAATTTGTTCCATTCAGTACGCTGTTGTTCCATTGGCTGTTTTGACTGAATTTTTATTATGACTCAAGTAATTTTCATATTGATTCAATATCCACTCTTTTGTTTCCATTGGAATCAGGTTTTTGCAGGATTCACTCTAGCAAACCTTTCGGATAAGTTTGCAAGAAATGATGCTGAGTGAACTACGTGATCGATGTTCAGAGAAGCAAAGTTTGTGTATATATTAAACGAATTCAATACAGAAAAAGTATGTGTGTGATATAGTGTGAATGATATAGAGAAGAGCATAACAATGTGCTCATTTAAATTTCCCTTTTTAAGATACAAAAATATTTTTAAGTAACTTTTTCTTATATTTGTGTGAGTAGGATTTTCTTTCCAGGGAAAAAAAAGGCAAATTTAGAAATAAAAAACATGTTTGTGTTTTCGCCCTTAAACTACCATTTTCTTCTTATGAAAAAACATATTTCATTTAAAAAAGGGTTCTGAAATGATTATTTTTTAAAATTTCACACATAATTTTGCTGTGATTAATTTTTTTCGATATCTTACTAATATTGGAATTTTGTTTTTGGATATGGGATATGAAAGGAGATATGAATAAAATAGAGTTTAATTTTGACGCACAGACAGTGTAAATAAATGTATTTTACATTGTCGTCCAATCAAAACGTTCCATTTCTATGACTTTTTCAGGTAGTGGGAGAGAGAAAATACAATTATGGCTGACGTGACAACACATGATTGGATGACTGTGTAAATAATGATACATTGAATAAAAATTAAATTCAATAAAATATTGGCACTTTTTGCAAAATGTTTAAGATATGATGGTTGTAATAAACTCGCAAGTTGCAAGTTTATATAAATTTTTTTAAAAAAATTCTACATAGTATTGCTATTGGAGAGTTTAAAGGATAAAAAATATTTTTGTTGACAGTAAAACTTGTCATTGAGAGTTTGATCATAAAAATGTATTTTATTTGAACTAATCTCATCATTTGCAAGTATGACTGAATGAAGAAATATTTTTTAACAATCCGTAAAATGCATTGTAAGATACATTTACTATTTTTTGCAATAACATCATGAACTTTCGGTTCATATTGTCTTTTTATGAGGATATAAATAAAGTAAAAGTGATGAATTATAATTTATTCTGGCTGTCATTCTTTCCTAAATGTTGGAAATATTATTTCATAAAATTGACAATCAACAAACCTTAAAGGCATCTCCTATTTATATTTCAAAATACTTGACGGTAAGAAAAGAGTCACTTTCAATATTTTAAATGAGAATTGTTTGGTTGCTGACCAAAATAATTACTGAGAGAGAGAAATAATGACAATTTGTCTTATACAAATATACAAATAAGCATTTGTAAAATAATTTGCTCCAAAATAGAATGTAGAGAATTGTTCTCATAAGTAAGTAGTGTAACAAATAACTAGAGATCTTTCATTAGTTTATTATGCTAGCTAACTCTTTCTATGAACATGCATAATTAGATGTTTATCAATCTATTTTCTTTTCATAACAAAAAAAAGTTTAAAATTTGATTTTCAAAACTATTATTTTAACTTCTAGAAAAAATGAAAATTTTATATTTTTTAAATATTTATTAATTTTAAAAAGATTAAAATCTCAAATTAGTTCCTCAAAAATACACTGCAGAAATTGAAAATCCACTCTGAAAGATTTGTACAACGAGGCTAAATTAATCATACGTGATACGTTCAAGGGATACGAAGAAAAGAGGAGATTTTTTCTTCTTTCAGTCACCATTCAATACATTATTGTGTCAATTTGTTTATCTCTAAACGCTCTACAAAACTCATATAGTATTGTATATCTAATGATATGAATTTTTTGAATTTGCTCGAAGAATATCTTATGATTTTTCTAAATTTTTCACTTTTTTCTTATTGAAATTAAATGATTCTTAACTTGTTGAAATAGTAACATTATCTTCAACAAAAGCCCTAAACAAAATTCAGCTTAGATCACAAATGTCTATAAATGGTCATTGAACCAATGACTAATTTATCCTCATGTATGTAAATCAAGGATCAAAAAATTGAACTTTCAATTTGGAGTTTTACTCTTTTAAAAAATATCCAAATAAATATTTTAAAAGACGTGATTTAAAAAAAATCACCAATCTACTATTTGGCTAGTTTGCGAGGATAGTTGTCGTTTACAGCAAAACGCGGAGCAATTTGGTTTGTGTTTTTCATTCACCCTCACTCGCCTCGGGGTTCTACAAACCACAACAACCCTGCATCAGGTACCACTATTGCGCCATCAACACTGAGCTCTCCGAAAGATAGAAAGAAGAAACAGAAAACAATTCAATCAGAGAAGAGAAAGACACATTCAATCGAATGGAGAAGGGAAAAGGAGTGATGGGATCATCGGGCCGAAGATGGGCCGTTGACTTTTCCGATAACTCAACCTCTCCTTCCTCTCGCGACGTACCTGATCCTCCCGGTTTCTCTCGCGCTTCCCTCGATCAGGTTCATTTACTTTAACACCTTCTCTTCTTTTTCTGTTTATTCGTATTCACCGTCGGAAGCAGTGACTAAATCTTTTCGAGGGAGCACCGTGTTGGATCGGATCCCTGAGTTATGCTTATGGAACTCGGAACTCAGTTAGCTGTGTTTTTTTTTTTTGTTGGGGGGGGGGGTAATTATTATTCTGTTTAATTTAGGGTTTATATTGAAACAATTTGGTTTTTAATGTTGTAGGATGATTCATCCCTCAGTCGCCAAAAGAAAGATGCTGAATCCAATTGGAAAGCCCAGGTTTTATTGATTTTTTTTTTCACCGTTTGAGTTATGGTTATTAATTTGATTATTTAAGGGCGCAATTTATGTGATTTTTGGTTATATATCCTGTGCTCTTGGATCTGGATCGAGTGCAAACATTCAACACAATAATGTAGTAATCTAAGCTGAATAAAGGTTAATTTCGATGGGAATTGCGTGCGTGCTTCACATTAGTTCCTAGAATTAAGAAATTGTCAATCTAGTCCTTGAAATTGTAGAAAGTGATTCAAATAAGTTGCTAGGATGATATTCACGGGGACCAACATGAATTGCCTTTTTGCAATTTCTGGAAATTGATCACTAAAGTGAAGCATAGACCAAAATGAACCTTTACTCAATCAAAGCTTTTATATATGTTTAAGTGTTTTTTTCTCCTCTAATTTTGTTTTGGTAAATATAACAGAAAGCTTGGGAAGTAGCGCAAGCACCTTTCAAGAACTTGCTAATGATGGGGTTCATGATGTGGATGGCTGGTAGTACTGTGCACTTGTTTAGCATTGGTATCACCTTTTCAGCTCTTTGGCAGCCTATCAGCGCCTTGCAAAGTGTTGGAAAGAGTAAGAGCAGTTCACTCACCTCTCTTTCTCAATTTGGATTCATTAGAATGAGAAAATAAAATCACAATAGGGCATACTAGTATCACTTTTAGTTGTTACAAAGTACTTTTGTTCTGTTTATGTTCTGTGCCTTTTCCTTTCATTGTCTCATGTGTGTAAATAATTATTTGTAGTAAACTTGGATATTCTTATCGCCAAATGGTTATAGGGCTCGTTTGAGTCTGGGAATGTTTGCTAGCTATAAATTGGATTGGATCCACCATGATCTATAATACTTGATTTCCGAAGCTAGTGGTTGAGTTGTGGGTGGAAATGCATTTGTTGAATAGTTGACCCCTAGAGATCCCACTTCCCTTCTTCTCTGGTGAATGGTGATTTCTGATTTGCAAGGAGGAGTTGAAAAGTTGATCAGATATTTTCTCTCTGGTGGTCTTATATCAGCAAATTTCATGAGTCATTCTCCAGTGTTTCTGAGCATCTATTTGAAGTTGTTCTCTTCCAAAATAGATTATTCTTGTTTCTCATTACATTAACATGAGATATTCTAGTTTCACATTAGTGAATTTGCTTTGCTTTGTGTTTTTGTTATCATCTACTTGAGAGCTTTGGCTTTTTAGTGATAGGACGTCGGCGGTAAAAATTGTATGTTATTGAAGAAAGTCCCCTAAGTTACTAAATAAGGGCAATAAGAAGGAGAATGTGAGGTCCTAGTGTGCATAACAGAGCAATGACCTTGCAGAGAATTGGGATAGAGAGTGCATATTCTGTATGATTCAGTTAGAAAAGGTGGTGGTGGTGAGGTATTATATGTAACGAGGATGGAGATGAGAGAGGTAGACTGAATATTCGCTTGGACTGGGAGAGATTGAGCTGCTTTAGTGCTCAGACCTTATTTTCTTTTGTTTTCTGTTCTTATTATATCCATATATCCATTCCCTGGACCGATTATCCTCACGAACCAGCTTCATGAGACTAATAATAATATACACAATTTTACCTTCATTTTCTTTGCATATTTGTATTAGTACCTATTAGTTAGGATCCTTAATGCATCCTATTGATTTTATGCAGTGTTTGAGCCTTACAAAGACAGTAGAGTGGAGCTCCTTGGGCCTAAGTTGTTATTCATTGCCCTTAATTTGGGTGGCTTGGCACTAGGTGTTTGGAAGGTATTATATGTTGTAATGTTGTGCCTCAAGGACTGTGTTACTTGTAATTCATAATTTCAAAGTTCCATAATTCTTATGTGCATATTCTGTCCTGCAGCTCAACGCATTGGGGCTTCTTCCTACACACACATCAGACTGGGTCTCATCCTTACCACCCGCACAGGTTGGGTTTATGTTTTTAATAAAGTAACTGCATGTTATATTTGTTCTAGTTTACGTATATCTATCCATCTTGAAACATAGCTTAAAAAGTCAACACATTATCTCTGGCTTCAAAATAGTATTACAAAAAACTCTTGCATTTTCTAGGACCTCTTCTTGACTATTTAGTTGGGTTTTTGGCTTTCTGCTGTTATTAGTTTTGCCAAATAGTAAGTTCATATCTCTCTGTTCTGTACACCTCGTCTTCCTCTCTAAGTTGTTGAATGTAGCAAACTAAAGTTTGGGCAACAATGTTAAAATTTTGTAAATTAAGAAAAGGCAATGATTTATTTTAGGTAGTCATCACACTTTTGAAATTGCATGTAGGGGATTTATCTTCTTTCCACATCTTGTATCTTTTTTTACACCTGTGTCACAAAATTTTGAATCCTGGTCATTTAATGGCGTGAAACTAAGTTTGGGAAACAACGGTTTTAGGTTTTTTTTTTTTAAAAAAAAAGGCAATGATTTATGTGAGGTAATCATGTGGTTGAAATTGTATGCCAATTTTACAATTCTGATTAGTCTTCCTTTGTTGATCTGAAACTGTTATCAGGAATAGCAAAGTTATGCTTACAAGTCACTCTGTTGTTGATATCAGAGTAACTATAGAACCACCTTATATGGTGTGTTAAAGACATGTATGATATCATAGAGGGTCATTTCAATGTTTTTAGATTCTATTCAAAACACATATATGAGCTTTAAGTTCACTATGTAAACTTGATAATGAGAACAGTTTTCAATTTAAGAAATGATTATTGATATTGAAAATAAATCTATGACTGGTTATTATCCCAAAAGAATAATATAAACAATGACTGTGATGCTGTATTTGTGTTCATTGCACTTTCTTTTGTGTGCTTACAATAACCTTGTCTTTCTTTTTTTAAATCTTCAGGAGGTTGAATATTCAAGTGGGGGTCTAAATTTGGGTTGATATTCGATCTCTTCTTCATCTTGCCATGTCTTGCATGGAATCTAAATAGCATGTTCTAATTGTCACTATGGAACTACGTGAGACATAGATTATTTCTGATTTACTATAAATGTAACCAACTCTTGTATTCGCCAAGATTGGACAAGGTTTGTAGGAGGCTAGGATCTTGAAGTACTCTGAGTAATTAAGAAAAGTGTTTCTACTTGTTTTGTTTTTTGGATAAACTTCTATTTATGGGTAGGATTCTAATATTTTGCACATCATGTTTTTTTTCTCTATATCACTTTTATTTTCAAATTCGATTAAAAATGAAAATTATGTGCGAGAATCTGCAAGGGGTTGGGATCCATTAGACATCCAACTTAGAGTTAGAGCAGAATAATCCCCTTCAAAAGGCCCCAAACTTGCCATCCAACCCGCTCCGAGAACCACCTCTGATTGGCCTAATTCCATGACGAAAAAATTAGCCACAATCGGAATTCCTTGGATCAAAATGTGCACACCTTCGCAGCCACCAACTCCATGTTCTATGGCTCCGTTTCCCACTTCCACATGAGAAGGAGGCACTGATATTAATGATAAACCCAAAGAAGAGACGATTTTAGTGGAGAGGAAATTTGCCTCACCTCCTTGGTCTACCAAAACAATAACGTCTTGACCATTGATAGTCCCACGAGCTTTTAAAGTCTTATGAGAAGTAAGACCCCAGTATGACAAGGTCGAAAGATGAAGAGAAAGAGAATTTAGCTGCAATGTCTCGGGTTCCTCCGTTGGTGGTTCTGGAATTGTCTCCGACTCGTTCTCATCGTCCCTCACGAGAATGAGCTGTTGGTGACGAAACTTACAAGTGTGGGTGGGGTTCCACTTGTCCCCGCACTTGAAGCACAATCCTCTTCTCTGTCGGTCACTCCATTCTTTGTTCGAGATCCATCTGGAATGTGGTTTCGATGTGGTGTTTGAAACGGTGGCAGAATTGTGAGTACTGGCAGAGAATTCTTTGGGTTGTGAGGGCTTCAAATAATCTGAAGTTGAGTTGGAAGTATTGGGCCTAGCCCAATTCGAAACGCGGGTTGATCCAGCAACAAATTTAGGGGCTGAATTATTTTTATTTCCTCCAGAATACAGCCCTTCATCTTTCCAAGCTAAATTTCTTGCTTCCAAAATCATAGCACGATCCATCATACCTTGTAAGTTCTCGAATACAGCCACCATCAACTCCGCTTTAATAGTAGGTTTGAGACCCTCATGAAACATGCATAGAAGCGTGTCACCTCCCAGATGGCGATGAGATCTTGCTGCCAATTCAAAGTCCCTTCGATACTCCATAACAGACCCTGTTTGCTTTACTTTTAACAATGGAGCCAACGGATTCGAGGCTGCTCCTGGTTCAAAACGCTTCAACAAATCTTGTTTAAATCTTAGCCAATTCTGAAATGTCGATTGGGATTCCCACCATTCAAACCATGTAAGTGCCTCGCCATGCAGAGCAAGGATGACATACTCCAGTTTCTCTCCGATTGGGGTGCCGGTAATCCGAAAGTAACGATCGATACGAACGAGCCAGCCACTCGCGTCCGTACCATCAAACTGAGGGATGTCAATTCTCCGACTGAAATCGCCTTTTGGTGGTGGTTCACGACGATGTCCTCCCTCGGACTCTTCGATACGTGAATCTGCATCATCACCCTCATTTTCCGGAACAGGTTTAGCCACCGCTAGTTCATCTAAACGTTTCATCATCATCTCCATGAATCGACCTTGTTCCGCGCGGAACTCGGCCATCTGACGCTCCAACCCATCAACCCGATCCTCCATAGCCCCAGCCATACGCGTGGTCACCATTCACAGAAAGAAGCCCAAGATCGGACAACTGATACCAATTGTAAGGGGTTTTCCCCTCTTATCCTGAAATGATATTATAGCAGTAGCAAGAACATAGTATAGAAGAACAGAATAGAATAAGTTGAGCTATCAATTTGATACTCCCAATTGGTATTATTAAGAATGGGGGTTGAGAAAGAGAGAGAGATACGAAAGAAAGATGACACTTGGCTTTCGAGAGGCCAAACTCTCCACAATAAAATCACTCTACTAATTTCCTAATTATTTCCTAATTCCCTTTTCTGAATTTAAACTACTACTCATAACTAACAACTCCTAAAATCCAGACTCATAATCTTTTAATTCAGTTGCTTCTGTTGCCTCTTCTTCGGTATGTAAATTCAAAAGGTTTAAAATTCCTTTTCTGTCCCTGATTTGTAACAGAATCTCCCCTACATTTATGTTGACGTGAAATTATTAGGTTTGGTTTGGAATTGTTGTGACATTTTAAAGTTGTCATACTCTTTAAACTTTTTCAAATGCCACTTTTGTAAAGATTTATTGTTTTGTAAAATACTAAAATAGTGTAAAAATTGTTCTCAATAGGTGCGTTTGTTTGCGATTGTTTACAGGGATAATAGACATAGAGACTTTGAGACATGAACTAATTTAATTTGTGTGGTCTTTGATAGGAGGGACACATTAAAAAGGTGAACAGAGACAGTGTCTCATGTCATTTTAGTGTGCACTTCTACGCAACACATTGACTTAAGAATTGGGACACAGTAATATTCAAGGATACGAAGAAATTTTATAAATTTTTCATTCCATCTATATCCTTGATATTTTCTTAGAATTCCATAACCTATCCTTCACAACTTTTATCTTAAAAGTTATTTTCACATCTCAAATCTGAAATTATGTGTCTATCCATCTTCTTTGTGGCAGAATAGTACCCAAGCACTCATTGACACTATCACCATCAACAATCGGAGGAGAAGAAGGTAGTGGCTTCAGAACTAGCATGTAGGCAGTGAGACAATAGAGGAGAATGAGGGGGAGTAAAATTTATGGGTATCGATCATTATTGACTGTCATGTGATTATTAAAAAGTCACATGTCAATTTTTAAAATATAATAAATCATAATAATTGATTATACAACGGGTACTAGTACCCATGAGTATTAAAGAAAAAATCTAAATCTAAAAATTTAATTAAAAACGGGATGAAAATACAAGGAATTCCAAAATAAGGGTATATTTGGATGAGGAATAAAACCTAAGAATAAATTTACTTACATGAATTTTATTTGTAAAATAACACAAAAAAAATGTATCCATATTTTTACCTTCTAACCAAACACGTCCTAAAGGTGTGTTTGGATTGAGTATAGAGACCGAAGATAAGATATAATTTATTTATGTTACGAGTCTCATATTGGGGAGGATAGAGTAAAACAAAAATCTATAAAGACCTTGATTTCTCCCACCCTAATAGTTAGCTTTTGAGATGTTGGTTCTCCCAAGATCTTATATTTGTAACAATGATGCTTTTATTGAGAACTAGCTAGCCAATCAGAGTGGGCTACCGACAGAGGCTTCTGATCAACAGAGGAGTTGATCATGAACGAGTGAAGCCGTCGGGATGTCGGATTTTTAAGGAGGATGTTATGTTACGAGTGCCACATTGAGGAGACTAGCTAGAGTAAAGGTCTCATAAGCCTTAGGCTCTCCTACCCTAATGACTAACTTTTAGGGTGTTAGTTCTCTCAAGGTCTTATACTTGTAACAATTGTGTTTTCATTGAGAACTACCCAACCGAAGAGGAAATGATTGAGAACTAGTGAAGCATCACTTGTCAAGTGAAATGCCATTGTGTGAAGTCGTTGGGACGCTAGATTTATAAGGAGAATGTTATGTTATGAGTTTCACATTGGGAAGATTAGAGTAAGGCAAATGTTTTATAAAGCCTTGAGTTCTCCCACCCTAATAACTAGCATTTAAGTTGTTGTGGTGGTGGAGACAATTGTTTAAAATTGTCCATATCTGTATATGTATTGTCTCTAATTTCTTGTACATCCATATAGTTGTGATGGAGAGACGGAAACTTTTTACAATAATACCTTTATGCCTCTTCGTGCCTGTCCGTCTGTGTCCATCATTCAATCCAAACGCAGAATATATTTGATTGTGTGGTGAAAGTGCGTTAAAATTTACTTGGATAAATCATGTGTAAAATAAGATATAAAACTCATTCACATAAATTTTATCAAAAAGGTTTTATGGGGTTGGTTTAATTATATTATATTGAATGAATTATACTAGAAGGAAAATATCACATATGCACAAAACACCAAATTAATGAGGTTCATTCAACTCTAATATTCCCATGCTGCTGGTCATAGGATTCTTGTTCCCAAATCCAAAATATTATTACAGGTATAACGCTGGAGCACAAGATCTACGCTTTGCCGATACAAGATATTTTTTGCCCTGAAAATGGCTTAATTTGCAATATAAGAGCCAACAATGATAAAATAATTAGTCAACCTTTAATAATGCAGTATAAAGAAAATTCCAAACTTGGTAATAATGAACAATGTGACTATTTCTTTTTTTTTTCCTTTATGTTATCAGAAAAGAATCAGAAAAAAGAGATTCCAATTTTCAAGTGTGTAATCAAATATGTCTATATATTTAATTTTAATTTCTTGAGTTATTCACACTATAATTCAATTGTTTATTATTAAATTACTAAAAAAATTACTAGTTATTATTATTATTTAAATTAAAACTTGTTGAAGAACCCAGAAACTGTGTGTTATCATCACTACGTAAACTTTCCAAGTAGTAATTATTGCATCTAAAATTATTTTATTCCATTTAGTCATGTACTGTCAATGTGTTATTGGTAATTAATTAATGTGCTATATTATATTTTAGACTTTTTTCCTACTAAATATCACTTTTTAAAATTTATCCTGTTTGGTGATGAATGGGCGCATTATTATATCCAATTGAGGCACTACTCATAAGTTCTTTTTCTATTAGATATAAATAAATTAATCATCTATTAACATCTAGTGTGAAATTGCACATTTTTAAAGCTTAAAATCTAAGGTATACATGATTTATAGTCCAAGAAAGTAAAATGCAATTTTTTCTAATATAAAAAAAAGGTAACCTAGTGGTTAAGCTCAGGTTAAGAATCGTCAGTTTACTTTAACCTAGTCCTATCTATTCTAATTTTTTAAAAGTATAAAAAATATATACTTTTTTTTAGAAAACACACTTTTTCATTATATAATCCCTATATATTATAAATACATTTTTTAATTTTTTTTATATTTTTTGTCAAATACTACTTATCAAACACAACCTTAATGACTTTTTAGTTACCAATCAAACTAGCATTGAGGAAAAATACAGTGGGTTGAAACAATGTAAAATTATTTATTTTATAATTTTAAGTTTTATTCATTTTTACTTTTAATATCTCATAATAACTTCTTCAAATTCATTTACTTTATTTTTTCCAAAATTAATTTTTTTATATAAATTATTTTTACACAATATTTTTCCTTACCAAAAAAAAAAACACAATATTTTTAATATCAATTATTTTAAATATAATTCTTTCAAAATTAAACTTACAGGAAAGAGTGCAATTTTGGCATGGATTCTATCCCAAATCGTAAAGCTCCCTCAATCCTCATCCTCCGGCGACGCCCAAGCAAATGCACCCACCTTTTTTTTTTTGGTGCTTTCTTAATTCACTAAACTAAACAAAGCAAGCATATTAGGGCTTTACCCATCTTTTTTAAATAATAATTAGAAGCAAAATTATATAAGTTCATTTAAAAAATGGGGGACATTTCATTGATAATACAAGAACTTCTAATTATTTAACTTAAGGGAGAAATTTTTGGATGATCATGGATTGTCACATAGAATTGTGATCCAGCCACTCAAGTTATATCATGTGTACATAAGTAATGTTATGTGTTTATATTTTATATTACTATTAATTAAAAATCTATACTTAATTTTAATTAATTTTTTTTATTTTTTTAAAATAAAAAATAATGGGATCCACATCTCAATAAAGAAAATAAATATTTAAATTTAACATTTCTAAATTATTTAAGTAAGGAAGAAGAAATTTTTCTATTCATTTATTTTTTATTAAAATAATTATTTTTTCTTTTTATTTTCTTGTAATCTAAATTATTTAGTTTTTATAAAATTTAAATATTTAAAAATATTAAAATTAAATATTTGTTTTACTTATTTAGATGATGTTGATGCCAATCTTTTTTATTTTTTAAAAATAATAAAAATGCATAAAGATAACTATGGTTTATTTTTTAATTATTAATAATAGGTCTCATGAACACATACATGATATTATTTGAGAGGTTGGACCATAATTTTACATTAAAATAAAATATTTATTTTTCTTATTAAGTTGTGGATCCCATTCTATTTTTAAAAATAAAAAGATGAATTAAAATTAAATACAATTAAATTTTTATTTAATAGTAATATATCATATAAACACATGACACCTTTTATGGACATATGACTTAATTTGGATGGCTGGATCATAATCCTACGTGGCAGTTCATGACCATCCAAAAATTTCTTTTAATTTGGAGAGGGCTTTATTCTTACGGTGCTTATTAAGAAATTAAAAATAATAGTATTTTATTTTTTTATAAATCGGAAAATAAAATATTATGTAGTTAATAATTATGATGAATATTGTATATTGTATATTTATTTTCAGCTCATGGTATATTTTATCAGAACTGATACAAATAATTTAACTAAGGTAAGTAACTATGATCCTTTAGAATAGTAAAATTTGGCTTTTAAATTTCATGAAAATATTTATACAAAGAAAATGATATTAATTTTAGTAAAATACTTTATGTATACTAAATATGACACTAAATCAACAACTCAATTCACCTATGATATAGTCGAACATTTATAACTGTGCAATCTAACTTCTAACTCAATCCAACATTATATCCAATTTTTTATATTGAGACAGTGACAATTTTTATACTGACACAATCCAACATTTATACTTACACAATCTCTTTTAGTGTACATGTAACATTGCTCTTAATTTTAATGTATTAATTTATATAAAATATTTTAGAGAAATGCTCATTGTACACCAAGAATCAGCCACGAATCAGCCACCAGCGTATACAATACGATGGGCCCCACGCACGGAAATAATCAAACTAGTATAAAACCATCGCAGTTGCATCGCGTGCTCCGGACGCGCTTGGCAACAATCCAACTAGCGCGAAACGTATGCAGGACGTTTCCTTCGTCAATCGTATTTGTTTTCATTGTTGGATTGTAACATAACTTATGTTGGATTGTACATCCCCTTTTATTGCTAGAAACTAACGCGAAACGTATGCGGGACGTTTCCTTCGTACAATCGTATTTGTTTTCATTGTTGGATTGTAACATAACTTATGTTGGATTGTTACATCCCCTTTTATTGCTAGAAACACAATATTATTTTTTTATTTTTATTTTTGTTTTACTGTTTATTAATACTTGTCATTTTTCATTTTGTTGGATTGTAACATTACTTATGTTGGATTGTGATCATTTCGTGCGTGGAAACAATCCAACTAGTGAGAATACGCGCGAAACGGATGCGGACGGTTCATTTCATTTCAATTTATTAGTTCGTTTCTTCAACTTCTCATTTTCTCAAGTCCCAAGGCCATTTCAACTTCTGATTTTCACTCCACTCTTTTCGTTTCGCATTTCGTCTTCTTCATCTATTCTAGTTGGATTTTATCACTTTCATCATCGTTTTCAAAGCAAAAGGTAAGTTAGTTTAATCTTCTTCTTCTTTTCTTTCTCTGTGTTTCCATGTTCTTCGTGTTCTTAGTTTTTTTTCTTGGTTTTTTCTCTTTTTAAATCGGTTTATGATGGTCCAAAGTTCATTTCAACTTCTCATTTTTCACTATACTCTTTTCGTTTCGATTCTCATTCGTTTTCTACGTCTACTTCGTTTTCTTCGTCTTCTTCGTTTCATCATCTTTTTCAAAACCAAAGGTAAGTTTAATATTCTTCTTTTTTCTCCTTTGTCTTCTTTTTGCATGTTCTTCGTGTTCATCCTAAACTCCATCGTCCATCAATGTTCTTTCGGGTTCTTCGTTTTTTTCTGGGTTTTTTCTTTATTATTTTTTTCTTTTTAAATCATTTTATGATCGCTTTTTATTTTTGGCATTTTTGTTTTTGTGTTTACGTAGTTAGATCATGGATTTTAAGTTGGAACTTTTTTTTGTTTCGTTTAATCTTCTTTTTTATAGGGTTTTGTTATTTTTGGTGGACTGTTTGTTGTAATTTTTTTTTTGTTTTACAGTTTATTCATACTCTTCATTTGTACAAATCGATTGTGATTTCATTTGTTGGATTTTAACATCACTTATGTTGGATTGTGAGCATTCATTTTTATGTTGGATTGTGAGCATTCATTTTTGTCTTCATTTTTTATGGTATTATAGCTTCAGTGTTGTTGGATTATAGGGTAATTTTTAGTTAGATTGTAGCTTTTTTTTTGTTTGATTATAGTATCATTTTTGTGTAGATTGATTATGATATACAATGCAATCTAACATTTTTATCCTTTTGCAGTAAAAATGAAAAAGCAACAGCGAAAACAACCATCTGAAAAGAAAAGCAAGGAAATTATACTGTCTGAAGAGGTACCACAGAAATGATTATATAGAACGGTATTTTTTTCATTTATTTATATGAATGTGTGTAATAAGCTTTAAAATTTGTTTGTTTTATTATAGATTGATGTGTATTTTTTTTGTTATACAATGTGTAGTTGACATGAGATGCTCACCGGGGCGTCTTGCTGCACTTTGCAATGAACTATCTGAACCCCAAAAAAATGATATTATTGAAATGGGGTTGGGTTCATTGTTGCAATTGCCTTCAGTCAATATGAATCGCAACATTCTTTTATCGCTGACTAAATCATACGACTTTGTGTCGAATGAATTGGTCACACCTGCTGGAAGGATCCCATTATCCTGGAGGGAGATTGGACACTTGTTCAACATCCCATATTCTGGTGAATGTTTTTATATTATATGTTGTTTTTTTTTAACAGACTATGTTGGATTATTATATTAGGCTGAATTATGTTTTTGTTTTTTGTTTTCAGAGATACCATTGTCAAACATTTATGTGAAGAAGGATCAACGTGAGTTAATTCTTCCTTTCATGAATAAAACTGTTACACAAGTGAGGCAAATGGTCTTGGACAACCCTCCAGGAGTGATGTTCCGACGTTCCTTTCTGCTTTTCGCATCATTAGTTTTCCTTTTCCCAACACAGAGCCCGACAGCCACTCCCATGATATTTCCTCTGTTGTTGGATGTTGAAAATTTTGGTCAGTACAACTGGAGTCGGCACATCATGGAGTTTTTAGTTCAAGGCAATAGGAGATTCAATGATGGGAAAATCAAAGGCCTTGTTGGGTGTGTTTTCATTTACCAGGTATGAAATGTATACCATCTTTAATGTTACATTGTAAATTATTATATAAACTTTTGTTTTAAAAGTAAAATAACATTTTTTAATTTCCATACATTCAGGTTTTGTATTTCCATTGACAGTATTTTGGGAAATTTGACCCAAGGACAATACCTTTCCCACCTTGGGTGGTTTATTGGAATGATAACAAGTTGTCTGAAGTTGTTGCAATTGAGCTTCGTTCTCTAGTGGTAAGTTTATTTATATAATTCAAATATTTTATATTTTGTGTTGATTTTCAATTTATTTACTATTGTAATTGTAATTCAACAGGGTATTGTCCAAGGTGATGATTTACCCAAAAGAATTCCAAAAGCTAAGCAAGTGAGGAATGTTTTACCCCTTGACATAGTGGAAGAGCCTTTACGGCTTACATACAAAGAAGAGAAAAAGGATGAAGGAGAAGGAAAAGAAGAAAAAAAAGATGAAACAGAAGAAACAGAAGAAAAAAAAGATGGGGAAGAAGGAAATGAAGGACAAGACAAAGAAGGAGATGGGAAAGAAGGAAATGAAGAAGTTGACAAAGAAGGTGATGGGAAGGAAGATGGAATAGAAGATGAAGAAAATAGAAAAGAAATTTTAACAACTCAAGCGTAAGTATAATCTATTATGGTTGCATTTTTTTTAATTTTTTTATATTATATTAGTTGGATTACATATCTGAGTTATTATAGATTGTAGCATTTATTTTAGTTGGATTGGAGTTTTTGTTTTTAGTTGAATTGCAGCTTTACTCTAGTTGGATTGTAGCACTTTTTTTAGTTGGATTGTAGCACTAGTCTAGCTGTATTGTAGCACTTTTTAGTTTGAATTGCAGCTCTACTCTAGTTGGATTGTAGCACTACTTTAGTTGGATTGTAGTACTTTTTTAGTTGGATTGTAGCACTAGTCTAACTGTATTGTAGCACTTTTTAGTTTGAATTGCAGCTCTACTCTAGTTGGATTTCAGCACTACTCTAGTTGGATTGTAGCACTTTTTTTAGTTGGATTGTAGCACTAGTCTAGCTGTATTGTAGCACTTTTTAGTTTGAATTGCAGCTCTACTCTAGTTGGATTGCAGCACTACTCTAGTTGGATTGTAGCAATGCTTTTAGTTGGATTAAAGGTCTTTTTTTAGTTGGATTAACACTAGTGTAGTTGGATTGTATCACTTTTTTTTAGTTGGATTGTATCACTTATTTTTAGTTGGATTTGTAACAGTAGTTGGATTAACTCTGGTTTATTTTATGCAGATCATGTGGTGATTCATTTTTTGAAAAGTTTGACCTTGATGGTGCTGTTAGTCTGGCAACCAAGGATGTGACAGCAGAAGCTCAATCAAAACTGATCCCAAGGATGTTGGTGTAGGTGGGCCCTCATTCAGTTTGGGAATAAGCCAATCTTCCACTGAAACATCTGTTAAAGAAAAAGAAATAGAAGAATCACAGGAAGAGCCAGAAGATATCATAGTGTATGATGCTCCTGATGATTTGGCTGAATGAGTGTATCAATAGCTGATGGACCACAAAGCTGATGTTAATTTTGAAGTGGGGCAACTGAAGACTAGGATGGATTGCTGGTTGACAAGGGGCGATGCAAAAACAATGCTGCCACGTGCATATATCAGTTTTGATGTCATCAACTTTGCAGCATTCATTCTCAACAACTCTAATGCTGAAAAATTCAAAGAAGATGTTCATTGCATTGCCCCCAATCTCCTGGTATGATTTATACTTATTGATTTAATTAGATTGTTGTACTTTTTATAGTTGTGTATTATAGTACTGGTTTAGTTGATTTACATTGCTTTTTATAGTTGGTTTATTGCACTGTTTTTTAGTTGGATTAACTTGCTAATATAAATCTTTTATTTTTAGTCTGCAATGTTGCTTGGAGATAATGTCAATCCAATTCTCAGTGGCTCTCCATACACTCCCTTACCATCAAAATACTCTCCACTCTACTTCGAGCCAGAATGGTTGAAGGGAAGGAAATTGGTATGCAAACTCCTGTGTTTTCTATTTTTCTATTTTTGTAAAATTATGTTGTTATGATATTTTTAAAGTTTTAAAATTCTTTTGTGATTAGATATTCCTGTCGTGTTGTTGGCGCGAGCATTGGTTTCTTTATGCTTTTGATATTGAAAACAATATCTTCAATGTGCTGGATTCAATGCATACATCATGTCCATCCGAAGATCGTAATTGTGTTGACAATTATGCGGTATGATACATTATTTTTTTTCAAAGTTTTAGTTGGATTATATAGTATTTTAGTTGGATTGTAATACTGTATTTTAGTTGTATGATTATAGGTGGATTATAGCACTTTCTTATTCTGATTTAGTTGGAATTTATATCAATTCTGAATTGGTTTTACTTGGATATATTGAATGCAGATGAAGTATTTGCTTGATGTTATGCGTATTGCATCAGCCTACCCAACACAATTGCATGAAGACCCTCCCATTAGATATGTAGACATGCCTGGACAAAAAAATCAGTAATATTTTTTGTTTTATTTTTTTATGTTATCCTTTTATATAAATTAGCAATTATAATATTTTTGCTGATTTTTTTATGTCTGCAGCCATGATTGTGGACTGTTTGTAATGAAGTGGTTGGAGCTATGGACACCAGGAGTTGATTTGCAGCCTTGGGAGGAGGTATATTATATTAGTTTGTTTTTTAAAAGTGTTTTTTAGCGAAATTATGTAACTGTTTTAGTTTGATTGTAGCAATTTTTTTAGTTGGATTGTATAGTTGTTTTAGTTGTAATATAACACTTTTTTAGTTGGATTGTATAGTTGTTTTATTAATATATATATATATATATTTTTTACAGAAAACATGTCACGAATTTAGGAAAGAGCTGATTCTTGGACTTGTATTAAATGATCAAAATGCGCTCAAGGATACTGTGTTGGAACATGCAAGCAGATTCATGAAAAGTAGTGGCCAGATTTATCAAAGAAAGCGTGAAAGGAAACCAGGTCCCCACCAGAGGAGTCCATACGATCATCCAAAAGGCGAAACTGGTGCTGCTAAAAAGAAGAGTCGTTTAAAGAAATGAAAAGTACAATTTGGACATGTTTTATGATAAACAATTGTTATATTTTTTGTGATTTTGTTGGATACTTTTTGTTTTTTGTGAAATATGTTGGATTATATAGGGGGAATATGTAATCCAACATATTTCACAACTAACATACTATTCTGCCATAAACCAACATATTCCCCCTATAATAAAGAATAGTATGTTAGTTGTGAAATATGTTGGATTATTTTGATGTTGATAAAAGGGGGATGGGGGAATTTGTTGTTTATGTATAGTTTGCTTATAGTTGGATAAGATGCATGTAGCATATGAAAATATTTTAAAAATGTATAGTTTTATTCTCTTCCTTTTTCGTATATTTAGTTATTTTAATGCCATTTTAGTTGGATTATAGCACGATTTTTTAGTTGGATTGTAGGACTATTTTTAGTTGGATTGTAGGGCTTTATTTAGTTGGATTGCAGAGTTCTAGCTTTGAATTAGAAAACTCTAAATAAAGAAAATATTTAATCCAAAATAATAAAGACTACAATCCAACATAAATTAAATATAAATAAAAATAGCATTTTTGGGTTTGATTGTAGTCCTTTTTAGTTGGATAGATCGACTCATTTTGGTTGGATTGTAGTACTTTTTTTAGTTGGATTGTAACACTTTATTTAGTTTACTTATTTACTGAACTAAAGAAAATATATATTTGCAGTGTTTCTAGCTTTGAATTAGAATACTTTAAATAAAAATTATATTTAATCCAACATAAAAAACCACAATCCAACATAAATAACAAACATAATCCAACATTCAATTGGTGAATATAAATAAAAATGATATTTTATATTTATCATTATGATTCTTTGTTCAGAACTAGCTATTAAATATAAGTAAAAATAGCATTTTTAGGTTGATTGTAGTCCTTTTTAGTTGGATTGATCGACTCATTTTAGTTGAATTGTAATACTTTTTTAGTTTAGATTGTAGCACTTTATTTAGTTTACTTATTTACTGAACTAAACAAAATATATTTGCAGAGTTTCTAGCTTTGAATTAGAATACTTTAGAATACTCTTTTGTAGTTGGATTGTAGTACTTTTTTAGTTGGATTGTAGTACATTTTTTGTTTGGATTGTAGCACTTTATTTAGTTTACTTATTTACTGAACTAAAGAAAATATATTTGCAGAGTTCTAGCCTTGAATTAGAGTACCTGACAAATTACCTAGCTGAAATTAACCTTGATGAATTTATAGTTTCTTGAATTTCCTCTCCTCTATTGTCGCTGCATCGCCCGTGTTCCTCGTGAAATTGACATTAGATCAATCAAACCACTATAAAATGTGCAAACATCCAAAAAGGGGCAATATAAATGTTTGATTATTTCGTTGAGTATAAATGTGATTATTACTGCAAATCAAAGAACATTTTTACACTTGCCATGTTGGATCATTTAATGACTCTCCTAGCCAAGCACAATAATTGACAAAATTTGTAGTTTCTGTTCCAGAGCTCTCTCCCACTGCTGCTGGAGGTGGAAGCTCAGGTACATAGCAAGACCCATGAGATGCCATTGATGAAAAACTTTGGAATTCCCCTGTATCTATATATTGTTAGGTTGTTTTCTTTTCTCTTTTTTCTTCTTGTTTTTTTATTTTCTCAATTGTGGATTGAACTCTTGATGTACGCTTTCGCCCTTTTCGTGAAACATGTGGTGGACTCAGTATTGAATCATTTTCCATCTAAAACAATCAAAAACATAAGATGAAAGAACAAAAATATGGACAAAAATTGAATCAATTAAATAACGAAATAATATTACCTGAATTGGTAAAAGGACATTTCTTTCACTTATGCCATTTTGATCAATCTCAGAACCACTGACACCTTGTTCTACAATAATTTTCCAAGTTGCATCAAGGAAGCGGTGTACCGTTTCAGTAAGATCAGGATGAGATGCTGCTATTTCAGCAATATCATAAAACTTTCTGCACATGCCATCATATCGCTTAATGTCTGGCTCTATACGACTAGGATTATGACAACTTTTTATCCTCGAATGCGTTCGTCTCACAGTTTTGCTCCATCGAGATAGAATATACTTTTCGGGCAATTGTTTCACTTTATTTGAGCTTATAACAGATAATGAGTGGCGACATAATATTCCACGAGACTCATATATTTTGCATTCACAAATCACATCAATGGAGGTTGTGTCATGAGTAACATTGAAAACAAAATCCATTTGCAACCCATTGACGTCAAGTTCTTCAACAACCTCATATGTAACAAATGAACCGTCATTGGAAACTGTATTCACTGAACAATTTACCTTCGCCCTCAACTCATCTTGAACTTCCTCAAACTTGGCTCTTGTGTATTCAGACTGAAACTGTTTCTCGATTGGTGAATTTGTTGCACAAGGCACAATTGTGTGGAAGTCCATGTCATCTGCCTCTTGTTCTTTGTTTGCTCTAGCAAAAAGACAATTGTCAAATTGCCTTACAAATTGTTGAAGATTGTTTTTTGGAGTCAAGTAACTTTTCATAAAAGCATGTATAGATTCACTCCTCTGTGTGCTATTCATTCCTGCCCAAAAATATCCATTTACAAAGGCTGGGGCCCATCTAAAACGTTCATTAAACAAGCCTGAACATCAAGAAATAAAAAAAAAAACAGGTACAATCCAACAAAATAAGGACCACAATCCAACAAAAATCAAGACTGCCATCCAACTAAGCATATATTCGAATGAATCAAACTATTCAAAATTATCCACGGGCAGTACATATGATTTCTAAATTAAAAAAGAGATCCAATCCAACAAAATAAGGACCACAATCCAACAAAAATCAAAATCGCAATCCAACTAAGCATATATTCGAATAAATCAAACTATTCAAATTATCCACGGGCAGTAAATATCATTTATAAATTAAAAAAGAGATCTAATCCAACAAAATAAGGACCACAATCCAACAAAAATCATGACTGCAATCCAACTAAGAATATATTCGAATTAATCAAACTATTCAAAATTATCCACATGCAGTAAATATGATTTCTAAATTAAAAAAGAGATCTAATCCAACAAAATAAGGACCACAATCCAACAAAAATCAAAACCGCAATCCAACTAAGCATATATTCGAATAAATCAAACTATTCAAATTATCCACGGGCAGTAAATATCATTTATAAATTAAAAAAGAGATCTAATCCAACAAAATAAGGACCACAATCCAACAAAAATCAAGACTGCAATTCAACTAAGAATATATTCGAATTAATCAAACTATTCAAAATTATCCACGAGCAGTAAATATGATTTCTAAAATAAAAAAGAGATCCAATCCAACAAAATAAGGACCACAATCCAACAAAAATCAAAACCGCAATCCAACTAAGCATATATTCGAATGAATTCAAACTATTCAAATTATCCACGGGCAGTAAATATCATTTATAAATTAAAAAGAGATCCAATCCAACAAAATAAGGACCACAATCCAACAAAAATCAAAACCGCAATCCAACTAAGCATATATTCGAATGAATTCAAACTATTCAAATTATCCACGGGCAGTAAATATCATTTATAAATTAAAAAAGAGATCCAATCCAACAAAATAAGGACCACAATCCAACAAAAATCAAGACTGCAATCCAACTAAGAATATATTCGAATTAATCAAATTATTCAAAATTATCCACGGGCAGTAAATATGATTTCTAAAATAAAAAAGAGATTCAATCTAACAAAATAAGGACCACAATCCAACAAAAATCAAAACCGCAATCCAACTAAGCATATATTCGAATGAATTCAAACTATTCAAATTATCCAAGGGCAGTAAATATGATTTCTAAATTAAAAAAGAGATCCAATCCAACGAAATAAGGACCACAATCCAACAAAAATCAAGAGTGCAATCCAACTAAGCATATATTCAAATAAATCAAACTAATCCAATGTTGTTTTACCTGCAAGCCATTCATTTTCACTAATGTTGCATTTGTGCAAAAATTCATTCCACTTGTTTTCAAAATCAACCGCAGATCTTGATTGCCACACAATACGAGAAAGATCATTACAGATATCTTTGCATGTTTGTAACGACCAATCTTTTCAGGGACCTTTTTAAGAATATGCCATATGCACCACCTATGTCGTGTGCTTGGTAGTGATGATTCTATGGCATTTTTCATAGCTTTACATTGATCTGTGATAATTCCCAAAGGTGATTTTCCCCCCATGCATTTTACCCACGTATTGAACAACCAAATAAATGCATCAGTGTCTTCACAAGAGAGAAGTGCACATCCAAGTAACACAGATTGCCCATGATGGTTGACACCAACAAATGTTGCAAAAGGCATGTCATATCTGTTTTAAATGCAAATAATTGGAAAAAACAGCTGGTTAGTTAAATTAAGTGAATATTGTGAACAAAATAAAATTTAGAAAAACAAAGATTACCTATTTGTTTGGTAAGTTGTGTCAAAACTTATTACATCACCAAAATACTCAAATGCAGCGCGACTACGTGCATCTGCCCAAAAAGCATGTTTTATACGTCTCTGGTCATCTAGTAGTAAATCATAAAAGAAGTTCCTATTTTGTTCTTTCATTCTGTCAAAGTAACCAATCAAAGCAGCAGCATCTCCTTCTTCACGAATTGTGCGTAAACTTCTTTGTATGTAATTACAAACATCCTTCTCATTATAACTCAATTCATCATACTTGAAAAATAATAACAAATTATATAAACCAATTTTTTTTTAATAATCCATGTTACTAATGAATACAAACTTAAATACACACCCACCAGCTCCTTGGACAAGGCTTTGGTATGTCTTGTTGAGCCTAACACCAGCATCATTGTTGGTATCAATCACTCGTCTTGCTTGCATGTTTATAGAACGGTTTCATTTCAATGATCTCGCTCTAGATGAGCTAACATCATGAGAATGTTCCATTACAAACTTTGTAATCACATATTCACCTATCTTATTCATAGACACAATAATTCGTGCACGACATTGGGCAGACGATGTTGGATTGGTTTTAACAGTTTTTTTTTAACTTTGACTTTCGGTACCCCTCTCTAGTTCAAGCCAATATAAGATACGTTACTATTTTGTCTTGTGTCTTTTTAGTGCTTCTTGTCTTGAAAGTGAATCCAACCATTGATGCATAAGCTTTATAAAAAGCTCTTACTTCATGAACTGAATCAAATTTCATCCCCACTGCAGGAGATACAACAGTAACCTACAATTAAAATCAGAATAAGGACGATAATCCAACATGACAAGGATCACAATCCAACATAATATGAACTAGAATGCAACATCAAATGGATTGAGTATGAAATCGAAATAGAAATAAGATTCTATCCAACTAAATAAGCACCACAATCCAACATAATCAAGACTGCAATCCAACAACACATGTACCTGAACAATATAATTCATCCAAATAAAAATCAAGTAATATAATTCAACTAAATAAAACATAACAATACATTTTTTGCTCTTCGCGATTGATTTGTTTGGTGGCAGGATTGAAAATCATATCTAATCCAACATGATAATGATCACAATCCAACACAATATGAACTAGAATGCAACATCAAATGGATTGAGTATGAAATCGAAATAGAAATAAGATTCTATCCAACTAAATAAGCACTACAATCCAACATAATCACGACTGCAATCCAACAACACATGTACCTGAACAATATAATTTATCCAAATAAAAATCAAGTAATATAATTCAACTAAATAAAACATAACAATACATTTTTTTGCTCTTCGCGATTGATTTGTTTGGTGGCAGGATTGAAAATCATATCTAATCCAACATGATAATGATCACAATCCAACATAATATGAACTAGAATGCAACATCAAATGGATTGAGTATGAAATCGAAATAGAAATAAGATTCTATCCAACTAAATAAGCACTACAATCCAACATAATCACGACTGCAATCCAACAACACATGTACCTGAACAATATAATTCATTCAAATAAAAATCAAGTAATATAATTCAACTAAATAAAACATAACAATACTCTTTTTGCTCTTCGCGATTGATTTGTTTGGTGGTAGGATTGAAAATCATATCTAATCCAACATGATAAGGATCACAATCCAACATAATATGAACTAGAATGCAACATCAAATGGATTGATTATGAAATCGAAATAGAAATAAGATTCTATCCAACTAAATAAGCACTACAATCCAACATAATCACGACTGCAATCCAACAACACATGTACCTGAACAATATAATTCATCCAAAAATAATCAAGTAATATAATTCAACTAAATAAAACATAACAATACATTTTTTGCTGATCGCGATTGATTTGTTTGGTGGCAGGATTGAAAATCATATCTAATCCAACATGATAAGGATCACAATCCAACATAATATGAACTAGAATGCAACATCAAATGGATTGAATATGAAATCGAAATAGAAATCAGATCCGATCTAAATAAAAGCAAGTAGTACAATCCAACCAGGACACATCCTTATCATTTCAGGATAAACTATATCGTCTTCAACCTCATGAGAAACCGAATTAGAAATCAGATCCGATCTAAATAAAAAACAAGTAATATAATCCAACCAGGACACATTCTTCTTCAACCTCATGAAATTCATACTTTGATAAAGATCAGAAATAACACAAAACAAGATCGATGTATGAGAAAATTCAAAATAAAATAGCGATTAGAATACCTCATCCATGACTACTTCATTATTGTTCTCCATTAGAAACCTTTGTAAGATGATTAGAATTAAAATGAAACGATTTCGACGGTGGACCTTCTTATCAATCTCACTGATTTTTTGAAATTTTCTTTGATAAATGATACAATTTGTTTCTGGTTTTGATCACGAAAAGATATGGAGAGAAAGAGTCTTGATTCCGTTAATAGCGGTTGTTAGAACGCGTGACGTGAGAGAAGATGTATTTTAGTTAAAATATACGGAATACGTATATTTGTTGTATTTATACGCGGTGGCTTATTTGTGGCTGATTTTCAGTGTACGCGTAGCAAAGCTCAATATTTTATGGTTCCGGCTAATTATTATAAGTGTAATTTTTAAATAATTGTGTATAAAAGTAATTTTTTATTATGATAAAATTAGATAATTATGTAAAATATTTTTATGTTGGATATGGATAAAAAAATTAAATTTAAATGTTATGATAACTTATGAAATATTACTAGTATATATTTAAAATAGGAAATATTTTTAAGAAAATTATTCATTGAAATCAGTTATGAATTAATTTTTGTTCAAACATAAACATAAACACTATGCAACCTCTATCAAAATTCTTCTTCTTTTTTTATGAGGGTTCAATTACTGTTTTCTTATGATCTTTACCTTAGAAAAAACTTTACCTTATTACATTATGTTATCAATTTAGTTTCTATATAATGAAAATATAAATTTATAAATCATAACAAATAAGTATCCACTATAATATTCAATTACCAAAAATTTATCAAAATGGTCAACTACCATAAATTATTTAACTAATTTAAATTATTTTTTTCTCAAGATATAAAATATTTATTCTTGAACATAATAACTAAACTCCTGAAAAATTACCTCATTCTTAGAGCGAAAACCAACCACTTATTAAGAAAGAAGATGCTATTAGCAAATAGCAACCTAACCTAGGGCCTTGTGGTTATTGTTTCATAGTGTTTGTGGTTGTAAATTAAACTCATCTTTTATGATTATGTGATTAATTAAACTAAAAAAAATGTTTGTATAAGGACATAGTTAGATTTTGAGAGCCTTAAACCTAACATAATTGGAACAAACAAAACAACAACAATATTATTATTATGAGATTACTTTAACTAAAACAATGAAACAACATCCATCATCTCCCTCATTTTCTCGTCGTTTTCTCCTTTAACGCCCAAAAGGAAAAAAAAAATAAAAATCACAAACTCTCTCTCACATGCCATTTCTTCTCTCTCCCCATTTTTCAGGTACTTTCTCTCTCCAAATTCAATAATTGCCTCCTTTCTAATCTCCAATAATTATCCTCAATATCCCAATTTTTTCTTTTTCTTTTTAAAATTTTTTTTTTCTGTTTTCAACATTTGATTCATTGCTAGCTTCATGCACTAGCACTAGCTGCAAAACAATAACAAGATCTATCCACAAAGTTTGCATCTTTTTCTCAATTTCTCAAATGGGGTGTAAAAAAAGTTTGTTCCTATTCTCGGAAATTCACCTTTTTTATAATTTTTTTTCTTTTTGTGAAATTAATTGCACCTTTTCTTACATGTGGGGTTTTCTAATTTTTTTTTTCCTATGCAGGTTAAACTTTGAAGTCAGTGATTCTCCCAAAAAAAAAAAAAATGACCCCACGCCACTGATGTTATGATAACTTAGAACCTTTGGCACGCAATAAAAAGCTGTATACACGCAATACTCCAATTGTTTCTTCACTATTTTTATTATTATTATTTTTCCCTTTTTTTATATTCTGTGTTGGTCTTCAAAAGGGAATATTATTGTGTTTGGGAGCCCTGAAAATCCAATCTGCAACATGGGGTACCTCAATTCAGTTTTGTCACCATCAAGTCAGGTTCATGCAGCAGAAGATTCACCTGTGAGTGGAGGGGGACTCAGGTGATGAAAGTGAAAAATTTTCTCCTACCATGTTCATCTTTTTTATTTTGATCTTTATTGAATTAGGGGGAAATGGTGTTTGTTTTTTTTAATCCTTGTTTTTAATGGTTGGTTTCAATTGTTGTTGTTGGTTTGGTATTTAATTCATATTCGGTTGTTGTGTTGAAATTTTTGTATGTTGTTTTATGTATTTCCTAATTGTTCAACTACTCCTTCTTTTATGCTGTTTTTTGCATATTCAAGTGTTATATGAGGTGTTCATGAAGCAAATTTGTTAGAATTGTTCTTTGTTCAATGAAATTCTTTGGTGAGGCCTTTGTTGATACAGGGCTGGTCAATATTTGTTTTGTTGAATGTTATTGTTTAGTTCTGGCTTTTTACTTTCCTATTGGTTCTTATACTTGTTTTTCTGTTTCTTATCATCAATAAGTTATTTGGGGATAGTGTTATGGTTGTGCTGCTACAGAAGTTGTTATTAGGACAATAATGGAGCGCATATATTTGGTGATTTGTTTGCATAACTCAATGATCATGATATTTGGGATGATGATTATGATGTAATCTATTGTGATTTGTATATGCAGCCAGAATGGCAAATTCAGCTATGGGTATGCTAGCTCTCCCGGCAAGAGATCTTCAATGGAAGATTTTTATGAGACAAGAATTGATGGCGTCGATGGTGAAATTGTTGGCCTTTTCGGGGTTTTTGATGGTATATATACCTTGTCCTCTAATTTTTCCATCTCCTTGTATCCTCGCTGATTTTTTTAAGAAGATGCTCAAACTGGGGTTGGTTGCGTAGTTGTAGTGCTGTACATTGATTGGGAAAGGGATACATGCCAAATATTACTCGAATAACTAATAAAAATGTGAATTTTCCTATTAGATTATTAATTAAACTGTTTCATCCCGGGATTTTCCCTTTTTTGAAAATATTGGGGAATTGATCTTTCCATTAACTTAAGAATTCTGTTTGTGGATGTTTCTGCGCTTATTCATTCATACAAAATGCATAACCATTTCTTGTCATTTTGTCCCTCATTTTCAACTGTATCAGCTTTATGCTCTTAATTTCTCAAATAAGCACATTTACAGTTGAGCTCTTATTTTGATTCTAATGTCTGCCAATTTCAATTGCTGATCGGTGGATTTATTTTATTTATTCTCTTTTTTTTGCTTATGGTTCTAATTTCTGCACACCATGAAGTAAATCTATGGAAGTCTCTCTTCTTATTCTGTCTTTGATCATAATTTCTAGATGCTTCGCACTTGTCTTGTACTTGCTCTTTCTATTGTTCTTATTGTGACTGTAGAACATCTCATTTTATTCCTTTTTGGAGCAATTATTGAGAGCAAAATGTTCTGTTTTTGTGACTGTAGAATGCCTCATTTATTCCTTTTCGGAGCAATTATTGTGTTCAAATTGTTCTCTGTTTTTTTTTTCATTTCAGGAAATATTTCTCTTCTATCATTTGTGTACCATTTATTTCTTATTGACTGTATTTAACGCACACTTCAAACTATCCTTTATCTTCTAGAAGGTAGCTGCAATTCTCTTGTTTATTACTTTCAGGTCATGGTGGTGCTCGTGCTGCTGAGTATGTCAAACAGCACCTATTTAGTAATTTGATCAGACACCCAAAATTCATTTCTGACACCAAATCTGCCATAGGTCTGTAAATTTTCCTACTATATCAGAATGGCTCTTTTGCCTGATATTCATCAATTTTCTAACTGCTGAGAATAACCCTTGTGTCCTCCTGCAAAATTGTTTTTTGTTGACAGCTGATGCATATAATCACACCGACTCTGAATTTCTGAAATCAGAAAATAATCAAAACAGAGATGCTGGATCAACTGCTTCCACTGCCATTCTGGTTGGTGACCGTTTGCTTGTTGCTAATGTTGGGGACTCCAGAGCCGTTATATGCAGGGGTGGAAATGGTAGGGATAGTCAGTATTAGCTTTATATTCTTGTAAATATGTTTTAGGTGCATACAGTTTTGTACTTATATTGTTTTTGTCCAAGGGTTCTGGAACTTTCTACATTATGTCAAGTGTCAACTACTTGAATTTCCTACTGCAGTTCTCTCAAGTCTATTGTCATTTCATTAACCTACTTGCATTTGATACTTATGTCATAATATTTCGACTGCTTGTCCATTTCTCTCCTTTCAGATTCGGATTTAAAGTTTATGTATTTTCTGGAGATGTTGTCCTTTTATGAAACTTTAAACATATAAGTATTCTACAGACTGCTGAAATATGTATCTTTATGTGTTGTGTCCAATTAAAGTGTATATAAAGCCTATCATAATTTTATGCAGGATGTGCTTATATAATAACTTTTTTTGTTTTCAGATTCCACTATTGAGAGAATTCTTTCTTTCCTTATTACTTTTTGTTGAAATACTATCATGATATCATTTATTGCTAATATATTAAAGACATTCTCACATTCATTTACTTTTGCTAGTTCATTTATATGGGTGTGCATTTCTACATTCGTCTATGGTAATTTCTTGTGCATCTGTTGACAGAGTCACTTCAACCTTCCTATATCGAATGATGACTTAAATGCTTTATTTACTATTTTCTTTCCCTATAGCTATTGCTGTTTCACGAGATCACAAGCCAGACCAAACTGACGAGAGGCAAAGGATTGAAGATGCTGGGGGCTTTGTTATGTGGGCTGGTAAGGTTATCTTATAGTTAGTTTGCGTGATTTCTTTTAGAGATTTATGTCGTTTATCTCTCTGAAAACGTTGAAATTACAGGAACTTGGAGAGTTGGTGGTGTTCTTGCTGTTTCTCGTGCATTTGGTGATAGACTCCTGAAGCAGTATGTTGTTGCTGATCCAGAAATCCAGGTGTGTATCTTATGTTTCATAGATTCATCTCAATCTATGTCTATATAGAGTGCATAATTCAGTTTAGTATACGGTTCACATCCATAAGCATCCTATCAATAAATTGAAGAGCGAAAATTCTGTTTCAAATGAGATGATGACAAGTTACTTGAGCTAATAGCATGGTTAACTACCCCTAATAAATTAAGAGACAAATCACGATCTTCTGACATATATATATGGATTTGTTACTAACTTACTGTAGATGCATGTAAGCATGGTTGTGGACTTGTGGTTTTAGTAATTGTATGCATATTGGTCTATGGCATGTTTGTGTAATTTGAAATTCCTAGAACTAATGTGGTGAAATGAATAAGTACAACAGAAGTGGTAAAACTGATGAAATATAAATATCCTGTAACGCAAATTTGTGGCTTCTTCAAGAAACACGATGCAAACTATAAGAATTATGTGTAATATAAGGTCCTTAAAATCTTTGCTTTTTGTTGGCCCCCTTTTCCTCTTCTATATTTTAGTCACTAACTTGTTTATGGTCTTGCAGGAAGAAAAAGTTGATAGCTCTCTCGAGTTTCTTATATTGGCCAGCGACGGGCTATGGGATGTTGTCTCTAACGAGGTTTGCTATGATTTTCATTTCACCCCCTTTATTCTCTAATAGTGCATTTACATTACGTCTAAAATATACATGAATTGAATTATGCCAAGAAATGTTATTTTGTTTCTTCACCCTTGGTGCCATTTTTCGGTAAAGCTAATACATTCTCTTTGATGTCAAAGATTACTTACACCAATAGATGAGAACCTACCAGAAATTGTTTCATGCTAGAAATCATTATTTAAACTGGAGACAAGGGATAATTCTGTCTCTATCTACTCTTGGTATTCTCACTATACGGTGTCCATTGAATCTTTTAAACACGCGTAGGTTCATCATTTCCACTGTAAAGATTAGGATTATTTACATGATATAAAGTTCTTAAAAATCAGTTGTCACTTCCTTTCATGCGGTAAGTAAGATGAGAAAAGTGTAGAGAAATGAAATGACAATACAAATTCATAGTCATATCTGATAATACATGCTTGCAAAACCAGAAAATCAGACCATGAAGTCTAATTTGATTAATCTAACTTAACCTTCCACTTTTCTCCAGGAAGCTGTCGCTATGATAAAGCCAATAGAGGACGCGGAAGAGGCGGCAAAGAGGCTGATGCAAGAGGCATATCAGAGAGGCAGTTCTGACAACATCACCTGCGTCGTGGTTCGTTTCTTGACGAACCAAGGTGCTTCTTCTCGCAGTAGCTCCGGCTAAGCATCTCTTCCCTTTTTGGATGTTACAAAAATCTTTTTATATCATTATAGTTTGTCATAGGCATATTCCTTTTAGTTGTGTGCCATGCAAGAAGATATAGAAATTAAATTTGAGACTCATTATGGTCCTCTTTATAGCATAGTGATATTTTAATATTTTATCTCTCTCATTTCCATAATTGGGTCCTTATTTTTAGCTTAGGGAAAAAAAATTGTTGTGTAAAGAGTGTGGAAAGAGTTTTAGTTCCACACACACATATGCTATGTGTAAATGTGGTGTTCTTGTTTATTTCCCCTTTCCTCTAAACAGAAAAAAGAAATTCTCATACCCTTTTCTCTGATTCTGTATCTGGTTTTCTTAGTGTTAGTTATACCCTTTTTTTGTGTGTGTATTATGGGTCATATCAAGTGTAATAATGTAATCTAATAGGAAACTTTGATGTTTTAATGTGGCTATATATGTATTTTTTTGGTCAGATAGTTGCAAATTCATTGATAGTAAAAGCTCAACTCTAAGTGGAAATATAATTAGTCTAAAATTCAAACAATCCACAAATGGGAAGGTACAATAGACCAATTACATAAGATATCATTTGGTGAGATGGATAAGATAAAAATATAAAGATAGAGATATAGTAGGAAAGTGTTTGGTGATTATAACATGATAGAAAATTTGTATATTTTCTCTTAAAAAGTTGGATCGAGAGGGGACATATAATTATGATAGAATAGAACGTACCGACTTGTTCATTGATCAAAACATAATATAAAGATTCTGCATTTAAGGTTTTGCTAAGACATATGTTAGCAAAATCATTATAATTTATGTGTTCATTTGTATTGTTTCTATATTTCTATTTTGCCTTAATCTTGTGTTCACCCTACTTAGTCTATAAGTCTAACCTAAGATGCGTATCCACAATAGGAAGATGTTGCACAAATCATACTTCATTTAAGCTTAAATGATTAAATGAAGCTTCGTTCTTTTGATAATTCTTATTGATAACCTTTCTGATTCAATGCAAATTTTCTCTGATTTAGACAATTCATTCTCATCAAGATTTCTCATAAATCTATTCTGTAAGAACTAACGAAGTTGTTTCCTTTGACTATATATGTTTGACTAAATACATTAGCTTGTGATTAATGAACTCAAAACATACGCCATTGAGAAATGAAGAAATTAAAAGGAAATTATCACTACTTTTCTTTGGAAAAACAAATCAAAAACTGGCATTCTCCTAAGGTTAGAAAAGAGGACACAAATCTTGATGTCAATTGGGGGATGGTACTTATGTTTTCTTCTAATGTTTTGAAAGTCAAAAATTATATTTATTCTATTTTGTTATGTGTACAATAAAAAGTTATACAACGCTTATATAATACTCATCTTCATTGTTTGGATTGTAACATGAGTTTACTATTTCATCTAAATTGTTACAATTTAACGGTAGATATTATTGTTGTACAAATGTTGTACAACCTTTTATTGGACATGTAGCATTTTGCAATGTTTATTATATCTCTAGAAATTGTCTTAACGTTTTTTTGAAAAAATAAAATATTTGATGATTTCTCAAATAAATACTTTTTAAAATACTTAAAACAATAAAACACTGTAGCACACATGTTTCAATCTTCTGTTTATGCTAGATATGACTTGGGTTCAAATCTTGAGAAACTTCTTTGACAGCTGATCTATAAATTTCACCATAAATCTCCGCTGAGGTTAGTGATTTCCCTAACTCTATATGAATGTGTGTCTCTTTTAATCTAAGCTTTTACTTATAAAAAAATATTATTATATATACATAAATATAAAATAATCCATTCAAAAACATATTTTACATAACAAATGCATCATTAAATAAAGTGATGGACTCAGAAAGAGAATTATATTGTCGGCAAGGCAAGATTTTGCTCTTACGCACGACGAGCGAACCATGTGTTATCTTCATCGTCCATAACAAACAAAGTATGATGCAGAAATAAAGAGAAAATTAAAGGAAAAAATTTGATTTTCAGAGAAGTTTAAAAACAAAAATATATAGAAGAGCAAATTACACTAAACTTTCTTAAGGTAGGGTAAAAGTCACCTCGAATTTTCTTGAAAAGTCTATAATGTTGTGAAATCATGACATCAAATTTGTTTGAAAATACGTTAGCATCACAAGAACAAATAGAGGGAAAAAATAAATAAATTTCAAAAATTCTAACAGAAGATTAGTTTAATATTCCCTAAACAAAATAGTTTTGAGTGATTGTGCAAAATGGCAAGGGAAAGTTAAGCTTTATATAGAAGAACTTTAATTATTAGGAAAATGGCAAGGTTTTGAGTGATTGTGCAAAATGGCAAGGTACAATTTTTCTAATTCCTTGCTAACCAAGAAATGGGCCCATTGACTAACGAATTAGGAAAAAAATATGTAGGAAAAGAATTGGGATGGCTATTAATTAAAACAATATGGACAATGAAAAACCGGCCAATACAGCCAATGGACCTATTTTGGCTTTAAGTTTGGCCCAAATAATCATTGAAATTGTAATGGACTGAGTAATTATGGCCCAAAATCTCATTTATTGGCTGGTTTTTTATTGTGCATTTAGCACCACTCTAATTAAAATAGAGGACACAATTCTTCTCCTCATTTTTCCTCCAATTTTTTTAATTTAATTTTATTCTCACCTCCTTATGTCTTCTTCCTCCTTTTCCATTTTTTTACTTTTCTCTTTTTATTTATTCTATTTTTTTCCTTTTTTTTCTTTTTCATTTTCCATATTTTTTTCTTCATCCATCTTCTACACATTTTTTTATCTTCTTATGTCTATTTTTCTTTTACTATCTTATTTTCTTTCTCTTTTTTTGTGTGTCTTTTACTTTTTTTGGTATCTTTGTGCTCCTCATATTTTGTATTATCATTTAATTTTACAATCGTTTTTTATTTATCATTCTTTTTATTTCTCTTATTTTTAAAAGATTTAATTTTTTCTTTCTTTGTTCGGGTAGGTGGTGACGACAACTTGGACTTAAGGCTGCGGAGAGGAATCTTTGATATTTTACTTTTTTCCTTTCTATACTATTTTTATTATATTTTATAATCAAGTGACTTTTTATTATTACCATTTGAATGACTTTTTTTTAATGTTTTATTTTGTTATAATGAATGAGAAAAATCAATCAGTTTCTATATGGATATGCATTTTTTTTATTATTATTAAATAAAAAATTTATATTTTTTACTACTGTATTTTTAAAATAAAATAATTTTTTATATTGGAACTTTTTTATATTCTAAATTGAATGACTCCCTTTTTGGAAAGTTAATGTAATTAGAGACACATATCAATTGAATATTCAAATCTTTAAATAAAAAATCATTTAAGATAGTGATTTTAAATGCATTTGATATCACATCAAGAAAAAATATTGCGCATAAAAGAATCTGTTTCATAAATTTTTTACTATTTTGGTTAGTTTTCTACGTGTATCTTGATTGATTGAGTTTGATTTCAATTTTATTTTTATTCATGATTTACATATTTTGAATAAATATTTAATAATTTATATTTTAAAAAGGAATAATATTTGTCTAAGATATACTGAATCTCTATTAGTATACTAAAAGACATGTAATGATTGTTTACCAATTAGCTCCTATATTCACTCTCCTAAATTGTGCCACATATGATAACATCAAAACTCTTTTAATATTTATTTTATTTAATGTTACGATATAAATATGGAAAATATTCATATTACTATCTTAATATTACATAATATATATATATATATATATATATATATATATATATATATATCTTGAATTATAATATTTTAGATAATATTATAATATTAACTTAAGTTATTAATATATCTAACTATTAATAGAACAAATGTTTCTATATTACATAAGATTAACTTGAATTATAATATATCTAAATAATTAAAATAATTTTTACCTAATTATTTAATTATTCACTACATTCAATCCTACATAAAAAAGAGTTTATTTTATAATTTATTTTAGATAAAGCTGATTTTGTTAATTAACCGAATTCAATTACCGCAATTTAATTGTCATTATTTAGTATTTAACATGATTGATTAATTGTCTCACGTGAAATGTAAAGCATAAATGATTAACATATTTTTTTGAAAGAGAATAATTGTGAATTATTAGCAATTATTAATGTTTGATAATTAGTGATGTTTGAATATTTTATCTGTAATTTTGTAATTTTTAGTGATTGATAATTACTGAATATTTTAGAGAATTTTAGTGATTGATATTAGATATTTTTAATACTTTTTTTAATTAGAAATAATTATGAACATGAATTATTAAATTTTTAATATTTTTGTTGATTGATGGACGAGAATATATATGAATAATTAGTAATTATTCATGATTGATAATTAGTAGTTTTTTAATATGATTTCAGTAGTTTTTAGTGATTGATAATCTGTAAATTATGATTATTTTTGGTTGATTGTTGAAAGAGAAAACTTATAAATATTTTATGAATACGAATTCGATATTGAAAAAGATAAAAACTAATTATGTGATTGAATATTATAAATATAATATGTGATTGAATAATATGAATGTAAATCAGATTTAATGATAATTAGTAATTTTTAATGTTTTATGTGATTTTAGCAATGTTAAGTGTTTGATAATTTGTGAATATTTTGTGATTTTTAGTGATTGATTAGAGATTAAATATTTTTTAAAATTTTAGATTTATTTAAGAATATTATTAATAATAAAATAGAAGGAAAAATCATATTTTAGGATAATTATTAGATAGAAATTTATTAAATAGGATATAAAAATATAGCTAAAAGGGTATGACAATAGATAATCTATATGTTTGATATGTGGTGATTCAATATACATGATCTATTTATAAAAGTAATTTAAAAATTGCATATTCATATTATGTGATAAGTAGTTCTTATTAGACAATCCTTCAAGATCCTATTTTAATTTTATTTTCATCCACTAATATAATAATAATTTTATTATGTATTTTTATTGTTATATTTATAAAATAAATTTATGAATAACGTATTTTCATTTAACATCTTTTTATATAAATATTTTTTTATTAATTGTTTAATATTTTAAACTTAAAATTCGATATAATAATCTCGTGCATTGCATGGGTATAAGACTAGTAATCTATCCAAAGCAAACTTAATGCTATAACTTTCTCAAATGCATTTTAGTTATACTAGTGTGCCTATCAAGTCACATTTTTTTTTAATTTTTTTGAGTAATTAATATATTTAGTAATACTATTTATTTAAATTGTATTTGAAAGGTAGTGTTTGATAGTTGTCTCGAGACACAAAAGACAGACTGTGAGAGACTAATGATGTTTGATGTATGAGGACATGGACATGGAGGGACTAAAATTTATGTCCATGGACACAAGAGACACAAAATTTGTGTCCACTCAAATGATGGTAGATGAGATAGACAGAGATGAACTTTCCATTTAATGAAATTTTCTTCCCAAAGTATCCACCATTATTTTAAAGTTTTAATGAATAAAATTAAATTTAAACGCGCTCAAATTAAATTAAATAAAATAAATATAATTTAAAAATTAGTAAATATATTTAATTTAATAATATGAATTTAAAAAATAAAATAATTTTTAATCAATTCTAATGTAAAAGGGTTATTATGGTCATTTTTACATGTCTCTGAGTCATGTACACTGTTATCAAACACAAACAGAGACATTCTCTGTGTCATATCCACTACTACCAAACATAATATAGAGACACAATCCCTTTATGTCTCTGTCTTTCTATATGTCTCTGTGTCTCTGTCCACTGTGTCTCGAGTACAATTACATACCAAACGCAGATAAACACAAATACAAAGTCAGTCCATATGTTTAATATATGATAATTAAATATACATTACCTGTTTACAAAAAATAATTTAAAAATTACATATGCATGTTATGTGATAAGCATTTCTTAGACACTCTATCAAGATATTATTTTAATTTTATTTACATTCACTAAGTGTGTGTTTGATTACCTCAATTTTGTCCGTTGAGTTAAATATAATCCAGTTTGCTAAAATTTTATGTATTTGTTTTGCAGTTTCACTGTAAGTAAAAGTGAAATGTGGTGAAAATAATCAATTCCTTTGAAAGCTACTAGGATTAGCTTTTTCTACAATCACTCTTAATATTTATACACAACTCATTTTTTTAATATTATTTCCGAACACAAACCAATTCTTTCACAATCAATTCTTTTAAAATTGATTTTTCTCACGTCAATTATTTTAAACACAATTTTATCAAAATTTAAACCAAACAAACCCTAAATAATTTCATCATGTGTTTTTTTGTTATATTCGCAGAATAATTTTTATAAATAACATATTTTCATTTATTCATTTTTATATAAATATTTCTATTTCATTAATTATTTAATATTTAAATGTAAAATTTAGTATAATCACGTATACAATACACAGTTATAAGACTAATATTTTTTAATTTAAAATTAAACACTTTTTTCCGTTATCCAAATTACAATTTAAGCATATCTCGTTTATCATCACAAAAATAAAGAGAATCTGCTTCATCCTCTCTCTTTTTTGTACAAGTTGTATTGATATTCTGTACTAATTAATACATTTAAATGAGGAATAATTTAATTAATAACTTGTATTTGTGGACAATGTCCACCAAATAATTAAAAAAATCCCATTGATTGTAAAGATATATTGCATGCTTATTTTAACAAGCCTTTGGTACTTGGAACTTGGAAGTGTAAGTCTATAAATTTTCACAATCTTTTAATTCCAAATTGCAAACCCTCCAACAGAAATTATAGCGAAATTGGAAGAAAAAGAAAATCATCATCATGACACATTCCTTTGTTAAACCTTCATTCATCCCTTCCCTTTTTCTATCACTATTTTTGCTCTCTTCAACTCTCACTCCCTCCTCAGCCAGAACAGTACAAGTGTACGATATTTGCTCAAAACACTCGGACCTTTCAAATTGCACCGACATTTTGAACTCGCTACCCGCGGTAGCGCCCACCGGTGCAGATCTTAGTGCTCTCGCACACGGTATCATGAACCTTTCTCGCACCGATGCCTTCAACGCAATCGAAACGATCAATGGTCTCATCCGAAACACAACCGATGATGATTTGAGAAAACGTTATTCATCATGTGCTGCTTATTATATGGATACTTTGTTTAGCATTGATAATTCTAATTCTTCTTATAGCTCTGGTGATTATGAAATTGGAATGAAATCAAATGCTGAAAATGCGTTGAACGATGTTCAAGATTGTGATTCGAAGCCACCACAAGATCCATCGATACTCCCAGAAATTAACAAGTACATGGAAGATGTTATTATGATTATTATTATTTTAGCTGTTGGAGGTTATAATTAGGGGTAGATTAGTCATTAAGTTTAGAGGTTGTTACTCTTGATTAGCCTATATAAGATTTTATTACTTTGTAATTAACACTTTTACCATTCAATACATTTCATATTTCTCATCTCTATTTTCTCTCTTCTCTAGATACCATGGTTTTCTATATGGTATCAGAGCCATAGATCTAAAGTAATTATTCTATCTTCCGCCGAGCTGCTACTGAGTTCTAAGAACTCATCCTTCAGAAGTTTATCCCTTCAGAGCATTTTCCTCACATTTTCTCATCCACCAATCACATTTCTCACAAGTTTATCACATTTCTATCTTCTTTGTTGATTTTCTTGGATCTTCTCTGAATTTTGTGTCTTCACACACACTATTTCATTTTTTTTCTTGTTGAAGAGCCTGCACATGTGCCCATCCAAGAACGTAACTCCTGATCCTGGATAGTACTTACCACATTTCTTGTACTTGTTCTTGCATTATTGCCACCCAAACCCCAATATTTTCACGAGCACGCCATTCACATTGTTCAGCTTCTTTAAAAGTCTGCAAAACAAGGTCAAGGAACTTGTGGCTCAGCTTCTCATCGAAAGAAAGTTGGCAACTCGTGTAATCAAGATAGTTGTTTATGTTCATGGGCAGAGGGATGTGATATTCACAATGGGCATACTTGTTTATGTTCAAAGAGAACCTAAAAAGAAAAAAAATAGAAAGAAAATGTGCTTCTGGAATTTCAGCATTTCGGATGCGGATGTATTCGATTTGTTTCAGCTTTCTTCTCTAGCAAAGTTTGGTTGCGGTTCTTGTCCGTGTTTTTGGTTTTGGCGTACCCTGTATCTTCAATAAAGGTTCCATGGTTTCATTTCAAAATTTACTATGATATTAATTCATTGCAACAAGTCTTGTGTTTGAAGCTTATTTCATCTACCATTAGCTTGTTTGATGAAAGTATGAAAGTTCTGAAGATTGGATTTTTCTTGTTGGGATTGTTACTTCTTGGTTCTGCATTGATTTGGTTAAATTGTTGGTTAAAAATCTTTGCTATAGAGCATCTATTTTGGTACTACTGTGTTCAAGATTTATGACACATTATTCATAAAATTCCTATATTGTTTCATCTTCCTTCTACCCATTGTATACAGGGTAAGAAAAAAAAAAATCTTTTTGATAGCCTAAAAAAAGCTTGTCATAGCTTCTGCCAAAAAAAAAAAATGGTGGTTAAGCATTTGAGAGCGTTCTTTCGACCGATGTTCTTCCCGGCGATACGACTCCTATTTCACTCATCTTCTCCGAGGAACGGTGTTGGACGACCGATGTTCTTTCCGGCGGGTCGATTCACTCTATTCTCATGATCGATTACAATTTCTTTTATGATTGATTGTATTTCTCATAATTCATTGTATTTCTTTTGTTTTTTGATGTATTGTACTTCTTTCCCAAGCTGGACATATTCGTTTTCTCACACGTTCCAGTTTGCGGGGCTGTTGGAGGTTATAATTAGGGGTAGATTAGTCATTAAGTTTAGAGGTTGTTACTCTTAATTAGCCTATATAAGATTTTATTACTTTGTAATTCAAACACTTTTACCATTCAATACATTTCATATTTCTCATCTCTATTTTCTCTCTTCTCTAGATACCATGATTTTCTATATTAGCTGATTTTTTTTTGGGAATATATTAGGGTGCCGTATTTTATCATTTAATTTGAAGCACTATCTTATTATTATTATTATTATTATTATTTTGAGTTAGCATTTTTTTAATAAGGAAAAAATAGGCGATTGTTGGATTTGATCCTATTATAATTTTTGTCATGATACGTTGATGAGAGATTTGATTACATATTTTTTCTACAGTATGAAACTCGATTACACATATATTATAGAGTGAGAAATATTTGTCATACAATTAGGTAATTGATAAAAATTAATAAAATTTATATAGTTTTATTAAAATTTTTCGCTAAATGTTAATTAGCTAATTTTTAGTTGTCTACAAAATATTTATCTATAGGAATCTAATTAAAATTTTGATGAAGTTGTATGATTTTTAAATTTAATAATAATAATAATAATAAATACAAGTTTATTTTACATCATTATCTCATCTCTCCCTCTTGATGTTGAAATAGGAGAATATGGCGTTAGGAGATTTGTTTAATGAAGTAATCAATTTTTAGAGTGCTATAACTACATAATTGTATTTTCAATACAACTAGGGACGTCAAAACGGGTCAAACCCGTCGGGCCAACCGTTTATCCGCCTAAAAAAAGAGGGTTGGGCCAAAAAATTTTGGACCGTTTAACATCGAGCCATTTATGACCTGGTCCGTTTAACCCGCAAGTTAAACGGACCAACCCGCTGGGTTCGCGGGCCAACCCGTTTATCCGTTTATTTAAAAAAATTTATATTAATATTTATGAATTGTTTTTATGGCGTTTGGACTTGGATAATTATAATGAATTTATGATACTTTAAAACTTGTTAAATGATTATGAGTTCATGATGTTTGCTATTAAAATGTTAGTATATTGATTTTTAGTTTACTATTCTTAATCAATTATCAGTATTTTATATTTTATTAAATTTAATTTAACAAGATGAGTGATATTTGATATAGGTTGATTAGATTTGTTCTTTAAATTAATATATTTTCTAATTATAAAAAAAATAAAACATTTAAATAAATTGGAAAAAACTTCAAATTGCAAAAAAAAAAATCTTAAACGGCCGCGGGCGGGCCCGCGGCCCTCATAAATGGGTCGGTCCAAAAAAATATCCGTATAAATTATACGGGCGGTCGACCGGTCCGTTTAACTTGCGGGCCAAAAGGGTCACCAAAACGGGTCGGCCAAAACGGGCGGCCCGCCATTTGACACCCCTTAAATACAAGTGTTTCCCTCCTAGACATTTGTGTTTTTTTGTGCACGACCGGGATATCCACTGTCGACCACAGTGACTAATCCCTTGTTGGCTTGTAGGCACCTCGAAGGGTGGGACAACTGGCCCAGAGTTTTAAAGCTTTTCCATACCCAAGGCGAGGTTCGAACCCTCGACACTTGGTTAAGGGAGGATGAGCCCCTACCGCTCAACCACACTCCCCGGGTTAGACATTTGTGTTTGATATCTATAAAAAAAAAGGGAAAAAATAACCATTAATCAAATTTCACGATTGATTGAAAACCTTTTTCAAGTAAAGATGTGTAATATATATTGATGGATATATGAATATCCATTAGGGACAAAAACATTTTAAGAACTCACATATTGTTTTTTTGGTAAGAAAAAAAAATCACATATATATTGTGATTGTGCAATTATTGACCATATTTTTTTAAGGGTGATGCTAAATGAACAATACAAAATCAGCCCAACCAGCCAATAAATGAGATTTTGAGCTATAATTACTCAGCGCATTACAATCTTAATGATTATTTAAGCCAAAAGCAAAGCCAAAATAGATCCATTGGCTATATGGGCTGATCTTTCATTGTCCACTTAGCATTATTGTTTTTTTAAATATGCAAATCGAGATATATTTTAATGCTTATAATTTATCCAATTCAATTTATTAACGTCCTATCTAAAGCTATGTTAAGTGACTATGCCCCTCACATGACTCATAAAAAACTACTAAATACTCTTTTAATTTATTTGAATTTACTAACCTGATTTGTTGGATCCTGACCCCAATCTTCTACGATCTTCAACCCTATCCTTGATATATCTCAAATAAGTGCAATTTAATGGAAATTATGTATATTCATTTTCCTAAATTGGAATTGGATTATGTCATAAAAATAATGTCGATACTCTTAAAAAATAAATGTTGATCCTAGTAGACATTAAAAAGATTCTGTTACCAAAAACTACTCTTAAAAATATTGTTTTTTCTACACCCTTAATTAATGTGAAATAATGAGCAATGCTACGTGTATATTAGAAATCATATTAAGGTTGAGTTTGGTAAAACTTTTTACTTATGTGCTTCTCTCTCAAAAAGTTGAACCTCCTATTTTGCGTTTGGTAAATAAAAAAGCTAAGCAACTTTTGCTCCTAGTTTTGAGAACAGGTACCTTGGGAGCCATCAAAAATAGCTTTTCAGAGTCAATTTTGACTATTTGAAAATGAAAATACATAAATAACTCTCATTTATATAATTTGCATTAATATTATGTATATTATGGTCATTTTATACTTTGAGAGCTACTTCTATGCTATTTTACCAAAAAATATAATAATCATGGCTCCTGCTTATTGAGAGTCAGTTCTGCAATATTTTACCAAACGATACTGTTATGACTCTCTAAAAGCAGTTTTTTGAGAGTTCAAGGAGCTCAACAGCTTTTTGAGAGCCACAACTTTACTAAAGTCAGTCATCAGTACAAAAAGTTAGATTGAGTAAGTATATATAAATGTTGGATTATGTAAGTATAAAAATTGTCATTATAATATAAAAGTTTGAATATAATGTTGGATTGAGTCAGGATCATAGTCATCAAACTCAGACCGAATTGACCTATTTAGACCCGATGACCGAGTCGTTGGTCCGGTCCAGTTCATTAATTGGATCAGATGTGTATTTGACTCTGTTAAAGTTGGTCAAATCCAGAGCGAACCTAAATTTTCCAACGTATTCATAAAAGTTATCAACTTTTTAAATAGGTGAAAAATAGATGAAAGAGTATTGTTACATGTAGAAGTAGCATTTTTAACGTTAAAAAGGTATGAATGTGAGAATTTAGAGTAACCAGTTTGTACTATTACAACATATCAATACAGAAGATGCAAAATCTGGCTGTCCTTAAGATTGAAAGAAAATTAAAGTCCCTCTCCTCAATTCTAATTTGATTTCCACTCACCTTAAATTTACACTTCCCGAATCCTTCAAGACCCATAATAAGGCCAAAATCCCCAAAACCCAGAGAGAAAAAGAAAAGACCCAAAAACAAGAAAGAGTGAATGAGGAGAACAGAGAAGAATCTCAATCAAATATCATCCCCTTTTTCCTAAATCTAAACTACCCCCACCACAAAACCATGCCAACCAAATTCGGATACACTATTTTTTACACGGCCATCAATTATATTTACTGATCGTAGTAAAATATAATTGAATGACTGTATAAAACTGTTTTATATAGAATAAAAATAAAATAAAACAAAAAAATAATAATAATACTGGCCATATAACAGAAATACGTCCAACAAGTATCCAATGCATGTTATACGTGTTATGGAATGTATACTATATATATATATATATGTACTATACAAATAGTACACATCTCATAACATATATAGCACAAGTTGGATATTTGTTAGACTAATTTATGTTGTATGACAAACATTATTAAAAAAAACTAACAATTGATTTCTCATTGGTTTGGTTGTTGCCGCTGCTCACGATTTTCTTGGGAATCTTCATTATTTCCTTGTGTAGTAGTACTATCAATAGTAGCAACATGAACAAAACATGGTATGTTATCCTTGTCCAATGTTTCTTTCTCATCAGAAACATTGAAACTCTCACAACTCTTCCCAATTTCCATGTCACAAAAATCCTTACCAAGATTATGTTTTCCGCACATGTTGCAAACAGGGGTGGCCAAGAACGTTGGTCCCTGATCCCCAGCCATGATGACCAAAATCTTCTCCTCATACTTCTTAAATGCTTCATTCTTTTCACTTTCACCCTCTTTGTTCTCTAAATCTCCAGTAATATTATCACCACCTTCTTGGTTTTGACTTTGACTTTGACTTGAGAGCCTCCAATAAGAGCAAGCAAGCATCAAGAGAGCAAAAGCTATGAGGCCTAACATGGCAGCTAGGCCTCCAAATAGGTAAGGAATTGGAGAGTGCCATGGTGAATTAGTAGTAGCTTTGGTTGTTATTGGTGATGAATATGTGATTGAAGCCATTGGTGCTAATGTAGTAGTACTAGTTGTTGTGGTGGTGGAAATAGTTCTCATTTTTTTCTTTTGTTTTTGTTTATATTTTTGTGCTAAATTTGGTGTGTGTGTGTGTAATTCAAGTGAAAGATATGTGTGAGCTTGGAAGGGAAGAGGTTGAGTGGGTAGGGTATTTATAATGGGCAACAATGATAAAAGGGGAAGAGAGAAAAGTGGATTCTTTGCTTTTAATGTGCAACAGAGGGGGGTCACGCACTTGCCCTGTATTATTGTTGTACTTGTAACAAATTAAGCAGTACTACGTGATTCTTTCCATTAATATTTATAGTACAACAGAAATACATCCAACGAGCATTTAATATGTGCTATACATGATATAGAATGCACAAATGCTTGGGGCACAACAAAAAACCAGTCAAAACAGCCAACAAAGCTCATTTAACACTTTATGGTCCAAATAACATTTTTAATCATGAGTATATTTTTAATGCATGAGCTGGGTGATTGAGGTCCAAATTCCTATTTATTGGCTGTTTTGGCTGGTTTTTTGTTGTGCCTCTAGCAATGCTCTATAGAATGTGTGCTATACGTACGTGTGCTATATATATAACACACATCCCATATCATGTATAGCATATGTTGGATGCTCGTTGAACGTATTTCTGTTGTACGACAAACATTATTGGATTCTTTCTACGTAATTCGTTATAGATTAATAGTTCTCATCTTCTTCTTTAATGTTCTAACGAAAATAATTTATAGATAATGCAAAAATTACAAAAGTTGCACATATATTCAGGTACATTTGGTACCAAAGTAGTATTACAATTTAATGATTGTAAATCACCAATTGGTGAAGCAGCTATTCTCTTAGGACAAGCTTTTGGACAATTAGGAGCTAACTTTATATTTTTTTATATTTTGGTATTGTTAATTTTTATATTTCAATCTATGGTTGATACGGAGTGGAGTTGTTGTTCTAATTAATTCATTTTGGTTTTGAGTATTGAGAGTGAGTAAGGGTATTTCATTTTTTTTTCTTGTGCTTAAAGGGGTAGAGGGTTTCAATTTAAAGAGTTAGAGTTAAATAGTCTCTTGATTTTTTATGTTGAACACTGTTTTTTCTGAATGTTTGAATTTTTTTTCAGACTAAATATGTTAATGATAGAGTAGATGTTGGAGTAAATGATGAAAATTCTTGTTCGAAACATAACATTTTTTAATTAATATTTTGAGTTATCATTTTTTTTTGTTGATTTTTTTATATATAAAGTATTTTTATGAATATAGAGGAGTTAATAATAAATGTTGCATTGACAATTTAATTTCATGATGTATGAGACTAAAATTCCTATAGATGAATTAATATGGAATAAATATTTCCTTTCAGTGGACATGATATTAGTTACAATACACTTGAAAATGATATGACATTATTTTGTGATTCAATGAAATTATTGTTTATGATTTAAATTAAAATTATTGTGTATCTAGTTCTACAATAATTAAATTTATCATTTGTAGATTAATTACATATTAGGATCTAGCTAGGTATATTTTTAAAAAAATGATATTAACCATACTTTGCAAGTATGGACAAAAATTAAGGAAATAATATTAGCCACACTCGATAAAAATGACAAGAATTCAAGTTTTGTGACTAATAAAGACAACTGACCACATTTATAGAGTGTGGTAATTACATATTTACATATAATGTAAAGTGTTGTTAAATGATATATTTTCTCACCCATATAGTAATCACATCACTATAAGTATTGAAAGTTCATTTAAACACGCCTTAAAAATATGATTAAACATCAACTTTAAATGTGGCTAACCATATATTTTTTTTCACAAATGTTTGGGTAACAACATTTTTTCAGTCAAAACAGCTAACAAAGCTCATTTAACATTTTATGGTCCAAATAACATTTTAATCATGAGTATATATTTTTATGAGCTGAGTGATTGTGGCCTAAATTACTAATTGTTGATTATTTTGGTTGGATTTTTATTGTGTCTCTAGCCATGCTCAATTTTTTGTGAGTGCTCCTTAAGTTTAATGCAAAGAAAACTTATATTTACAATAATAAAGTCGAAAGAATTGTTTTTAAAAGGAGTAATTTGTGTTTTAAGTAGATATTAAGTTTTAGTAAAATTATTTTTTTATAAGATAAAGTAAATGTCCTTTTAGGAGTATCATTATCAAAATAAAAAATGTTACGTGTACAATTAAAATTATACAACACTTATATAATAATATAATATCATCGTTAGATTGTAATATAGATTTACTCACTGATGCAATCCAATGGTAGATATAATTGTTGTACAAGTATTGTATAATTTTCATTGTAAACATAACATTCCTCTATTAAAAATAGCAAATAAAGTAGTTGGAGGAAAAATAGCAAATTAAAAAGTATATAAAAGCAAAATTACAATTTTAGCCACCAAAATGAGAATGAAAAGCAAAATCCTAAATAGTGTTTATAAAAGTATTCAGATTGGTTTGATAATGTTATAACTCTCAAATGCTGTTGAATTTTTTAAACTCTAAAACAACTATGTTCTTATAGAGTCACAATATAAATGTTTGATAAAATAGATTAAAATTTGTTAGAACTATTGGTCAATGATGACTTAAAAAAATATCATAAAAGTGAGTTGAATATCACAATTTGAAAAATAATTTGAGGGAAGACTAAAGTCAATGATGACTTAAACAAAAAAATTCATAAAAGTGAGTTGAATATCACATGTTGGTCCAAAAGTATTAAGACAAAGAATGTCTGTATACATTCTTATATGTTAATATATAACTATGAGATTAATAAATATATGTAAATTCAATTTATACCATCAATCAATTAGAATGTGATATGTAATTTGTTTTGAGTTTCAAATTTAAAAGGTAAAATACTTTATGTACATTAAATTTGATACTAAATTAGTCATTAATTTTAACTCTGAAATAATTTAACATTATATTCATACTTTTATATTGAGACAATAACAAATTTTATACTTATACAATTTAATATTTATACTTACTCAATCAAATTTTTTATGCTAATAACTAATTTAATGTCATTTTTTTGTGTACGTAGCATTCTGATCATTTAAAAAACATGAGTGCGATGATTTTAACACTATAATGTGCTGTGTGCATCACATTTTATTTGATAGCCAGTATATTCAATATATACCGATTAAACTCTATGATTATTTAATTATTTTTTATTCTATGTTCAGTAGTATGAAACATTACCTTTTACCCTTAAAAGTTCAACGTAACAATCAATTTTAATTTTGAGTAATGTGCTACAACCTTTCACATAAGGAAAGAGACTAGGGTAAATGGGGAAATACCTTCGGCACAACAAAAAATCAGCCAAAACAGTCAATAAATTGTGCACAATATATATAATATAAAATGCACAACGTATATTATATGTAGTGCACAACGTATATCATCTATTGTGCACAACATATATCACATATTGCAACATCATCTTTCTTTGCAACATGTTATATATATTGTGCACATCATGTGCTATATGGTGTGCACAACATGTAATATTCGTTGTGCAATTTATATTATATACGTTGTGCACAATTTGTTGGCTGTGTTGGCTGTTCTTTTGTTGTGCCTCTAGCATTGCTCATGATATATCTCTATGAGCTTATCAAACTCTCTAGAACTCATTCTCAAACTCTTATGAGTTTACGAGTTTAGACCTTTATATCGAGTTAACTCGTTCATAACTTCTAATCTGAATAAAATTGCGAGTTAACTTCGGTAATTTCAGGTAAACTTTTATAAATTCAGATAAATTTGGGTAAATTCTCAAGTTTGTCCTTTTGATTAGATTTTGGATTGTCAAGTAACATTAAATTTCATAGTATAGACTTATAATTAGATATTTTAAAATTGAAATTACGATCTATTGATATAAATTAGAAAAAAATTTAGATTGTTAAGTTCATATCTATTAAATTTCTTGTGATTTTAATTAATTTTTTTATATTTAATGACTTACATTGATTTTATTACATTATTATAATTACTGAAATTTTTATGTTTTTATTTTATACAAACTTATTTTATTGTATATTTAGATGTTATAAATATTTTTAATATATTTTTAATGATAGTACGGGTTTAATAATAACATTGGTCTCTACTAGATGGAAGCAACATGATGTCATTTGGAGTTTATTGTACTTTAAAGATTGAGTGTGGATCAATAAAATAATTATTTTAATATTTATTATCTTATAATTTATATAAATATCTGATCTATTATTTTTAAATCTTATGGAAATCTCGTTTAGTACTTATTTATTATACTCTTTAGTATCCTTTAATTTAATCTACAAATATTTATAAAATAGATGTCAATACAACACCGTTCATATAAAATAATAAAGCTGCATACCAATCAATTCATAATCATAGTTTTTTATTCATTCTTCCACAATTACTAATGTATCTAGAATATTGAATGTTTCTTGTGGGATGATGTAATAATATTTTACATTTTTTAATGAGAATGAGAAAATAATAACAATAATAAAAAATAGACTTATCCATTTTAGGAGAACCACTTGGGCTCTTGGGTCCCTATCCACTATCCAAGCTAAGTATCCATTGTCATAGTGATGAATGCGCAATTGCGCACAATTCAGCATGATTTGATGTTTTCTTTATCATAAATGCTTGAGAAACAATAAAAAAATCAGTTAAAATAGTCAATCAAGTCTATTTAATATTTTATGACCCAAATAGTATTTAATCATGAGTATATTTTTAATGGACTGGGTGATTATAGTCTATTTATTGACTATTTTAACTGATTTTTTTTATATTTCTAGTCATGCTCTTTGTTTATAATGAAAGTAACCACAATCATCATCAACTAGCTAGGGGATAAAAGAGAATAAGCATTGTGGGCAAAGTGGAAACAAAATTAATTGTGGCTTTTCCATTTTTTTGCATCATTTTGGATGGTAGATTTGATCTTTATATAGTCTTAATTATTGATAAAATTACGGTTCTAAATATTTGTTCATCATTTTGCATCATTTTTTTTGCATTATTTTGTATCATGTTGTGCATAATATGTGATATATGTTGTGCACACCATGTAATATATTTTATGTACATTACATAATATTTATTGTGTATGAGATATTAACTATTTTGACTGTCTTTTCATTGTATATTTAACAATGCTCAATGAAATATGAAGATGATCAATGTTTAGTTTACATTATAAATACTTTATAATAATTGTACAATATCTGTTTACAGTTGATTTTTTAGTAGAAAAAAAAGACATTTTACCCCCTCTAAGTTATAGAGTTTGTGCAATAGCCTCTAAATTTCAAATGTTCAAACAGACCTGAGATTTCTAAAACGTGCAAAATATTTCATCTATTAACTTGACATCCAAAAGTTCGTTAGGTGGTTACATTTTTCGTGCAACAAACTCCCTGCTTATTTGTAGTTAGAGCAACTCAATCTCCTATATGTTTACAATTGTACAAATAATCTATTTGCTCTTTTATAGTTGGTTTACTAACTAACAGAGTTTTGGATTACAACTTGACAAGTTAACAAATAAGATATTTTGCACGTTTTAAAAAACTCAAAATATATTTTGCACATTTTGAAAACTCATGGACTAAATTGCACGTACCCTATAATTCAGAAAAATAAAGTGTCTTTTAACTTTATAAATATTTTTATATAAATATGTGATCCACTTAAAATTCAATAATAAAGATGAGTATTATATAACTATTATAAATATTTATACTATACATATTATTTTACTTTTGCCTTTATCTTTGTTTCCATATAACTATCTCTCTTCGTATTTCTATCCAAGATACAATATTGTACGTTTTAAGGATACTATACATTATTTATTCTAATTTGTTTGTAGGTAGTGTATAATACAATACCTTCCATTATTCTCATACCAAACAATTCCTTAAATTCTAATTCACTTTTGCAATTGGGTCGCTGGTGGTTCCTTTATACCTTTTCTCTCCTAATTAATTAATGTCAACGTCTTGTGTAGTTCCTTCGGGCAGATATAGATAATAGACTCTAGCTTGAACAAATATGATCATGTCCTTATCCCTATGGAACATAATCTTTCAGAAATTCATATTGGATTTCAGTTATGTCTTTTCAGCATATTAGCACATGGTCCTCTAAGCATTAATTTAACTTGTATTAAACAAGAGATACTGTCCCCTTTATATGTGCAAAAATAAAATTAATAAGTATATCATATAATTTATCATATTTTATAATTCATTATATCATCATAATAATTCAAAGTAAAAATAATTCATATTCGATAATTTTTTAAAAGTGATTCTGACACAACATGATTTACCTGTATGTTGATTTCTTTCATATATATTAGTGTTATGGAACAAATCTCCAATCTATTGGATGGGGGAAAGGTCCCATTATTGACACTCTCTGTAATATACATATTGGGCTTTTGTTACAAGATAATGTGAATTGACTATTGATAATTTTGTAATTAAATTAGTTGGTCAGATTGATTCGTTTGGTTTGATAAAGATATGTGTAATAATGTGAATTATCCAGTAATCCACATTACCTCCAGGTAGCTATCTGAATTACTATCCCTAGGTAATTCTCTAATAATTTTTTTTATTGCACAACTACCCATCTAACAAATTACACTGCTATTCCTAATTTTATATTTATCTAACAGACCGTGATAAACACAAATTCTATTCTTTGCAGGGAATAATATAATTATTTTATTGGATTTTTATTTTTGTTAAATAATTATATTAATGTCAAAACGAAAATATTGATATTAAATTCAAAATATAAAGATGAAAGTAATTATTCACTCAATAATTTAATATTAAAATCAAAGAAAATTAGAAATTTATATATAACATGTTATGTATATTATAGTATATAAATAATTAATTAAATATAAAATTATTAATAAAATTTTACTTAATAAAAAATGTTTAGAGAGTGAAATTAAAAATAAGAGGGCATTATAGTCATATGTGTATTTAAGAATGTATTTTAATAATATATGTAATATAATTATATTTGATTAATTTATTTTATAATTATTTAGACGATATTATAATAATATCCATACATTACCTTATAATGTTTTTAATATATCAAACAAGATAATGTGGATTACCAATAATATTATTTGTATATACCAAACAAGGTAATATAGATTACCGATAATTTAATTAAAGATAATCTATCTATAATACAATCTAAATTATCGATAATCTTTCCATATTAATATGGCAAACGCCCCTATGATATCTTCTAAAATTAAAAAATATATAGGTACAATAGGTATACATCTAATATATGTAGATGGACTTTTTAGTAAAGAATAAAGATGGGATATGTGCAGTTATTACTATGTGAAATTAGCAGGTCCAACATCAATATATACTTTTATGGGAAAATTTTATTACACAATAAAAAATTATTCAAAATAATTAATAAATTATGCAAAATATATAATATGTTTATATAATTTATATTATATATATATTATGCACATTATATATGACATATTGTACACAATATATACCATATGTTGCAATATCATATTTTTTACAACATGTGATACATGATGTGCATAATTTGTGATACATATTGTGTATAACATGTACTATATATATGTTGTGCACATTATATAATACATGTTGTGGATATTGACTATTATGCCTGCTGTTTTTTCATTATACATGCAACAATGCTCCATTTTTATAGATTGAATGAGTTGAGTAATGTTATTTACACAATGAGAAATTAGCCAAAACTAGTCAATATAGAAATTAATTTTAGGCCGTAATCGCTCAGTTCACTAAAAATTAATTTATTAAAGAGAGTTTTTTTCTACCAAAAGTTTTGTCAAATGAATTCATTGACTAATTTAGTTTTTTTTTTTTCATTCTTTACCACATATTATTGATATATAGTCATGGTAGCTAAGATCAAGATTTTATCTAAGATCGAAATAGACATACAAAATCGTATAATGTGAAATCGTGATATGGATCATAAGATCCTACCGAAATAAAAATATGTAAAATATACATAATAAATAAATAAAATTGGTCATAACAAAAGTAAAAAATTTCAAATCCACAATTATCATCCTGCTTGAACTCCAATTTAAAATACATAAAAAATAATATCAAATAACAAATTCAACCGAAAATAATATTAGATTATGAGACATGTCAATAAACAAATTAGAATTTAAAAAAAATAGGGCGGGTTATGCCGTTGAAATAGTATGATCGCAATGTTACTCGTAGATCCTACCAAGTTGAACACAAGGAAGCACAAAGGTGAGATCGGGATCGAACAATAGTGGTAGGCGACTTTAAGAGTTAAATCGAGATCCTAACTTCCTTATATATAGTTACAAAATAAAAGTGTTATTGATATATTAATATTGCACATAATAAAACTGCATCTAAGATATTGTTAATAGTCTTACATTCTATTTGATTTTATAACAGCATGCTTGTTAATGCAACACCTATTCTCCAAGGTAGTGTTGGGTAGTTGTCATAAAATAGCAAAGACAGAGACACAGATATACAAATGGATTGTGTCTCTTTATGATGTTTGGTATAACAGTAGACATGACACAAAAAATATTTTTGTATTGTGTTTGATAACAGTGAACATGATATAAAGACATGTAAAACTGATCATACCCTTTTATATTAAAATATAATAAAAACTAATCATGTTATTAACAATTCATAAAATTAACCATATTCACTTAATATTTAAATTATATTTATTTAATTTAATCTAATTTGAACATATTTAAAATTATTTTTATTCATTAAATATTTAAAATATTAATAAAATTATATATATAAATTTATGAATTTTACATACTTAACATAATTTTAATTTTTTAAAATAAACATATTCATTTATTAACACAATTTCATATTGAGTATGAAATGATATGGAAAAAAAATGTTGAAATTACATTGGATATACATAATGGGTATCATGTTAAGTGATAAATGATATACTGATCATAAAATTTCATTAAAAGGACCAGTCCATTTTAATCTATATCAGTCATTCACTTCAGGAGTTGACACAAATTCTGTGTATTTTCTGTCCATAAACATAAATTTATATGCACATGTGTCTCTGTTTCATAAACCAAATAAATTAATCTCTCCTAATATCTGTCTTTTATGTTCTGAGATAACTATCAAATGCTACCCAGGGCCTAGCGATTGGAGACTTGGGAGAGACGGATTCATCGTTGTGCTCTAACCTCTAGCTAGGTAACGCTGTGTTACAATTAGGAATAGCAAAGTTAGTTTAGTTATTCTTTATCTATCTAGAAATTTTTGGATCTTCCTTAATATGTGATAGATTTAAAAATATTAATAATTATATATTTTAATTTATAATATTTAAAATTTATATTAAAAATAAAAAGTTTATGATTATAAATATTAATAAATCATATATATTAAATGTGGTTCAAAATTATGTAAGGATTTCTGCTATATATCTCATCGTGACGTAGTTGATTCCTTCATATTAGTTGATTCTATACATTCTATCTTCCTATTGATTCTTTATTTTCCTTCATTTAGCGAAGAGTCGGGAAAAAAAAGTGTTTCGGATCTAAATAGGAACACCTTTTGCCTTTAATTTTTCTTTAGCATCATTTAATTTTTCCACATTGATACTTCAATTTTTCTTTTATCTCTGCTCTATTACGTCAAAATATATTCTCTACCCATTCCCCTAAAAAGAGTTGAAATTCTCTCTAACTTTGATTCTTCAAATTTCTTAGGGGCCTCTTTTATATTCCTCCTAGATCATCACTCGTAAAACTAACAGATTCTTTATAGTCATTATTAGCTACCCACTAATATAATCCATGTCATATTTATTAACAAAAAGTACACCAGATCAGATATACTAGTAATTTAAGCCTAATATAGATTAACCAAAAGAAAAGAGAGACATTCCATCCACTAACCAAGCTAAAAAATCTAGAGCTAGCTAGTAGATATAACCACACACACATTATATAGCATCTTGTCGGGCTATTTATATGGAAAAAAAATGAGATAGTTAAAATATAATTTAAATTGAAAAAGTAGTTATTCTTTTTATTTATTTAATTTATTTTTTAAGTTTTTTTATTTAATTTAAATAAAAAAGTAACTAACTTTTTTAGAAGTTCTTTTTATTTTTTTATAGATATAAGTAGTGTTTTATTATTAAAGTTTGAAAAAAATTTATACACAATAAACGAATTAACTAAAATAGTCAATAACTTATACATAAAATATAATATATAATATCTCATTATTTAGAAAAGAAATCATATTTTTACTAACATAACAATATGTATAATTAAATATTAATATAAAATTATTTTACTTTTGACAATTCATCGTAATTAATCTATGTTTTTTTTTTCCAAAGTACGTAACATATCATTACTCTTCTCAAAATTAATCTTGTCTTCTCTTTCCACACTTTTACATACGCGTTAGTCAGATCAGAGCCATATAAGATGAGGGAACCAATACTTCAGATAAGATTTTTATTGGCTTCCAATTTGATGAAAGTTGTTAAATGTTTTATTAGTGGCTCTAACGTCACACTCTCAATCATTAACAACATTATCGTGATTATTAATATATAGCAATGTAATATTACTAATTTGGACCATAAACAATATTCATGACCCCATTTAATCACTATGATATCTTATACTATACCATTTATTTATTAATAATGATATATTTAGATATTTTAACTACGTGTTATGATCATATGCACGGGCATCAATTATAAGTGGATAGAGCACTGGTGTTATTGATCGAGTGAGATTTAATATTAATTTTAATTTATTTAATTTTAACAAATTATGAGTTATCGTACAAAGTAATCTATGTATTATAATTATAATTCCTCGAGCATGACGGCCAGAGAAACAACAAAAATTCAGTCAAAACAGCTAATAATATAAAATTTGGTCTAAATCACTCAGCCCATTAAAAAACGCACACGATTAATAATGCTATTTGGACAAAAAATGTTCTGTTTTGACTGAAAAAATATTGTTTCTCAAATATTTATATAATTACTTATATATTTGGTGTTGGAATCTTATGTTGCAAACTGAAGGAAAAAGAGGACACAGATAGTACTGGTCCAATATCCCCAAACTGGGTGGATGTATGACGTAGAGCTTCACTAGCATAAATCAAGTTATTCTAACTAACAAGGAATGACATAAAAGATAAGCGATTTGTCGTCCCTGGAGTAAGGTCTCCAGTTTGAACCTTGTGGATGGAAAAAATTCTTGTTGGGAGCCTCATGTCATTCCCAGGTACGTGATCTGGGACGACAGATTAGTCGGGACAAAGCTTCGGACATCGTGGACAACAATAAAAAAATAAATCACATTATTCTATGATCCTGGATGACACGAATAGTAATTAACTTGTTATTCTTTAATAAGACATCGAGTTCGAGTTTTGTAAATGAAAAAAAAAAATTATTAAAACTCTTACATATTAACATTAGATACGCAACTCAAAATGGATGACTTAATAAAGATGAAACTCCAAATAAAACTCTAAATAGAGTGAAAAAAGCTGCATTATTCTTTTTTGGCACCAAAATATATATAATGCTTCACCCCCAAGTAGTTATAGATAAGGAAGTTAGCACTATAATTCTTTAAGTTAAGGTTCGCCTATATATACAAAGAAATACTATTTGGATATTTAAAAAGTGGACACTGAAATTGGATATGTGCTTTTTATTTTTTAATTTTAGATATGATTGTATGGATCTTGTCCGTCATATTTATTTATATTTTATCACATTTAAAAAATATATTTTTAATTGAGATATTTATTTTTAAATATTTAAATAGTATTTGTTTTCGTACATATTCGTGGATAAATAAAAACTTGGGGTTGACATAGACAATAATATAGACCAAATCTATAATTAAAAAGTTAAGAAATCTTAATCTTTTGCTTTTTTTTTTTTAGTCAATTTTTTAATTCAGAAAGTACCAAATCATTCCTCAACTGTCTCAGATCTTGATCCCATGTATGTATATTTAAATGAGAAGTGGCAAAGTCAATATTTCTCATGAATAAAATAATATATATTTTCTAATAATTAAAATGAAAAAATATAGATTAATTTGCAAATAAAATACTATATTTAAAATAAAAATAATTTGATTGGATAAATCTTACCCGCTTCAATCTCTTTTAAATAATGTCTTTTTTTAATTTTTTTTATTTATCTCTTTTATGATTTCAAAAAAATATTTTTTTTATAATATCATTTTATATCTTTATCTATTTGAAGAAAAAAGAACTTATAACAAATGATGATAGTTGAATTTTTTGTCATTTAATTTTAATATTTAGATTTTCAATACAATCCAATGATTACGTACCTGAACCACTAAAAAAAATTTATAAGGGACCAAAAATAATATTTCAATAATGTTTGACGTATAACATAAATACGTCTAATTTGTATCCAACGTTACAGGATGTGTGCTATACGTATATCGCATATACGTATTAGCACACATCATGTACCATGGATAGCACACATTAGATACAAGTTGGACGTATTTCTATTGCACGTCAAGCATTATTGATAATATTTAATTTTATTCTTCTTCTTATATTAGACCAATTATTGAGTGTCACGTCGTCCTGATTTCTAATCTTCGTTTTCTTTCTTTTAAAATATTATACGCAAAAAATATTTGTATATAATATACTTCTATTATATTATAACACACTTAGCTTGTATATCAAGATTTCTTCGCATACATAAAGCGCTAACATAAAGTAACATACTTGTACATAATAAGGAAAGAACATCTCTTAAACATGAAATCCATAAAAAGTAAACTCTCATGAAATCAATAACATATATAGGTAACTAAGTGTTATCCCATAAGCTCAAAACAAAGACTAATAAGACTCCACGATAAATACAAAACCATAAATAGTTGTCGGCTTACAAAGGTCTAGACTCAGAAACATACAACAAATCATATCCATAGAATCAAGGGAAACTACTAACACACGTGTCCAAAATAAATAAAGATGATAATATAAATAAACTAGCTAGGTTTGCATTGGCTCCTTGCTAGCTCTGACGTCCTGCTCAACATGGTCCTCTATAGAAGGAATGAGAAATAAGGGGTAAGTAACTGGGAACTTCACTTAGTAAAGGTGTCACTCCGAGTTTATTATAAAATAAGTGAACATGTATATATTCAATTATGAATTATTTCGCAATTATAAGTTCTCCGGAGCAACTTAGCTTAAGCAGTAATACTACACGTACAACTAAAATACATCCAACTTTCATCCAACTTATATCATTAATGCAGAGTTGGACCCCACCCCATTAATAGGAAAATCATATCTTCCTAATCTCTCTCACTCCCCAAAATTTCTCTCATTCCTAAAATCTCTCCTTTCAATCAAGTAAAATTAGGAAACAAACCCAAAATAAAAAAACCAATAAAAAATAGGGGAAAACACACATAAAGGCAACAAAAAAAATTGTAAAAAAACACACCAGTTTTATTGATTCTTTTAGAGCACACAATGACGTTGTGTATACTAAATCTCTAATAGAATGTGTGAATGTGTGCTAAAACCTCTAATGAATAACACACATTATCATTTCATAAATGACACACATATATTCATATAACTTTAACTATACATTTGTCTCAATATAATAGCACACATCATCTTTATAGTAGAAGCACACATTCTATTATAATAAAAAGCACACATTGCATTTCAGCCAAAAATAACACACATAAAAAAAAATAGTTCCCTATATGCGACTGCAAGTGTTAGAAAACTTTAGTGGCACACACCTTAGAAACCATTTAAAAAAGCACGCGTTAATATTTCATTTACAGCACACATTATCAACTAGTAAAAAACACACATTGTATTCCGAGGAAAAAGAAGCACACATCTTATATGATATGTACCCTTTATGCAATTGCTCGTGTAAAAAAAACATTGATGCCACACACCTTATAACCATTGGTATGTTATTTAAAAAATATAAAAAAATGCTCTTATTGCCCTATTGAATAAATTTAATAGCAAACACTAATTTGCACTTTATATTAAAAAAATAAAGTTGCTAGACATTTTTAACATGACACACCATTTTTAAATAAAAAAATGAATTATCTATATCAGTTTTATTAGATAAAAAAAGGGTTAACAAATTATTAAGAAAGACGTTGCAGAACATTGAGTGTAAAAAAAATTAAAGTTGTTCTTACCTTGCATCACTTTACTCAATTTCATCATCTATGTATTTTTACCGAGAAAACTCACACCACAAGTTGACCGTGTATGAACCCTTGGTGTGTTATTAAGAATTGATTTGAATAAAAAAAGCAATCTCGATACTATGCTGCACATGCCTTTTATTGATGTCTATAAACAAAAGAAAAGGGAAAAAAATATATACACTCCATGATATTCTCCCACGGAATTGAATTGTCCGCAGCAATAATCACGATTTTAATTGTGCTTAAATAGCTTTGATATGAGGTATTTGATGTTGTCAACTATTAATGATGTATGTGGGCCATGACTGTATTTTTATACGGTTGGATGGGAGGTTGGATGTATTCTGGTTGTACGTCCAACATTTATCTATAATTTATAATATGTACCATCAGCTCATCTTAATCTTTTGGAGAGAGAGGGTAACCCACCTTCCGTTAATAATGAAGTTGTTGAGGTTGTCATCTCTCCCCTAACAACTTCATTGTGTGTCGAATGCTACAATGTATTATAACATTGTCTTTAACTTTACATTATCACATGGTTCTATCATCACATAGCTATAGTACACATATATCAACATATTATCATACAATTATGTCATAATATCATAAATAAATCATAATCAAGTCAAGTATATCATGCATATAGGTTATATAGAATACAATATGACACATAAGGTGTCACTACAACTTAATTTCGTACAATTTTCAATGCTATAATCGATTATAGATCCGATGTAATTCATTACAGTAATCGATTACACATTTTCTGTAACCGATTAACAAAGAGCTCATTTTCTCACGATTGGAAATTCTCAGCTCGTAGTCGATTACGAACCCGATATAATCGATTACGAACGCAAGAAATCAGATCTTAAGGTTTCAAAATCACATTTTTCAATAACCAAACAACAAAAACTCGATCTCTGTTATCCAATCGGCAGAACACAAAGACAAACATTAATGAATCGCTAAAATTCAATTTTAAACATGAAATAATCAGTAAAACATGATTTTCTTGCAAATTATTCGGTAAAATATGATTTTCTCATGAACTCGAACGGTAAAACACAGTTTTCTTATAAATCAGAAATCACATACAACACATAGAACATGACATATTCTAAACACATAGTGGTTTCTAGGGTTTATGCACGGAGAGACCTTTCTGCAATATTAAAAAGATGAGGTGAGGGCCAAAACGCAACTAATAACTCACTCCATGCAGGTTGTAAATCGATTATACTCATGCTGTAATCGATTACAGTCGGCTAAAATCGCCAAGATTTGAAATCTGCATTCGTAATCGATTACAAACCCGATGTAATTGCTTACTGGACTTCATAAAAGCCTCTAAACACCTCAAAAACATACTAACTCATGTAATAACCTTACATATAACATACCAACCCTCATACATGATCAAAACAAGTTTAACACACATACTTTGCCCATAATTTACACAACACATAAAAGATATATCCAGGAGAAACTTATCCACCCAAACTTAATTAAATTATAACTAAGGTAAATTACCCTTAATTTCACTTAATTAGGACTTATAAAAGTTTGGGTCTTATATTTCTCCCCCTAAAAAGAATTTCATCCTCGAAATTCGACACCATATATACATACAAACGTTTATCCTATCCTCAATCAAATAACACCATGTGCAACCATTCTCCTCACTGAAACTCGAGGGAAGGTTCACACGGGTTCACAAACATCCAACCCAAAAATCGAGCTGCATACCAACCAAACCACACAAGTTGTCACAAATTAGAAAACCAAACTCAATTTTCTTTTAGGAAGCCAATCTGACGAAAAGACAAAGTCATTTTTGGTAGTTGTCCAAAAACCAAAACGAACATTGCTTTTCTAAATCAATTCTTACACATAAGCAAACAGGTTTGAAAGCGAATCATTTTCAAATTGAAAATAAGTTCTTGGGGGTGTAAGCCTTCTATGCCCAAAATTGCAAACCACAAAAGGAAAAATCGTTTTAAAATACGTTTCAAACAAAACAAATTTTGAGAGCGAGGAATTCCTAACACCAATCCTCAAACAATAGAAAACCATTTCAAACCAAGGAAAACAAGTTCGTAGAAAGGTGAAACCACAACAATTATTTACACAAATATATATAATTGAAATGCATTTTTCCAAGATTTTTGGTATAACCAGGAGGTGTCCATTGCCGATAACAATGCCTAGTCCCCCTCGTCCCGGGAGCTCGTACTAAGCGGTAAAGGGCTGACCACAAGAAGTTTTTCATTCCCATGAGTTGGGGATCGAACTCCAAACCACATAGTTAAGGGACAAGGTGAGCTATCACTATGTCACTCCTTGTGGTTTGTATCTTTCCAAAATAAGAACACGATTCCAGAACCTTACGAGACAAGTTGATCTCGTAAATCAATGAACATATGATTAACTGACAATGTAAAGTTTTTATTTTATACTGTCAATGTATCATAATTAAATTATTATTTTAATACAATTAATTAGTATATTCATGCAAAAGAATTAATGATAAAAGCATATGAATTATTCTTCCAAGTCATGTATGTCTGACAATTCATTTTTCGCTTTGATAAGCAAAGTCGTTACCAACCTTTTATTCTCTTAGCCTAGTGCCAAACTGCTTCACAAGCATATGGTTCGAAATTTTTGCAATATAAAGTCAATAAGAGATTCATAGATCCTTAATTACACGTAACATTGTTTATGGCCAGAAGATATCAAAAGAAAATAATTAGAGTAAGAGTTATATTGTGATCCCTAAATTTATATTAGTATTCCATTAACTATTATTGTAATTCTTGAAATTATATATATACCACAAATGTTTGAGGCACAACAAAAAAACCAGCCAAAACAGTCAATAAAGCTCATTTAATACTTTATGGCACAAATAGCACTTTTAATCATGAGTATATTTTTAATGGACTGAGTGATTGTGGCCCAAATTCCTATTTGTTAATTGGTTCGGCTGGTTTTTTGTTGTGCCTCTAGCATTGCTCTATATATACTAGTCTTATATACTCGTGCGAAATTAAACACGAGATTATATCGAATTTTATGTTTAATAACAATTAATGAAAAAATATTTATATAAAAAAAGTTAAATGAAAATATATTATTCATAAATTTATTTTGTAAATATAATAATAAAAGTAATAATAAAATTATTATTATATTAGAGGATGTAAATAAAATTAAAATAGATTTTGGACGATTGTCGAACTACTTATCACATAATATGAATATATAATTTTTAAATTGCTTTTATAAATAGATCATATATATATATATATATATATATATTGAACTATCACATTTCAAACAGGGACGGATCTAGAATTAAAATGATGAGGGGGCCAAAATTATAAACATAAAAAAATTATATAAAAATTTATTAGTTTAAAAATTAAATACATTATATCTCTATTGAAATTGAGCATAATACTCCTTCATATTATAAAATTCATCAATAATTGAGTCGATTTCAAATTTTTTTTAGCAATTTTTCTTTAAACATAAGTTACTAAACAATCAACAAAAAAATTATCTTCCATCTTGTTTTTTAGTCTATTTTTTATAATATTCATAACTGAAAATTATTTTTCACTTGTAATCGTTGAAACAAGAAGAGTCAATACCAAATAAAACAAACGATCAATCAAATAATAAGTCTCTGATTTTTTCGATTTAACCAAGTCTTAACTTAACTCAGAAATCATTGACACACACTTCAATTTAGTTATTGTGTAATATAATAGTATGAGTGAATCCTAAAATAATTTGTTAATTATAATCGATGAAACAATTTGTTATTGAAAATTTTAAATTATACCATACATTAAAAATTAGGACTATAATTATATTAGACATTATTCTTTTATCCTATAACATTAAATCATTAATAAAAATTGAAAATTACATTACATATACATATAAATATTAGTTTTTTTAAAAAAAATTGGGGGGCCATGGACCCCTCTGCCCCTACCTCCGTCCCTGATTTCAAACATATGGATTGTCTACTGTCATGCCGTTTTAGCTATACGTATAATATGTGATATACGCATAGCACACATTCTATAACATGAATAGCACACGTTGGATACAAATTGAACGTATTTCTGTTGTACGTCAAACATTATTGGCATAATATTGAGATGCCAAACTAAAGCAATTACACAAGTTGGAACACTTTACACACCAGCTATAATTGAAGCAAAAGGGAATTAATAATGAAGAGAAATAAAGAAGTAACAATGCAAGTAAAAGCAAAAATTGATGATATGCTGGACCATGAGATAGATTTTGGAAAATATAATTTTGTTCTGATAGAAATTGTTCATCATCAAGAATTGTAGAAAAAGAGGGTGACAAGAAGAATAATGAATATATCAATATATGTATAGGATCTTTCAGGTGTGCCTTAGTGGTGGATTTTAGGTATGCATGAAAATGACTTGGTTAAGTTAACTTTAATGATGTTTGCGCCGCCAAAAGATTCAGGGAAAAGAAGGACCACGATGAAAGCTCATTCAGGTAGACTATATCACTATATGGTAATATACTAATATAACTTAAGAATATTATTATTAAGATATATAATTGTTCTTAGTATATAGTTGATAAAAAAAAATTGTTCTTAGTATATATATTATCCAAATATTTATAAAAAAAATTAGAAGAGATCTTTTAACACCAATATAAGATTTAGTAGTACACCTTCAATAAATTTTTTATAGAAAATATTATTTTTTGTCAATCCACCAACGTTGAATTATAATTGTATACCAAGTTGATTATTTGTGTCAAATTTCAAAAAAATTGCACAACTATAAAATTGTGATCAAACTATTCTAACTTACACATATGAAACTATTTATTATGTCAATTTATAGACATGCAAAAAATGTATCAAATAATTTCTAATTAATATAAAATTTAGTAGTAAGATGATTTATAGTTTATGAGTTTTTAATCCAACGGTAAATTTTGAAACGAATATATTCAATTAGAAATTTTAAAAGGTGTGCATACATTATTCGTTTATTGAATCAATCACTTGTATTTTTCTTAAAGAAAATTGAAAAAATTAGATAAAAATTAAATATTAATCAAAGATTTTGATAAAAAAACAGATGAAACGGATGATAATCGGCAGAAAAAAATTATAGATTTAATTATAGAATAATAAAATAAAATAAAATAAAACAATTAAAAAAATCAAGAAAAGAAAAAAAAAAATAAAAAGATTAAATAGAAAAAAAGAGAGAGTAGGATAAAGAGAAAAAAAAAAGAATCAGGAAAAAAAAAAGAGGAAAGAAGTATAAGCAAAGAAAAAAAGAGAGAGAAGGAGGAGAATGAGAAAAAAAAGAGGAGAATAATAGTTAATTAGTTATTAGTTACTTACCCATGTATATATGGAATACATGAGAGTAAGTATTTCTAGTTTATATGAGGAATTATTGTTCCGGATGAATTAGTGTTTAGAGGAGTTAATTAGTGTATTACTATTTTGAGTCATTTAGCTTTTAAAATTTTAGTCATTTAGGATTTTATGGTTCAATGAGTATTTTGAGGGTATTTTAGCAAGTTTAAAATGTAAATAAATATTATTAACTTTTTATTATTATTAATTATCATCAATTTATTATTATTAATTATTATATTTATTTATTTATTTATTATATGGTAAATTACACTAACCTCCCTTGAGATTTGATTAAATTACACTTGGCTCCCCTCTATTTTAACACCTGACATTTACCTCCACGAATCATTTAAAAATAAATAGTGTTAAGTTAGATTTAATAGACAATGTACAATGTCACGAGCATAGATAAAAGGAGCGTGAAGACTAACTCAGCTAAGCGCGTGGAAGCATAATTAGTAAATGGAGAGGAAGAAAAGTTAGTTATACGTCCTGGACAGGTGGCAGAAGGCACAGAATTGGAGGACCCAAGGAGAAGCAATCGCAAAAAGGTTTATAACAGAAGATTGGATGGCTATGTGGCGTGGGCTTGATGTGGTGCTGCTACGTGTGGAGAATCAATCCTTCCCCGTGATTTACTGTTCCTAGCTTTTACTTTAGCTTTGAATATATATATTGCTGCTACTTGAGTACTGTTACATTGCTGGTTTTGCTTATTTTTCCTGTGCTGCTAAGTAAGGATAGTTTACACCTTACATTGGTGCATTCATTGAGTTATGGCGGACAACACGAGGATGAAAACGATGGAAGCGGACATCAGAAGACTCTATGAAATGTGTGAGGCTAACGCAGAGGAACAACGGACTCTGGCAGCTCGTTCGAATGAACTCATTGAGAGGCGTTTTGAAGCATTGCAGGACTCCTTGACCCAAACCATTCAGAACCAACTCAGGCTCTTCAACCATAACTCTGCATCTCACAATAATGGCGATGGGACGACGTCTTCAGGAGTTGTATTTCAGCGTAACACAGTTCAGGTCAGGAAACCTCACTTCGATTTGCCAAAATTTGATGGAACTGATGCATTGGGTTGGATATTTGCTGTCGATCAATTTTTTGATTATTATCGCATACCGGAGGAAGAACAAGTAGCGATAGCAGGAATGCACATGACGGGATCCACCATTCCGTGGTTTCAATTGAAACAACGAACCTTGCTGTTTGCTTCATGGAACGAGTTATGAAGGTCAGTGGAGCTGGAGTTTGGACCTTCCCTATTTGAGTCACCACGGGAAGCTCTGTTCAAGTTGCATCAAAAAGGGTCTGTTGTTGAATATTACACGGAATTTGTTGCGTTAGCAAATTGCACGAATATTGAACCACCGGAGGCCCTCAGGGATTGTTTTATTAGCGGGTTGCGCTCCGATATCAAATGGGAAGTGAAGTCACAGTGCCCTCCGTCCCTTGTGCGAGCAGTGAGTTTGGCAAGATTATATGAAGACAAATTTTCCCCAACCTTTAAGCCCACACCTGGCCCCAATACTCAGAGATATAACACCTACAACCCCACACCACTGCAACAGCACTGATTACCCATTAAACAACCATTACCCCCATTATTACCCACTCCACCATTCAAGCCCACACTCAACCCAAATCGAAACACCACCAAAAAGCCCACACCAGCCGAGATGCAAGCTAGAAGAGAGAAGGGATTATGCTTCTGGTGCGATGAGAAGTACTCAGCCCATCACAAATGCCCAAATCGTCACTTTATGAACATGCAAACAGAGGATACAGTTGAGGCATTAGCAGAGCTGGAGGAAGTAGAAGACGAAGGCATGATACCCGAACCGTCCCAAGAGGAACTAATGCAACAGTTGGAGCAGCATATCATGGAACACCATTTATCATACAACGCAATGAATGGGACAGATGGAGTGGCAACAATACGACTTAAGGCTACAATTAAGTGCCATGAGGTTCAGGTCCTAATTGATGGTGGCGGCTCTGACAACTTTATTCAACCACGTGTAGCCAAATTCCTTGAATTACCTGTTGAGCCTGCTCCTGGATTTAGAGTAATGGTGGGGAACTTCGAAATGATGGAGGCTGAGGGCTGCATTCCAGCATTAGAAGTGACGATGCAAGGCCATACAGTGGTGATACCCCAAGTCTATGTTTTACATTGTGCCAGTGGTGAATTAGTAATTGGCACAACTTGGCTCAAACAACTTAAAGCTCATATCGTGGATTATAATGCATCTTTCATCAGATTATGGCATAAGGGGGCTTTTGTTACATTTTATGGTGAGAAAGTTGGAGGTCCTAAAAAGGCTCAATTGAATCACATAAGAAGGATGCTACATACTGATGCAGTGGCTGAGGCATTCACAATTCAGGTGCAGGACAACACAAATGAGGAGGAACCCCATAAGCAGACATCCTTTGAAAGTTGCAATGATCTTCAAAATCTAGAACCTGAGCTAGCCCTGCTACTTCATACTTATGCTGCTGTGTTTGACGTTCCTTCGGGCTTACCACCAAAGAGAATTCATGACCACTGTATTCCATTAGTGCAAGGAGCGGAACCAGTAAAGATGAAGCCATATCGCTACCCGCATTCTCAAAAAGAGCAAATCGAAATAATGGTGCACCAGATGTTGGAAGAGGGAATCATCCAACCAAGTAAGAGTCTGTTTTCATCTCCAATATTATTGGTAAAAAAGAAAGACGGTAGTTGGCGTTTCTGTACAGATTATAGAGCTTTGAACAAGATTACTATCAAGGATAGTTTCCCCATTCCCACTGTAGAAGAGTTGCTCGATGAAATATTTGGTGCGACAATTTTCTCCAAATTAGACTTAAGGTCCGGTTACCATCAAATCTTGGTGAAGCCTGAAGATAGAGAAAAGACAACATTTTGAACGCACCAAGGGCACTACGAATGGCTAGTTATGCCATTTGTCTTGACAAACGCTCCAGCTACTTTTCAAGGTCTTATGAATGATGTTTTTCGACCTTACCTGCGAAGATTCGTCCTAGTTTTTTTTTATGATATATTGATCTATAGCCCGAACTGGAAATCTCACCTACAACATGTGGAAATAGTGCTCCAAGTTTTGCAAAAAGAGACTCTTTATGCAAAATACTCCAAATGCTTATTTGCTGTCACTGAGATTGATTATCTCGGGCACACCATTTCTGCTGAGGGTGTTCATATGGAAAAGGATAAAGTGCGAGCAGTGGTTGAGTGGCACACGCCTAATAACTTGAAACAATTGCGTGGGTTCCTAGGACTTACAGACTATTATCGCAGATTCATTAAAGGGTATGCATCAATGGCAGCACCCTTGACTGATTTGCTCAAGAAGGATGCATTCAAGTGGAACACAGCCGCGGAAGAGGCATTCCAAGTCTTAAAACGGGCTATTACTTCTGTACCTGTCTTGGCATTGCCAAATTTCGAGCTGCCATTTGAGATAGAAACAGATGCCTCTGGATTGGGGGTAGGCGCGGTGTTAAGCCAGGGGAAACACCCCATTGCATACTTCTCCAAGAAGTTATCGCCCACGATGCAATCTCAATCCGCCTACACTCGAGAACTTTATGCAATAACGGAAGCAATAGCAAAGTTCAGACATTATTTATTAGGAAAAAAGTTCATTATCAGAACTGATCAACAAAGCTTGAAGGCCTTACTGGAGAAGAATTTGAGCACCCCAGAGCAGCAAAAATGGCTGCACAAATTCATCGGATTTGATTTTGAAATTCATTATAAATCGGGGGTAGAAAATGCTGCTGCAGATGCGTTATCGAGATGTTTTTATGCTGCATGGTCTACACCTAATTCAGATTGGCTTGACCAATTGAAAGAGGACTTGGCAAGGGATGATAACTTGAACCAAATATTGCAGAACTGTATGAAAAAAGACGAGGGTGGTCGTTCCTCAACAAAGTTCATTAATTCCCTTAATTCTGAAAGAATATCATGATGGGGTAACATGTGGACACTCCGGAATCGCGAAGACAGTGGAAAGAATATGCTCTACGTTTTACTGGCCCAATATGCAAAAACAAATCAAGGAATATGTGTCAAACTGCAAAATTTGTCAGCAAGCGAAGGTTGAAGCTCGACTTCCTTCAGGGCTGCTACAACCACTCCCGGTGCCGTCACAAATTTGGGAAGAGATATGCATGGATTTCATTACATCCCTGCATGCATCAAGGGGGTTCTCCATCATAATGGTGGTGATAGACAGGTTATCAAAGTTCGCTCATTTCATTCCCCTGAGACATGATTTCAACAGCAAGAATGTTGTAGAGAATTTCATCTCCCATGTGCTTAAACTACATGGCTTCCCAAAGCGAATCATCTCGGACAGGGATCGCGTCTTCATTAGCAGATTTTGGCAGCAACTGTTCAAGTGTCAAGGCACCAATTTAGCTATGAGTTCCAATTACCATCCCCAAACTGATGGTCAGAGTGAGATTTTGAATAAAACTCTTGAAATGTACTTGCGATGTTACTGTTTTGACAATCCTAAGAGTTGGGTTTCTATGCTCCCGTGAGCACAGTACTGGTACAATACATCCTATCACAGCAGCATTAAAATTTCCCCATACAAGGCTCTATTCGGAAGGGAACCACCCACATTGGTGAAATATGAAGTTATTCCACAAGATGATCAAAATCTGCAACAAATGCTGATAGCTAGAGACAAGTTATTGGAGCAACTCAAGATGAATATGAGCAGGGCACAGGAATACATGAAGAGGTTTGCTGACAAGAATAGAAAGGCCCTGAAATTAGAGGAAGGGGACTTGGTTTTGGTTAAACTTCAACCGTATAGGCAGTAGTCAGTAGCTTTACACAAGAACCAGAAATTGGGTATGAGATACTTTGGACCCTTTCCAATCATCAAGAAACTTAATGCAGTGGCTTATAAGTTGAAATTGCCTGAGGAGGCCAAGATACATGATGTGTTCCACATATCCTTATTGAAGAAATTCAAGGGGACTCAATCACAACAATACATTCCTCTACCTTTGACGACTACAGAATTTGGCCCTGTGTTGCCGCCAACTAAGATAGTAGCTAACAGGACAATTATCCAAGGGGATAAAGCGTTGAATCAGGTGCAAGTTCTATGGGGAGAAGGTCACGATGCTCCAATAACGTGGGAAACGGCAGAACAGTTTTATACAGCAAGCTCTCGATACAACCTTAAGGACAAGGTTGAAGTCGATGAGGGGGTAATGTCACGAGCATAGATAAAAGGAGCGTGAAGACTAACTCAGCTAAGCGCGTGGAAGCAGAATTAGTAAATGGAGAGGAAGAAAAGTTAGTTATACGTCCTGGACAGGTGGCAGAAGGCACGGAATTGGAGGACCCAAGGAGAAGCAATCGCAAAAAGGTCTATAACAGAAGATTGGATGGCTATGTGGCGTGGGCTTGATGTGGTGCTGCTATGTGTGGAGAATTAATCCTTCCTCGTGATTTACTGTTCCTAACTTTTACTTTAGCTTTGAATATATATATTGCTGCTACTTGAGTACTGTTACATTGCTGGTTTTGCTTATTTTTCCTGTGCTGCTAAGTAAGGATAGTTTACACCTTACATACAATTACCTTTCCATCCCTAATAATTTTTAATCCAAAAATCCTAAAAAGTTAAACCTCTATGCAGTCGTTCACTCTTTCGAGTTCCCTCATTCTCGATTCTTCTTCTATTTCTAACTCCATAGCTACATATACCACGACCATAGCTGGCTATGCTTCTGCATTGGTTCTCATGATTATTAATAAGAGAATCACAAAATAAGAATACAAATTCTTCCATATAAATAAAGAATAATTTCAGACCTTATTATTTTACTTTTGCTTCCATAACTGGCTTTGCTTTAGCTTCCATAGCAGGGATATATTTACAAATAATGTCATTAATCTAGGAAATTATATATATTGACAAAAAAAAACTTGTGCAAATAATGTAAATTTGTTGGGAGTTGTTATAAGAAATTAATATTGTTTTTTTTCGTTATAATCGATTGTAGTAGGTTGGGGTGATTAAACTAGAAAGTTTGATATTTGAATAATTTAAAAAAACACTATAAGGGTCTTTTTGTACTTTTTTTTTATAAAAAAGTAGTTGTTATTTACAAAAATGCCATTAATAATCATGTGCTTCTCACATGATTCATTGACTGTTAATTTGACTGTTAGTCAAATTATTAAAAGTTTAAGGACTTATATACGGTAGGTTCTGAAAATAGAGGGATGTCAGATGTAATATTACTAAATTTCACGGGAGGTGAGTGTAATTTATTCTTTTTTATTTATAATTTACCGAGCTAGCTCACGAGCTAATGAGTCAAGTTGGGTATGTAAATCTCAATTAGTTCGACTTATTTAATAATCAAACGTAAATTCAAGATTAAGCTCAACTCATAAGCTCAATTAAAGGAGCCATAAGTACGTTAAGCCTGAGTTGACTCGACTGAGGTCCACCCCAACTTTTTTTTCTAATAAGAAACAACTTTGTAATACAAATTGTACGAATGGTACTTTTAACCAATAAGAAACAAGATAAAATTTAAATAAGGAGAGAGAAAAGAGATTTTAAAGAAAATTAACCAGTCAGACGCATTTGTAGTGCAATACGAAAGTTAAGTTTGTAACGTAAAACATTTCTAATATAAAAATTCACCTCGAATATATGTTTGATCCAACTTGGCCCACTTGCACTTCTAATGACAACAATCACCTAAAATTCATCCTAAGTAGCCCCTCAACCTAAATTTTTGTAAAAAAAAAAAAAAATCGCCTAAGTTAGCATATAACGTAACCTAGGAACGAGCTAGGACATTGAGGATTGCATGGTTCATGTTCCAACAATGGAGCCAAATATGATTAGAGGTGTTAGCAGCTTTTGTGGCCATGTATGTGTTTCTTATCCAATAATCTTTTGATCGTACAACAAAAATACGTCAAATTTGTATCTAATTTGTGTTATTCATGTTACAGGATGTGTGTTATACGTATATCACTTATACGTATAGCACATGATGAATACAAATTGGACGTATTTCTGTCGTACGTCAAACATTATTATTGGTTGGTTTCTTATGTGTTGATGGTTATGCTCTCTCTTCTCTCATTCTTCTATTTCAGATCAGAAATCACTTTTTTTTTTTTTTAATTTCTTGCAATCCTTCAATTTCATCCGCAATATTCAAAAGCAAAAAGCACAAACCTTTCTTACAAATTTCATTAGAATTTAGAAGTGAACTAATTAAACAATGAGGACCACATTGATCTTCCGCTTGATCCATTCCACAAACACACCCTCCATTTCCAGGCTTAAGTGAGTTATTGTTTTTATTTCCAATTAAATATTGTATTGTATTGTATTTTACATTTGAGATTAGTTTTTAACCTAAAGAAAGATTGTATATACTATATCTAATTATATGTATCAACATTCATAAATTTAACATGATATTTTTAATTTTTTTTGTGAAAAACATGCCATGTTTAACATTACAGATAATAGGAAAAATGGAAAATAATGATATAGAATAAAACTTGTTATTTTATTTGAGACTAGTTTAATGGAAAAACAAGGAAGGAAAAAGAAGAAAAAAAGTTAATACATGCTGTATTTTTTTTTTTTTTACTCCCACTTTGGGGACAAAATTAAATATTATAGGCATTTTATTGGAAATTTAGGGACTCCTTGTTCTCTTTTGCCATTCTATTCATTATTTTCATATAATTTTCAAACACACTTTTAGCATAATTTTGCCAATCCATTGTTTATCACTTCCTTAAACACAACCCTGGTTGCAAGTTTTGAACTAATATGAGACATCAAATTAATCTTTATACTCTACTATATTGTTATATTATTACTTAGGTTAGGCGACACATTTATATGTTAATAATTTTGCTAATCACATAATTTTTTGCTCACACTTTCTATACCAACTACTAGATCAACAATGTCACATATCAATAATTTTTCATACATTATTATTCTTTTCTTATACTGAAGTGCAAGGATCATATCAATGAATGAGAGACATATCTCTACAGACTCTAATAGGGTTAATGAACCCTTCAAAGTTGAACAAGCAGAAACCATAAATGTGATGCCACCCTCAAGAGAGAAGGTACTTATATTATCGATAATACTTGACGTACAACAGAAATACGTCCAACTCTTATCCAACGTGTGCTTCCATGTTACAGGATGTGTGTTATATGTATATGTGATATACGTGGAGCACACATCCTGTAACATAAATAGCACACGTTGGATACAAGTTGGACGTATTTCTGTTGTATGTCAAATATTACTGATTATATTTATGCTTTCACCAATAATACTGGTTGTACAACGGAAATACGTCCAACTAGTATCCAATGTGTGCTATTCATGATATGGAATGTGTGCTATATCTATATCACAATTACGTATAACACACATTCCATATAATGAATAACACACGTTACGTTGGATACTAATTGGACGTATTTTCGTTGTACGACTAGCATTATTGATGCTTTCACTGTTCTCACCACTGAGTATTATTTGATACTTCAAAAAATAGAGAACTTGTGTCCAGATAAACTAATTTCTTCATGTATCAAACTTTTTCTATTTTCTTAACTGTCAAATAATATTGGACAAAAGTAATACTATTTTATATATATACTTTTTTATTCTCTTTTATAACATAAGATTCTATATATGTTTCTAACTTGTATGAATGTTCAAGTTGCTTGTGCTTGGTGGCAATGGATTTGTTGGCTCACACATTTGTCGAGAGGCCTTAGATTATGGTTTATCCGTTGCGAGTCTTAGCAGGTTTGACACTTTGATATTAGAAATGTTCTGTTCTTGATTCCAAAATTTTCATACCATTTTCTTCTACAACCAATTAACAATGATTCAGTTATTGGTTAATAATAAGTTTATCAAATAATAATATGTAACAATACAAAATTAATTAGTATAAATAGGGAATTGTCCCAATTGTAGGCAAAAATTCATTGAGTTGTTATTTTGGAATTTCTCCAAATTCTCTTGGATCTCATTTTCCATAACTTAATTGAATGCATTATCTCTATTCACTCTCAATTTTCATACTAAAAAGTATATTCCAAAACACTAACATTTACTAGTTCACTAACCATTTTATATTCCTTTTTTTAATTAATTGTTAAGTCATAGCAACTCGTCAGAAATTTTAGTGTACAAAAATTGTTGTTTTGCATATCTGTCACTAGTATATGTCTGTTATGGTTTTAGGTGTTGATAATTATTCATTTTTTCTCATTAGTTAATTATTAATAGATAATATCAGGGTAGTCATAGAAAATTATAGTTAGGAAAAAGAGTTATTATTTGTACACAAATATTTACAATGTGCAAATACAATATGCTCAAAATTAAATAATTGAATAGTTAAGTGCACAAGGCTCCTATCTACTAAGATTTACAAATGATAGACATAGACAGTCTTATCTCCACTTTGCAAGAAAACTGTATCCATAATTCTAATTCGTAACCTCCAAATCACTAAATTACACTATTACCTTTAATTTGCGTCGAAACTCACCCTCTTTGTGTTCAAATTACATTATCTTAACAAACAAAAAAATCTCGGTGTATTTGAATTTTGTGTGTGAATTGAAGTTCTTATTGAATATTCTTCTTCTCAATTTTCTATTTACAATAATATTTTCTACATTGCATTCATTTTCTCTTTTACTTTCAGGTCTGGTAGGTCATCTTTGCATGACTCTTGGGCTAAGAATGTCACTTGGTATAAAGGTCTACTTCCACTTTTTCTTCTTCCTTTTTGGTACATTTTCCATGTAGACAATATATTTTGTGAACAATAATGCTTGACGTACAATAAAATTACGTCCAACTTGTATCCAACGTGTGTTATTCATGTTACAGGATGTGTGCTATACGTATACGCATATACGTATAGTACACATCCTGTAACATGAATAGCACACGTTAGATACAAGTTGGATGTATTTCCGTTATACATCAATCATTATTGTTTTGTGAAATATTAACATGTCTCTAATTGTTGACTTACCATAAATAGGGGACCTCCTTTTTACTGATTCATGGAAGGAAGCTTTGAGTGGAGTCACTGCTGTTGTAAGTTTCTAATTAACTTCAAATTTTGTTGCCTCTTAAATATATATCAAAGAGTTAGCAATGAAAAGTGTGTTTGTGTAGTAGGGTATGATTTACCAAAATATGATTGGTTTTTAAATCCACAAGGTGTGGATACAATCGTTATCAAATCATTTCTTTCAAAAGTTAAAGCTAATGGATAGAGATGCATGAATAATTTTATGAGCATTGCTAGAGGTACAACAAAAAACCAACCAAAACAGCTAACAAATAGGAATTTGGACCACAATCACCAAGCCCATTAAAAATACACTCATGATTAAAAGTGTTATTTGGGCCATAAAATGTTAAATGAGCTTTGTTAGCTGTTTTGACTGGTTTTTTGTTATGTTCCAAGCATTTGTGTAATTTTATCTAACACGCTGTTTCATACAAATGTCACTTTTGTGTTCGAAGGAGAGACACTATTCTTTCATATATAGTAAGAAAAGTGGATCAAACCCTAATCACTTGTCATAAAAGCTCGAATAACATATCATGAATTATTTTTCTTGAAAGTTTAAGTTGATAAGCAGAGGCACGTGAATAGTTTTACCTATCAACAAACCTAGGAAAAGGTAGTTAATGTTGTCTGTAAGTCTAATTAGTGGTGAATTTTGACAATTATAAAGACAATAAAAAGTATAACTTGGTTGAAAGTCCAGTAATAGATAGGGGCTAGTAGGGCATAAGTAATTTGGTTGGTCAAGTGGTTAGATCATTTGTCCGCTTAAGTAAGAGTCGATGGTTCGATCTCTGCCTTGTGTATGCAGCAACGCGTTGGCTAGTGGTTAAATCCTTAAATGGAGCTCCACACTACGACAGATTAGTCCTTGGCTTATCGGGCTAAAGAATACCGTTGGTCCAGGTAAAAAAAAAAACTAGAAGAAAGTAACATTTTGTAATGAAAAATGAGAAGTGAATGCTCTTAGGTCAATAGAATAGTTTTCTTGAGAATTATAGAAACATATGGTAACTAACTTGTGTTGCTTTTTTAAGATCTCATGCATTGGCGGTTTTGGCTCCAATCCATATATGTACAAAATTAATGGGACTGCTAATATCAATGCAATCAGAGCAGCTTCAGAACAAGGTAACTGAAGATTTTATGCCACTTATCTTTATTGGATTATAAGCTTATTGTTAGGCAAAAAATTTTATTAATCGGAGTGAAATATTTTTTATTTATACCAATTTTCAATCGATCATGATCCGATGTGACTGCAACCTCATTTAGTCCATGCATAATTATGCATGAAACTTATTTAGTCCATGCATAATTATGTCTAAAGTGTCATTTTAGGCAATATTTTTTGAAACTGTTGTCTAAAGTGACACTTTAGGCAACGATTTTCTTCAGCAATGGCTGAAAAACGTTGTCTTTGTCACTTTAGGCAATGCTTTTTTGACCAAGAGCCACCCCTGTATAGGCAACGCCCAGAAAAAACGTTGTCTTTGGTATAAAAGCGTTGTCTTTTTTGTCATTTTAGACAACACTTTTTTTGAGCTATGTCTTGGGCCAAATTTGTTGTAGCTAAGACAAGATGTTGCCCTACTAAAATCCAATGTTTATAATATGCTTTTTAAATCATCACTAACCTCCTTGTATTTCTTTGGTTGAAACTTTTGGGAACTCTTATTTTCTGTTAGATGTTTTTTGTTGTAATTGAGAAAGTGATTTACTATTTATAACTTCCATTTTAAGTAGTATTTTATATCTCATCCCATTATGACTATATTATTTATTTGTTGTTTTACTCTTCAAAAGTATACAATGTCACTTACTATTTTTTTAATGATTGGCCCTTTTGATCCTACAGGTGTTAAAAGATTTATCTATATATCTGCTGCTGATTTTGGTTTAGCAAATTACTTTCTGCAAGGGTATTATGAAGGAAAGGTAATTTTGCTAATATCTTAGGATATTTTGAGGATTGGTCATTATTAGTTGGATCACATAAAAATTCTTCAATATGTGTATATATAAAAAATGTTATGTTAATCCAACACTCGTATTATTGGATATGATGATGAAATAGATTAAATGAAAATTATCATTACATTCGATGGATATAATGCAGATATTTTAACTCGAACACAAAATATTAATGTTAAAATAACATTTAATTTTTTATATAAATATATTATAACAAAGTGGCTTGACATTTTGCAAATAAGTCATCAAAAGAGGGTTGATCATGTGCTTTCTCCTCTTGTTTCAAGTGATACATAAAATATAAGTGTTAAAATAATATTTTTGATATAAATATATTATTCTTGTAGAGAGCTGCTGAAACAGAGCTATTGACAAGAATTCCTTATGGAGGTAAGTTTTTTATCTGTTAACATTGCTCTAGACCATAGTACATTTTTTGTTTAAATTATGCTTGATTTCAACTTTAAATATGTTATTATAAAAATTAATTCTCATGGATAAATCCTCTTCATCTTTTAAAAAAGAAATTAAATTAGATTTTTAATAACAAATGTTCTATATAACAGAAAAAAGAAATACTCACATTGAAAACATGTATTTTTGTGTTTTCTATATAATAGATTTATCATTATATTTTATTTTCTTTAAATTTATCATTTTATGTATTCTTTAGTAAAACCCATAAAAAAAATACTATGATGCTAAAGAAAGTTTAATATATAGGTGGTTAGTTAAGTTTAAGTTTGGTTAGCTTAAGGATAAATAATAAAAAAATTTATTTTATACTTTAGTAATATAATTTTTACTTGTTCACTTTTATACTTCAACCAAATACACTTCCTTGTTATGTCAAATTTGTAGATGATGGTAAATTTTACATGCATTTTTCAGGAGTAATTCTGAGGCCAGGATTTATTTATGGGACTCGAGGTGTTGGCAGTATGAAAATACCCCTTGGTGTGATCGGTTCTCCATTGGAGATGGTAATTTTTTAGGGTTCTCTAGCTAATTATATATGACAAATGCATCTAATTATTTTTCAATCCTTTTACATAAATAGTTTTACTACTCTGATGAAATTATGAAGGGCTATATATATAAATATTCCAATTTGTGAAAATATTTTCTCATCTTTTGCATTACTTGTGCCTAGTGTTATCGTTTCATATAGAGAAATGGTTCGTGTACACCACAAAATCAGTCACCAAGTGTAATAATTCAACATTTTAAAATTAGTAATCCAACTTTTAAAAATGTTGGATTAATGTAAAATTATAATAGTTGGATTACTAGTTTTAAAATGTTGGATTATTGTATATAATGACTGATAGTGACTGATCTTATGGTGTACATGTAACATCACTCTATTGCATATGATGACTAATTGTGGTTGATTTTGTGTTGTACGAAAAATATTTCTCTTAGATGATATTATAAATTAAACTTTTTTACACGGTTAATGCATCATAATTAAACTCTAATGTTATTTTCTAATACTATATTATATTGTGATGATAAGTTATATTGATGGATCATTTTAATTTGTTTACTTAGAGTTTTTTTATTTAACCTTAGTTGGTTAATTATTGTAGGTTCTCCAACATACAAAACCATTGAACAATATTCCAATTGTAGGGCCTCTATTCACACCACCTATTAATGTCACCGATGTTGCAAATGTTGCTGTTAGAGCTGCTACTGACCCTGTCTTCCCTCCTGGAATTATTGAAGTCTTTGGAATACAACGTTATACTCAGCATCATAGTTATCAGACTCGACCCGGTAATCGACTCGGTCGAGGTACTGGGTCATTGGCTCAATGGTTCAACTAGTGAGTCAATAGTTGAACCAGTTTAAACTAAAATAATATGTAAAAGAATAATTCAATATTACTGAGTATATATTATATATAAATAATAGAAGAGAAGGTCTCAAATCAGCGCTTGGTTAAGTGGTACTATGCAGCGCCTACTACCAAGAGTGTTGGGGTTTGAATCCTCTTGGGGTTTTTGGATTTATTCTGAAAATTTCTCATGGGTTTCGGTTCAACCGATCTAACATAAGAACCGAACCGGTCCGGTGACCAGTTCATCGATTTCCGGTCTGAATTGGCCGGTTCGGTCTAGTTCTGATAACTATGGTCAGCGTAGATCAAAATATAGTTGTGCCTAATATCTATAAAATAGTTGAAATAAATAGTTTCTATAAAATTTATATTTTGATAAAAAGTATCATTTTTTTAAAATTTGAAACAAATACACCTTTAAATAGATGCCTGCTTAGTAGAATGCTCTACATAATGTGCATTGGCAATAAGTAAAATATTACAATAAGCTTTTGAATATATCACCTTGTGGCTAGTATCATTTCCATTTTGCAAAGTTACTTTTGTAGTACCAGAGTTCCCAATACATAAAACCTATTAGGAAATTGTTCTGTACCCTTTTACATCATGGCTCCAATTAGTCCTAATCCTAGCTAATAGCTTCTTTTTTCTTTTTAAACATTCCTGCACTCTCTTCAAAACTACTAAAAATTTGGAGAGATGAAGAAAAAGAATATTGTAAATCTATACAATTTTAAGGGTAGAACATGATGCATATATATTCCTTAACAAAACTTTTCCTAGGCCCTTATTTCTTCTCTTTTATACACAAGTAGAAAATTTACAATGGATATCATCATTATCACCTTAGGTACTGTTCAAGACAATCTTTCAATTTTTGGAATGTCACTGGTTTTGACACAAATGAGTCCATACCATTTGCATAACATTCTTCAGCACTCTCTGACATTGTGTTTGCTGTCATCTGCATTAAAATGAGAGATGATTAGAAAAAAAGTTAATTTACCACTCAAAGATTGTGCTTATAGAAGAGGCAAATCATTCCAAATGCTAAAATCACTTGCTATGTTTTTTGAACTTTTAAATTGAAATCAACTAAAAGATTGTTTAGCATTAGTTTTGGGACATTTTGAAGATTAAATTAATAAAAATATAAGATAGAGATACCGAGACACCGGAAATAAAGACGCAATAATATAAAAAGTTTGTATCATGTTTGGATTAGTGAACAAGATAATAGTTTTGTATTCTCCTGTGACCAATATTATATCCTTTTTATCCCAACTTTTTAGAAGTATAAAAAATACATAAATTTCCTGTCCTGAGACACAAATTTTCTATTCTATCTTCATTACTAAACATGTTTCTTCTGTATTTTTGTCTAGTACACCTCACCAAGTGCAACTTTATTATAGTATAACTTGTTTTTAAATTTTTAAATACCCTATTATAGAGGTTTTCAATTGGATTTATATACTTTAATAATTTTGTCTAGATTGAATGCAGTCCTAGTCACACAGTCACATGGATATGAAGAACAAGAATAATCAATTACTAACCGCAATAATGTGGATCCGTTTTTTGGGTGGCACAGAACATTCATAATCTGAATCTGGTTGTATTTGCTCAATTCCAGCTTTTCTTGCAGCATCCCAGTTTCCAGTTTCCTCATAAGATCGAATCAATTTTGTTGTCTGAAGACCATTCATAATTGGCATGAAAACATCCTGCAAAATGCATGTGTCAAACTATTTAGCAGAAACTAAGATTTCTATGCAGAAACTGACCCCAAAATCATGAACATTGTACATCAATAAGAAGAAATGATAGCATTTTTTAACTTGCTTCTAGTTCTAACTTAAATATATAACCAAATTATTCACACCAACCATTCTATGGTACAATTGATCATTAATATGATGAAAGCTAGGTTTCCTCCCACAAATTTAGTCACGAATCCAGAAAATTGATAAATAAATATAATCATATTTACAAAACAGTGGAGAAAATATAGACCTGAGTTTACATGTGTTCTAACAAGTAATACATTAATCATTGATAGTAATAGTATCTAAATGATATAATGTTAACATGTACTTTTTGAATGGTTGATATGATATCACGTGCAGGGTTCACACTGTAAATTTGAATCTATAGTAACATCACTTGTCGCAAAAAAGATCATTTATGTGGTTGATCCAATTGCCACCATAGAAATTAGAAAGTAGAACAAGCAGAAAAAGTACTTGTTTGCATGACTTACTTGAGTGCAGAATGAAAATTGTGAAGAAAAAGAGTGTGTGTGAGTAATTAGGGAAAACACAAATGAACCAGACATGTTTATGCAAATCAAGGAACATTGACTTATAAGACACAAGGATATCATGTTCTGAAGAGGAACTAGTCAATTTTCTGAACAAGAAAAGGCACTGATTTATAAAGAGAAAATATATTACCTCCTTCCAATTATATCCGTCATTTTTTCAATGTATTTAGACACTATAACATTCAAATACATTTAAAATAAATGACAGATATTATTGGAGAGGGAGTAACAAGATACTTTCTTGCGACTCAAGGAACTTACCATCAGTATGAGGTCATAAGCATGGCACTGAACCGCGCGAACGGCTTCCGCTCCATTATTCACAACATCCATGCTATATCCTAACCGCTTCATCATTGATTGTGTCACCATGACATTGATCTTGTTATCCTCAACAAGGAGGATCTTAGGCTTTAATTTGGATTTTGTTACTTCCAATGATGATGTGTTGCTGCTAGTAACACAATGTGAAGTTACATTCTCAGGTTCACTTGACTTTGATGCTAAATTCATTTGTCTATTTTCCTCCTTATGTTGAGAAGAATCTACATTACCATTTTGTAACATAGCATTTGCCTTGTCTTGATTCATTTTATCTCTACTAATAACTAAACTATCATGTTCTGTTTCTGTCCTGTGATTCGATGAACTTGTTGATTCGGACAAATCTTGAGCATCAATAACTGCCGAAGATGCATCCTCAACTGAATTTATTACCTGATCTTTTGATGTGATGTTATTAGGAGAAGGCAATGAGAAAGAATTCTGATTAAAACCATTCAACTTATGTGAGCTTCTGAATCCAGGTAATATGTTCTGTGGCCTGCAGGTAGATCCATTTGACGCGAACAACGAGCCTAAAGTGCGCGGTTGGAATTGGAAGAATCCCTGTGTTGTATCATCTGACATGGCATCATTGTTCTCCACATCCGAGAGCTCGTCCGTGTCATCGGAATTGTCGCATGCAGTTGAGACCTTGTATGGAAGTATGAATGTGAATGTGGAACCAACATGTTCTTTGCTTGATACTGTTAGGCGACCACCCATTAATTCAACCTGTTCCAAGTCCAAGGAAACAATGCCAAAGGGTAAAAAAATGACTTAGTTATTGAAACACTATGGCATGGACTAAAACTTAAAGCTGATCTTTTAGAATACATCTTTTAGAAATGAGAACATTTACAAAATGGCATATTTGATCTTACAATTGTCAAATTATTCATTTGAGTGCCTAAAGCAAAAATGCATACATCACAGTTTTTCATAAAATATATAATTCTTCCCAAAAGAAGAGGATAAGTTTGTTTACCAGTTGTTTGCATATTGCTAATCCTAGCCCTGTGCCCCCATACTTCCGAGCATGGTCTGCACTGACTTGCATGTACCTTCTGAATAAAGTAGGTATTGCCTTTTCTGTCACATTGTAACATGCAAATTATTAGTACCTTGCATACAAATAAATCAAGCAATATGATATTTGTACGATGTTTCTCGGTCTCCGTGTCGATAGACATTTCATCTACAATTAGATGAGGTGTGATAGTCATTTAAGTATGACTAACACACCATCGGATGGTAGATGGAGTGTTCGTCGACACAGAGTCAAGAAAAAAGCAGTAGAAATAACATTTTTCATGAATCAAACTTGCATATAAAACTGAATTAACAGTAATTTGGACACAAAAATGGATATGTGGTGATCAAAATTTAAATAAATGTATATTTAAGTTATGCAATCTGTTGATTTAGGTGTCTATAAGCTTTGTATGGAGAAGTCCTTCATAGAATTTATGCTAAATGAAATAGAAGGATAGTGATCAAGTTTTCAGGAATTTAGACATGATTCATTAGATACCTGGTATTCCAATTCCTGTGTCATACACATCACACCTTATCCACACTGTTGTTTCTGTTGAGTTCATATGCTCCTCTGCATCTCCATTCATCGAGTATTCGCTTTTAGTTGAAGATCTACATTCATCATTGAAGGCATGATTCTGGATGTGGTGGTCATTGTGGTTTTGACCATCAATGTGATTTTGATTCTGATCATTGCCAATTTTAGGTGTTGATGGATGTTTATGTTCCATCACTCCATTTGCACAAAAAGTTGAATGGTCTTTGGTAATCTTTTGGTGGTCTTCTTCTGATTTGGCAAAAGGTGGCTCTTGCACAACATAAAGGTTTATTCCAACTTTGCCTTGATGTGTAAACTTGACAGCATTGCTGCAAAATAATTGAACATGATAAATGTAGAGTAGCATAAAAACATTGGTTATTGAATTTCTCTCTTTTAAATGTTAATGAGTTAAAGATAAATGTTAAATACGATATATGATAAAGTTCTATGACGTCGTCTGATACTTGTAACCGGCCTAGTTTGGGACAAGGCTTAGTTGTTGTCATTGTATTCATTAATCTTGATTCCTAAATATCTAGCACTAACTATGCATGAGATTTTAAGCTAATGTTTGTGAAAATGTGCTTATATTATATTTCATATTTCTGAATAAAGGCTAAATGTTACACCCAATGAATAAAATGGTATTCCAATTTCCAACCATTTGCAAACTAAATGAGAAAATTTGAAGAAGTTAACTACAAAAATGATTGAAAATCTGAGAAATCAATTATACAAAAGCTTCATACCTCACTAAATTAGTCAGAATCTGCCGAATCCTTAAAACATCTCCTATGACCTGAAATTATTCATGAAGCAATTCAAGTGTTAAATTGTTTAGTACTTCTCTGATGAAATCATTCTTAGCATCTATTAGTTAAGAACTTCAATATCACAGTGTTTATTAATAGGATCACTATTAGCAGAGATGCATCATACAAGTAATCCTAAATCCAGGTTCCATGACAAAGCAAAATATTTGTCAAAAAAATCATGCAAATATTACATAAATTCTCACCTCAATAGGTATATCATCTGCCACATTTCCTTCTAAAGTTAGCATTTTCTGCAATGATGCTGCAGCTGTTTGAAGTACATGCTTTACAACCTCTCTCGGCCGGAATTTGGTCGCTTCCAATTTCATCGCTCCTGCAAAAGAGAACGATGAAGTTCGCGGCGTTAGAATGAATTATAATTTTATCATCAACCATGGTCAAAAAAATTAAAGAAAAAAGCACATTTTTTTGTCTTAACTAAATATAACAAACTTCCAAATTTCCCTATGAAAACAAGGATAGATTTCTAACCTGACTCAACTTTGGAAAGATCAAGTATGTCATTTATAAGTTGAAGAACCAAATCTCCTGAAGATATCATGACATCCAAGAGCTGCCTTTGCTCGCGGTCGAGTTTTGTCGTCGAAAGAATTTCAGCCATGCTCACAACACCGGACAATGGTGATCTTATCTCATGTGACATTGTTGCCAGCATTTGTTTAGCTCTCATTGTCTCCTCTGTTAAGAGAAAAAAAGGATCAGATTAAGCTTCTTTTTCTGCCATACATATCAACTCAATGCAAGATTCATAAAAGAAGATTTGGTTGATTGTACCTGTAATATGAATGGTTTTGTTCAGTTCTGTTTCCTTGGCTTTCTGAACCGCAATCTCTTCGCGAAGTTTCGCCATCCTTTCTCTTTTCCTCACCTGCAATTTGTGAGAAATATGAATTGAATTCTCTCTTAAAAACACAAGAACTTAAAAGTAACAATTAAAGCCAAATAAACATTTTTACCTGATCTGTTATTTCCATTCCCATGTAATTTATTCCTATTGTCTCCCCTGCCTTGCTAAACACAGGTTCTACATATATCAAGAATGTCTTGGATCCGAATAATTCCGTCTCGAAAGTGATTTCCCTTTTCGCAGGCAATCCTTTCTCCATAACTTCTCTCTTAAAATCTTGAGATTCCTTGACACCAGATCCTGTGAAAATTTCCACATCTGTTTTTCCTATTATGTCCTGAAAAAATTATGAGCAAGTTTAAGAGTTAAAAGCATTTAAGCACACTTAACTTCTTTGCAAAAAAAAGTAACATAACTAATGATTTGAGGAGGAAAGAAATTTCTGTGTTAAAGAAGTTTCTTCCTAGGATTAAGCTGATATTGGTTAGAAAAGATTAAAACACAGCATTAACCATTTGAACTTGCCTAAAGTGCTTTTGACAGAAATCATTACCTCTTCTTGCAAACTTGGAAAGTGATTGTAGATAAAGCGATATCGCAACTCTTTGTCCTGGAATTAAAACATCAGAGAATCAGCCCTTTAAAGATTAAAAGATCCTCCAGAATTGCAAGCACAAAATTTAACATTCATGATGGTGGATCAAATCAAAACTATGCTAATGCAGCTATAGTATGTCATATAGTATGACACATTTTATCAATTTTCTAGCAAGTTCTTATATTTAGTTTACTATTATATTAAAAAGAAGATAACTATTATATAAAAGCATAGCATGTCTTCATGTTCATCCTTCATATTCATATTTAAGCATTTCATCAAACATGCTGTGATCAAAGTCAGAATGGTGTGTTTTATAGAGGGAGCTGGTAAAGGCACTACAGAATACAGAAGAATAATTGAGTACAAGTTCAAATAGTTGTAACTAGTACTTACTACCTCTAAATGCTACGAGTAAATACTTAATTTGATCTCTCAGAAATATATTGGAAGTCCCAAATTGGCTCTTTACAATTAAGAAGTCCCAGCATGGTCCTTCATATTTCAAAAATATGGGAAAAATTTGTTCCTCCATCCATGGATAGTTTTGTTCAGTTTTTGAATTGTGAGGGATTAATTTATCCCCTTCTTTCTAATTTTGAAACACAAATTTGGTACTTTCAATTTTAAGTGACTAATTTGACTCCTTGTTCGAAATGTTAGAGTGTCAATTATTGACTTTCAAATTTTAGACTAATTTATCCCGTGATATATCTCTAAAGGACTAAATCGGGTATTTAGTTACTAATTTTGGTGCAATAATGCTACGTGTACAACAGAAATACGTCCAACAAATATCCAACGTGTGCTATATATGATATGAGATGTGTGCTATACGTACGTATGCTATATAAATAGCACACATCACATATCATGTATAGCACACGTTGGATACTTGTTGGACGTATTTCTGTTACACGATTAGCATTATTGAATATATATGTATAAGAACAATAATGTTGGTCGTACAACAGAAATACGTTCAACTAGTATCCAATGTGTGTTATTCATGATATGAAATGTGTGCTATATGTATATCACACATACGTATAGCACACATTCCATATCATGAATAGTACACGTGGGATACTAGTTGGACGTATTTCCGTTGTACGACCAGCATTATTGATTTTGGTGTCATATTCCAACACTTCTATAGAAGTTATTTCAAATACATAGAAACAAAATAATACCTGATGGCCAATAACAACAGGTGCATTCTGCAGTATAAAATGCAAGAAATTATCTGCTCTCTTCAGAATCTGTGAGAGTTCTTCCACAGGTGAGGCCTGCCTCTCAAAATTCTTTATACTTTCTTCCAACTTCTCCACAAGTATCTGTTCTCTCTGCATACTCGCCTCTAACTGTCTCTCCAACTGCATCGCCCGCTGTTTCCAATACACAACCGTATCATACTCTGCATCAACTTCAATCCTCTTGTTCTGCACAACAACATCACTTCTTTTCCTCACCGGAACATCATCGTCCCATGTATAGTAAATCTCATCCAATATAGAAACCGGCCTCTTATCGCCGCCATAATTCAACTCCTCAAACTTGTTATCTTCAAGAATCTCAAGCTTCCTAAGCTCAACTTCCTGCCTCTGCCTACTGAGATTGTCCAGCTCTTCCCTCAGAAGCCGAACCGCATTGGCCTGCTTATACTCCCAGTGTTTCATGAGGTATTGCAACTGAGAAGAGCCTTTATCTGTATAATTTGTAAGCTCCATGAGGCGCTGGAAATCGGCTATAGTTGGTTCTTCTATGATTGTTACTTCCTCCAACATATCTTGATCCATTCCAGCCTTTTCAATATTGAACTGTTTTCCAACATCAGTTCCAATATCTTCTGGCCACATTGAAGGTAAGCCTTCAATGTCCATGTCTTCAATACAATCACTCTCCATTTCACAAACCATTGAAACCACACTGATTGCATCCAATTTTTATTTTTTTTCTTTCCCTTTTTTCTACAATTCACTGATTCTGATTTTAACTAGCACATTCAGAATACTTCGATAATCACTTCTATTTGCAATCTCTGCAATCTGGTAGGACAAGATATGTCACTAATAATTAAGTTTAGCACTAAACTCGGAAATTGGAATGGAATAGATGTATATATATATAATAGTGGAACAAAATTAGCCTACAAGCCAACGAGGGATTAGTCACTGTAGTCGACAGTGGATACCCCGATCATGAACTAAAAAAAATGATAATGGAACAAAATTAAGTTTCCAATAAAGAAAGTGGGACTGGAAAAAATAAAAAAGAATTGAAAATAAATAAAATCAAAAGTAGAATACAGTGATAGTGACCAATATCAGGGGAACTTTAGGCCAAAAAAAGTGACCAACTATAGAAGAATAAGGAAAAAGTTCACATGAGACGAAAAGATAGTGGTTACTGTTTTTATATACATATAGGGATATAGGGAACTGCTAGCTAATATTTTCATAAAAGTTGTCGACTTTTAAATGGATGGAAAATAGGTGGATGACATTGTTGTATGTACAAAAGGTTGCCAATATATTCATAAAAGTTGCCAATTTTTTGAATGGATGGAAAATGGGTGCAGGGGTATTGTTATATGTACAAGTACCATTTTCCATATATATATATATATATATATATATATATTATATATATATATTATATTATATATATATATATATATATATATATATATATATATATATATATATATATTTATTGAATATGGTACTGGGATGTGTGGGATATCATGATTGAAAAGACAAAAACAGTAGAAGAAATTAGAAAATTTATCAGATAAAATTATACTTGAACACAAAGAAGTTGAATTAAACGTTCAGAATAAGAAGGCAGGAAGAGAAAAATAACTTGGACAGTTCTAATTCTAGAACTGAAGAACAACACAAAGTAAATTTCAAACTTCATGAAAAAATTGCAGATTGCAGAGAAAAAGCTAATAAGCATTTTTCACAAATTATAAAAGAGAATTAAGATGACTGATCCAAATCACAAACAGTGAAACCAAGATCCATCAACATCAAACAAGAAAAAAACAGAGAAAATCAAATCAAAATGGAGAAGGAAAAGAAAAACAACTTGAGAATTAAAATTCTGTTCCCTACATGCATATTCAAAACCAAACCAATCAATCATATATATGATCAAAAAATGTTCATTACAATTAATAATTAAAACATAAAAAAGCTCTTACCTTATATTGCATTAATTGGAATTATAACCAATGGTAGTATTCACCAAAGAAATTAAGGCCAAAACAAGATGAATGAAAAAAAGTGATGAAGTTGACAAAGTCCAAAAAAGCTTCTTCTTTTTTTTTCCTTCCTGTAGATCTGAGGAATCTCTTCAACTAAGGAGTCAAAAGCATTCAATGATACAGCTGAAAAACAAAATACACATAACTAATCACCAAAGAAGAGAGAGAGAGAGAAAAAAAATTAAGAGAGAGAAAGAAAGAGTGTAGTATAGAGAGAGGAGGCCATGTGATTGTAAACTTCAGAATGGTAAAGAAAAGAAATTAAAAAGAAAAAAAAAACAGCAAACAAAAATGTAAGAGTGCAGAAACCCAAGCAGCCATGTGCATTAGGAGGTCAAATGTGATAGAGAAAATGTTTCTTTGATGTATTTTCTTTTTTTTTTTTTTTTATTGCTTAGTTATTTTAGTTGTCTTATTTCTGTGCCATATCATGAGACAAGTACAACAATGCTGTTTACCTTCACAATTCAGAGTCCTCTTTCTTCTGCAAATTATAACCTCATATATATATATATATATTAATGTTGTTGCATGTAGTTTGCACATGAAACCATAAGCTATAACAACTAGGCAAAGTTTTTCTTTTTCTTTTACTCTTAACTGCACCACCAAATTCTCAATAGCTAGTTCTCTTAGTTAGCGTTTGTTTTCGTGACTCAGGAATCAGAGTCAAGGGAGTCATGGAGTCATAGTCACAGTGATTCCAAAAATGACTTTGAACATATCCTCACATATTTGTGCCTTCCTATCAGCACATAGTGACTCTCTGCAATAGACAATGACTTTAAAATTAGAGTGAACAAAAAAATTGACAATTTTGTTCACTGGGTCACTGTGACTCTGTTCACTGAGTCATTGTGACCATCGCACCAAACATATGACAGAGTCAGTTTTTCACTGACTCTGACCAAGAGTCAACAAAACAAACACATCCTCAATATGTGTTTGGTAACATCTACAATACAAATATAAAACTTTTGTATGTATCACATCTAAGTTACCATATAAATAAGAGCAATGATATTGGTACATACTTTTTGGTATGTATAGTAAACATACATCTTGATCCAATGGTGGAGAAAAGAAGTGTAAGTGATGGAGTGATGTCACATCAAAATTCAAAGGTAATAAAGTGGGTGGAGAAGATATGTAAGAGAAAATGTATGTACAAATATCATTATTATATAAATAAGTAATTTATATCCGAGCATTGCTATGTGTACAATAAAAAATTATTATTTTTAAAATTAATCACTTGTAAATACAAAACAAAAAAATTTACTTTTCTCCAAATTAATTATTCTCACCTCAACTCCATGCCGTAACCAAACATGAGGATATCGATCATGAAATATTATTCAATCCAATTTGATTGTATGTGAACTCTATGCTAGAGCACAATGATTGATATTTTAATCAAACAATAATCATATACTATCTTATAACGTCTTGCTATTCACTTATTCTCTCTCTTAAAAACATTAACAGATTCAACCAATCATGAAAATTTAGAGAGAGAAAGAATTAATTATTTTCTTTTTTCTTTTTTCTTTTTATTGGGAGATGGATTTTTTAAATCCAAAGGCAGCCATTGATGTTCCCCGCCATTTCCAAGGTAACGTAGGTGGGATGGGATACGTGGTGGCGCCACGCGTGTTCTCACGCGCAATGATAGCGCGTGGGTTTATAACACACGAAGAAAACAAGTCACATGATAGATCTCAGCTTAATGCTTAGTTTACTATTTTACTTTGCGATGCGATGCATGTATTGAGACCAATTGGGGCGGTTGCACAGATTCTTAATATTATAAATTAATTAATAATTAATAATATAAATAAGATTATCTCTGATCCACCCTTTTTAACAAAACTTTAGATTGATTAAATTTAGTTCTGAAGTTAACACGTACTGAGTTTGTTGTTGGTAAATGTATACTTGATTTAATCTTTAACAGAGACGGTATAAAAATAGAGTTTAATTTTGATGCACACTGATAGTGTACCTTTACACTGTCGTCCAATCAAAATACTCCGTTTGTATGACTTTTCAGGTAGTGAAAAAGAGAAAACACAATCATAGCTGACTGACAGTACATAATTGGATAACTGTGTAAAAAAATCATACACTTTCGGTGGATGAAATTAAATCCATAAAAATATTTATATATTTATACAATCATATGTTATCACATAAGTTTTAATAGTTGAATTTTTATATCAATTACTCCATTTTTTTCAAAATTATCTACTTTTAAATGTCCATACAAATTAAGAAAATAATAATTGGGAAAGCCTTAAAATTATAAAAATTTAAGTTATTTTACAATAGTAAATTAGTAATATTCTTAGCACTAATTATCACTTAGCTTGTTTTGATTATTTTATCATAAATAGTATAATTACACAAAAAAGTTAATAAATATTCTCTAGAATTTTAAAATGAATAATTATACATGAAAATTGAATTTTTATAAATGAATGGTTAAAACTAATAGAGGGAATAGTAAATATTTTTGCATTACCTAGGTATAGAAATTAATTTATTTATAATTTGAGTTTTCTAATAAGTACTTAAAAACACTTCTTTAAGAATACTAAAAATGACAACAATTTATAAATTTTTAAAATTTTTAAATGGGTTTAGGGTTTATTAGAGGTTCCTTACCAATATTATTTTACCATGTTCTCTCCATGTGTATATTTTAACTAAGAATCACTTTTGATTGATAATCGCAATAATATTGTTAATAGCTAGCTGAGTTTTTTAAATATTTATTCAATAAAAAAAGTTTCTATTGGTAAAACGAATGTAACACGTCAATGATTGTTACAAAGTTTAATAAACCCGTGAAACAGCACCAAACACTAGTAATTAGTTTTAACTTTCAACCGTACTTCAAGCAAATTAAATAATATAACTATATATAATAATTTTTCTGTACATTAGAAATACTCACTCTCATGTACTTTTTATATATATATATATATATATATATATATATATAAATAAGAGTAAGTAACTAACTAATTAATTAAATTTTTTTTTTTACTTCTTCTACCCCTTCTCTAATTTTTAATAGGAATAAGTTCAATGTATGTATTATTAGAGTACACAATGGGCGATATTCAACTATATATGAACTATCTGATTAATGAATACCACAAGTTGATAGGAAAAAAAACAGAACGAAAACTTTATGCATAAGAAAAAAAATTCTGGATACCATGAATATCATGTGTTGTTATAGATAAGATTTTAAAAATAGTAGACGTGAGAGTTAAGATTTTTACTAATATTATAAACAACTCTCGCATTTTTTTTATTTTTTATGACATTAATCATTGTGAACGATGATTAAAAATTCATGAAAATAATTTAAAAAAAAAACAGAGTGATATTTTTTATTAAAAAATAAATAGTGTAAAAGTTGTGTATATAGAGATAAAGAAAGAGGTAATAAAGAGGAAAAAATTATTAGAGTGAATGATGTTGTATGTAGGTGATTATTTTATAAAAATTATAATAAAAATAGATAGAAATACAAATAGATATAAAATTGACTTATGGAGTAAAATTATCAAATTAGAAAAAAAGAAACTACGACCAGCATAATTCAAGACTAATTACAATTATAATTAAGAATTCTATATACTTTTAATTCTAGAATATAACAATAAAGAAATATTATAGATTATTTGAATAAAATTTAACTTATATATATATCGATGTAATCTCATATAATAAAAGTTAAAAAAAATCAACAAATAAAAGTCAATCCAATTAAATTATACTCTATTCATTTCAAATTATTTTTTATTTTAACTTTAGTATATTTAAATATTAATGTACAAATAATTTGAAACGGAAATTAAAGGAGTAGTAACAGTATCAATAGCTTGGGTGAGTTTGGATATATTTTAACTTTTCATAAGTTAAAAGTTATTATATGCGATTAATTTTTGTATAACTTTTAACTTTTTAAAAAGTTATTTTAAATACTTTTTAGGAAATTAAAATAAATTTTTTCAAAAAAAATTTGCACAACTTTCTAAAATCTAGCGATATAAACCAAGATAATCACTTATATTATTTTATTTCCAAACATAAATAACTTTTTTAAAAGTTACTTATTATTAAAATTTTTATTAAAAAGTTATTTATATATAAGGATTTAATTAAGTTTATTGCAATAATTATGTTTGTGCCGTAATCCAAATCTTTTTGTTCCAATTAACTATTTTTTATTTAGATTAAGATAAAAAAAACTAAATGTTTAAGTTTTAAAACATTTTTCTTTTTTGGTACGAACCCAATAAACCTATGTTTCATGAATCAAAGATAGATAATAATGAGTGCATACATCATTTAACACATAATCGTGTTGAAGTTTTCAGAAAATGGTGCGTAGGTTATGTTGATTGTTGAGTACCACTGATCAAAACAAAAGTTATGATAAGAAATTTAAACAATATCATCCACTTTCTAATCATGTTCTGCGTTCGAGTATGGGGTGGTTGTTTTTATTACAAATAAAGCTTTCTTTCAATATTTTAATGGGCTCCATAAAAGCATATATTATATATATTAAATTAAGATTAAATAATCATCAATTTGGACCCTTAAAATAAAGTATAGCGAAAATAAATCAATCTCAAGAATTAAAAATTCTTTATCAATCTCCCACAGTTTTTTTTTTAAAGATAAATTGATTTTTATGTATAGATTCATAAATATATGACAAAGAGATTAATATGAAAGTTTTAAATTTTAGTAAGGCAATTTATTCGGTGCGAGTATATGTAAATATATTTTGCATCCAGCCATCCACCAATATAAAAATAGAAAGATAACTCGCTACCTCTCAACTCAAAATGCACAAATCTTCCCCATGTACTTTCAGCTAGCTAGGCATGGCAATGGGACAGACGAGGTTTGCCTCAACACGAAAATCATTTATATTTGATCCGGTCCTACTTACGATCCTACTTACGAGTTTAAAATATTAAAATTCGCACCCGTCCATAGGTAACGTTCCGTCCCATAAAATTGTAAAAAGAAGATTATATTATTATAAAATCTAATAAAAAATAAAATATGGATAATATTTATTTATTTATATATATATTAATACTTTTTATAATTAATATATAGGGTGCGGGTAGAGTTCACTATGAACCCGACCCCGAACCCACCCTGCCATAAAACCCGTCCACACCTAACCTACTCCATTGTGGGGTGGGTTTTAGACCCGACCCATACGGGTAGGATTGTGCGGTTGTCCCACAGGTAGGGTTCTAATTATCATCCCTACTTTCACCCTCCTTTGTGTGTGGCATACATTCTCTCATTCTTCAATAATTCTTTTCGACGAGCTACACCGACCATGATAACAACTTAAGTTTTAAAATTTTTCTATATTCAGCAAAATAAGAATCAAACCCTTAACATTTGTTAAAGGAGAATGAATCCCAACTACGCAACTACACTTTTTGGTTAATTTTTCCTAGTTTTTAATTATTTGTTGGTATAATATTTTGGAGGCCAAAATTAGGGCTTACTTCATCAATTTGAAATTCATTGAAATGAAAAGACATAAGGGATGACCCCACAATAATAAAAATGACTTACCCTTTTGGAAATAATAATAATAAATATTAGTTGGAGAGACATGGGTATGTTATAAATTGGTCTAGTGTCTATAATAAGCACTAATACACATTGTGCTATTTGTTTAATACATATGAACAACTAAGCCATATTCTCCTCTGTTGTGTCTGCTTCCTAAACTGTGTCATAAATTAAAGCCATTCCCATGTGACACTGTGCTTATCTGCCCTCGTACTACATCAACTCAACAACAGCCACGTGGCACGCTGACTTTTGCTACACATGGCACTTAATGTTAAATCATATATAATGCCTTTTTTTTTTTTTTTCAGTTATGTGTTGTGTTGTTTCTTTATTTTGCACATCTTTAAATACTAAAATTGAAATGCCAGTTTGCATTCGATCATCCCCTTCTGGATAGAATGATTAACATGCCAAGTTGCAATGTCTCTTTTTCTGAAAGGGGCAATAGATAACATGATTTTTAATATATATATATATATATATATGAAATTGATTTTACAAAAAAAAAAATTGTATATAAGCATGGGAGGTTAAGACTGCTTATGATGTTTCTCTTGGTCTTTTAATTGGAGGTTTTAGGTTCAAATCCTAAGAATTAAAATAATCTTCATCATTGTGATGAGCCTCCATTTTTTAAACAACAATGTTTGTCGTACAACAGAAATACGTCCAACTAGTATCTATAGTATTCAATGTGTGCTATTACATAATACGTATTGTGTGCTATATGTATAGCACATATACACATATTACATATTCTGTATTATGTATAACACAGCTAGTTGGACATATTTTTATTGTACGTTAAACATTATTGATTTTTAAAAGGATTTTGGTTGGATCGGATTATTAATGAAGTTACTGATAAATGTGATGATACAAGGGTTTAAATTTCAACAACAATGCCTCTTGTATACTAAAATGCTGTCACCATCAGCCACCTTGCCACTAATATTTTTGTGGGCCACACTTTAAAAAGTTGGTGATGGCTGAAAAATAGTGTACATGTAGCATTGTTGCTATTTCAATGGTTAAAAAAATATTACAAAGAAGAGACATAGTTTGATGGAAGAAAAATAATTATCAATTTATGTATCGCATTTCCAGGCTATCACCTGCATAGTGGCAATGAAACCATACAAGAAGATGGCTAGTATATGTTTGGAATTCTGAGTTAATAAAAACAAAAACAAAAATTTGGAGATGAAAATAGTGGAGTTGGATACAAATATTTTAGTAAAAGTGGAAATATCATCACTAAATGAAATATTTATAATTTTTCAAAATATAAGAAGTAGTAAACAACAATACACTATTTTATATATACATAAATACGCTAGAAAATATATCAGGAGACATAATATATATTATACTCTCTATAATACTCATACAAATAAACACACACATCTACTCTTTATATCTTGTATTTTTACTACATAACAAATGGAACTAACCATGTCTATTTATAATTGTTTAAATGCGATAATGTAATCTGCTTAACTATTAAGCAAACTGTGAAAATAAACTTCCTGCAAGTATTATGACTAAGCTTGTAATCATAGAAAAGAAGAAAGGGGGAAAAGAAATATAATTAGGGTTCAAGATAGGGAAAAAGTCCATCATGGAAGGAAGAAAGAATCTTGTAACAATACTTTTGATTTAAAATTAATCACATTATTGCTTGAACTAAATTTGTTTTTCTCCATACATCCAAAATATACAAATTGGGCCTATATATATACACAACCTAAATAAAATAAAATAGAAAATAAGAAAGAGACCCAATGGTACAAGAAACACATCTAAACTAACAACCAAACCTATATATCCATTAAAGGTAAAGATATATAAGGAGGTTATGGTCACGGGGATGGGGAGCGGGGTTGCGTTCCCCACCACCGTCCTGGATGGGTTCCAATTTTAGTAAGAGATTCCAAGTTAGAAATATCATTGTTTTGAAAACAGGTTCAGATCGGACCAAGCGGTCCGAACGGTTAAATCGGGAATAATCGGACGCGCTGTCCAGTTCGGGTGGGGCTTATATTGGGTCTTATGTTCTGTTTGGGCATTATTTTGTTTCCTTTGCTTTGTTTGTCTGTTTTTGGGCTTTTGGTTTTGTTTGTTAGTTTTTCTGTTTTCTTATTTTGGTTCTTGGATTGTCCCTTTATAAGAGGGTCTTCTTCTTCCCTGGAGGTGTGCTCTGTATCATTTTTAATATAGTAATAATAATGAGAGATTTTCCATTCAGTTTCAGAAACAATTTCTCTATTCTTCTCTTTGTTCTTTAGTTCTTTTTCTTTTCATTTGTTGGCCTGAGACCTCACAGCTTAAAAATAAAAATTTTAAAAATTGGTCAAAAATCGTGAAAATCAGTAAAGACCGGGAAAATTGATAAAAATTGGTTGAACCGGTCGAGTAATATAAAAACAAATTTGATTTTTTAAAATTTAATAATAATTTTATAATAAAATACAATATATAATATATTTTAATTACTAAATTAAGAACTACTAAACCTCTAAATCTATTGAATGTTTTATATTTCAACTTTCAATCAATATTCTAAATATACTTTATTATTTTTTAGCATATAATTCATCTTATGTCTATATATTGATAAATAAATATATAATTTATACATATTTTCATGGTTATGAAGATAGGACCGGACTGACCAGTCGAACCGTGAATTTGCCTGGCATCTGGTACGTTTTCAGCCTTAAAACCGTTTTTGAGAGAACCACATTCAAACTGCCGGTTAATCGGCGAACCGACAAAAAATCGGGCGGTTGGCGAGAGGCCAAAAATTTAGCAAAAGATAAAAAAAAAAAAACCTCATTCTATCTCTCCGTCTGAAGGTTCCCAGATCTGTCTCTCCCTTTACCAAACTTGAGGCAGAAGAAAAAGAATGGGCAATCGAGAAGGAAGCGGCGACATGACTAGGATTAGAGAGGGAGGCGCGCAGGAAGGGTGGTCGCCGCGAAAATCGACACCATTAGAGGGCAAAGGAGACAAATCAAGGGTGGAGGAAGGTTCAACGATCGCGATGGCTGACTTCGGTGGTTGCAGTCTGCTGCTAATGGCTTGCAAATTCCAATGATGAATTGATGATGGATGAGAAAGAGGAAGAAACATAGTGTATTGGGGCTAAAATACTTAAATATTAGGAGAGAGAGAGTTTATCTCCTATATACACCGAGTAGAAAATTTTTTCGAATTCCCGCTTATACAAAATCGGCAGACACCCCGCCGCTTCGCACATCAGAGGGAAATCGGCAGGCACCCTGCCAATTTGCATGAAAAATTAGCAAAATTGGCTCCCTGCCTGCCGATTTATATTTGTATGTAACACTGATGTACTGTCATCTGCACGACAAGTGTATATATAATTAATAATATAATACTAGGTGCACACTTCTTGCATTCATTTTTTTGTTGATATAGATAACCCACGTGTGCACCTTCATTCAGCTTTGTATTAGTTAATGTTTTAGTAATAGTGAATGTTTCCTTGGTTATTTTACGATTAAAGAAGGGCAAAATAGAAAAGCCCTTACTAACTTAGGCCCATCCTACAATCAAGTCATCCTCTTCCTCTGACCATTGAGGAATCCACTTTCGATTATTTTCGTCACTGGTTGTTCATCATTCTCACCATTCCTTGTTTTTTTACACCAATACACTACTACACAATCACAAACATTGTTACCATCAACACCAACCACCTTTACAAATCCTTCACTGCAAAAAATCACCACCCTGAATAATCAATCTTCGCTCCCCATTCAATCACAGCAAACTTGGATATTGAATATGTGTGCTGTGACAATCCTCCCATCACACCAGTGACACTTGCTGTGCAAAGAATTGAACCAGTTCCTCGCGGGATCATCACGCGTGTTATGGATGTTGTCCCATGAGGCACAATTGCAGTTTGAACCAACTCAAGAAAACAAGGCAGCATATAAAATCGGCAGGGAGCGGATTTTCCTCTGATGTGCGAAGCGGCGGGGTGCCCGTCAATTTTGTATAAGCAGGAATTCGAAAAAATTTTCCACTCAGTCTATATAGAAAATAAACTCTTTTTCTCCTAAATTTAAGTATTTTAGCCGTGTATTGGTGCGGTGCTATATAATCTGTGATAGAGGAGAGTAAAAGAAAAATTACAGTTTTTTTTTTTTTAAACTTGGACCCTGGCCTTATATGACAAAGCCGATAGAAAAAGAAAAAAAAATTCACTATCCATTTTGAAAAGAAAAAAAAAAGAAATCCCAAATAAAATAGTGGTAGGATGATAGCCTCATATTTTTTTATTTTTTTAATTATTTCTTCTATTTTTAGAGATAAAAAAGTAATTAATTTTTTTAAAGTTTTCTTTATAAATAATAATAGATAAAAATAATATTTCACAAAAAAAAATCACAATCTTAAACTAGAATCAAATTCTAACCGACCCTTATAATCCATCTAATCATATCAAAAGCTACACCCTCTAATTAAATTTCGCACCATATAGAACACTATCGAAGAGTATACACAAGCCACGGACCACGTGATACCAAAACTCCACAACAATGGGAAAGAAAAAGTAGAAAGTAAAGAAAAAAAATAACCCTAATTCATCTTCTGTTGAGAAATTCACGGATATATATATAGTAATTCGAATCGAAGGATCAAGGAAGAAAAACACCAAGCATAACCCAGAAGAATCGATGAAAAACCCTAGCCACGAAGGGTTGAACAATAAGCACGCAGTAGTAGATGCTCAACGTGGTCGTGGAAGAAGAGCTGGTGGTTCCGTCGTCGTCGCCGTCGTCGTGGGATCTCAAGTGGTTCCTGAAGTTACTATTCTCGGCGCTTTTCGTTGCCGTTGGGTTTCACACTTTGCTCAAGAACACTGCGTCGAAGTATTTTGAGGTTCACGCCACATTCGAAGGTGAACACAATAACAATAAGAACAACAACAATTTCAATCACGAATCAATGCCGGGGATTCTCGCTGCAGCTGAAAACCCATTCTGCGCCGTGTGTGGAGCACACGCCACCAAGAAGTGCTCGCGCTGCAAAGCCGTTCGATACTGGTTCGTTTTTTCTATTTTTCTTTTTTGGTTGTTATCATTATTCTTAATATTAGTATTGATATTATGATTTATAGGGTTTTGCAAGGATGATAAAAATAGTAAATTTCAATGGAATAATTAAATTCTGTAATCTTTCCACTACTATCTCCTTAATCAATGTTCTTAGGGCATTGATTAACAAAATCTTATAGTACTATTTGATATATGCTCAAGTTGGTCGCAACTCACAAGGTGTTTGTTCGGTTGAAAGGTTTCTGAATTTGGTCATGTGAGTTTTTTTTAAGAAGAGAGTTTAGTTTCTTTAAATTGTCAGTGTAAACTAGTTTTGCGTTAATATTCAATTTAGTGTTGTCACATATATGAAAGTTGTTAATTTCCAAGGATGTCATTATGACTGTGCATAGAAATTAAACTCTTTAGAAGAAAGTCGTTGCCTTGGTATGAGCGGCATTAGGGGGATTAGATTCTCATTTGTAGAGTTGATAGATACCGTGGAAACAAAAGTGAAAAAATTAACTTGGTCCTTGGAAACAAACTAGTCCTTTAAAGTTGTCTTTTTTTTCAATGTGTTCTTTCTTAGTATGAATTATGAATTATGTTTATTAGTTTAAGAACTAAGTTGATGTTTATTTGGGCAAAATTGATGTTCAGAATATTTGGAGGATGATTTTTCTACCATTTATGCTTCCTAATATTTACTATTTATATTATTTTTATTATGATATATGAGGGAGTTTTGGTATTTTTTTTAATGTAGTTCTTGATTGTTACTTTTCTTTTTGGGTTTGTGTTACTTTTCTCTTCTGTTTGTTTTTGTTATCAATTCAATGTGAACACTAAATTTAGTTTTCTATGTCTGTGTGGATATGCGCATTGATCTTTTCAGCTCACAACAATGCCAACAGTCACATTGGAAATCTGGCCATAAGGCAAATTGCAAGGATTTTCGTGATACGAGTGCAATAAACGGGACAACTAGTTCTGTGTTGAAGCCTTCTGCAGCTGGGGGTAAAAGTTCTTCTTCAATTGCACTAATACCAGGTTCTGGAACTTCAAGGCCTATCAAGCAGCCTAAAGATGTAATTTTCTTTCCTAAAATGATTGATAATTTACATTATGCTTTGCTTACGCTGAGACCTAGGTTGCATGAGGTGAATGGCATCTTTGACTTTGAGGCTGGCAGCATGAGGTTTTAATGCCTTGAGGCAAGAGATGCTGACAAGCACATGCCTTAGTAAAGAAAGGTCTTAGCATTAGAGAAAGAAAAGAATGATATACTTGACTATCTTACTTTATTTTTCCCTATAAAATTAAAATTATTTTGTTGAGCATAATTGATATTTATGGTAGACAAAGTGTTAAGATTTTCAATTTACTAAACTCTAAGCTACTTGTGGCTAAGCACAAGCATTAACCATTAGATATCTTTTAGAATTCTCAATATTTCACCCCAGTTACCAGTGCAACTAGCTAAAGGGGTAAAAAGATGAGAGTATTAAATCTTAGGTATTGTCTCCCATGTGCACCTCAACTCATACTTGTGTGGTTTTCAGGTTCTTTTTCCTTATGATGAATTTGTTAAATTGTTTAACTGGGAAAAGCCTGGATTTCCTCCTTGTGGACTCTTGAATTGTGGAAACAGGTATGCCCTTGTCAAGACCAAGCTTTACTATGCTATCATTGAGAAATTGCAATTTGAGGATTCAGGCAGATATTTACATTTATTGCAAATTTTTGTAGTTGTTTTGCAAATGTAGTTCTTCAATGTCTCTCATTCACAAGGCCACTTGTTGCCTACTTGTTGGAGAAGGGCCACCACAGAGAATGTAATGTCATTTACTCATATCTTTTGGTTGTTGCTGGATGTCAATTATTGCTCCATGCTTATGTTTATTAATGTGTCTTTTCAGGTGGTTCTAATGATTGGTGCTTTCTATGTGAATTTGAAAACCATGTTGAAAGAATAAAGCAAAGTTCACAAGCATTCTCTCCAACAAGCATTCTCTCTCGTTTGTCTAATATCGGTGGTACTCTGGGTTATGGAAGACAAGAAGATGCTCATGAGTTCATGAGGTCTGTTTTTCCTCCCAACGTTGCCATTTCACTTTTTTCTTGTGACTTACATTTGCTTCTTGAGAAGAATGTCTATCTTATATTTTGTTTGATAAGTTTTTTCCTTGATACATTTTTTAGGTTTTCCATTGATGCTATGCAATCTGCTTGCCTTGATGAATTTGGTGGAGAAAAAGGTGTCCCTCCTAAGCTTCAGGAGACCACTCTTATTCAACACATTTTTGGTGGTCGACTTCAATCTGAGGTTAGACAGACTGAAATAAACGATTTCATATTAGAATGGATACCTTTCTCCTGTTTCATTGCATATATAAAGAAATTGTAGCAACCAAAATGTTTTTGTTGCCATGAGATGATTATATGTAAGAGAATTATATTATGCTTTTTGAGTATGTTGTGATTGGATATGATTAAAGCTACCTTGTCATGTGACGTGCTATCTTGAGTGTTCCAATTTATAGTTTTGTCATGCAGTTGTCTTTTGCTTATAGGATATAAATCTCCACAGGTCTCTATGGCCTATTATCAATTTCCAGATTTTCTGAATGTTGATACTGGCCTGAATCATGAATGTTGCTTTCTGAGTTTGCTGATCTTTTTTCTTTTGATATAGGTGATTTGTACAAAATGTGAGAAAAATTCAAATCAGTATGAAAATATGATGGACTTGACAGTTGAAATTAATGGAGATGCTGCCTCCTTAGAGGAATGTCTAGACCAGTTTACTGCCAAGGAGTGGCTTCATGGGGAAAATATGTATAAATGTGATGGGTAAGGTCACCCTGTCTATTGAAAGATACTGGCAACTTGGAAAAGTTCTTTTATCACAGTGCTTATTGCTTGCCTTATTTTTTCTTGTGGGGATTGTATTTTGATAATTGAGGCACATATTTGGAAAGATTTTCTCTAAATAGATTCTAAAGTGAAAACTAGTTTTGTAATTAAGTATAGCATTCAAACATTTGCTTTTGATTATTCACTGCTATCGGATTGATCCTGTCTTAAACAAGTTTTGCTGCTGGTTGCCAGGTGCAAGGACTATGTCAAGGCATGGAAGCGTCTTACCGTGAAACATGCTCCTAATATTCTTACAATTGCCTTGAAAAGATTTCAGGTCTGATTAATTTGATTTAGATCTAGCTAAGATGTTATTGTATGCCATAGTGTGTTTAGATATCAGTTGTTTGTATTACATTTCCGGTTTCCATATGAAAATATGCTTCATTAGATGTCAAGTATGAATATTAATTAATAATTTTACATTATCTTATACCAAAGTTTGAATACACTAATTTTCTCAATGGTAGTGTTTAATATGCTTGGAAAGGTTTTTAATTTGGAACTTATTTTTGTCAAATTTTCTGATGTGCTTTTGGTTGGGGTCATGTATACATGCAGAGTGGGAGGTTTGGAAAACTTAACAAGCGAGTAGCCTTCCCTGAGACTTTAAATCTTAGCCCTTACATGAGTGAAGGTGGAGATGGATCTGACATATACAAGCTATATGCTGTTGTAGTTCATATTGACATGCTAAATGCTTCATTTTTCGGTCATTACATCTGTTACATCAAGGATTTCCAGGGAAACTGGTATAGGATTGATGATTGGAAGGTAGATTTTTCTGTCACTCCATGCAGCTTTGAATATTGTTCTTTTTGGTTACTTGGTATTCTGTATAATGTCCTTGAGCTTAGGTATCCTCAAATTGGTTTGCATTACATTTCTCAGGTTACGTGTGTGGATTTAGAGGAGGTACTTTCTCAAGTAGCATACATGCTGTTGTATAGCAGGTATTGTTGTGACTGTTGGAAAGGCATATGTTCTCTCTCCCTCTCTCTTTTTGTGACTGATTACTCTGAATTCTGACCTATTTCTCTGTTCTCACTTCCCTGTGCCTGAATGGTGATGCCCTTTTAATTTAGGCCAACCAGGTTGTTTCAGATAATCAGATGTGATTTGAATTTTCTTATAATAGACTATATGTTTAGTCTCAATTAATGTTGAAACCTGTATTTTTGTTTGATGGTTTGGTTTTCTTTATACTGATATTAAGTTGGTCTTAGGCTTGCATATATTATTAAGAAAATAACTGCAATTGGATTTTTAAAGCCCAATATTAGTTATTGAGCTAAACAGGCGGTTCGGTCGACTTGGGTTCAAGTTGAGCTCTTTAGTATGTTTTTAATGTATTTTTTGCTTGTGGAGCTTCATCTTCCATTGCACGGTGTCTTATCCTCTTGGCTGTTCTCTTTCGTTTGGACGGGGAACCCTATGGCTTGGTGATGTTTCCTCTTTAAATAGCTTGGTTAGAAGTTTGAGATTGGGTATTTAGTTTTGCGTTCCAATATATGAGTTGCTTTTAATCTGTTTTGTGGGTTAGATCTCACATCTTGGAAGTTTGTTTGTGCCTAGCGAGAACTATGGTTGAATGTCGTTTTTTTCAAATATTATTCAATTACTTTCTGATTGAAGTGGCAAGTATTGTTTGATTTGATTCTGGACAGGTCTAGTGCCAGACCATCAGATCTTCAAATTCAAACTACTGAATCTTCAGGAACTGCAGAGGCGCAAACAGTCAAAGTGAAAGCCGAGCGAGGTCCAAATGAGCAAATCGAGGCTCAGGCCGTGACTTGCAATGGAGTTCATGAGGTTTTGCCTTCTGATATTAGTCCAGGATTGAAAGTTTCTGAATCTGAACATGAGTCTTTCACTGGAACCAACTCTGATGCCAAAAGAGAGCAGTCTAAGGAATTGGACATAATTGATGTCAAGCCAACTGGTGATACAAATGACATTTCCGGTACCACTGTTGAAGAATCATATATCCCTATTTCTCAAACCATCAAAGATTCTGGCGATGTAGATATGGACCAATCCATAGAAAAGACGTCTGGTTGCTCGGAAGAGAAAGATGATACTGACGATAAGGCTGAGTCTGGCCCTTCTCCATTCTCGACAAACGAGTTCTCTGTTTCAACTCCTTTGCAAAATGGGGAAGAAGTTTCAGAACATAAAAATGAGGTGAAATGCAAGTTGGTAACAGCAAAAGATAATGCACACCTCGGCAATGGCCATGCCAGTGCAAAAAATTCTGCTATTACAGTAGAAGGTGCTGGTAAATTCTTATCTAATAATGGTAGTTCTTTTTCCACTGAAACTGACCAAGGAAATGGAATCTAACAAAATGGAGATACCAGGGAACAAGTTAATAAAAATGTAGGTGCAGCTTCTTTATGTTTTTCCTTTTAGTTCATTTTTTTTTCTTCATATCATTTGATTATTCTCCCATCATCAAAAGGAGGTGTTGAGTTGGGGAAATTTTTTTATTCTGGGGTTTCATTATTTGCAAGAACCTTGGATTTCAATGTAACATTTCTAGATGGGTTTCTCTAATTTAATTAGTGGTAGAGTATAATTTCTTAGCCCTTCTTTCCCATTCACTCCCTGTAATTTTGCTACTTTGTTCTTGGTTCTATCACCTTCACTAATTTCATTAATAAGAAATTTTCTTGCTGGTTCATTCAATTAGAAGATAATTTTAGTACATGTATTTTCTTGTGGGTTTCATGTTTGACTTTACCCTCTTTATTAATGGTGAAAATCAATTGGTGACTAGATTAATTTTCATATATCAGTTCACACTTGAAACAGACTAAAATAAGTGACCAATTGTGAGAATGCCATCAAAATGATAGGGTGAATTGGTGAAATATATCTGTGTCCTAGATGGTGAAATTTACCTCAACACTTTCTTCCTAGTAAAATTTACTCATGAGGTTCTAAATATTTGAATTCATTACATTGACCTCTTCTGTAAAATTATTAAACAATTAGTCTCTATAGCACAATAAATATGTATCTAAGATAAGCCAATATCATCTAGACAGTAGAGATGGATCATGATGAATTTTACTAAATTTAGGGTATTAATGTAATCAACTCCAAATGATATAATAACTCACAAGGAAAAATAAATTATTGTATAATCTCAAAACATGTTTAATGTATACTCTAAAAATTTGTACAACAACTCATTTTAAATTAAAGTGTATAAAATTAATATAAAACCTTAGAATAAGTAGTTATAAATGTTTTTAAAATATTCATTAAATGTGGGCTACAATGATACAAGAATTTCTTAATAAGAAAATGATAACTTACAAAGAGGGTGTTTGATCCGGAATAATCTTGATTAAAATTATTAGAATCCACAACATTATCTTGTTTGGTGAATTCATATTACTGGTAATCCACAGTAGTAAGGTAATCCAGATTACCACTTTGAAGGTAATATGGATTATCCGAACGAAAGACGTCGATCTATATTACCATTTTGGAGGTAATGTGAATTACCATTTGGATTATCATTTAATGATAATCCTTAAAATTTTAATAGTTATTATTTATTATTTAAAATTTATAATAATTACCAATATTATTTAAATAATAGTTATTAAATTATAGATTATTATTAATTACCATTTAATAATTACCATTTATTATTTAAAATTTATAATAATTATCAATTTTATTTAAACAATAGTTATTAAACTATAGATTATTATTAATATTAACCATTATTTCATGATAATTATAATTATTTTAAAATTTTAATTTTATATTACCACAATATGTAAAAATTAATAAATTTTTATTTTTTAATTATGATTCAAAAATATTATTAACATGAATATTTGATATTATTGTAATTTTAAATTTTATATTTATATATTATTAATTTAAACTATGATATTAAGAAAATAATAATAATACTTATTAAAATATATAAATTATCTAGTAATTCTTTCTATTTTGTATACCAAATAAAATAATGTAAATTTTCAATTAAATTGCTCTATATATACCAATCACTGCATTGCACATTACCCATAATTTAAAGGTGAATCTTTTTAAATAGTAATCTAGATTATCAAGTAATTTTGTAAATAGTGTATCAAACACTCCTAAGTATTTTTTTCTCATCAACATGATTAATTTCAATAATGTTACTGCAGATTCCACAGAGGAAATTCACTAGAGCCTTCCTATTATTATAATTATTTTAATATTTTTCCTTTTTCGGTTCTGTTAGTTAAAAAAGAAAGAGGAATCGAAGCCAATGCATAAGGGACCTTAGTGGCTTTTGGGCGTGTGAGAATCTATTTTAGCTTAAAAGCACACGAGGAGCCGGAAAAAAGAAAAAGTCCCATAATTAACAGCTTTTGCTTTTCATTGAAATTTCTCCACTAATCTTAATCTAATCTTCTTTTTCTTTTATGAACACAAGTATTCATCACCAAAAGCAGTGAGTAATTTCTAGAAATGTTGTGTGTTTGGTTAAGATTGATTTGTATAACCCGAGGAGTGTGGTTGAGCGGTAGGGTCTCATCCTCTCTTAATCAAGTGTCGATGGTTCGATCCTCGCCTTGAATATGGAAAAACTTTAAAACTTCGGGCCAGTTGTGCCCCTTCGAGGTGCTTACAAGCCAACGAGGATTTAGTTACACTGACCGACAGTGGATATACCCCAGTCGTGCACCAAAAAAAGATTGGTTTTATAAGTTTTATGAAAACCAGTTTTCTAATTGATCTTTTAAATAAAATATTTTGAGAAATTAAAATTATTTTTAATTTGGATATCAAATTAACTTATATTTGGACAATCATCAATAAAATAATAGCTTTTGAAGATGAATAATATTAAAAAATATATTATAGGATCTTTTTAAATAAATTTTTTAAACCAAATAATAATATCCAAACTATCACATAAACAGTAAGGAATCAAAACCCTAAGAAGATGCTTAAAAACCTAATTAGTTACTAGATATGTTGGCCTCTAATTTAATATGAATCTAGTCTAGTCATCTCTTTTGAAAGAAAAAAAAGAAATTAAATGCTTTCCTTGTAGATGGGGCTTTGAGGAGCATTGACCTGTATAATATAAGAAGAGCAAAAGATGACAAAGATTCCATAACGAGGAGCAAAAGAGACTTAAAAATGGAGGGTAGCTAATTGCTTTTACTTTGTTAGGGTCAGCTGAAAAAAACTCTTAAATTTCACATACGAGATCAAACATAGCTCTTATTCCCTTTGACAATTGTTGACATATGTAATGATCCACTTTGAATTGAAACCCCGTTATCTTTTTTTCTTTTTTTCCTTCTCTTTTTTGCAAGGTAGAGATTGGAGGCATTAAAGTGATTAAATAAATAAATAAATGTGTCAATAGTTTGTTTTTGTTCATGTGGTGTTTGTACTTTTCTCAATTTTCAACCCGAATCCAAAGCCAAGTGTTGAGACTTGAGAGTTAAGACCTGGTTTACTAGTTAGGGACCTTTGAGTAGAGTCAACCACTTCTTCTATAATAATTATGCGGTTTTTTTAGTAGTTTAAAATAATTAAATATGTATATAGGTAGTTGTAGAATTAGTTACGTAAATATGTAGTGCATTTTACTGAATAAAAGTCGATCTAGATCGACTATACAATAAAAAAATTTAAAAATTTGCTTAGTATAGTTGATCTTGATAGACTTTTATTCAGTAAAATGCACTATCTATTTACATAACTAATTCTACAATTATTTATATACATATTTAAATATTTTAAAGTACCTATTTAAATAAAAAACCCTAATTATGCTAATACCACATTCATGTTTTTATAGTTTTTTATAGCTTAATTTAGTTAAATATACTTTAAATTGATTTGAGTATAACATAAGTCCTTATAATTAAATCAATTTCTATATATTTTTTAGTGTAAGTCCTTATAGTGTTGTACCATTTAAATTCTAATTCTTTAGGGTTAAAATCATGATGAATGAATTATAGAGGAGGTTAGTAACGAATTTTATTTATGAAAAATAATAATTATTATATAAAAAGTAAAAAAAAAATGAAGAGTGATACTCAATTGTATACTAAGAAATTTCTACCCTTTTATTTTTTCTCACGAGACCCTTTATTAATAGGTGTGATATTTGTATATATTAAAAAAGTGAATTTCTATTTAGACTTTACAAAAGTTTTTTAACATAATTTCTCTTTCATATTTAATGGTTATAATCACTTAGAATAAGATAGAAAAATATTTGTTCTAAGAACATATAAATATATATATTATTATTGTTATATTTAATATATCTTTGTTCTAATTATTTATTTATTTTTTGATAGAGCCTTTGTTCTAACAACGTTTCTTGTACACCAAAATGTTATCATCATCAATCACTCATAATAAGTGCCAGTTTGGATGACAGTGCTTCTGACTTATTTTAACTTCTGACTTATCAGAAGTTATATCTGTCCCGTTTGACTATATAACTTATGACTTCTCCGGAAGTTATTTTAGTGCTTTTGAAGAAGTTAGAATATTTGACTTCTCTATAAGCACTTTTCAAAATTATTGAAATAAATTTTTTTGTTATATCATATTCATATACAAAATAACTTATTCATAAGTTACTTTTATATAAGGGCTTAAATAAGTTGATTACCCAAACTGGCCCTAAATGTATATGATTTGCCACTAATATTTTTATGGATCGACCTTAAAAAGTGTGTTGGTGGCTGAAAGTGACTGATAAACAGTGTATATATAGCATTTCTGTTCTAATTATTCCACATAAACAAATGTAACAAACACATCACTAAAAGCAATGAGTATCCAAAGCTCAAAGAGGCAGAGTCAACTACTTGTCTTTCATATATAAAAGCACAACAATATCCACTTCATATTTTGCATCGAACATTTTGATACTAAACCATTCGTGTGTCTCAAGTGTCAACTATCCTCCAAACTCCCAAAACCACAAAACACACAAAAAACAGAGTTTTTATTTCTTTTAATTTTTCAACACAGGAAGCTTCCTACCTCACTTCCCTCACACATTCACTTTCCCTTTTTTCACTTTTCTCAGATTTCCTGTTTCCTCCCAAACACACCCTTTTAAAACACACAATCTATTATCATTCACTTGTCTTGTGTTTGTTCCTTGCACCATTTCACTCTCACTATCCACCACACTCTGCTTCTTCTTTTTCTCTACTAGTTCACTCAACAAAGAACCAGTTTCAGTTCTATCATCAGGTACATTATTTTCTTCCCCTTCATTGCTTCATTTCTCATAAAATAAAATAAGAAAAATGCTATTTGGGAATATAAGGATTGTTTTCATCTAGTCTTTGTTTGAGGGTTTTCAATTGAAAGCTTCAAGCTATGATAGAGTCCCCCACCCCCTCTTTATTTTTTTTGGGATCTTTGAAAATTCTTTAAAGTTTGTAGCTTTAATTGCTGTTTTTTTTTTTTTCTGAATTTAACAACCCTTTTTATTTATTATAGCAAATCTAGAATATTTGGGGTTGGGAAAAGTGAGGGAAAGTGTTAATCTTTTTGCTTGTGGATAAGTAGAATCTTCTTGATTGTTTATTACAAGTTCAAGTTCAATGTCATTATTTTGCCTGATATATTTTTGGTGCAATAGTTTGGAATTATTGGTGATTTTGTTCACTTTCATTGGATTCTATGATTGGTGTAAGGCATTTAAGATTGGATACATTGATTTTTGTTGATGAAATTTTATCCCCTTTTGTTGCTGCAGTTTGTTTTTCTCCTAATTTCGGGTCAATGGAACGTGGTTTGAAGAGAAAGTTATCTGAAAATGGAGACAAAATTCTATACAATGGATTTTCTCTGGATGACCTAAATGAAGATATGTTGGAAAGGGTACTTTCATGGTTACCGGCTTCAGCATTGTTCCGTGTTTCATCGGTGTGCAAGAGATGGAAATCGGCTTCTGCTTCCGCGAGTTTCAAGCTAGCCTGCTCGCGCATTCCCTCACGGGATCCTTGGTTTTTGATGGTTGCTCCTAACCTCAACCAATCGGTTGTCTTTGACTCTGCTGAAAACAATTGGAAAAGGATCAACCATCCGCGCCTTCTTCGCGAAGATTCTAACAAAGGTTGTATGCCAGTTGCAGCCTCTGGTGGCCTTGTTTGCTACCGTAAATTGTCAGGAGACTTCATCGTGTGCAATCCGGTGACAGGATCTTGTCGCGAACTCCCTTCATTACATTATGCCCCGGAAAATCAATCTCTTAATGCAGTTGTTATGAGAACAGCTTCAGAAAACCAGCAATCCTACAAGATTGTATTAGTTTTCGGCGAGCATCCATATCTTTCGTTTAAAGTCTACAACTCGAGCTCTGGATGTTGGGAAGATGAGGCTACACTAAGGAGGAATGTTGATGATAACTCCATGGATTGCGATTCTACTGATGACAATGTTGTGTACTTCCTTAGCAAGGCCGGAAACGTGGTGGCGAGTAACATGCAGAGAAGCCCGTCGAAGCAGTATTCGTCGGTTATTACCAACAAAAACGGCCAGGAGATAATCTACTTTCTTAGCTCCTCAGGGAGAGTCATAGCTTGCAATTTGACATGCAAGTGCTTCACTGAGTACCCGAGGTTGTTGCCCGTATTCAGCGAGCACTCTATCGATGTCGTGGAGTGTGATGGCGAGTTGGTAGTTGTCTTGTTATCCGAATTCCTAGAAAGTGCAAGTCTTAGGGTGTGGAAATACGACGAGGCTAACCGAAGCTGGCAACAGATTGCAGCGATGCCGGCGGCAATGTCTCACGAGTGGTACGGAAAGAAGGCGGATATTAACTGTGTTGGAGCTGGTGATAAGATATTTATATGCTTGAATTCCTCTGAGCTATGCACTTATGTTCTGTGTGATTTGGTGACCAACAATTGGGTTGAATTGCCAAGAAGTTGCATAAATGGTGAAGTTATGGAGTTCATGTCTTCATTTTCATTTGAGCCTAGGATAGAGGTTTCTGTTTGACATTAAAAAAATTGCCATAGCTTGATATATTGATTTTTCTTATCATCATCATCATCCCTTTTTTGTGTTCTTTTAGCTGAATAATTATATTATTTTTTCAGTTGAACTTGAATTTAAGTAGTGCTGATTAGTTTGAAATTAGAAATAGAAGTTAGCCAAATGATTGATTTGCTAATTGAGATATTGTAATTTTTTCTTTATTGACTATTAGATGTACACTGTATTAAGTGATTGGTATTATCAATGAAATGAACTTGTTGATGATTCTTTTCCATAGAGTTCTTTTCTTTTTCCTGGAGTGAACCACCTATCCTGTATTCAGATAATTTCTCTTTATTACTTAGCATATCTACCACCAATAATAGTGACTAATTCTTGTATTGAGGGCTTAAGAACTCGACTAATCTGGTCTGACTCGATAAAACTTTCATAAAGGAGACATGGGACTCTCAACAAAGATATTTTTTTCTTAGTATCCATGGCTCGAACACGAGATATCTAGTTAAAAACTAGGTAGCCGCTATCTATATCAATTTATTATTATTATTATTTGCTTTTCTACTGTTGTGATGGATAAGTTGGGGAAATCAATTTTAATATGGTATTTGATTTTAAAAAAGCTTTAAATATGGGTTATAGTCAGTAATGTGGGAAATATGAGATTAATTAAACTCGCTAATTTAGAGAGAGAGAGAGGTCTTCTTCTTCTACATCTCATGTTATTGCTTTCAGTTGGGATTATTTGGCTTATAATCTTTATTTTGTTGGATCATGTTATTGCTTTCAGTTGGGATTATGTTGGATTATGATCTTTATTTTGTTGGATTAAATCTGATATTTATTTGGAGTCCATATTCACCTCCTGGATGTTGAATTATAGTTGAGATTATGTTGAATTATAGTCTTTATCTTGTTAGATTAAATCTGATTTTTATTCAGAGTCCATATTCACTCCTCTTGAATGTTGGATTATGATTTTTATTATGTTGGATTACTTGCGAGTTTAGATGCAACTAAACTTTAATCTCAAAATTCACTCCTAAAGATGACTTGCTAGAGCAAAGATATTTCACTCGATTACAAAGAGGAGTTAATCTTCATAGTAGAATATTTACAAGGTATTCAGAAGCTACTAAAATGATATACAAATAAAGACTCAAGTGTATGAAGCTAAAATGATTTATAATAGTTTTGAATATTTCTCTTTGAGTGCTTGATTGATTGATAAATGAATGATCGTTATGTCTTGTTTAAGCTTCAATTTATAGCCTTCAACAGTAAAATTCTAGCTTCTGAACTATTGAACCTTGCTTCTTATGTTATTCTAATGGTACTGAATAAACTTTCTTAAGTCAATTATGATGAATCCATTTATTTTTGAGTTGGTGATTTAGCTAACTCTAACTAACTTAGCTTTTGAGGCATTAAATTAGCTAGATTTGTTTTTCAATACTTATATATATGACTAAGATGAGCTTCTTAACAATTAAATAAGCAATGTATAATAATAAGAAACTTCAATCAAAATGTTTATCACTTTAAAATATTTTTATTATCATTCAAAATATATTAGAAGGGTTCTGGAGCTAATATTATTGATATTTACTGTTAATTCTATAATAATAACCTATTTTTACTTGATCCACTTTTATAAAAATATTTTTATTTCATTCTTTTTTTTTGTAATATTTTAAAAATATGATTTCTTACAATCTCGTGCATTGCGGTTACTACACTAGTTTATGAATGGGTTATTACACTAGGTTTATAAATAATAAGCTTTATATTTGAAATGTTACTATGAACTAAATTCAGTAAATAAACAATAAAGTTACATCATCCATTGTATAAAAGGCTGATGCGCACAGAAATCAATACGCATATTTAATGCAGAAACACTGTTCTCTATGTATTTTTGCAGTTTTTTGGTGTGAGCATTTTTATATGTTTTGGTATTTGCAATTATAAATGTTTGGTGTGTGCATTTTGTATGTTTTGGTGTGTACACTTGTATATATTTGATGTGTTTATTTCTTTATGTTTGGTGTGTGCAAAACTATAATTTTTTTAATTAAAGAGATAACTAATTGTTAACCTTTCAAACTATTTTTTCTTTTAATTTTGAAGTATTTAATATCACAAAGATGTATTGAAAAATATATAATGACATCAAATTATATAGCACAAAAATGGCGAGTTACATTCAAAAACTTATGAATTAGAATGAAGATGAAGGATTTAATGGAGCCCCTTTTGTTTGACTTCAATATAGATCCTTTGTATAATTATAAAGTTAAATGACATAGAATATTAAAAATATATATTGCATATATAATTATTTTATTTTGTTATTGTAAACACATCTCACATCCTTTATTTTAGTGCATTTACTCACGCCCCACCACCCACTTGCAGCAAAACTTCCAGCACCGACACACCCTTTGTTTTTCTCCCAATATAAATTGACCTTGTTATGTTTTATTATAGAGGTTCAATATTTTTAAAGATTAAGGTGGTTATGAGGCTCTTGCTCGGTTATATAGATCAAATTTATGTAAACATATGTTATTTTTGGATTATATCAAGTAATAGAATCAAATGAGTGTGATAGAGAATGATCATAATTCACAATTAGGAATGAGAAGAAGATAATTATTATTAGGTAATGTTTGTAAAAATAATTAAAATAAAGGGTTATATATTAAAAAATTATATATTTTAATATTTTAGTTCAATTTAATTATCACATAGTTAGATAATTTGACGGGGTATACGTCATTCACCTAGAATGAAAGCCAATAATTTTAAATTTTTTATTTGAATGACCTAATTTGGGTGGGCTGCTGATGCCTTGGATAAATCAGAAGCAACTTTATGGATGTCGCTATTCTTCGTTGTGGTGTGGACAATTTGGGAGCAAAGAAACAAGTGTGTTTTTGAAAATAAGGAGTGTAATGTTGAGGGATCTATCGTGCTAATAAAAGAAAGATGGAGATCATGGGCAAAGGATAAATGGAACATGATTATTTCTGACCCCGGAGGTGGTGTTTATGCATATTAGCGGGAGAGACAAGCTGATGGCAAATAAAATGATCGGGAGGAACGAAAAAGTCAAAAGTGGGTTGAGTGTGGAAGTGGCGGGGAATGGGGCCAAATGGGGCGGGTGTCTCTTTGTGGAGTATATTGAGGAAAGAAACGTATTTACTATTGGTGGTGCATTTGTGACGGAGACCGCAAAAGTAAAAGGGGATTTATCGATTTTATTTCTGCAGAATCAAAAGCTTGGGCTGAACTAATGGCTCTTAAGGAAATGTTACAGATAAATAAGAGATTTAATATCTGCTCCCCACATGAGCTGATCATTATATCTGAATCAAATGAGTTGAAGAATTTTTTCTTTGGCAATGGCCAGTATGATTGGGATAATAAGTTCATGTGAAATTTTTTCATATCTGCCATAAAGGAGTCTAAAGGGGTCAATTTCAAATCAGCCAATATTGGAGGTTATATTAGGGATATATTAGACATTTTGATTTTAGAATTTGTTATTCTCTTTAGCCTATATAAAACTTAATCTCTTTGTAATTCAAACACTTTACCATTCAATTCATCACATATTTCTCATTTCTATTTTTTCTCTTCTCTAGATACCATGAATTTCTACATGGTATCAGAGCCAATGATCCAAAATAATTATTCCGCTGATACAACCTGCATCATAAAATTTTTCCGTTGCAAGATTCAATTTTTTTTTCTTCCAAGAAACCTCCATTACCAAAGCATTCTTCTTAACTATACTTTCTTCTGCTGCCATCACTGATTCAAGATTCAGTCTTTCAATATTTTTTTTTTCTTTTCTGTGCAACCATAAAGAAGAGGTGTCATGGAATGTGATGTTATCATATGAAACAATGCATTTGGTGATTCCACCTCCTGTGTATTCTATACTGTCTTCACACATAGAAGTTCCTCGCACGCACATCTTGGAAATGCAGAGTGGGTCGGTGATCACACGAAACTGCTTTTCTCATCATCTCAGCCCATCCTCTCCATTAAAGATCTGATTCAGGTTCTTTGTTTCTCATCATTTCATCTTCCTAGAACTCTTATTCAAGATTTTATTTCAACAAAAAAAAAGGGGGTTGAAGATCGTTCACTATTATTCTCATTTGATCCAAGAGTTTGAAGATTGTTATTGTGGAGTTTGATGAACATTTTTGGTGCATTTCCTCTTAATTGGTGCTAATGGATTGACTGTGTGGCATTGAGGATTAATTCTTGGCTGATTTACTAGTGTTTTGAATCTTGATTCCTATGGATTCTTGTTCTACTTTCAAGAATAATTGCTTCAGTTTTGGACTTCCTGCTGCAATTGTTGTGAGTTTGGTTTATGTTGCCACTATAAAGCACATTAATGTACAAGAAAATTGATGATTGAATTGATTCAAGTTCTCTTTTACATCTGGTCACCTTGTAAGGATCTCTAGGTGTTTGATAATTGATTGTGAAGATTATTTCAGATTTGTTTTTCTGGATAGATGGCCTAAATTAGGCTTTGAATTCTTTGCGACGAGTACTGTGGAGAGACGTCTAGATCGAAGAGGTCCAAGAAGAAGGTCGAAGATATCCCGAACTACGAACCACTGTCATCCCGGCAACACGACTCCTATATCATCATATTCTCCTAGTAGCGACATTTGACCGAAGATCATTCCGGCAAACCGACTCACTCCCCTCATATTAATTGTTGATATTTCATTGATTTTCATTTCATTGTATTTTTCATTTTGATTGTATTTCTCATAGTTCATTGTATTTCTTTCAGTTTTTGATGTATTGTACTTCTTTTTCAAACTGGACATGTTCGATTTCTCACACACGTTCCAGCTTGCGGGGGGCTATTGGAGGTTATATTAGGAATATATTAGACATTTTGATTTTAGAATTTGTTACTCTCTTTAGCCTATATAAAACTTAATCTCTTTGTAATTCAAACACTTTACCATTCAATTCATCACATATTTCTCATCTCTATTTTCTCTCTTCTCTAGATACCATGTATTTCTACGGCCAAATTCAATAAAACTTGGATCAAATGGTGGAATGCGGCTAAAGTAAACTTTGTGCAGAGGACCTTCATGGGGTTGGACATTGTACAGCAAAATGGCATGGAAGTAGATGCAATTGAGGTGGGTTAATACATGGGGATGGGGGCAATTGTAATCCAAACCTCTGTTGTGAAGGATTAGAGTACTCTGATATGGCTTAAGCCATCCCCTTTTGGGGCTCTTATAACTATCGAAAAAAAAAAATTTACGCATCAAACATACATGCACACATCAAACATATCAGTGACACATACAATTATACAAAACATACATAAATGCACTCACCAAACATACACAAATGCACACACAAAAAATGCATAAATGTACACACTAAAAATACAAAAATGCACATACCAAAGATACGAAAATGATTTTCATGTGAATAATACATGCAGCTCAGATTCCGTGCCACGTCAGTCTTTTGTACTATAGATATACAATAGATGCGTATGTGTGATGTACGTCATGTCAGACTGGTAAATACATCTTTTCCAAATACATTATACAAAATTTCCTAAAATTTAATGTACAAATCAAATACAAAAATAATAAATTCATAAAAAATGATTTCCAAATTATCCATTTTCGGAAATAAATCTTCAATTTGCAAATCAAACGCCCCAAAATAAAATAAAGGAAATTCCAAATTGGTTTCCCCTTCTGGAAGCAACCCCCGCTATCTCTAGAACGACAGCTGAGTTTAGTGCCGTTTGATATTTCCACGTGGCAGAAAACCATTGGCTGATTGATCTGATATCACTCGGCGCGTTTCTAGATGATCATTTCCCCAGGGAGAAGGGAATTGCCCCTTACGGAAGAAAATCAATTTCCGAAGTATATATAAAGGTCAAAATGAACCAACAACAATTACAAGGGTTTCTGAATTTCAATTATTCGATCTAAAACCAAAAGGAAAATTCATTTGCATCTGAATCTGAATTTCAATTTCAATTTTAATTTTCGTCTACAAGAAGAGAAGAGAAGACAATGGAATCTGAGGATTTGGTGAGACAAGAATTGGAGGAACTGCAGAAACAATTGGGGAAGAAGCAAAAATTCGAGAGCGCTGTTTCGTCTCTCAAATCATTGCTTCAAAGCTCATATGCATCAGCTTCACCCTCTCTCCGCAAATCTGTATGATTCTTCCATTCCCCCCTCTCTCTTGCATAGTTCAATTTCACCAATAGTATTGTGTACACCTAGTTAGTAGTACATTATTCGATTTAAATTTTCTATGGGTTTGGTTATATTTTTCTTAATTTCTTTGAGTTTTGTTGTAAAGGATTCATTTTGATTAGTTCGAATTCCAGCTGGCGTAGAAACATTTGTTGTGGTCATGACTTTGATTCAATTCTTGAGTATTTAGCTTAATGGTTATTCATAAGTATCACTTATAGCGTTCAATGAACTCAGAAATATGTTTGTATTGGTGGGAAACAAAATATATTGTTCTTGTTAATGAGTTTGGTTCAATTGGTAGGATTAAGTCACTAAGCTGTGTTTGATTTTTGCTAATAATTGTTTGTTGGTAGGTTATGGATTAAGTGTTGTCGTAATCCTTGCTTAGGCTTATGAATTGGTCTTAGAATACAGAAATACCCTTTTCCCGTAGACTTTTATATACAAAATAAATGTTGCTATTGTTTGTTGAATAATTGAGAACCAAATAATTGATTCTGGTATCGACGGCAGTTCTATACAGTTATATGCCGGGTTGCTACTGTGTTGAAGACCAGATATACAGCACCTGGTTTCTGGAATGCTGGCTTGGGCCTTTTTGAGCAGGCTGAATTGCTTGTTTCTGAACCTTCTGAAAAAGAGTACTTGAATGCTTGCATTGCTCAGGCACGGGAACATTTGCATTTAGGAGACAACCCGTCACAAGCTTCGCAGCCTGCAGAGAATCATGCAAATGGAGGTGATCTTCTTTTCACAACAAATGTGCTTCCTTTGTCTCCATGTTTCTTGAATATTCTGTATCATTTGATGGTATTTCTCTTCCTGAGTTTATGATGTGCTTTGTTGATTCCAGGATATCTTTTTGAGGGGCACCTTACTGTAGATCCAGAGCCTCCACAGCCGCAATGGTTGGTGCAGTCAAACCTCTTGTCAACAGCTGCTACATTGTTTACTGCTGAATCCTCTCAAGGCTCAGCAACAAATGATACCACCGTGGAGGAGGCTGCAAGTGTGCTTCAAGAGCTGATAAATAGATTGGAAGAAGCCGTCCCCCTGGTATTCATAGAAAATCTTTTCATTTGTTCCCAATAATGATTTTTTAGCACAAATTATATTATTCCCCCCTTAATCAAATATTGACATTTCTTTCAATTTACAGATTGAATTTGTGTAGTTAGGAAGTTCCTAGATAGAGTTAAAATGTGGTATTGTTGTAAACTTGTAATGCTTTATTAAGGTTTACTTAATTTATTTAGTTTTTCGTTAGATGGTGGATGATGGTTCTGTACCTCCAAGGGCCCCTCCTGCTAGTAAAGAAGTTGTGGCGAGACTTCCTGTCATTACTCTCACTGAGGAAATCCTGTCTAAAATGGGGAAAGATGCAGAGTGTGCAATTTGCAGGGAAAATTTGGCTCTAAATGACAAGATGCAAGAATTACCTTGCAAGCACACGTTCCACCCTCCATGTCTAAAGCCTTGGCTGGTATTGTCCTTAACTACCCAAATTTAGGGCGCATTTGTTTCAACTTTTTTAACAAAAAAAAGTTATTTTTTTCAACTGTGAAAAACATTCTTCAAGAAGCTTTATATATCAGCGTCTACTCAAAAGTTAAAAACTGCTTAAAAATGTTGTCATAAGCTTTTGGGTTGAATCTGATATGAATACTTGTGTAGCTTCTATGAAACTGAATTTTCATAGTTGATAAAGATAAGTTTTTGTTAAAAAAGAAGCTTAAGTAAAATGCACACTTATTTGAGCTTTTGTTTTTTGAAACCAACTTCATTTTATTTTATTTTATTTATTAAACGAATTTTACACTGTTGATTTCTAGAATTATATGCGATGATGACACGTACTGGGCAAATAATCTATTTAAGTCTTAATGTGTCCCTACCCAAAAATAATTCTTCTGTATATGAATTTCTGGAAAATAACTTGGGAAATTTTATTTTGCATTTAGACAAAGTAACAAAAGCATTTATTTTGATCAATAGTGTTTTAAAAATGACTTTTAAGAAGTGTCTGTTTGGTTTATAGTTTGGAGTCTCCAAACTTAGTTTTGGTAGCTGAAAATGAAAAACTATAGTAAATTAACATGTTCGGTTACACTTTGATCTACTAGGATGTGACTTTTCATTCTCATTTTAGTGGCTGAAAATGTAATTTTACTTTTTATATATAACCTTCATATTTTTCCATTTTCCTTCCATCTACCTCACATTAGAACTTTATCATACCCATTTTTGTAATTATACTACTAAGCGTAACTTTACTTTGTCCTATCCAAACGAAAACAACTTTGTTAAACTTACTCTTAAAATGTCTAACCAAAAACAAATATACTTCTTTCAAAAGTAATTCTCTCAACTTACTCTTTTTAAAAGCAATTCATCCCAAAATTATACCAAACGAGCACTAATAAGTGGTATAGTTAAAGAGCATTGCTAGAGGTACAACAAAAAACCAGCCAAAACAGCCAATAAATGGGAATTTGGGCCACAATCACCCAGCTCATTAAAAATATACTCATGATTAAAATGTTATTTGTGTCATAAAATGTTAAATGGATTTTGTTGGTTGTTTTGGCTGAAAAAGTATTGTTCCCCAATCATTTGTGATAGTTAAATAGGACAAATATGACTTGATTTCCAGAAAGTCGAAAAGGGTCATAAAAACAATTCTATCCAGATACGACTCAGATTGTGATCATTTTCATCATTTATGGTTGCAGGATGAGCACAATTCTTGTCCAATCTGTCGGTATGAGCTGAAAACTGATGATCATGCCTATGAGAGCTGGAAGGAACGTGAGAAGGAAGCTGAAGAAGAGAGGAAAGGTGCTGAAAATGCCGTTCGAGGTGGTGAATATATGTATGTCTAGAATAGATGGCTATTCATTATTCATATGTTCAATTTGTTGGTACAATAGTGTATGATGAATAGTTGTATTCTTTATCATTTTGATAATTCTATGGAATTATCACTTCCCTTTCAAGTTCTTGGGAGCTTCTTTGTTTAACCGAATATCCATTGTGACATGTTTGTCACTTAAACAGTATAAGAAGAAGCAAAAGGAAAATGCATCTATGAATATTATTATACACTCGTAACTCTTTAATTTGATGAATGCAAGATAAGATAAGACAAAAATATGCAAACGGAATAAATAGATATAAAAGTATAAATTTTTGGCTTAAATATATTTTAGTTCACTAACTTCACATAAATTTTGATTTTAGTCCACTATCTTTAGATTTATCACATTTAGTTCATTAGCTTTTAAATTACTTTTGGTCCACTATTAGTCAATTGGTAAGTCAACGGGACATGTCAGCAAAAGTCAATAGTCATGTCAGCAAAGTCAACTGTCACGTCAGCATCGTTAAGTCCATGTCAGCACAGTGGACTAAAATTGACAATTTTTTAAAGCTAGTGGACTAAATGTGACAATCCTAAAGATAGTGGACTAAAATCAGAATTTGTATAAAGCTAGTAGATCAAAATGATATTTAAGCCTAAATTTTTTTATTATATTTAGATTAGTATAAAATTAGTGATTTTTATCTCATTCTGTTCTATTTGTGATTTGTTTGTGTCGGTGTTTGAGAAGTAAAATAAATACAGCATAATTTTTTTTCTTATCTCCTCATCAAATATCTTCTATATTTTTATATTTTTGTTCTTGTATTTTTATCATGTATATGTATAAGAAACAAAAGGAAAATCTATCTGGATGATTCCAATATTGTTACATACTCATAACTCTTTAATTATCTTAAAAACATTACGAGGTCTTGGTTTTTTACATAAAAAATAATTCTTAGTTCTTATAACACTTCAGGTGTTGTTCGAGAGAAGTAAATTAAACAAAATCAATACACTTCCAATTCTCCTAACGAGTTAAGTTTATATTTTCATTGGTTTTGCTATGATAATGTATAATTAGTCCATGTAATTAAGTACAATGTTTATAAATTTGTACATTGACTAAATCAATTTGAGTTCCGCATTATCTCAAAAGAACTACACGATAAACAGAAAATGTTTAATAATTCACAGAGACTCCATATACTCCAAAACCTTCATATCACAATCTTAATTTCGTAATTATTGTGCTGAAAATTCACAAATACAAGGGTACATCGCATAAATACAAATGTAGAACCTCTCACATATCAAGAAGAAAAACAATCAAAAGATGCACAAGCCTATTAGTGATTTGATGAAGTACTTAAAAAACATTATTCAACCAATCCTTTTACAATCAAACAACAATGTAATTTATCCAACTTTTTAACTCTTTCAACCATTATAAATCTAGCAATGCTGAATAATGCTGGCTTCACAATGCAACCATTATTCACCTCAATGAATGCTACTCTCAATATATAAACTCAGCCATACATAGTTTGGTACTAAAAGAACTACTGAGAATTCCAATCCTTCGTGATTTGGCACCTGTTGCTAAAGGAATGAAGATATACCAAAGCAGCACCATACTTAACCAACTTGAGCATACGTGGATATAATTTGATAGATATCGCGGCTGCGTAAAGCTTCCTCGGAAACCAAAGCGAAAAAACCTTCTCATATGTAGGAGGATTGCATGAACACAGTAGGAACCTTGGATCATATTGATTGACACGTTTTAACTACTAGGTCTTCCCCTACTCCACCTATTTGCAGGCCTATGTGAATCGTGATTCGACTCGCGAGGCTCTGAATATCGGTCACTCCTACTTGCAGATCCCATTGCTTCAATTCTGCCACCACCTCTCCTGTCTCTGTGTCTCCTCGTATGACGATGAGGTCTCGGCCCAGTTGACTTCTTTTCCTTGTCGACTTCATATGCCAATGGTTGGATGCCCTGGAGATCGGGTTCAGGAACATACCAAGCAGGCCTCTTGGAAACATCCATTCTTCTAAATGTGATTGAAATCCTAACAATGAGAAGAGTAAGAATTAATTAGTAGGTCATTGGTGGAAAAAGAGGCACAAAGAGAAAATCATATCAATAGATACCTTTTCATAGGAACTGCAGGAACACAGTGCTTAGCTACATCAGCTCCATTTCCATTCAAGACGAGAACAGATCTGAAAGACAAAGACCTACTGTAAGATTTTGAATCCTCCATAAAAGTACCAGATTGATGAACAATTCACTATAACTAGACCTAAATGCACGTAGCAATAGGTTAAAAATTTAAATAGATGTGTGGCAGATGAATCCAGATTGGATACTTACCCGACAGGTAGGGGAATAGCAAGTGAACCATCAAATTCACCAGGGCCCACAATCTTCAAGTTTGATCCAAAAAGTATATTGCACTCACTGAGAAATGACACCGTACAAAATGGTCGAACAAAATCATGGTTATCTATGTGTGGAGGTATGCAGTCTCCTTCTTCATAGATATTTACAATGCAGCTATCTGGCACACAGGAAGGAGGGAGTACGTGCCACCTGATCAACCGCCGGATGATGACCTTAAAAAGATCAGGTATGGGGTCAACGGTTGCATTCTGAAGAATACCAGGTGGGTTACCATCTTTATCCTGTAGGCATAAATTAAATTCAAGAGTTACATGCCTTTATCAAACTCACCAGAAATAAAGATTACAGACCCAAGCATTAGTGTTACTTTACTTCCAAATAATGCGTTATGCAAGCATAAAATAAAAGATTTTAAATGAGAAGTTGAAAGAAAGAAAATTAAGTCAGCATGAGCGAAGGACTAACCACTGCATAATTGTAACAGCATCCAAATTGGATAGTTTGACGCCCCTTGCCCCTCATCCACTTTTGAGGAGCCGAAAATGTCCGATCTGAAAAAGTTAAGAATGAACATCATATGTTCCCTCAGCAATAATATCACTAAATACACTTATTAAAATGTCAGTACAAGTTAAGAATGAACATCATATCCTCATATAGTCCCTCATTCATAGTGTTAAAAGCCCCTATCTACATTAAACCTTTTTTCTTTGACTACTTTGTTCATGGTGATAACACGTAATCTATACCACAGAAAATATCTGTTCAGACATATTTCATCTTTTTTAACCTCCAGCATCCATGTTAATAGTCTAAATTCCATGTTAATATTTCATCTTTTTTCACCTCCAGCATCCATGTGCATAGAACAATGGCTCAACAGGGTGAGATCACAAACCTTTCAATTCTCCTTTCCTTCCCATCTCCTGCAAGGAAGTAACGTAATTGACTATCCTTTTCTGCTCAGCAGCGCTGAAAATACCCGTGTGGAGTTCAAGGCCTCCAAGAATGTTAACAAGCTTTCCATTAACTCTCTCGAAGCACATGAAGTCCTTCTTACGCCTCACATTCATGAACCTAATGTACTCTCTTTGCTCCCTAGGTAACGTGGGCTTCTCAGGTGCAGCTTTGGCCACTTCTTCTGTATTTGAGTCAGAAGCCGCCATCGGAACCGCAACACTGCCATTGTTGGATTCATGCTCTTCTTCAGCAAACTCATCTTCTTGAGCCATGTCAGCCCAAGACATGCGTGGACTCGGGACCCTCACAGGTGAATTAGCCTCAGCATCATCTTTCCAACTCCCAATTGAATGAGTGTCACAGTTATCTTCATGGTTGTCACTATTGTCGTTTGAATGGGCATTACAAGCATCAGAACCATTGGAATTCTCGTTTAGACCATCTCCATTAGAGGACTCTGCACATACAAGAATCAATGAATGAAGCAATGATAAAATAGCGACACAAACATAGAGATACAACAATAAGTAAAATTTAACATAAATAGTTGTGAAGATTAAAAAAAGAATTTAATTTTCATACACCGTACAATTCAGCCCATAGAAATTCAAGAAAGTGACAAACCATCACTAAAACCTACCCACTATAATAACCACCCACCATGATTTGGCATCAATCCTCATTGTAAAATAATTTTACATTATCAGTGCACTGAAATTAATCTCTTAAAAAGATTGAAAAAAAAAAAAACTTAATACATTATTCATTCAATCATATGTCACACTATATGAAATTCTTGAGCCATTAGATTAGTTGTCAGAGACTCAGAGTCAATCATGATTGTTGTATGTTTGAATCAAAATAATTTTTGCACAGCAACTTTGTCAAATAAACCTCTAAAAAAACTACACTATCTATCTAATCTATCTAATTATTATGGTATTTCCATCATATAGGGATAATAATTCAATTTAATTTTGGTGCCAAGAGAGTGTAACTAAAAAAAGTGACACATCATCAAAATTGGTTAAATGTCAGCACTTGAATTATCATGCCAATGAAATTTCTATAAATATCCATGAATATGGATTCCATTTTGAAGTAAGCGTTCTTAAAACGCAAGAATGCATCAAAACAGGGGACAACAGAAAACAGAGTCATGAAATTTTGATGCACCCAATCGAGAAACAAAACATTACCCAGTTAAAAAAATCGCAAATCTCGACGAGATTCAAGCTTTTTTTTACTGACCTGGGTCGATGGAGCGGATTCGATCGGAGAGCAATTGTGTGCAGTTATGGCAGAGATCTCGTGAGAGGAAAGGGAGCCAGTTTGTGAAGAACTCCGAAGCGATTCGAAGATCTGACGGCTGATAATTGAGAAGGAAAGGGTCTTTGGACGGTTGGGATTGAGTTTGAGGTTGTTGTTGTTGTTGTTCGTTCATGGTGGAATTGGACTGAGTCGACTCGGATCGCGAGTCGTCGACGAAACACAAAAAAGAGAACTCTCACAGTAGCATAAGGAAGATGCTATGCTATTGCTATTATGGTCTTTGCTTCGGTATCTTGCTGCGATTTTTTATCATTATGATTTTTATTTCTTTTTGCTTTTGTGATTTTTTTATCTTTTAAGTTTTTATTGTAATTTCACTGGTTTGTAAATTTATAACGAATTGGATTAGTTTTTTATTTTTCTAGAACAATTTAAATTGGATTTTATTCTCAGATTTAATTTTTAATTTGTGAAATTACATTAGCTAACAGTGGGATAAAATTACTTTATCTCATATTTATTAATAAAATTAGGTGATTAGAGAATTTTGTAAAATTCTTGTATCGTTCTCCCTCTTTAAAATTATATTAAACTCTCATCTATTATTTTTTAACAGTATAACTAGAAAAGATTATGGATAAATATAAGAGAATCAGAATAAATTTTAATTTTTACCATACGTGCTTACTTTAACCCAAAAAGTTATATACTATTGTCCTAGAATTTTTACTTTTTTAGGTAGAGAGCGAATTTTATTAAATACTTAAAAATTATTAAGAGATAAAATCTTTTTCATTGACATCTCTAATTTTATTTTTGGGTGATATTAGTTGACGTTTAAAATTAGGTGTTTATGAGCTAATAAAAGTTTAAATATCAAAGTGGAGAACACGTTAAAATTCAAGAATAATAGAATGTGTTTTGTACCTTTCACTTAGGTAGAATTGTTGTCGATATCTGATAGATATTAGAATTAGTTAAATTAGAGGGGTAGTGGATAGATATTAGGAATGTTCTAGAATCATTAGGATATTACTATATATGTAGCCCTTTTAGTTTTAGGCATTTTATGACAATCAATGAAGAAAATACTTAGTTTTTAGTCATTTAGAGTAATTTTTAGATAGATAAATTAGTTAGATAATTTTTATTATTATCAATTTGGTGTTTTCATCTTCGATTTCATCCTCCCATCAGCATGTTCCCAGCTTCACCCAATCAATTCTTGCATCACCATACCTTCTCATCATCCCACATCCTTTCACCCCATCACCATCAGCAACCAATCTTCCACCATTATCAACCACCAAAACCATCACCAGACCCCTACCTATTCTATGCATATGGCTTCAACAATGGAAGCCTCCCACATCACCAATAGAGACCTCCAGACCCACCACCATCATGTTCATCACATCCTTACCCACCACCATACAATCCGCTGCACTGCCACCATATCCACCACCACCACAGCCACCCCCACCACCTCCAGAAGCTCTTCCAAACAACAACAAAGACATTGAAACAGCTATTGAATCAATGCATCACCTTCTTGATCACATAAATGCAAAGTTGAATTTGTTGGACCTCAAATGTCTACCACCACCAACCACACCAACACCATATCCAACATCACCAATACTCCCTAACCCACCACCATATCCACCTTCATCATCCTCATCAGCACCAACACCACCTTCAACACCAACACCAAGAACAGCAACAACAACACCACCACCATCATCCCCACCACCAACACCAACACCACCACCTGTAAGAATATTTAAATAAATATTTATAATTGTGGTCCATGTAACTAATAGTACTAACTCTAATAAAAGAGAGTTAATGTGATAGTTGTTACTCTTTAATTAGATAATAGAGTTAGTGGGAGATTATTTTACTTAATAAAATAATAAAAGAAACACCATCCCCTCTCCCTTTATAAGAGTTAGTGGAGTAACTCCCAAGGGGTCAGTTATCAACACATAACACGTAAAACTTCTCTGACCATCAAGAGAAGTGAAAAGAAAGTAGAAGGAAGAGAGGGGAGAAACAAGAAGACCAAGAAGACAATAAAAGGATCAAGAAGACAAGGATCATCAAGTCATTGTTAAATGGATTTGGGTAAGTTCTTCATCATCTCATGGTGTGTGATAATCATGAATTTCAAGATCAATGTTAGGGTTAATTTCATAATGGAATCTTGAAATTAACTTACATGTGGTATCACAGCTTTTGGTTATGAAATTTATGATTATCCATGAATGATTATTGTTTTCCCCAATTTAATTTATATGAACCCTAAATTATGAAATTTGAGAATTTTGTTTTATTTCTCCATGAATGAGCGTTACCGTCGTAGTGCATAACTATTTTAAAATGATAGTTCCAGTATCCAAATCGAACTATCCTACACTAAAAGAAATGTAAAGTTTAATGTGAAGTGTTATATGTATGTGGTATTTTAAAAGGTTACGATCATGACATCACATAGATATGGGGTTTCATGAGTTTATTGGTATATCTCAGCACTTCGTGAATATGATTGTGATCCTTGGCTATCATGCTTCGTGAATATATATATACATACATATGAAGAACTAACAGCGAACATTAATATGCATCACCGTGGATCATGAGCATCACTATGATCTAATTCATGTTATGGAAATTAAAGTTTTTTTTATTAACAATGGCAGTGAAGGATGAAAAGTGTTAAATATTTATCATATAAAAAATGTTATGAAAGTATGAAAAATCATGAATTTTGAAATTATTGTACGTGAGATTTGTATTCACCAAAGTGATTAAATTTGTTTTAGTAATTTCATATTCATGATATTTTATGTAATTACCCATTAATTGGATGCTAAATGAAAGTTATTTGTGTGGGGTAATTAAAGTTCTTTATTATAAGACATTAAAGGATCACACCCAAAGGTTGATTATTTGTTCTTGACTTCTTGTAATTATTGGACATAATGGTTGGTAGTGTAAGTGCACTAATAGTTTTATTTATATATCCAAAGATAGTAAATATTTTGTTAGTGCATATTCCATTGCCTAGAAAAGTTAATTTATTAGCATCATTATGTTATCGTATGTTAATGTATCACCCAAAGGAGAACATTGATGTGCATTGAAATTTTAGGTAGAAGTTATCTGAATCTGTTTGATGTCTTATTTATAGTTCAAAGCATTAATGTATGAGCATGTATTATATTTGCAGCTTCCATGAGTTCATCTGCCTTAGGTATTGTCAAGTTCAATGGGCTAAACTATGATGATTGGTCCGAACAAATACACTTTCAGTTAGGCTGTATGAGTTTGGACCTTGCACTGATCATAGATGAAAAGCCCGTAGGGATAACTGAGACCAGTACAGAAGAAGACAAGTCATTTTATGATGCTTGGGAAAGGTCTAACAGGTTGAGTTTGAACTTGATGAGGATGACTTTGGCTGAAAATGTCAAACCATCTATGCCTAAAACAAATGATGCAAAGGAATTTCTTATGAAAATTAAGGAATATTCTCATTCGGACATTACTGACAAGTCCATTGTGGGTAACTTAATGACTGAGTTGACCACTAAAAAGTTTGATTGGTCAAAACTCATTCATGATCATGTGACTGAAATGCAAATCTAGCAGCAAAGTTGAAATCAATGGGAATGGATGTGAGTGAATCTTTTCTGGTACAGTTCATCATGAACTCACTTCCTCCTGAATTTGGCCAGTTCCAAGTGAATTATAACACTCTTAAGGAGAAATGGAACTTTCAGGAAATTAAGGCCATGTTGGTTCAAGAGGAAGGGAGATTAAAGAAGATGAATGATCACTCTCTCCATCTCACATTTCAGGATGGAGCTAGTACCAGCAAGCCTAAGCCGGGTAAGAAAGACAAGAAGGACAAAGCTTCACTGAAAGTTCGTGAGGTCAAATCCATAAGGAGCAGAGATGCTATTTCTGCAGAAAGGTTGGACATTTGAAGAAGGATTGTCCGAAAAGAAAGAAATGGTTCGAAAAGAAAGGTACTTACTATGTTTCAGTAGGTTTCGAATCAAATCTTATTGAAGTTCCTTCTAATACCTGGTGATTAGATTCTGGTGCAACTACTTATGTGTCACATGTTATGTAGGGATTCCTTTCGATCCAGCCCATAAGAGGAACTGAAAAGTTCTTGTATATGGGGAACAGAATGAAGGTACGAATAGAAGGAATTGGGACGTATAGATTGATCCTGGACAGTGGGCATTGTCTAGATCTAGAAAAGTGTCTTCATGTTTCCGTATGTGCTAGGAATTTAATTTCTGTTGCAAAGTTGGACAAAGTAGGATTTAACTTTAGGATTGGTAATGGATCTTTTTCATTGTATAAGGATACGTACTATTATGGTTCTGGTACTTTAATTGATGACTTATATCGTTTCAATCTTGATGTTAAATTTGCTAAATCTCTGTTTCATGTTGAGCATGATAGTGCTAGTAAATGCATTGTACGTAGTGAGAATTTTGCTTTCTTATGGCATCAAAGGTTAGGTCACATATCCAAAGAAAGGATATTGAGGTTAGTGAAAAATGAAATCTTACCTCAATTGGATTTTGATGACTGGGAAGTATGTGTGGATTGCATTAAAGGCAAGCAAATCAAACACATTTCAAAGAATCCTGCCACAAGAAGCAGTCAATTTCTTGAGTTGATACACACTGATATCTGTGGTCCATTTGATAATCCATCTTGGGGTGGTGAAAAGTATTTTATCACTTGTATTGATGACTACTCACGGTATTGTTATCTATATTTGCTTCATGAAAAGTCACAGTCAGTGGATGTCCTTGAGACATTCATTAATGAAGTAGAAAGGCAATTAGATAAAAAGGTAAAGATTGTGAGGTCAGATAGAGGTGGTGAATATTATGGTAGGTTCACTGAAAATGGACAGTGTAAGGGTCCATTTGCAAAGTTACTTGAAAGTCAGGGCATATGTGCACAATATACAATGCCCGGTACATCACAACAAAATGGTGTAGCTGAAAGGCGGAACCGTACTCTTATGGAAATGGTTAGGAGTATGATAAATTACAGTAATGTACCTTTATCTTTATGGATGTATGCATTGAAATCCGCTGCGTATCTGCTGAACAGGGTTCCTAGTAAAGCAGTTCCTAAGACTCCTTATGAATTATGGACAGGAAGGAAACCCAGTTTAAGGTACCTTCATGTTTGGGGTTGCCCGACAGAAGTAAGAGTATACAATCCACATGAAAAGAAGCTTGATGCAAGGACCATTAGTGGTTATTTCATCGGTTATCCTGATAAATCAAAGGGGTACATATTTTATTGTCCTAATCATAGTACAAGAATACTTGAGTCTGGTAATGATAGGTTCATTGTGAATGGTCAGTTCAGTGGGAGTGAGGAATCACGAAATGTGGATATTAAAGAGAATCGTGTAGAAACTCTTACACATAATGTCTCTTCTCATGTTGTTGTTCCTTTTGTTGTATCACAGTCACACAACATCCCAGGACAACATATTAATATTTCAAACCCACTAGGTGAACGAATGGATGTTGAACCAACCGACAATGAGCAAGTCGTAAATGAGCAAATGGTGGATGAACCACAAGAAATAGGCTTGCGTAGATCTGTAAGGGAAAGAAGATCTGCAATCTCAAATGACTATGTGGTTTATTCACTGGAGCATGAATGTGACTTAAGCATTGATGGAGATCCAGTCTCATTTAAGAAAGTTATGGAAAGTAACAATTCTGAAAAGTGGCTTAATGCTATGAAAGAAGATTTGAAATCAATGGATGACAATAAGGTTTGGGATCTAGTCGAGTTGCCTAAAGGTTCAAGACGAGTCAGTTGCAAATGGGTCTTTAAGACCAAACGAGACTCAAAAGGCAACATTGAAAGGTATAAGGCTAGACTTGTCCCAAAGGTTACACTCAAAAGGATGACATTGACTACAAAGAAACCTTCTCTCCAGTATCAAAAAAGGACTCTTTAAGAATTGTAATAGCTTTGGTAGCTCATTATGACTTAGAGCTCCACCAAATGGATGTAAAGACTGCCTTTCTGAATGGTGACTTAGAAGAAGAAGTTTATATGGACCAACCTGGTGGGTTCTTGACCACAGGAAAAGAAAATTTGGTGTGTAAGTTAAAGAAGTCAATATATGGACTCAAACAAGCTTCCAGACAATGGTACCTCAAGTTTAATGATACTATATTGTCATATGGTTTTGTAAAGAATACCGTTGATCGGTGTATCTATATGAAGGTCAGTGGGAGCAAGTTTATTATATTAGTTTTGTATGTTGATGACATTCTTCTTGCTACTAATGATGTTGGCTTGTTACATGATGTAAAGAAATTTCTCTCTAACAACTTTGAGATGAAAGATATGGGTGAGGCATCCTATGTGATAGGAATAGAAATATTCCGTGATAGATCACAAGGATTGTTAGGATTGTCTCAAAAAAGCTACATCAATAAGGTGTTAGAGAGATTTAGAATGGAAAGTTGCTCATCTGGGATAGTTCCAATTCAGAAGGGAGATAAGTTTAGTCAAATGCAATGTCCCAGAAATGAATTGGAACGAAAGGAAATGGAAAGTATTCCTTATGTTTCAGTGGTAGGGAGCCTGATGTACATTCAGACATGCACTCGACCAGATATAAGTTTTGCTGTCGGAATGTTAAGTCACTATCAAAGTAATCCCGGAATGGACCACTGGAAAGCTGCAAAGAAAGTCATTAGGTATTTACAAGGCACCAAGGATCACATGCTCATTTACAGAAGAACAAATGACCTTGAAGTGATAGGTTACTCAGATTCAGATTATGCTGGATGTATAGTCTCAAGAAAGTCAACATTTGGTTATGTCTTTATGTTGGCTGGAGGAACGATCTCGTGGAAAAGTGCAAAAGAGTCTATCAATGCTACTTCTACTATGGAAGCTGAATTTGTGGCATGCTTTGAGGCCACAGTTCATGCATTGTGGCTGCGGAATTTTGTCTTGGGGCTTAGAGTTATCGATAGTATAGCTAGGCCGCTTAGAATTTACTGTGATAATTCTGCAGCTGTTTTCTTCTCAAAGAATGACAAGTACTCGAAGGGTGCAAAGCACATGGATTTAAAGTACTTGTCGGTAAAGGAAGAAGTACGAAAACAAAAAGTGTCAATAGAGCATATTGGTACTGATCTAATGATAGTGGATCCACTAACTAAAGGTTTACCACCCAAAACGTTTTCTGGTCATGTAAGACGGATGTGTATCATGGATAAGTCCTTGTTGGGATGATCAGTATAATATGTATGCATATGTATAGTTATTTTGCTCTTATTATCCAGACACTTGTGAATTCAATTAAAGTTGTGTTTCTGTTCATTTTATTTGTTATCTACTTTATGTTATGTACATGTATTGTTTAGTATGATAACATATTATATTTAAAAATCAAAGATTATAGTAGACTTTGATTAAATTAAAGTTATTTGATTTGAGTTAATTGTGATACATGGAAGGAATATGTCGCTTATTGACATGGACCGCCATGATTCAATTAAATCAATTTCAATTAAGGATGATGACTTGGTTATTTCAATGAAAAGTGCGCTCTTATGGTTGTTGAATTTTCAAGTCGTCACATGGACCAAGTGGGAGATTGTAAGAATATTTAAATAAATATTTATAATTGTGGTCCATGTAACTAATAGTACTAACTCTAATAAAAGAGAGTTAATGTGATGGTTGTTACTCTTTAATTGGATAATAGAGTTAGTGGGGGATTATTTTATTTAATAAAATAATAAAAGAAACTCCCTCCCCTCTCCCTTTATAAGAGTTAGTGGAGTAACTCCTAATGGATCAGTTATTAACACATAACACGTAAAACTTCTCTGACCATCAAGAGAAGTGAAAAGAAAGTAGAAGGAAGAGAGGGGAGAAACAAGAAGACAACAAGAGGATCAAGAAGACAAGGATCATCAAGCCATTGTTAAATGGATTCGGGTAAGTTCTTCTTCATCTCATGGTGTGTGATAATCATGAATTTCAAGATCAATGTTAGGGTTAATTTCATAATGGAATCTTGAAATTAACTTACACCACCCCCATTACCGCCCCTGCCATCACCACTACCAACAGCAGTAGAAACAGCAACAGAACCAAAAACAGAAAAGGAAAAACATCACTCCCACCCTCACCCCCAAGTTTTGCTGTTGAACGGCGAGGACGCCGTGTCTCGAGGCGACGGCAAGAATACCAACGCTAGCAGAGGAAAAGACGCTTCCAATAAAGAGGAAGTCGGCGCTGCTACTACGAGGGACGCCCCAATCGAGAGCTCCGACGACGAGGACGACGGCGTTGCGAAGCAACCTGAAGGAGGTGAGACCACCGCGACCTTGGGCGGTGCTGCAACCGTTGCCTGCGATAAGTTGTTGTTGAACGGCACGGATGCTACGTCTCTAGGCGATGGCGGAGAAAGAGGCGCAACTAACAAGGAGGATGAGGCTTCCGGGAAGGTGGCGGCACTAGTGACCGACGACAGTCCGCAAGCAGCAGCGATGGTGACATTGAGGGTGGCTGCTGCAAAACTCTGGAAGGAAAGGGAAGAGTTGGGGATGACAACCCTAACTCTATGTGGTCATGCACAGCCCAAATTAAGAGGGAGAAGGTTGAATCATTAATTTTGGGCCCAAATTTGAGTAGAGCAACCATTTTGGGCTGTATTCAGTTTATTTTACAAAACCAATTTTGTTTGATTTATGGGTTGCAATTTCAATGGGATCCAGGAGGAATAAAATTTTGAGGAAGTAGGAAAAATAAATAAATCTTAGCAGTTTTTTAGTATATGTAATTAGGATTTCAATTTCAAAGTGTAATTTTCTTTTTGTTACAACCTTGAGGACAAGGTTAATGTGACGGGGAATGGAATGCTAGATATTAGAATTAGTTAAATTAGAGGGGTAGTATTTAATATGGATAAGAAAGAATATTTACTAAGAATATTCTAAGTAGTGAATAGGTATTAGGTATGTTCTAGAATCATTAGGATATTACTATATATGTAGCCCTTTTAGGCATTTTATAACAATCAATGAAGAAAATACTTAGTTTTTATTCATTTAGAGTAATTTTTAGATAGATAATTTAGTTAGATAATTTTTATTACTATCAATATCTGATCTCCACGCGTTGCTCCGATTCAAGGCGTCGGAGGTGTTTCCCTGAAAGGATTCCGAAACTTAAGTCAGTGTGTGCACTAGCTTGGGAACTAAACTGAAAACGTACATTTTTCATTGAGAGTGACCCCATATTTATAGAGTAGGAGGCGAGCGGATCCGCGATATCCATTCCGGACATCTCGAGACAACGTCATTCCCGTTTTCCTGCGACGTACTAGGTTGATCCTCGTTCTATCTGCGAGATTCTTGGCGTCGTCATCCACTGCTAACAGAACACTCGCCCTAAGTTAGGGGTCGAGCTCATCCACCTTGGGTCGAGTTTCATAACCCATATCCGGATCCGACTTCTGGATTGGGCCATTTGCTGCACACTAGACTTTGGTTAGGATCAAATCTGAGCTCTCCGAGTCCCTGACCTTGAGCCTCAACACTGGTCTATTTAATATTTTCGGTGGATGATCTATTTGGGCCTTTGGAGCATGAAGTGTGAACAGAATGAATGTCGGTAAAAAGTACAAGAAATTGATGTACAAATAATATTTTTGATGAGTTTTTACAATTTTCTTTTGGTACACATATGCATCAATGTTGGGCTGGGTTTTTGGGTGAAATGTTGGGTTAGGTTATAAGCCCTAGAACTTTCACACAACAAAAGGGTGAGACCACAAAATCGTGGCAAAATCTTAAACACATGTGAACCAAATTTTGCAACATCCATTCATAAGAAATTGCTCCCAGGAAATAACGTACAACACAAATTTCATATAAATAATGACTAATGAAATATTACATATAAATCATTGACAAAATTTACCATATATAAATAATAACCAGTGATTAACTTTTTATACTACATACTAATTGAAAAATATTTCAATTACTTTTGTGTAATGATCATTGAGTTATAATATATAGAAAATATCATCAATTTTTTTATAGAATAAGATAATATAGGCTATTTATTTATAAATTAAATTTTGATATATTATCATTCAATTAAATCTTTTCATTTATATAATTTTTTAAACAGTAAATTTGAGAGATAATCATATCTATTGATCTGAGAAAAAATAATTGAATATCACCGTAATTTTTATTATACTGTCATCGTACACATCAAATTTATAAAAATGTTCCATGATTGTAAAGCAAATTTCGAGAAAGAAAATTCTAACTATTCAGTACTTTATTTAATGTGGTGGCAATTGCATTTTTTTAATTTATATTATTTACATGATTTTTTTTTACAAATATTTTATCCACACTTGGATTTAGTGTAAACTTAATTCAATAAGAATTTCACATAAAATTTATTTCTCTTTTTTAGATGGAAGTTGCATATTTTTTGGTGGATGGAAATTGCATATAATAATTAGAATTTAATTCTTCATCCACTATTTTTTTACACAGTAGTCCATCATCTGTTGTCATATCAGCTATAATTGTGTTTTCTCTTTCTTATTGTCTGAAAAGTCATATAAACATTGCATTTTGATTGAACGATTTAAAATGTATTTACATTATCGTTACATTAAAATTAAACTCTAATAATTAATTGCAAAATATGTGGAAAAAGTATAATTTTATGCATTTCATTCATTCTCCATGCTTCATTGGAAAATGGAAATGGCAACCTCCACCTCCATTTTAGGCTCAGATTTCAAATTCATTTCCACTTCGAAGAAATCTAGAACCCTGTCTGGTTATGGTGGATTCAAACACAAACATGATTTATTTAGAACTTGCATACACTTTCCCACACTATCTCCTTGCAAGAGTACTAAAATGTTTACAAAGATGGTTTCTGATGCTTATGTTGGCAGAACCACAAATATCAGAGTCAATAGCAAGATTTACACTGAGCTAGATTCATGTTTAGTTGTGCCACCTACCTTAAATCGTGCCAAGCCTCGAGCTATAATCAAGTTTTTGGGTGGTGCTTTCATTGGTGCTGTCCCTGAAGTCACATATGGGTATCGTATTTTTTATGTTATACCCTTTTGATTTTTTAGTGCAAAGTTTGATTCTTTATCATTGATAGTTGCTATATTGTATGTTAGTGATGTTGAGGGTGTGATGAATTTTCTTCCTTTTTTGGTTTGAATTTGGATGGTGCTTTCATTGGTGTTGTTCCTGAAGTTATATATTGGTATTTTTATTTTATACCCTTCTGATTTATTAGTGCAAAGTTCGATTTTTTTATGTTTTTTTTATCATTGATAGTTTCTATTCTCTTGTTTCTGATGTTTTGAGGGTGTAATGAATTTTCTTCCTTTTATGGTTTGCATTTGGGTGGTGCTTCCATTGGTGCTATTCCTGAAGTTGCATATGGGTATATTAATTTTGTTTATACCCTTTTGAGTTTTAAGTTCAAAGTTTGATTCTTTATCATTCATAGTTGCTATTCTTATCTTAGTGATTTTAAGGGTGTGATGAATTTTCTTCCTTTTGGTTGGTGCTGTTACTGAAGTTTCAAATGGGCCTTTTTTAAGTTATACCATGTGAAAATTCATCATCTCAGAGCAGAAATGGAGAAAGAAAGAGAGAAACAAGGTGATCAATGAGAGAATTATGAGATTGAATTCTCATTCAGCTTACAAAGAATGGAACTAACTTATACATCAATAGCCTAGTCAATTGATTCCTAACTAACTAATTCTAACAACTAATAACAGAAATTAATATAACAGTTAGTAAATTGGAATTGATGCCTTATCCTTTGCCATCAATAGATGGTAAGAATACCCCTTTTGTGTTTTAAGTACAAAGTTTTAGTCTTTTTATTTATAGTTGTTATTTATAGATATTGAGGGTGTGATGAATTTTCTTCCTTTTTGGTTTGTAAAATGTAGGTACCTTATAGAGTTATTGGCAAAGGAAGGCTTTCTTGTTGTGGTGGTGCCTTATAATGTCACATTCGACCATTCTCTAGCTACCAAACAAGTGTATGAGAGGTTCCACACTTGTTTGGATACACTCCTGACATGTGGATTGCCTCAAGCAAATTTGTCGCCTTCCCAGCTTGGAGACCTTCCACTTTTCTCTGTCGGCCATAGGTAAATGATTTGTCAAAATGGCAGACTGAGTGTATTAAATTGTTGTTGTGGCCTTGCATTGCAGTTGTTCCGGCCACTGTAGAGAATTTAACTATGGCCATGCCCATTGCGGGTGATGCGGCATGAAATTTTTTTGTGTTCGCTACTTGAAATGGAGCTAGTTGCGGCGCTAATATAATACCATTTCAGCTAAATTATGTGATTTAGAATCACACCGCAATTACAATAAGCAATCAGCAGCATGATGCAGTTGTAGCAGTGACACTTCAGCTGCAATTTAGAAAAACTGATCAAAACTGTTAATTTTACTGAGATAAGGGCAAGAAAGTAATATATTTATTGTTTTTTTTATTTGTAGCAATGGTGCTCTTCTTCAGCTACTTGCAGGAAGCTATTATTCGGAGAAATTACCCAAGGTTTGGTTTTATCTTTCTGGAAGATGTAGCATAAGACTCTTTAGTTACACAGAAAATTGATTTTGATGTTTAAACCAAAAAGTAGTATAAGCATATGCTAATTTGTGGAAGCATAATGTGGACTATGATGTTTTATTTACTTCAATAGAACTTATAGTAATTCAAGGAGTGTGACGTAAAGGTATATGCTCTTGTCGAAGGCTAATGCTGTTATCTCATACAACAACAGGCCAGCAACAGAGGCAGTCCCTTATTTTGAGCAGGTAATAATACTTGTTGAATGCTAATAGTCTAATACTGTAATTTATCCAAAAGTCTTTACATGATTATTTAATTAATAATGCTTGACGTACAACAGAAATACGTCCAACTTGTATCCAACGTGTGCTATTCATGTTACAGGATGTGTGCTATACATATATACGTATAGCACACATCCTGTAACATGAATAGCACACGTTGGATACAAGTTTGACGTATTTCTGTTGTACATCAAACATTACTGTAGGATGATTAACTTGCAGTTACAACTTTCATTATGATGTTGAGGATTTTAAAATTATGGAGGATTGCTATACTAGATGGCAGTATAAACATTGCTCATTTTGTCAAATGAAGTTTTTGTAAAACTATGATTCTCTTGAGAAATATTCATTGTTTGAACTTTGGACAACATTCTTTGATATTTTGTATTTCGTCTTGATGATTTACTCTTGAGCTGCGACGTGTCTTCTTTAATGAGATTGGAATCTTGATTGAGTTGCGATGAATCTTCCTTAACTTGAGTTCAAAGAGAATATGTTTGATTATATTTTTCTTGATCTAAGTTAGACTTGAGCTGCAACGAATCTTCCTTAACTTAAGTTAAGCGAGAATATGTTTGATTCTATATTTCTATCTTTCTTGACGTATGTTCAGTTCTGAGAATGCATTTGATTAATATCTTTCTTGATCTAAGTTCCATCCTGAGTTGCAGCGAGAATTGTTTACCTAAGTTTAGTCCTGAGCTACGTCGAGTTTTCTTTAACTTCAGTCCTGAGCTACGAGTCTTCTTCTTTAACCTATTTTCAATCCTGAGTTGCAGCAAGTCTTCTGTGGCCTAAGTACAAAGAGAATATGGTTATATGTATATATACTAGTAGATTCATATAGTTAAATTATATTTCTATTATTATTATATTATGATAGTTAAAATAATATTGAAATAATTTAAATACAATTTATATATTTTAATAGTAAATAACCCAATTTTTGTAAATTTAAGTGAGATAAATAAGTTATACTCATACAGATGCTGTTACTCAAGGGCTTAGATATCTTTCATTGAATGAGACTAGAGTCCTTGCAAGATCTATTAAGTGAGTTATTCATACATTTTGAGAATTGAAATGCTAGGAGATGACTTGCATTGCATACATATATACTGCAATATAAATTGAAGTGCCACCTCTGATCCCACCCTATTCTCTCAAAGATGATTTACACAAACTAATTGAGGTTGTGACATAAACGATTTTAGTGATACTAAATAATGGTTCTGAATTTGTGGAAAGAGGAAACGCACCTTGAGTGCGCTTTTTATTTTTTCTTAACATATTCAGTATAACTGCATAAGCTTAAGAATGCCTTCATTTCCATTTCTATTCTATTTTGCAATCTCATGTAAAATAATTGCATGTAAGCTCAAGAAGTGTTACGTTTATATATATCATTGAGTTCGGTTAACATATGATATATCGGTATATGGTATACCATCAACTTTCAGGCAATCTAGAACAATAAATGATGTTGGTCTTGGATTGTTTCCTTTTATCATTCCATCCAGCACGGCATCTGAACCACTTAACTAACATGCTCCTTGAAATTTTTTCATATGGCTTAAAGAGCAAATATGGTGCTGAAATGGCCCAATATTGTTCAGATTTCTACTGCATTTCTGCTATAGACCATGTTTTTAATTAATTCATCTCAGCTGCACATTATAACTTTGTGCTAAAGATTATCGGTGATGTTCTGCAGATGGGACCTGCAGTCAACCAGATGATGCCAGTTGTGGAAGCAAATCCTATTTATTCGATTGCTAGAAATGCTTCAGGTAGCTACTTATCTTCCTTCTGTTAACTTTTCTTTGCATTTTTGTGAAGTTTCAATGTAGATTCTAGATTTGTAAAGTACATCTTGCTCATCCCAGTTCTATAATCCGGCAAAGGGTAGCATTGCAATCCTTTCCTAATTTGTTAGAAGACAAAATATGTTTAGTACATATGCACAAACACTGCACGGACAGGGGACACAACACAGAAAAGGCACGGAGACACATCAAACTAAAAACTTATAGACACGGAAACAACATATATATGTATCTATGATTAATATTTTTTTAATGAAATTTCTCTTATTTTGGGTTAAGAATGCTTATGTAATTTGGGTTTTTGTCCAGAAAAATTGGGTTGGGTTTGTACTTATGTTTTTTCATAAAAAATGAAAAAAAGAATCAACAAAAAAAAAAGATGACATGTCCAAGGTGTGTTGTGCCATGTTCGGCACATGTCACGCAATGTTCAGCGCTTGTCACGCAGTGTTCGGGGTGTGTCCAAGCTCAAAAAAAAATTATTTTTTTGGACGCATGTCAGACACATGTCCACCGGTTGTTGGTGTTGCCCGCGTGGCATACACGCAAAGACGCCTTAATATCGTTTCTGCTTCCTACGATCGTACTCTTTTATATCGTTACCTGTTATCGGAGGTGATTACGTGTGTAGATTTCTTAGAAATTCATATATGATATATTATACTTTGATATAAATCAATGGCTCTGAAAATCAATGACTGCAACCTCAACCCTTGTTTTTAGATTCCTTGTACATGTCTCAAATTACATATGGACTTCAGTTAGAGAGTGTATGTATGCAACATTTTGAAGATTAAATTTAAGAATTTATGTGTTTATGATGATTATGTTTGCCATCATAACGCACATGTGTAGGAGATGCATGGAAGACCATTCTAGATGCTGTTGGATCAATTGTACAGGAAAGCGAGCGCGAAGTTCTGAATTCATTAACTAAATTTATTGATCAGTGGCCATCAGTAATGAATGAGGTTCGTGTTTAGTTTCGATTTTGGTTTATGCTATGCACTAAGAGGTATGAGCTAGTCATTTCAATGAGGTATGTGCTGAACAGAAAAGGTTGGAGATTGAGTTTTGCTATTTATTCCCATCCATTGTTTATGTACATATCACATCCTTGTATCATACTTTTCTCGCGAATCTCGCTCCAATAAGTAATTTGATGATTAACTGTAATGCACAAGGATGAAGCCCAATTGGAGCATGTTAGAATAATTTCCTTGTCTTGCAAGTCAAATTCGACTTCAATGCTGAAACTTCATCGTTTTACACCTTGATGGTTGTGCATCAATTAATGCATAAATATTTCGCTGTCAGGTTACTCAAGGGGTATCGGAGTTCAAGCCAACGCCATCTGAAAATCGCGACTGCTTTAAAAGTTCATACAACGTTGAGCACACATTGCTGGTTTGCACGATATCTTAGAACTTAACCCTTGAAAAATGGAAAAGCATTGATTACATATGTCTCATGAGTCTCTGTCACTCTAGGTGAAGTTCAATTCGGACACAATTGATGAGACAGATATTCTTGAACAAACACTAAAGCATCGTGTAGATTCTTTCGGTGGGACATTAGAAAAAGTGCAATTAAGTGGTAACCATATCACACCATGCATTCAGGTAAAAACGCTTCTATGCCATACTTTTGTTCATTACAATGAAGCTTTTTTCCTCTTTGGCAGAATCTGCTTCTTTGATTGATGATGGCAGCAACTTTTTTCGGATGCAACTTGCATGCATTATTTGCAATATTTTCTATATGCTCTGCAAATTGTTAGATTTAACCTTTTCAATACTTAATTATAGCATATTTTTTTGTTAGAGTAAATACTCATTTTGATCCCTCAAGATTAATATGAAGGACAAAATAGTCCTTTAAGATAAGAAAATAACAATATGGTCCCTCAAGATTTGACATGATGGACAAAATAGTCCCTAAAGATATGAAAATGACAACATGGTATTTCATGATTGAAATTTTAAGACAACATAGTCCCTCAACTTGTCCTAAATTTACAATTTTGAGGGACCACATTGTCCTAAAATTTCAATCTTGAAGGATTATGTTGTAACTTTGATATCTTGAGCGACTATTTTGTCCATCACGATAAATTTTGAGGGACCGTATTGTTATTTTCATATCTTGAGGGACTATTTTGTCTCGCGTTAATCTTGAGGGACCAAATGTGGTATTTACTCTTTTGATATCAACGCCGTCAGTCCTAGTTGCTGAAGAATAGTGTCAAATGAGTCTATCTTAAAAGTTTCATACTCAGTGCTATTATTTTATCGGTTACTCTTCATAAATTTTGATTATTTTCCGTTATACAAGTATTCATATAGTTACTATTCACTTATACGGTCACCGTTCATATGGATACGATTCACTCCACTGTTCCTAACATTACTGTTGTTATTTCAGTGTTTTTATGTCAAAACTATACTAACATTGTCTAATCGAAGATATCCTAATTAAGAAATCTCGGTCAAATTTTAGACAGATGTAACATTAAGATTTAAGATGAGGATTATTGTTATAATATTATCTAATTATATATTGTCAGGTCACTTAATGTAGTTAATTTTCATTTATTACTTAAAAGTTCATACAAATGAATCAATAATGCTTGTCGTACAACAGAAATACATCCAACCAACGTGTGCTATACATAAGGCATAATGTGTGCTATATGTATAGCACATGTACATATAGCACACATTACGTCTTATATATAGCACACGTTGGATACTAGTTGGACATATTTCTGTTGTACGACAAACATTATTGCAAATGAAATGATTTGATTAGATGACAATAAAAAAGTGCATCAAAATTACGCTCTTAAGATAATCTCCGTAACTCTGTAACTTTTTTGAAAAAATAGTAATAGATAAGAACAATATTTGGTTCACATATGCTTCATCTTACTATTATTTGGAAATCCTTACTGAATAAAGAATGAACTTTGTTTTCCTTTATGTTTTCATTGCTGGCCGATTACACCGGAAATCAGGAACCGAGATGGCAAGTGGGTAAACTATATACTCCAGCAGATGCTGTTGCTCAAGGTCTCAAATCTCTTTCATTGAATGAGATTAGGGTTCTTGCCAGAACTATTAGTGACTGGTTCAAACGTTTTGAGAATTGAAGTGCCAGGGAAGACTTGCATAGTTTGCATTGCATACTTATATAAGACTTATATAATGCAATATTGCTTTGGCTATAAGGATCATAGCACATTTATTGGTATTTATATTCAAGGGAAATACTTGGGGCACAACAAAAAATCAGTTAAACAGCCAACAAATTATGCACAACATATATAATATAAATTGCACAACGAATATTACATGTTGTGCACGCCATATATCACATGATGTGCACAACATATATCTCATGTTGCAGCATCATCTTTCTTTGTAACATGTGATATATATTGTGCACATCATGTGATATATGACGTGCACAAACATGTTATATTCGTTATGCAATTTATATTATATATGTTGTGCACAATTTGTTGGCTGTTTTGGCTGATTTTTTGTTGTACTTCTAGCAATGTTCTATATTCAATGATGGTAATTTGAAAACATCAGTAGTGTTTAGTAGAATATAGAGATTGAGAAAAGATCAAAATGTGTTGCTATGGCTTATATGTTCATTTATTGGATTGATGCAGATTTCAAAGTGCTTCTTTTCTATCAAAGTTATGCATAATCTTAAGCTGAATGCCATTGTTTTAAAAGGTTGGAACTTGAAAGTTTATATAATTCAGGGTAACTCTTTGCTTCTTGATGAGCCTTTTGATTACTCCTAAGATTTGACAAGTCTTCTTAAGGTAAATTTAATCTTGTGTGTGGCGATAGTCTTTCTTAACCTAAGTTCAGAGATAATATGTATGATTTATCTTTCTTGTTGGCCTATATCTAGTTCAAAGTTGCTACGAGATTTCCTTAACCTAAATTGAGAGAGAATATGTTTGATTATATATTTTTTTTTTATAAGAGAATGCTCGAGCAGAAGAAGTGAGTAATAGAAATACAAAAGAAATCAGAGAATTCACGTCAAAACAAAACCTTTCAAGATAAAAGGAGTAAACACCGAAACAAAACAACAAATACAATGAAACTAACATCAACATCAACAACAAATTAAAAAAAAAAACTAACTTGGGTTGGTCAAGTGGTTAGCTCACTTGTCTGGGTTGGGGGTTCGATCCTCGCCTTGTGTATGCAGCAATCCATTGGCCAGCGATAAACCCTTAAATGGAGCTCAGGTCCGCGACGGATTAGTCATTGACCTTTCGGACTAGGAGATACCGTGGAAAACAAAAAAAACACAACAACAAATTAAAAAAAAAAAGCATACGACCCCGTAACCCTTTCGCCATTGACATCAAGGTTAGTGTGATCTATTAGCAAATGACATCATGCCTTCAAAATCATCTAGTGGGCTCCAACATTTGTGGTCAATTCCTCATGCTACATGCCAAAATAATGAAGAAAAGGGAGATTACATGTTCCTCTAACCAACATCCCTTGAAAATATTACCCAAAATTAAGAGCATCACACATATATATAAGCAATAGATTAATGTAGCCATAATCGTCACTTGCTTTAAATTGTTGACTAAGAATAGTGGTTTAAAAGGAAACTTATCACACCAAGCTTTTGTCCATTAATCTCAACTTATTAAAAATTATCTTAATCATGCCATGCTATATAGGCTTATGGCCTTCAAAAATAATTTTATTCCTAGTCCATAGTCAAAGTTTCTTATCAAAGTCTCTAAATGGGCTCTACACCGTGCATCGAAATATGTTTCTTCTTTAACCTAAGTTTAGAGAGGATATGATTCTTATGTACAACTAGACTCATGTAGTGAAGTTATATTTTCTTTTATTATTTATTTAATGATAGTTAAATAATTTTAAAATGATCAAAATACAATTTACCTAATAAATAGTAAGTAATCCAATTTTTGTAATTTTAAGTGAGATAAATTAGTTAATATAACTTTGGCTATAAGCATGATGACACGTATATTGGTATTTTAATTTTATTTCAAAGATGATAGTTGAAAAGTATTTAGTAGAACATAGAATTGAAAGAAAAAAAGATTACAATAATGTGTTGCTATAGCTTCTTTCTTTTAAAAAAAAGAAAATATAAGTAGAAGATTTTTTAGTACAATAAGTAGAAGTTGTACTATAGCCACATCAAATATTGGATCCAAACACAAAACAATGATCAACATGAAAATACTGATGAAAAGAAACAACACGACAAAATAAAACAAAACAATGATCAACCACCACAGCTAGAACCAAAAAAAAGATCTTGCTATAGCATATAGTACTATTGTTTATCAATAATGTTTGTCGTACAACAGAAATACGTCCAACTAGTATCCAATGTGTGCTATACAATAAGATGCAATGTGTGCTATACATATGTGTACTATACACATAGTTCACTTTACGTCTTATTGTATAGCACATGTTGGATACTAGTTGAACGTATTTCTGTTATACGAGAAATATTATTGTCATTTCCACGTGCTTCTTTTCTGATCTGTCCAAGTTATGCATGCATAATCTTAAGCTTATAGTTATTAATTATTCTAAAGGGTCAGAACTTGCAAGTTTATCTAATATAATGTGAAGTGAATAGGAAACCCGGCCGAAAGCCAATATTTATTCTAATACTATTCAAATACACTATAATAAACATTTTAAAAAAAAAATTTTGCAAAGAAATATTTTTGTCCATTAATTAATATAAGTATATAACTATTATGAAACCAATTCACTTAAAATGTTAAGCTAGTAGGATTTATTTAATAATTTTATACTCTGATATATCATTTATCTCACATTAATTTTTAATTATTTTTATTTTTATTAGAATGTGTTGATATCATATTATAAAATCAATTTATCACCTAAAGACTTAAATTGATAGAAGAATTCACTATTGATGTATGTGAAGAAGCTCTAAGAATAAACTCAAAAAAAGATGAAGAATGAAGCAAAAGGTTACAATCGAAAAAACTGATACCATATCAAAATCACAAGTTCTTGATGTGAATGTGGTAAAGAATTCTCAGAAGCATATTGATGAAGATGTAGCAGAGAAGAAAAGGGGAGAAAGAGATGAGGAATTTTCTCTTAATTAAGCAAACAAGGAAATTTCAGAGACAATGAAAAACTTACTAAGCTAATCAGGAACTAAGCTTGATTAAATAGAAATTAGTAAAAGATAAAACAGAGTTAACATAAAACTAACTCATCCTATCTAATTCTAACCACCACTAATAGTTAGCTAGCTAGTGGTGAACTATGAAGGTAGTGATAATAAGAGGAATGGGTTAAAGAAATTATGAAAGACTATTGTTGGAGGAGATGGTAATTAATGGAAAAATATGTGTCTTTATTTTTGGGGAAAATAAAAAGAAATATTTTTAGTGTAAAATGTTATTTACAAAATATAAAAAAAATGATATACTTTTCTATAAAATGAAAAAATATTTAGAATTAAAAATAGAATATTTTAAAATTATTTATGATAGTTAGTCTAGACTCTAGATAATATTAGAATGATAATAATAAAAGAACTACTAGTTTATTATTTGTCAAGAGCATAAATATATTTTTGAATAACTAAATGAAAATTAGTTAAGGAGGAGTGGCAACTAACAGTCAAAATGAAGTGACAATAACCAGTCACACTTTAATTTCTCTTATAATAATACAGAAATATGTTCAATGAGTATCCAACATGTGTTATACATAATATGGAATGTGTGCTATATATATATATATAATATATATATATATATATATAGCACACTTTGAATATTCATCAGACGTATTTACGACTAGCATTATTGATTTCTCTAATGATTACTTATTATTTACCGATGGTTGATTAACATTGAATTATTTGTTGTTTTTTACACAAATAATATAATTTGACTAAATAGAATTGTTCATGTATGTTAATTAAGGTTTGTCAAACCCTAAGCTGCTACTTAGAAAGGGGCGCAGCGGGAAAAGAAAAGGTGTCCGCCTAGACTACTGCCACTGTCGTATGTGAATACCGGGTTCTTTCACTCCTCAATCTCACTCTTTAGTGAAATTCTCTATTTCACTTTCGAAGAGCAGTCTACACAAAATTACACCTCTTCGATGCTAAGAATAGAGCGTTGTCTCTTTCAAAAAATTGTACATTACTATTCCCAGTATAGTACATGGGTTAATTTATATGCATTATGAATGTAAAATTATTTTACAGATTCATTTAATCATGCATGTCATATTAGGTCCCATATAACAATATTTTCTTTTCCACTTATTTTTTTTTCGATAATTACATTATGAGTTACTATGTATCTATCAACCAAATAGTATATAGCAGTACATAATTAATGTCAAAACCTCTGTCATCATATAACAACAAAGCACCGTCATCATCACCTAATTGCAATGCCCTTTCACCCACTCTCACCCATCAGAGCTCAATAGCATTTCTACAAATTAAAACACTTTTAGAACCCCTAGTCTCATTAAAAAACCTCCTAGCCTATTATCAATCTAACATATTGAGGAAAAAGAGTATCAGGGTGCAACAAAACAATGGGGATTAAAAACACATAGTGAACAGAAAAGATATGTGCATAAAATAATCGTACACTTGATTACAATATATAGTTTAATAAATGATTTTGCATCTCAAAAATCAGAAAAGATAAATTTTAAATAAAAATATAATAAATTTAATATAATTTTAATTTAAAATTGACTTTAAATCTGTAAAAAGTATTGGATTGCCACTTAAATATGCAATCTTAGTCTTTGAATTCAAGATGTATCTGCCATTGTATAAATCCAGAAAATGTGCTAACGATCCAATAATCATCTTGCCCTAAAAAAACTTTACTCGGAGTGATATCAGCTAATGAAGAGATTAGAGAAAAGAAAAACTATCTAGCTACAAATGGAGAGAGCCCAAAATAATAATTAATAATCATATTCAAGGTCACAAATCTTATCGTTTGTGGTTTCATACTCTTATCTTATGAGACTCATAAATAGAGTATGATACCAAAAAATAAAACATCATTGCTAGGTTATAGTTAAAAAAACTAACATTCACTACATACATCATATATTATATAATGTTTACACCATATAATACATATTATGTACATTATATATTATATATATATTACATGTTGTGCACACCATATATTATATGTTGCAAAGAAATATGATATTGCAACATGTGATAATGGTGTGCATAACACGTAATAATATATGATTAACATAATATGCAATGTATGGTATACATATTATATAGAGAATTGTTTTTTTGTACATTATAAAATCAGTCATCATCAGCTATTATAAGTAATAATCTAAATTTTAAAATTATTAGTCCAACTTTTAATATTATACATTAATCCAATATTTTAAAATGTTAGATTAATAGTTTTAAAAAGATTGATTATTGAATATGATAATAGTTTTATAATGTAAGTACATGTAGCATTATATTATATTACTCTGTTATATAATATATGATGTGCATAATATATTAGCTATTTTGGCTGATTTTTTGTTATATACCAAACATTTATCAAAGAGTAATTCTACATGTACACCATAAAATCAATCACCATATGCAATAATCCAATTTTTTAAAATTATTAATCCAACTTTTAAAATGTTAGATTAACAAATATTATTAAAAATTGGATTAATAATTTTAAAATATTAAATTATTGCATATAATAACATATAATGATGACTGGTTTTATTGTATAAAAAAACTACAAAATTAGTGTGAAGATCACGCATAACAATATTATGTAAAAATCTTATAAATTAAACGAGAGGTTATTTTCCACGGATGGGCAGGTGGATATGTGTTGAATTAGGGTCCTTCCATTTATGCCTTCCTTTCCTTTTTTCTAAGCATGAGATTTCTCTCATCCCCACATAATTAAATTCATTCATAGTTAATGTTCTCTTTAGTGTACTTCCTTTCCATTTTACGGGTGTACTTCATCCCTTTTGCAATATAAGTGTACTCATGCACCATATTGAATAATAAAATAAAATTATAAATATAACTTATCTTTAATTTTTACTCTTAATTAAAATAATATTAGGTTCGTTGAGTGTTTAAAAGGCCTCTCATAAATCACTCACTAGAATGAAAAAAAAATGATAATTTATCGAATATATCTAAATCAAGTTAGTAAATAAATCTAAATAAACTCGTATAAATATTTTTTTTATTTAAGTCCATAATACAAATTAAAAGAATTCCTCCAACAACTTTCAGTAGTGAGCCAAGCATGACCACCTCAGTGCTCCACAATTGGAGACAATGCAAGGTGGGTAGGACTACGAAGAAGTGGGCGATGCATGCAAACATATTACAGGCTTTTCATGAAATAACTCAAGCTTTTAGTCAAACCTAGCTTTCAATTCTTGAAACACAATGAATGGAATGAAACCAAAAAATGTCTGTGTGTGTGCTGTGTCAAATTAAATCACTACTGTGTCAAATTAATTTGACTGCCTCCATTTTTGGACCAGCCTAGTAGTAGTGGTGGATGATTTTGTCTTCTGGGTCCAGTTCTAATTTACTCCAAATTTAATTTGGGGAGAAAATAGGGATTCATTTCATGCATGCAAAACCTCTTTTGTTCATTATCGTGGAAATGCAATTTAATATGGATTTAATTTTCATCCACCGACAGTTTTACACAGTTTTTCAATTATGTGCTACCACATTAGTAGTCATGATTGTATTTTCTCTCTCTGGTTATCTGAAAAGTCATACAAACGAAGCATTTCAATTGGACGACGGTGATAAAATATCTTTACACTGTCAGTACATCAAAATTAAACTCATTTAATATATAAATCTCTCGTTACTACATTAGTAAATTTATAAATCTCACATTATTACATTAGAAATTAAAGATATAAGTTCAAAATAATACATGAGTCATAATAATGTATATCTCAAGGAATACAATTTGGTACTAATAAACTTGATGAATTCAAAATTACCAATCACAAGTTGCCCTATAATCAAGCATAGGGGTAAGAAGAGATGCTAGAGCGGATGGCGGAATGTTCATGAGTGATTCTTTTTTTTTTTTAATTAAGCATAAAACACATTTAACTAATATGGGATTAAGACACATAGCTGTTTAAAAGAAATATTGTTTTAAAATGAGTTTAATTTTAATTCACTGTCAGTATAAAATAATTTTATACAAACATCTAATCATGTATTGACATATAAACAAAAGTCTTTATTTCAATCACTTACTAATTAAAAAAATTCACAAATTAATAGATATAATTGGCTGACAGTGTAAATATTTTACTAAGTTAGCATATCATAAATAAACTCTTTAAAAATAATCAAAGTCTAAATATTTTGGATCAAGATGTGTTGTTTGGCCAGGCCAATTGTGCGGTTCTTTCAATTAATTAGCACTGCTTTGATCTCCCTGGATGATAGACTCCTCAAGGCTCAAACCTAAAAAGTTGATATCAGAGTCGATGATTTGGATTATTTGAGCGCCATTGAAAACTCGAATTTCCTCCACATATGATCTAATTATTGTAAGATTTTTTGACCTGATAGGATGTTTAATCGACTTATATGATTCTCTTATTTAGTTCGTTGTTCGGATCTACTCGCACATTGGGATCTCACAATCTAACACTCATAGTATAATCAACAATATTTGTCGTATAACAGAAATTCGTACAACTAGTATTCAATGTGTGTTATTACATAATACGTAATGTGTACTATATGTATAGCACACGTACGTATAACACATATTATGTATTATGTATAGCACACATTGGATGCTAGTTTGATGTATTTTGATTGTACGACAAATATTATTGTAATATAATATCATCAGAAGCATCATAATTAATAAATTTTGAGAGAGATACTTCAAGGAAAGATTAAAAGAATTTCTCACCAGCTATGATACTTCCAAAGATATTTTGGTCAAAGGTTAAAAACTGAAAACACTATTGTTGATATATATATATATATATCTAAAAGGGTTTTCTCTAAACAAAATTTATTTTTTAAAATCTGAAGATAAATAGTTAAATACACATGTATATATATTTGCCCTAACCCTAACCCTAACATTATTTAACTTATGGTGCTTGTTAATATATATATGGATAAATTCACTTTATATGAGTTTAATTTATATACACCAATAAAATTAGAGGAGAGTGAAGGATTTATTTGTGTATTTATTATAATGAATAGTGTTACTTTAAGGAGTTAATAATTCTTTGCAATTATGCATATTAAGTGTACAATATAATATATTTAAATTAAATCCTTACAATATTCCTAGGTGATCATACTAAGCGTAAGGTCACAAGTTGATCCCCGCTAGGAGTTTTAATATGTTTATGCTAATCTACTTGTTATGTTTGTATAATCGTCAAGCTTTACATGTTTATGCTAGTCTACTTTCTTATTAATTTGTGTAAGATGTTAAGTTCAAACTTTGAGATATATAATAATATGTATTAAAATCTAGAAATAAGTAAGAAATGATTGATATATAATAAAAAATTATACAATATTTAATTTGCATAATATTCATCTTTATCGTTAAATTGTATATAATAGTTTAGATGAAGAGTGAATTTATATTAGGGAAATGTCAGTTTGGTGAACAATGGATAATCAGTCAAACCAGCCAATGGGTCCATTAGACAACTTTAGGCCCAAATATAATTATCTCTAAGTAGTTAGTTTTTAGTATGATTAAAACATTTATGGCCCAAAATCTCTATATGAACTGATTTTGACTGATTTTTTTATTGTACAAATAGCAACACTCTTTATATTATAATCTAATAATAGAGATAAGTATTATATGAATATTGTACAACTTTTTATCATACATGTAACATTATATTTTTGATAAAATAAAGTCTAAACATCTATTAATGAATCTCCACTCCCAATATTTTACCTAGTCTTTATGAAAAGCAAAGACTCACCCACAGAGACACAATCCAACACGTACGTACCCCATCAGAAGTTGGTGGTGTTGGTGACCGTTAAAACATATGAAAATTGTAAAATGGTCCCTAGTCTTGCTCACTTAACTTATAACAGAAAGTGACCTTACGATTCTAGGTAGCAACAAGACTTCACTCTAATTCATAAATGACAATTTAATTTTGGCACCACATTATCTTAATAATAAATTATATATATTATGAATATTTATTATTTACTGATGCATTTCAGAATCTCTATATAAGTGGAGACCACGTAACCTTAATCGATCAATTATTATTTATTGATGAGAATTGGAAGCACATGGATAAATTGCTTAGTCCACTACCAATTCATTATATTGCACAACTACTATGTTTATTGCACGGTTAAAGTTGAAGACTCCATGAGTAATGTCATAAATTTCTTCTCATCTGCATACATATAATCTTGTCAATATTCATAGGTAGTTAGTGTATAATTTAATTAATATATTAATATATTATATACAAAAGATTAGAGAGAATCTATGCATTTTGTTTTCATTAAAAGCAACTCTTTTTAATAACTATACATACCTTTTAAAAGAGTAATGTGATATATAGTTAGAATAAAAAACTACCTTAACTACATCTATTTTTCTGATAATATGATTATATATATTTAATTTAAGTTTAATATTAATAATAAAATTTAGAAATTATCTAATTAAATGGAACTTAAAATATTAAAATAAAGGAATTTATTTAATAGTCCCAATGCGATTAATATATATAAAAATATAAAGTACGTACTTTTTAAAAAAAAATAAAACTGAGTAAATTTAAGACCATAAAATCACTTACTAGCTATATCAATCTTCAATGAATTCTTTACTATAATTTATGATTTTATTAATTATAATGCATTAATCAAAAGCAAAAATATATAGATAATATTATTTGATCTATCATTATAGAGAAACTATATTATCAGGCTCTTCTTGACTTACTTGTTTTAGTTGGCATGTGCAACCCTCAATTTAATTGGATCCTTGAAGCTCATATGCAAAGTGGCATGACATTGCCATAGCTCTCAACCATTTGATTTTGACTTCTCAACCATTAATTTCCATCATTACTTGTAGTCTTCATTTAATTTGCAACTGTGTGTGAACATTCAAGAATTTGATTTAAAAATTCAAAATAATTATTTTGTAATTCAAATAAAAATTTAGGGGTGATATATATTTATTTAAATTAAATTGTCAGTAATTCTTAAACATTAGTAACAAGAGATATTCTTCTTATTATTTAATGATTCCTTTGATAATAATATATAAATAAATAAATAAATTATCTTTTTAGTTAAAAAATGTATGTATGATGGAGATGAAAGGTTTTAGTTGTAGTACCTAAACCCTCTTGGAAATAATTAGTTTAAAAACCTCACGTATTTATAGTTGATTCTTAACATAAATCGAGCAGATTCTAGAACCTCTTACTGCATTTAAATTTTGAAATGTTTAAATATTTATAAAATTGACAAAATATCTTCAAGAAATATCTATTGCATGTATGTATAATATTGGTACATATTTTATTTAATCATGTTAGTTTAACATTTGTCAATATATTAAATACTAACATACACTTGGTTTGGTATTGCTATAATTTTAAAAGAACTGCTCACAGAGTGTCACAATTATATTATGAGTAATACTATGTGTATATTATTATAAAATTAGTTATTATTAATAATCATTAACCACTATATATAATAATAATTATCTTAATTATTTATATGAGGTTAGAATTAGAAAATTTCTTGCTAAGATATCTCTCACTGAAAGGACTTCATTCTGGACGAACGAATTAAATTGGATAGGTTTTTGATAAGCATGACTTCTAATTATTTCATTGAAAAAATAATAATAAAAAACAGTAAGATTGACCTCAAGAATGTGATGTTTAAGGGTTGTTAGGCTCCCTATAGAATAAGACGGATAGTATTCGTGACACCTAATGTTATTTATAAAAGTAATTTTATTTTATTTATGATGGAAGAAATTAGCCATTGGGGTATTAGTTATTCAATGAGAGTCAAGATTTGTATGATTATCAAACAATTTTTTAACATCCAAGTTAGATATAGATACTCAAAAATATAAATAAAATGATATAGAGAAAATAAGTTGAAATAAAAAATAAATATTAAAAGTAATGGGGCCTGAGTGAAATATTTAAATATTCAAAAAATATGAATATTAAAATAGTGTATTGTTTTGTTATTATAGCTGATAGACTTTCTTTGTTTATCAAATAGAGAGGGATATCATTTTGGTCTAAGAAACCAAAACCATTTAATGTGGAGTCATAAAAATGGTAACAAATGTAGTTTGCCAAAACAAGCAAGCGTCCAAAACAATATAAAAGCCCTATACTGATGTTGTCCCCAACTATTGAGTGATCATTGCATTGTCTAGACACTAATATAATATCCCATATTTAAATATATTTATTTATTTATTTTTTACAAAACACTTAAGTTAATCATTGTAAAATTTGTTCCTTTAAAATTTATTATCAGTTCCTCTAAAAATAAAAATTCAAAATACGTTCATCCAAAATTAAAAATCAAATAAATTGGCACTCTAAATTAAAAAAATATCAGATAAAATAGTCCCTCGATATTTATGAAAATAGTCAAATTTGATCTATGTATAGGAGGATTAATCTATCCAACATCTTTAATTGATAGAGATTAGTTTGATCATCTTCATGAATCTTAAATAACTAATTTGTGTGACTTTTTTTAGAAAATCAATTTATATGATGTTTAAATTTTGGATAATACATTTTAAATTTTAGTTTTTAAAAAAATTACTTTAATCAATGATAAGTTTTGTAAAAAATTAAATATTTTGTCCTACTTTTAAGTAAAATTCAGGATCGTAGGATAACTTCCAAGTTCAAAAGAAAAAAAATATCTATATATATCCTCTCATCACTTTTAAAGAAGCTTATATTGATATTAATTCAAGAAAACGAACGAGTGAGTGATTAAACATATGATTCATCACATACGAATTCTATATTGTATTCTACTCGATCAACCGGCCTCTTGAAGCTCTGTCACAACAAGAATCTGGCGGATTAGCTACGAAAATTTGCGAGGAAATTTTATTGTAGCTAATCCCTCGCTAATTAGCTACAAATCAGCGACCATAATAAAAATTATAGTAAAAATTTGACCAAATAAATAGCTAGAAAATAGCGACCATTTTGCGACGAAAGTCCCTCGCAATTCTCAAAAAGATTTAGCGAGAAATTGATTTTGTAACTAATCTCTCGCTAATTTTTATTTAAGTACTTAAAAATAATTAGGAGGGGAAATATTTGTTATGTTTTATTTGTTATATTTAACACATGCTTTGTGAGCTATTAGGTAGCCTGTGGTAGCTGTCCCAAGTCAGTGAAGACAGAGACATAGAGACACAAATGGACAGAGACACAAAGGGACTGTGTCTCTATATGGTGTTTGGTAACAGTGAACAGGACACAAAAAATATTTTTGTATTGTGTTTGATAATAGTGGAAATGATATAAAGACATGTAAAAATGACCTTGAGTATAGATAATGTGAATTATGTGAAGTGATGGAGGGTATATTGGTCATAAAATTTCATTAAAAGGACCAGTCCATTTCAGTCCTTCACTTTTGGAGTGGACACAGATTTTGTGTCTTTTCTGTCCATGGACACAAATTTTTGTCTATCTGTGTCTCTGTCTCATAAACCAAACATGATTAGTCTCTCTCAGTCTCTATCTTTTGTGTCCTGGGACAGCTACCAAACGCTACCTTATTGACTCACATTTATTCTCTATTCCCCAAACAATAGCTTATAAATTTTTTTTTTCAATGAATAAAAATAATATTACATGTCAAATTCAAATACATTCGCATATATAAAAGGTGATATAACCCTATAAATAATTAATTGCATATTGAATAAAGTTAACCAAACTCATTTTTACTATAAGTGTCCGTAAATAATATCTAATGTTTAAGTGTCAATTATAAATAAAACGGGAGAATTATTGTCTTTTACTTTTATATATATGATAGAAATACATAGATAATAAAAATATATAAACGAGTGTTTGGTTATACATACAGATATTATGAAAATTTTGTGTCTCATGATAGAAAATAAAAATCATTATTTTTACATTAATAATCGAAAAGAGTAATGATACATGCATACTATAAAATTAGTCATCATCAACTATCATATGCAATAATCTAACTTTTCAAATTTATTAATTCAACTTTTAAAATATTTAATTAATATATAATATTAAAAATTTGATTAATAGTTTAAAAATATTGAATTATTGCATATATATGATGACTTATTTTAAAGTGTATAAAAAAATATTTATCAATTTAAATATGATATAAGAAGTTTATATTTTTGTATTTACATACACATCTTTGTCTTATTTTATCATGTTCCGTAAATCATAACAAATCATGAGTAACACTTCATTCTTAAATATTCTTAAACTATTTCTACAATCTATAATTTAATGAGTCATGTTGGCTCCTTATTGACTCCATTTATCTTTAAATATATATTTTTTTTATGAGAAATGTTTATCGTACAACTAAAATTGATCCAATCAGCATCCAACTTATTAAACATAATTGTAGGATTTATTTGTTAATGGATCACATCAACATATAATTACACGTTGGATGGAAGTTAGATGCTTTTATGTTGTACGTACCTATACTATTACCGTTTTCCTATCTTTAATAAGTTGCAGTTAAAAGTGATCTGCTAGAATTCTAACTATACATGAAATTTCCCCTATTTATAACACACCAAGAGGGCCATCAAGGAAAACCAAAACCCTCTTTTCATTTTGAACTTTGTGTCTCAAATTTCAAAAAAAAAATAAAAAAATTGATGATTCCACACCACCTTAGTGAAATCCATTCACATCAAAATTGATACACAACCACCACAAAGAAACTAAACATCATAGATTTTTGAAGCAAAATATGAAATCAGATAAACTCAACAAGTTAGAACAGGACCCTCCTCCTATCAATGGTGCTTACATCAGAAGCTTAGTGAAGCAACTAACAACAAAAAATCGCTCCTCAAAATCAAATGACACAACCACAGGTAACGTTGTTGCTGCTGATAATAGCTCTGTTTCTGAAAGTAGTAGAAACAATTTAAAGGAAGATAATAACAAAGTTGTAGGGTCTGAAGTTTCTCAACAACAACAAAAAAAACAAGTTAGAAGAAGACTTCACACAGCAAGGCCTTATCGTGATAGACCTCTCAATATGGCAGAAGCTAGAAGAGAAATTGCTGCTGCCCTCAAATTCCACAGAGCAACTAAAAATCAACACCAACAAATCTCAGAACAAGACACAATAAGTTCTTTTGAGCATGATGGGAAATTTTACTCTCTGAGAAATTCCAACACTTTACCACCACTACCACTACCATCGTCGTCGTCATATATGAACAATTTTCCAAGTAACAATAACATGATTGATGAGTTTTCTTATTCACCCATCTTGTCTAGTATTCCTCTTCCATCATTTCCAAACTCTTTCCAAAATTTCCCTTTTCTTGCTTCTTCTTACTCTTCACTACCAATTGATCCACCCCTTTTGCCTGAAAATCCCAATTTCACATCACTTTCAAATCAGTCCTTAGGATTGAATTCCAACTTTGATTTTCACAATTTTAACAACTTAGATGGTACCCTTTTCCTCAACAACAACAATAACATAAATTCATTATCACCATCTAATTATTCTCCACCAATTTCTGATCTAAAAGTTCCTTCAATTATTGAAACAACAAAAACACTAGATGGAGAAGGTGTTTCTTTTTCTTCAATGGTGGATAATAATAATAATAATTATTATTATAATAATAATAACACTATTGGATCTGTTGGTGGTGGTGATAGAGGCTTGCCTATGCATATAACAATGGATGATGAGGGCATAAAAGAGATTGAATCACTATGTGAGCAATATCAAATGGAGTGGAATGACACTATCAACTTCATCACATCAACTTGGTGGTTCAATTTCTTGAACGACAATGAAAATGATGAAACTGAAATCAAGACTCAGAGTGATGCACACCAAGTGTTTGATGAAGTAACTGAATTTCCAACTTTGTTGAGTAATAATGCAAATGAGAGTTGCTCAGAGGATTACTTCAAAGATTCTACATTGCCTTGGTAAGTACTAAATAATAAGTTTTCATAATTTTATTGAATAAAATAGTGTTTAGAAATTGTATTTTTTTAGGCATGCTAATAAAATTTTACTTGTATAACATTCATCTACATCATTATATTTTAGTACGAATTTACTATTATATCCAAATTCTTATAATTTAACGATGTAGATGAATATTGTACAATTATTTAACTTTTTTGTTATACATTAATATATTTTTTTTTCTTTTAAAATTTATTTGTGTGTGTATCTGTCAAGAGAAAGAAATAACACATGGTGTGTAGTTTGAGCATGGTTAGAGATACAACAAAAAATCAGTTAAAACAGCCAACAAATAGGAATTTGGGCCACAATCACCCAGCCCATTAAAAATATACTCATGATTAAAATGCTATTTGGACCATAAAATGTTAGATGAGTTTTGTTGGCTGTTTTGGCTGTAAAATTGTTGTTCCCCAAGTATTTATGGTGTAGTTTAGGTATCATCATCTTTTTTTGCTATATACTATGTATATTTATATAAAAAATTTTCTGCATAATTAGAAGAATTTTGTAGATTTGTTTTTGTTATTGTTTTTTTTGTTTTGAAATTCATATATATATATATATATGTAAGTTTATCACTTTATTTAGGGTTTTTTTTGGGTTAAGTATTATTTGATATATAAATTAACACGTAAATTATGATGTGAATGAGACACTTTTAAGGCTTCTTCATATAGAAGGATAAAAGTACTATTTTGTACTAAAATTTTGTATAACTTTGTGGACTATATGTATTGCTATCTTTTTTATATATATTTTCACTACATTTTTTATTATATAAAGTTGAAGTGATGAAGAATTATAAATAAGTTAGAGCAACATCTTTTGCTTACTTTCTTTACATACAAAAATTTCTCTAAATTTAATTTTACTGATATATGATTAGAAAATAAGTCAAACTTAATTATCTAATACATGAAGCGCATTCATTTATATATAATCTAATGCATGAAGCTTATAATGAAAATTTCTGCCCATTTTTTACATCTTACCAAACACACCTTAAGGGAAAAAATGAAACCCAAGAAAAAAAATTGATAAAGAACTGATTAGCCTTAGTAAAAACTTGATAATGCAACCAAGAAAATGAAAATTAAACTTGAAATTAAAGTTAATAAATGCATGGTTCCATCAAGTTACAAAAACTATTATTTTCACTTTTTGGATTCTTGTTCAGTGCAGTCCCAATATGTAAAACATTCAAACTACCATTTAAACACAATCACCTATTTAATTATAAATAATATTTGTCGTACAACGAAAATATGTCAAATTAATATCCAACGTGTGTTATTCATGATATGAAATGTGTGTTATATGTACGTGTCATATACATATAGTATTCATTCCATATCATGAATAGCACACGTTGGATACTAGTTGCACGTATTTATGTTGTACAATCAGTATTATTGATTTAATTATCGTATGTATAATGCATGCAATCAAGTTTTCCTCATCTAAGTGCATTGATGAAATTTTAACTTTTTTCCATCCCCTTTTCATTGTCTATGAAAAAATATTACTCTTATTCAGATCTTATAAAATATCATGTTGAAACATTCTCATTCAGTATTAGATCATAGGTTGTGGATGAACCATACTTAATTTGAATCTCTTATCATATTTATTAGTGGATAAAAATATATTAACACAGGACTTAATAAGTTATTAGTAAAAATAATACTTGTATATTTGTGAAAATTTTAAATCAAGGCAATTTTGAATTAAATCATAGGTTGTGTCATAATTTCATGCAAAAGCTGCATTAGTTTGACTAATTAACCCAGTAATAGTATAGCTTCTTTTCCTTAAAAAGAAAAAAAAATAAAAATTTGGATTTGAACTTTTTTTTACTATATATATATATATGTATGTTTATTACTATATTGTATATATACTAATACATCCATTACTTTTGTTCCTTATTTTATTTTTTCTGACTTTTGGATGCAGCATGGACATTATTGGAGATATTGAATTTGAAGGGACGGATGCGGAGTGGTTGTCATGAAAAGAAGGATATTCGTTATTTTCGCTAAATCAAATCTTCCTCTTTTATCTTCTTTTGTTGTTAGGGTTTTGGGGGTACTCTTATGATCCCTAACCTAACCTGTCTACTTTTTATGATAAAAAAAATAAGGTTGCAATGTATAAGGAGGGTAGGCTATGAATAAATAATAGAATAAATATTTTATTTGATCGTTCAACGTTAATATGAGACATAAAATAGTCCTTTAAAATATGAAAATAACAATGTAATCATTCAAAATTTGATGTGATGAATAAAATAATCTCTGAACATATGAAAATGATAACATTATCCTTCAAGATTAAAATTTTAGGACAACACGGTCTCTCCAAATTTAAAATTTAGGATATTAAGGGGCTATATATGTTATCATAAATTTTCAATCTTTAAGGACTATATATGCTGTCAATTTTATATTTTGAGAACTGTTCTATTTATCACGTCAAATTTGGAGGGATCACAATATCACTTTTATATCTTAAAATACTATTTTATTATTCATATTAATCTTAAACGATTAAAATGAGGTATTTACTTACTAAAATAATAAGAGACAAATAATTTTGCTCCCTTTTACTTTTATTTAACAATTTATGTGCATGGAACATTGAATTTCAATGTGCAATTTTTATAGCGGGTTTGATTTTACGTTTGTAGTTTTAAGTAGAATCAATTCTATCAAAATTTATTTAATTAAAATTAGTTATAAAATAAAATAATTTACATTTAATAATTCATTAAAAAATGATTTGGAAAAAATTAAAAAAAATAGCTTCCTCGACAATCAATTAATAAACTAGACATTATTTGGGTGTGTTCGGATTACATTTTGTAAATGGGGGTTGATGTCCAACTTGATTTTATATAATTGATTTTGAATAAAAATGAGTTAATGTTAACGTGATTTATATTTAAATATTTTATTTTAAAAAGTTATTGTGAAAGAATAAATATTATTTGGATAATGTTATTTAAAATCAGTTTGAGACATATATAATTATAAAAAAGGGCATGAGTTTGATATTATTCCTTTAATATCATTCCTTTATTTCATTTTTTTATTTTTTAAGATATTTAAATATATGATTGAAAAATAATTTATAAAAAACAGTGAATGCCAACTAAATTCATAGTAATTATAATATATTAATGTTATTATACCTTTTGAAAAAATTTAGGTTGTATTAAAAATAAAAAGAATTCACTCTAACTACTTGATAAATCTAATAAATTATAATTATTTTATTTGGATAAAAAATAACTAATAATAGTATAGCTAGTTAGAAATAAACTATTCATAAGATCAAATAGAGTTTTAGAAATTAGTGAATACTTTGCTCATAGAGTTTGTGAAATTATATACTTACTCAAGAATAATATTAATAATCTACACTTCAAAATATTTGAAGGTGAAACCACTAGCTCAATGCAAATGCAATAAATTTAGAATATGAATTTTCTATCAAAACCCATTGAATTAATTAATGAACTCCACAAAAGGAGCGCCCAAACATAAATTTGCAGCATTCAAAGAGTTGATAACGTCGTTGAGCTTTTGCACACTCAACCAAACATGAACTTTATCTTTCATATCTATATAATATTTCAATAATGCTTGACGTACAACATAAATACGTCCAACAAGTATTCAACGTGTGCTATTACATAATACACTATGTGTGCTACATGTATAATATACGTAGGTATAATTTTGTATCATGTATAGCACATGTTGAATGCTAGTTGAATGTATTTCTATTGTACGACAAATATTATTGTATAATATTTAGAAATAAGTCATTTTTTAGGTATCATTTATTAATTATACATGTTGCAGTTACAAATCAATGAGATAGAAGGAGAGAATATAATGGCGAGAAGAAATATCGGAAAAAAAGAGAAAATATTATAAGGAAAGATTCATTTCACATTTTACATATATACCAATTTAGTTGCCCTATTTATGGTAACTATTAGTATTAGCTAAGTCCTAATTCATTGATTGGGATAGAGAAAGAGCAAGATCTAGATGGTGGTGATGAAAGTGAGGAATATGAATCAGATGAAAATGAGAGATTGAGGGAGGAAGAGGAAATTAGAATTGAGACCCTTATTGCCCTGGAAGCTAGAAAGGCCGGACTTTCCCGTAAGTGAAGACTACAATTGTACAAAAGCACTAACAAGAATTAAGAGGAGGCAAAGATTTAGGGCTAAACAACCGGAGAAAGCTCAAAGGTTTAAAAAATCAGAACCTAATTGAAATAAAGAAAGTGATTAAAGAAAGAAGTGTAGTCTCAGGAAAGAGAAGGAAATGTATTGTGAGATGGCAGATGGTCCTAAATGAAAGTGAAATGTGGCAAGATGATAGACAAACAAGACTGCTAGGGGTGCTTTGATTTTACTCAATGAACCTGTGAAGGAGTTGATGGGTGGGGCCTTGAGGTTTAAAAGTATTCAAGTCTTGACTTAAGTTTTTGATAATATTTTGGTGATAAATTTGAGTTATGAAATTACGAGGATTGGTTGCTACATAATGTTAGAATAGTGTTTTCTAACTTCATTGATATTTATAGTCATTGTTTGGCTTGTTTTTATGGCGTAAATGTGGATAGCTTATAATATTTGCTTAGTACAATACTCTTTTTCCTTATTTAAGTATAAAAAGTTTTCTAATGAAATAGTATTAGTCAAGATGCTAGGTGTTTTCTACTCATGAGTTTTTCTTTGACCATCATATCCAGTGGCAAGAACAACAACATCAGCCTCCAACTTTGTGTTGCCTTCAAATTCAATTCCATTTTCACAAAACCACCATTTTGAAGCCTTTTTGAATTGTATTTTTCAATTTAATACTATTTTATCATTTAATTTGAAGAGACCTTAATTTTTATTGTTGATTTTAGGCTTATAAAATTATTAGACCTTCTCTGTCAATAAGAATAATGATCCCTAAATCTCTAATTAAATCCCTAAATGTCGTCGCATATGCAAATCGTTCCTATTTTCAAATTAAAATTGGTAATAGTATATGTACAACAATTATACATCATTACATTCAATTAATATCCAACGTGTGTTATGTATCATACGTAGCATGTGTTATATGTAATGTTTGTTACGTATGTCACACATTGCATATGACACATAGTATACATTGGATACTAGTTGAATACATTTCTGTTGTACAATAAACGCAACATTTTAATTATTAATTATCATATTCATGTATGTGTAGTTGGACAGATGCTGCGACTTCTACCATATTTTTTGTTCAGCACTCATTTTTTTTGGCCAAATTCTATTATTTCATATTAGTTGTTTTGTCTCGGCCAACATTCTTTTTTATTAAAACGGTATTTTTATTCTTTTTCATTTTATTTTGGATTTTTATGCACAATTTCGATCATAACTAAGAAATCAACCATTTTTTTTTGTGTTCTTGTGATGTGTTTTGACATCAAACTGTGTTATATTTTATGTGTTATTGTTAGTGTTTTTATGAACATGTGTATTGAATTTTCAATGTGTATTATTCTGCTTTTAATATAATGTGTGTTACAATATGTGTTATCTTTTAATATGATTGTGCTATTATTTTAACATGTGCTATTCTTTTAATTTGATGTGCACTTTTATAAACATGTGTGTTGAGTTTCAATTATATTATTCTTTTAATATGATGTGTGTTATTTTTAATTTGATATGTGGTTATATGAATATGTGTGTTTGGATTTCAATCTGTGTTATTATTTTTTTATATGACGTGTGTTTCTTTGAATATTTGTGTTGAGTTTTAATGTGTTATTTTTTTAATATAATGTGTGTTATTATTTTAATGTTTATTATTCTTTAAATATAATGTGTGGTTCTTTTATATTAGGTTTCAATGTGTACCGTGCATTAATTGTGTTTGAGCGCGAAAACAATTAAAAAGCAAGAATGGACTAACACAGAAGACTGCTGTGGAACATAATTATTGATGTAAAAAAAAGGAAAGATAATGAATATAAGATTTTAGAAAGATAAAAGAAAGGGATTGCATATATATCAAAGTCATAATCGTTTTTTAATTTTGGAAACAACCTCACGTGCTTTTAGTGGGAAGTGAAAGTTGAGATGTGTGAAATTAATGCATATTCTTATTGAATGAGTTGAATGTATTTTAATTCTTAGTATAGTTTTATCTTTCTTTTTTTTTTTTGAATAAAAAGTACAACTAATTACTATCTTATGATTAATGGTTTACAAATATTAATATTGGTCTTATTCATAATTGGTCGGTAATCAATTCATAGTGAGCTCCCACGATTTAAGCCCATAAAAATTTTAATTTAAAAAATAACAAAGATGATTAAATAGAATGAAATAAGTTTGACTTATCCATTCAAAATTATATATATGTTTATATATTTTTAGGTATGAAAGTACAATTCAATGCATGAGTTAAGTAACTAATTAATAAGGTGAGATTTTCTTGAATGAATTGATAACGGGAGTGATCATATATGAAAATTATTTTGTTTATTTCTTTAATTTCTTTTTCTGACGATGGAGACTATGATGTCAAATATAATTAGTCTCCATCTTGATTTTTTATTTATGTATTTGTTACATTTTTTTACTGATTATTGTTCATATACTATTTTTTTACTGTTGATGTTACTTTGTGTTTACATTTTTTAATAAAATTCGGTTATATATTTTGAATAAATTTGTATATAGTTTTATTAAACTAATAGGTTAAGATTAATTTAATAATTTTATACTCAAATATATCATCTCTCATTAATTTTTTGAGTTTAATTATGATGCACTGAAAGTATAAAAATTTTACACTGTCAATCAATCACATCAATTAATTTAGGTAACTTTTTAGTTAGTAGATAGTTAAATTAAAGACTTTTGCTAATGTGTCAATCTATGATTAGATGTCTATGTAAAATCATGGATTAAAATTAAAATCTAATTTTTTTTATTGTTTTTATTTTTATCAAAAGATGTTAATATCATATTATAAAACCAATTCACCTAAAAACTTAATTTAATAGAAGAATTCACCATTGAAGGTTGTTTTCCACCGAAGGACAGGTGGGTATGTATTAAGTTAGGATCCTTCCATTTATACATTCCTTTCCTTTTTTTTTTCTTTTCTAAACATGGGATTTATCCCATCCCCACATAATTAAATTAATACATAGTTAATGTACTCACTTTCCTTTTTATGATTTTACTTCATCCCCTTTTCACATTATAATTCTACTCTCGCCATATTTAATAATAAAGTAGAATTATAAATACAACTTATTTTAACTTTTACTCTTAATTACAATAATATTAAAGTCATTGAGTGTTTAAAAAGCCTCTAAAAAATTACTCATTAACATGAAAAATCTAATAATCAAACTCAAATTATGTCCAATAAATGGGTTTAAGTAAACACTTATAATGATATTTTTTATTTATTTAAGTCCAACATACACATATCAGAATTCCTCTCCAAGAACTTTCTGTAGTGATGAGCTAAGCATGGCTACCTAGTGCTTCACATTTGGAGACAATGCAAGGTGGGTACAGTAATTTTTGTTATACAATAAAAATACATTAAACTAGTATTTAACGTGTGCTATACATGATACAGAATGTGTGCTATACGTACGTGTGTTATACATGTAGCACATATTGTGTATTATATAATAATATACGTTGAATACTTGTTAGACGCATTTCTGTTGTACGTCAAGCAGAGGTGGGTAGAACTATATATACGAAGAAGTGGGCGATGCATGCAAACATGTAGGCTTTTCATGAAATAACTCAACCTTTTAGTCAAAGCTAGCTTTCAATTCTTGAAACACAATGAATGGAATGGAACCAAAAAAATGTCGGTGTGTGCTTTGTCAAATTAAATCGCTAATGTACAAATTAATTTGACAGTGTAACTTATTGACTAGCCTCCATTTTTGGACCAGCCTAGTAGTGGTGGTGGCCGGATGATTTTGTCTTGGGTCAAGTTATAATTTATTCCAACTTTATTTTGGGGTTCATTTCATGCATGCAAAACCTCTTTTAATTTGTTCATTATCATGCAAATGCAATTCAATATATAAATCTGTCACTACTACATTAGTAAAATTATAAATCTCACATTACTATGTTAGCAAGATATAAGTTCAAAATAATATGTGAGTCATAATAATATATATCTCAAGGAATACAATTTGGTACTAATAAGCTTGATGTGATGAATTCAAAATTACCAATCAAGTTGCCCTAAAATCATGCATAGGGGTAAGAAGGGATGCTAGAGCAGATGGCATCATGTTCATGAGTGATTTTTTTTTTAATTAAACATAAAACACATTTGACTAATATGGGATTAAGGCACATGCATAGATGTTGTAAAAAGAATCGCTCTTTTAAAGATAATCAAAGTTTAAATATTTTGTGGCAAGATGTGTTGTTTGGCCAGACCAATTGTGTCACTCTTTCGATTAGACTCATCATACCTAATAAATCAATAATGTTTGACGTACAACAGAAATACGTCCAACTTGTATCCAACGTGTGCTATCCATATTACATGATGTGTGCTATACGCACATCCTGTAACATGGATAGGCAAATAGCACACGTTGGATACAAGTTGGACGTATTTCTATTGTACGTCAAACATTATTGTCTAACAAAGCGCTATAAGAGCTGATAATGATTTAGATTTGGCCATTGAATACTCGAATTTCCTCCATATATGAACTAATTATCGTAAGATTTTTTTGTTAATGATATGGTTCTCTTATTTAGTTCGTTGTTTGGATCTACGCGTACATTGTAGGTCTCGCAATTTAGCACTCATAATATAATTAATATCAGAAGCATCATAATTAAGTGATTTTGAGAGAGATACTTTAAGGAAAGATTAAAAGAATTTCTCACCGCGACTATATATGATACCTCCAAAGATATTTAAGTGAAAGGTTAAAAACGGAAAAACACTATGAGTGTGTTTGGAATTAACCATAAAAAAAATAAAAAATATGATGTACATCTTATATCTTTTACGACATTTTATTGAATATATATTTTTTTCAGAAACATTGTTGGATTGAAAGTTTATAAGCTATAAATTATTTCTACTAATTAGAATTTATTTCATGCATAGTTAATATGTTTATAAATTGACATAATAAATAGATTAAACATATGTGTAACTTAGAATACTTTGATCATAATTTTATAATTGTGCAAACTTTTTTTAAAATTTGGCACTAACAATCAATTTGATATGCAATTATAATTCAATAGTTAAATTAAAAAAATATATTCTATAAAAAATTATTGAAGATATAAATATATTAAATCTTATAACGGTGTCAAAAGATACCTTCTATATTAATTTAATAATTTAATAATTCTTTGCAATTATATATATTAATTAATTGATAGTATAAAATATAATATATTCAAATTAAATCCTTACAATATTACTATTTCAATACATAGTATACAAAGCGGAAAGGTCATCACAAGTTCGATCCTCGCTAAGAGCTTTAATCCTTGTTACATGTTTATGCTAATCTACTTGCTATGTTTGTCTAATCTTTACTTGTTACATGTTTATGCTAGTCTACTGTCTAAAATTAACTTGAGCAAAGTCTTAAGTTCATACTTTGAGAATTGAGATAGATAATAAGTAGTAAAATATAGAAATAAGTAAAATAATTGGTACACAATAAAAACTTGTACAATATTTATATAATATTTATCTTCATTATTGGATTGTAATAGTTTGAATGAAATAATGAATTCATAGTGCAATTCAATAATAAAAAGAGTTTTGCTAGGGGTACAAAATTATACCGGTCAAAACAATCAAAATTAGAAATTTGAGTCACCTTCACTTAGCCCATAAAAATGCACACATGATTAAAAATGATATTTGGGTCCTAAAGTGCTATAATAGATTTTTTTAGCTGTTTTGACTGAAAAAATGTTATTGTACCGTACTTACATGAAAACGTGTACTTGTATAATCTTTTATAGTTAGAATTCCTTGTAAAATAAAATCTAAACATTTATATAATGAATCTTCACTACCCTATATATATTTTACCTCGTCTTTGTCAAAAACAAGACTCACTCAGAATGGCACAGAGACACAATCAGATATTGTATCACAAGAAAATTAAAAGTTCGGTAAATGTTGGTGGCAGATATTAAAACATGTGAAAACTGTAGAATGGTCCCTAGTCTTGCCCACTTTATAACAGAAAGTGACCTTACGATTGTGGTAGCAAAGGCACTTCACTCTAATTTATAAATGAAAATTTAATCTTACTACCATATTACCTTAATAATAAATTATATTAAAAGTATTTATTATTTACTGATGCATTTCAGAAGCTCTATCCAAGTGGAGACCACATAACCTTAATTAATTATTGATTGATGAGAATTGGTAGAACATGGATAAATTGGTTTGTCCGGCCACCACCAATTCATTATTGATTATGCAACTACTATGTTTGCATGGTTAAAGGGTTGGTCAAGTGGTTAGTTCATTTGTCCGTTAAAGTAAGGGTCGAGGATTTGATCCACGCTTTGTATATGCAGTAATCCGTTAGTCAGCGGTTAAACCCTTAAATGGAGCTCCACATTGCGACGGATTAGTCCTTGACCTATCGGGCGGAAGATACCGTTAGTCCAGTAAAAAAAGAAATTGAAAACTCCATGCATAATGTCATAAATTTCTTCTCATCTGCATACAAAATATAATCTAGTCAATATTCATAAGTAGTTAGTGTATAATCTAATTAATATATTATATACAAAAGATTGGAGAGAATCTATGCATTTTGTTTTTATTAAAAGCAAATCTCTTTAATAACTATACTTTTTAAAAGGGTGACGTGATTTATAGTAGAATAAAAAACTACTTTAACTACATGTATTTATTTAATTAAACAATTATACTATCTGTATTCAAAAGTAAGCCAAAGAATCTATAATCCATTCAATAATGTATACATAAAGCATGTATTAATTGATAGTAATTAATAATAAAAGGGAGATTATACTAATATTATTACAGTTATAGATTATTCGGTCTCTCTACAAATAGAATCTTTAATTAAAAAAATAAAGAAAATTATCATCCTTCAAATCTTCTTGTTACAAGGCACAATTACATAGATTCTATAAAAAAATCAGGAAAGAAATATAAAGGACACATACAACTTAAAAGAGATTACACATATCAAATATAAAAAAAATTACACATATCAAAATAAGTGAATTACACATATAAAAATAAATGAATTATGCATATTTTGTAAAAGGGATTATAATTACAAAATAATAAAGGGATTACACAAACTAAACGTAAAAGAAATCACACATATAATAATTAAATTATTACACATATTAAATAAATGAGATTACAGGATCTAAATAGAAAAAGGATTAAACATAATACTAATTGAGTTAATTTCAAAAATATCAATATAAATAACTGCAACGCGAGTCAGTTATATAAGAAGATGAAGTCATCTTATATTAAATCGATTGAGATAAAAATAAGGTGGATAAACATTTATATATTAATTATTGAGGTTAATATTATTGTTAATTTAGTGCGTACTAGACTTTTCTATTGGAATGAGAAGTCCGATGATATGGAGATTTGATTTGAACAAAAAATCAAAAGGATGATGTTGGCTTGTGCATTGAATTCTCAAGGATAAAAAAGAATTAAATAGAGAAAAATTAGAGGTGACTCTTATTCATCTCACATTATTCAAATTAAAAAAAAAAATAGTGCATCCAACTAAATAAAAAGAGTAAATAAGCTACCTGCTTTCTGTCCATATTGCATTCTAGAATAAGAAATAAAGATGGTGATGACAACACCGATTTGGTAGAGGGAAAAGGCAAATTGCACAAGAAATTTTTTTGATTTGTACAATCTTGGCTCATAATTGAACCGTATCGCGTGATTATTCAAATGAGATATATATTTGTATATTTAAAACGGATTTAATTTCAAACAATTATTTTTTTCTCATCTTAATTATATAGTTTTTTATAATATTATTAGTTGCATTAAATCGTTATATATTGACTAATAACTAATACTTAATGTACCACCCGACGACTTTTTGTTATTTAAATCCATGCATATGTAGATATTCAATTATTTTCTCACTAACTTACATATTTGTAATAGGAAGGCAAATATAAATTAAATATAATTAAGAAGATTGTATGATATTTTCTTTGGTAATATGATTATATTTATGTAATTTAAGTTTAAAATTAATAATAAAATCTAGAAATTTTCTAATTAAATGGAATTTAAAATATTAAAATAAAGAAATTTATTTAATATTTTCAGTGAGATTAATTTCATATAAAAATATAATAAATTTAATTTATGATTTTATTAATTATAATGAATTAATCAAAAGCAAAAATATATAGATAATATTATTTGATCTGTTATTATATGGTTTTTTTACGTAAACAGGTACTTTAAAATAGTTAAATATGTATATAGATAGTTGCAGAATTAGTTACGTGAATAGATAGTGCTTTTTACTGAATAAAAGTCGATTTAAATCGACTTTACTCTGAAAAATGCAATTTTTTTTAGCTAAAGCCGATTTGAATCGACTTTAGCACAAAAAAAATTGCATTTTCGCATGCAAAGTCGATTTGAATCGACTTTGGTGTAAAAAAATTTGCAATTTTTTTTGCAAAGTCGATTTGAATCGACTTTAGGTTAAAAAAAATTGCAAATTTGTATACAAAGTCGATTCAAATCGACTTATGTTCATTACATTTATAAATATGGACGCCCAATTCATTTTTCATACATCCAATACTCATTCTAACTTCTCTCTTCTACTCAATACTCATTCTACACTTCTTTCTTCTACTAAATTTAATTTCTTACTAAAAAATGGCTGATTGTTATTATATTTTTGTGCATCACAATTGTGATATAATAACAACAGCAAATGAGATCACGTTCACTGCAGATGATCCCCCTTGTGTTATAGTGCAAGACGACATTAATCTGCTTCAATTGCAAAGCTTAATTCTTGAAACGCTTGATGAAGCGGGGAAGCAGATTAAGAAAATGGTTTATAGAATGCCGATGAGTATGGGTCCAAACGGGCCTTTATACACTAAATATCGCATTCGCAGTGATCGAGATGTGAATATTATGCTGAGTTATCAGATGAAGTTTCCTGCGGTTCGACTTTTTGAGCTGTACGTTGAACTTGAGGAACGCAACTTCAGATCTGGAGGGCCTGATCCTACATATTTTCCACGATCATTTGATGCAGGCGAGGGTGCTAGTGGTGCTGGAACAAGTACAATGAGGGAAGATGATGACGCACATTCTCTTAGCTTTGCGGATCTGGCAAGGGAAGTTGGTTAGCCTATGGTGCAGAGTGCAGAACCGTTGCAGACAGTTGGTTCGTCTGCTAGGTTTGACTTCACTCCAACTTTCTTTGATGATGCAGATGCAGATTCAGATGTCCCAATAGAAGAGGCAGCTGACGCCACACCGTGCGGATCAGAGGAAGAAATCCCGCTCACAGGGCCAGCAGTGTCCCAAACACAATCTCAAGCGGTTGCGGAGCACTACTCATCATTCAATTTCAATTCACTTAGAGGCGATATTGACTTGGATGTTGCGGCAGTAAACGCTGAGCAAGGTTTAGTTGTGGGTCAACTATTCCGTACAAAAGAAGCCGCACAGTATGCTGTTAAGATCTATAGCATTCAGAGACAGATACCGTACAAAGTGTACGAGTCAAATGCCTCGAGGTTGCATTGCAGGTGTTTGCAATATGGGAGCGGATGCATGTGGAATGTCAGAGTCATTCTGCGAAAGAAGACGGAGATGTGGGAGATCAAGAAATTGGAGGAGCCACACACTTGTGTCTTTGCCAATGTCCCACAACAGCATCCGCAGATGGATTATCACGTCATATGCTCAAACATCTGTGACGTGGTACAGAGGGATCTCACAGTTTCTGTTAAGGTGTTGCAAGCTGCAGTTGAGGAAAAGCTGACCTGTAGAACGACATATAGAAAGGTGTGGATGGTCAAGCAGAAGGCAATTGCACAGATTTATGGTGATTGGGAAGCATCCTACGGAGAACTGCCAAGATGGTTGCTCGGCTTGAAAACCTTTATGCCAGGTACCATTGTCATGTTTCAAACTAAGTCATTTCCAGGTTTGAATGATCCAAATTTACGCATGTTTCTCCGTGTTTTCTGGGCATTTCCACCATGTATTGCCGCTTTTCCTTATTGTAAGCGTTTCATTACTATTGATGGCACTCACCTGTATGGGAAGTACAGAGGTACCCTTCTTATGGTCATTGCACAAGATGTCAACTCTAACATATTGCCCCTTGCCTTTGCTATTGTTGAGGCTGAGAACAAGGAATCATGGAACTTCTTCCTTACTAACCTCCGTCAGCATGTCACTCCGCAAGAGGGCATTCTTGTAATTTCTGACAGGCACAAGGCAATTACAATGGTGCTTGAATCCGCAAGAAGTGGTTGGGCTCCGCCAACAGCACATCATGCATACTGCATCATGACCATTATTCTTCCTTACCCCGTGCAATTTGATGTTGTCTAGTGCTGTCCTAAATCTGAGAAGTCGCTCCTCCAACTTCCTGGTAATATATGACGAACGTTCTCCCACCTGTTACAATTTATAATCAGAAACCAAGGTTAGATAAAATAGCATATCATGTCAAATTTATTATATGGTTCATGAATTAAATCTTTACCTCGAAACAATAGGCCACAAATCATTTCGAATTGCGCCTCCAAATAATGTCGGCAAGCGCGACCATGCCCATGACAGTAATAAGACATGACAGCCTCCGAAATCAGTCACGTCAAACTTTACAGCTAGGGTCATCTCCCTGTATAGTGTGGCCAACACGGCTGATCCCCAGCTATGTCTACTGATTTCCTCCCAGTCTTCGAGCAGTGGGAGCCACCTCAAATGTACCATGTTGCCGGACTTATCCGGCAGCAAGTACCCACCAAAAATGGCCATCAGCCAAGCTCTGGTCGCTCTCTGTACCTCTATGTCAGTGGGATGGGCCTTCGCGTCAAATGCGCCAACGAGACTCATCAACCACCTCAGCGTAACACAATGCCCCTCACGCTCAACTGGGGGGGGGGGGGACAGCACCTAGCAGCTCCTGACAAAAGTCTTCAATGCTGCGTCCTGAGTGGTATGTCTCCCACTCAGTAGCACAACCACTCACTACCTTTCCATCTACACGAAGGCCTAGATGGTATGCCACATCCTGTAGGGTGATCGTGGCCTCACAATAGGGTAAGTGGAATGTGCTGGTCTCAGGCCTCCACCTGTCGACCAGTGCACTAACAAAAGCGCGATCTAACGTCCACACGGGCATCCGGACATGGCGAAACCCCGCAATGTCCAAGTATGGCTCCATCAACGGGTGTGGAGGTGGTACGGCACAGAATCGTCTCGTCTCTAAAACACGAGCAGGCTGGAACAAAAAAAAAAACAGTAATTAATTCCGAGACTTAATTTTTAATTTTAAACATTAATAACAAACCATTTAAAATTTATTCATGCAGTTAAATCATTCAAAAATTACTTAATTAAACATTCATATGATAAGACATAGGTGTTCCTGATAAGACCTACAAAACTATTGGTTTAAATTTTGTGAACCTGCATAAAAACAGTCACATGATGATGGTAGTAAACTAATTAATATTACATTTTAGTAACTTAAGCAAAATATATAATCAAAGTGTATACATAAATAAATCTACTGTAATATTAAAATTCCTAACCACCCAAAATAATTCTAACTACACAACTAATCTACCTAACAACCTATATCTATTTTTTACTACATCTTAATTTATGGTAACTATAACAAAATTTATTATTTTTATTATAAAACAATTAATATATTACCTGGTTTTGAATACGTGCGCCGATGTGATCAACAAAGTCCAGCCGGTATACATGTTCAGTCTCCATAATAAAAAAATTAGAGAGAAAGAGAGTGAATTTTAGAGAGAAAGTGAGAGTGAATTTTAGTGAGAGAGAGTGAAATTTAGAAAAATGATGAATTGTGTCAAATGATCACCCGGGACCACTTTTTTATAGTTTTTTTTCTTCTAAAGTCGATTTGAATCGACTTTGCTTAAAAAATTGCAAAAAAAATTGCACTAAAGTCGATTCAAATCGACTTTGCATACGAAAATGTAATTTTTTTGCAGAGTAAAGTCGATTTGAATCGACTTATATTCAGTAAAAAACACTACATATTCACGTAACTAATTCTGCAACTACCTGTATACATATTTAACTATTTTAAAGTACGAGTAAAAAAACCTTATTATATAGGGCAACTATATATATTATAAGGCTTTCATGACTTACTTGTTTTAGTTGGCATGTGCAACCCTCAATTTAATTGGATCCTTGAAGCTCATATGCAAAGTGGCATGACATTGCCATAGCTCTCAACCATTTGATTTTGACTTCTCACGCAATTAATTTCCATCACTACTTGTATTCAGATTCAGACTTCTAGTCTTCATTTAATTTGCAACTGTGTGTGAACATTCAAGAATTTGATTTAAAAATTCAAAATAATTATTTTGTAATTCAAATAAAAATTTAGGGGTGATATTTATTTAAATTAAATTTTCAGTAATTCTTAAACAATAGTAACAAGAGATATTCTTCTTATTATTTAATGATTCCTTTGATAATAACATATAAATAAATAAATAATGTTCTTTTTTAATTTTAAAAATGTATATATGATCAATTCATTAGAAAGGTTTTAGTTGCCTAAACCCTCTTGGATAATAATTAGTTTTTAGAAACCTCATGTATTTATAGTTGATTCACAATATGAATGGGAGCAAATTCTAGAACCTTACCGCATTTAAATTTTGAAATGTTTAAATATTCATAAGATTGAAAAAATATCTTCAAGAAACATCTATTGCATGTATAATATCGGTACATATTTTATTTAATCATGTTATTATAACATCTGTCAATCTTAAATACTAACACTTGTTTGGTAAATGATTTTAAAAAAACTGCTTACCAGGTGTCACAATTATATTATAAATAATATTATATGTACATCATAAAATCAGTCATCATCAATCATTATGTGTAATAATTATTTTAAAGATTTTGCTAACAAGTACCTAATATTAAGGATACTTAAAAAAAAGGTTTTTCAAAAAATAAAATAGTTATGATGGACCCATTACATAAAAAAATTAAAATATATATTTTTAAAATAAATATTTCCTCTTTTATTATTTTAACAAGTGCCCTAACAAAATTCTTATTTTAATTATTTAATATGAGATTATAATAAAAAATTATGTCTATATCTCTCTTCCACTAAAGAAACTTCATTCTGGACAGACGAATTAAATTAGACAGGTTTTTGATAAATTTGACTCCTAATTATTCCATTGAGAAAAAAATAATAATAATAACAAAAAAAAAAACAGTAGTAAGCTTTGACCTCAAGAATTAAATGTTTAAGGGTTGTTTGGCTCCCTATATAGAATAGGGCGGATAGTATAGGTGAGACCTAATGTTATTGATAAAAGTAATTCCACATCTTGTATTTTATTTATGATGGAAGAAATTAGCCAATGGGGTATTGGTTCTTCAATAATGTTTATTGTATAACAGAAATACATCCAATTAATATTTAATGTGTATTATATATCATACGTAATATATATATATAAGACACGTTAAGTATGATATATAGCATATGTTAAATATTAATTAGATATATTTCTGTTGTACAATAAATATTACTTATTAGCAAGAGGCAAGATTTGTATTATTTTAGCTGATAGACTATTGGTTTGTTATCAAGTAGAGAGAGAGATCATTTTGGTCTCAGAAAGACAGAAACCAAAACCATTCAAAGCAGTCATAAAAATGGTAACAAATGTAGTTTACCAAAACAAGCAAACTTCCAAAACATTATAAAAGTCCGACGTTGTCCCCAACTATTTATGAGTGATGATTGTCTAAAATATGTTGAACATATTTCGGTTGTACGTCGAGTATTATTGATTTTTAAGCAAGATGAAACTCTAACACAAGTTACTTTGGGGAAAAATCTAGAACACTCTCTTTAACTTTACCTTTACTCATGTGCACTTTGATCATGTTACAGTAAAAGTGTTCATATATAATAGTATTTGAACTTTCTAATATATTCACATCAATACAATTCGATGAAGAATTATCATGCTTTTATGGAAAATTACATGTATGGCTTCTACTATTTTATTAGAAAACCTCAAATATCTAAAAATACTGAGATAAAAATAAATATCGATAAAAATTAAAGGATGTCTAATTTTAGATTTTTCAACTTCAAAATTATGCAGCTATTAATATATTGTATTAGCAATATGCACAGTCAAAAAGTTGACGAATTATTTTGTATAGGACCAAAGTACACACGAATTATTTAAGATTATACTTGTTACAGATGAAATTAACCAATTAAGCCCATCAAATTTTAAGAAAAATAGTATAAAAAAAACAAGCATTTTTCTTCACATTTGTAAATATGAGAATGAAAAAATATACTCAATGGGAGATCCTTAATCCTACTAAATTGGATGAGTTCTTAATAATAAGACATGGATACCAGTAATTTCATCTTAAAAAAGGTCAACATAATTTTATTTTCCAATTTATAAATTTTTTATTTGAAAGGGCCAACTGCACCTGCTTGTTATTCTTGACAATCAAGCCACTTTCATATAGTCTCAAACCCATTTTTCTTTTTTAAGAGGAGAAAACATATTAGAGTTAATTGCCACTTGATAAAATAATCAATAAATTTTCTAATGTAGCACCACACTGAAATAAAACATAACAAAATTATTAAATTAAAGACATTCAGTGTCCAAAACACTCGACATCTTTAAATCCCCGATATTCTGATATGATGCTACATCAATTTCTGTATAGGGATATTACCCCAAGCTATCAACTAAAATAATCAAGTAGTAGATATCTTCAAGAAATCAAAAAAGGTCGAATTATATTTGATTATCTCTACCTGTCTATCTAAACAATCATAAAGGGACTTATCTATGAAAGATCATTGGATTTGATTTATATATGAAGTCAATTTTTTTTTCAATAATTAAGCTCATACAACCAAGGAGGAGACATGAAAAAGACAGGAAACTTCGTTGGAAGCCAAACTTTCGTGCTCTAGTCTCATTAAAAATCCTCCTTAGTCTAAATGAGAAAAAAAAGAGAAAAAGAGACATACAAGCAATAAGATGTGACTCCAAAGAAGCAACCTGTATCCATAGAGTACTAATACAATTCCAACCATCAACCACCCAGTACAAACTCGAGCAAAACCAGAACAGATCATAATTCACAGCAGTAGAAAAAATAAAAACCAGTAACAGAACAGAACTATTCAGCAGCGGAAACAAAACAACACGATCCAAACCTCCAAGCAACATTTCCACACGTATGCTGTAGGATGTGCGTTCATAAATTCCACCCCTGTTAATGTCCTTAAACCATCGATCAACCCAAAACAATGCCTGCACACAGATCATATATGAAGTCAATGTTCCATAATCAATGAAAAGAGTTCAAAGAAAACAATATATGATGCTTCATTAGTTTATGATATGATGAAATACAAGAAACTAGATTTCAAAATCTGCCAAAACAAAATACTAATAGAATTCTCATACCTTAGAACTTCAAAACTTGCTTCTATGCATGGTGGTAATGGTGCAATTTGTACAATAACACTTTGCCTGCAGCATTTCCTACAGCCATGAAACCACCACCTGGACTAAAATCAAGACAGCGAGGGAAATGCAGGCTTGCATTTGGTGGAGGCCAGTTGGAAAAAACAGTATACGATGGGACATGTATCAATTTCATGCTGTTAATCTTCATCCTTGAACAGATTGCTAAAATTTGGGAGTCATGGTTGAATTTGATACAATCCACTTCCGTAGACAAATTCGCAATGGTTTTAATAGGCTTCCTCTTGCCCCCAAGAAATTCCTCTCTGTTGTAAACATTCACAATACCACTGCCTGAACCAGCTGCAAAATGTGTCCCACCTGGAGAAGTGCAAAGAGTTGTGCCGTTTATGCAACCTTCATCTACACCTTTATGTATGCAAGTCCTTGTTCTCAGATCCCAATGGTAAACCTGGCCATCACCCCCACCACTCAATAACTGTTGTCCACCCTCGGCGAAAGCTAAGGAACGGACGGTTCCATTCATCTTTAGCGTACCAATTAATTGTTTTGTTTTCATTGAAACCAGTAAAATGTAACCTTCATTACCTACAAAGGCTATCATTTGAGAATCAGGAGAAACCTCAAAAGTTTCCAAGCTTTTCTCTTCCCTACCAACCAGAGGACCTATTTTATCAACTTTAGCCTTGACTAAATCAAAACTATAAAAGAATTTTCTTCTTCCTGATACTATAACCTGAGACCCATCTGGCACAAAAGATGCTTTTCGAATGGGGCAATCTTCGAGGAAAATGCTTTGAATTTTGGTGTTCCGTTTGCCATCAATTTGAAAAAATCTAAGCTTCCGGTCAATTCCTGCAGCAAGAAGCAGCTGAGCATTTCTATGAAACTGAACCGAATTTATGGGACCATTAGAAGGATCCTGTATGTTAGCATCTACTAGTCTTGAGTATTCAATATGTCCTGGCAAAAGTTTTGAGCTTCTTTTCACCACAAGGTCTTCATTTGTTCTAAGAATATCATCCACATCATTGTATACATGGCTCAACACAGCTTCACTTGCTTCATCTGTCAACTCGTCATCAGAATATCTATCTAGTTCGGACCTCGAATCAACTTTTGCCCAGTCAGTTCCTGGGTTTAGCTTTACATGCTGAGCCCTCAATCTTGCCACATACTCTGAACCAGAGATCAGATTCTCATCCTCTTCCTTCCTCAACTTCCTCAGTCTATTAACCTTGGCTATATTTATAGTGGTATTTTCTTCTTCATCATCCACCCACACGGGTTTTCTCTGCAAAGCAGCCCTATCATCATCACTTTCCTGTGAGAAATCAGAATCTTCCTCATGAAAAGGGAGCACACTGTTTGCGGAACGATCAGTGAAGAACAAATCTGAACCCTTTGTATTCCCAGCTTCCACTTCAGTATTCTCCTTACCAAATTCAATAGGGGAATAGAGAGACCCAAACAAAAAGCTTTCCAGCTTTTTCATTTCTCTGACCTGTTCCATTTCCAACTGTTCTCCCTTGCCATCTCGCTTCCTTTTCTTAGCTTTTAAGGTATCAACATCAGAATCTTTTCCATCTTCAACCGCTTCAAGATTGGAAGGTTCTTTAATGTCCTCCTCTGTTTGCGTCTTCTTGACCACATTTTTAGGGTGGGCATTCTGTGATATTAAACTCATCTCACAAGTAAAACTGCAAAATAAATGAGATATTAACATGACAGTTTGTTTGTTTATTGAAGGGTGAGGATCATGATTGTTCCAATTAGATGGCAAATTGGCAATAAATAATAAGCAACTAGGAACAGCAAATCCAATTGACAGAACACTGAAATCAAACAACTCATCAGACATACTTCATGCAAAATAAAATTTTTGTTAAATCAAACTGATAGATCAGCAGCACTAACGGAAATAGGAATCTTTATTGATCATAGGTAAAGGTAAATCACCAAATCCCTAAGGAGGATACACTGAGAGGAACTACCTTGTCAGAGAGTAAGAAACTCTCTCAACTAGTAACAATGAACTAACAGAAATGACATGCCAAACCAATTCTATACAGTTCTCGCTATTTATACTGTTTCACTTCTAACTAATTAGGTCAGCAACTAACCAGCCAGCTAAGCAACAAGTCACCAGCCTCGGCATCTTACTTCTGCCTTCTTTTGTATACTAATCCAAATCTCACAGACCTATGACAAACTATGAGAGCTAAAACTAAGGAATAAACACGAAAAGCTAAACTTAAATTCTCGGCATGAGAAAGGGGAAAGGTTTGGATAACGTAGATGCACCACAAATAAGGCTAGTGCTCAGAAAACCTCAACTCTGCCTGCCAAAGGTCTTAAAACATTCTAAATTAAAAAGTACAGAATAAAATTTGTTTGCTCTGTTGTGTACAAATAAATCTATACACAAATATTAGGTAAAGGTGTTCATTTTAACCTAAGAAGCACAGACACACACCAAACTGAAATTTTACAAAACACGGACACGGCATATATATATATATATATATATATTAAAACATTTAGAAAAAAATTCACAAGTCATAATATATATTATATATATAATTTGAAGTATTGTAAATAATATAATAAAAAAATTAATACTGTAAATAGGAAGTCTATGACAGCATTATGTCAAAGATAGAAGAAGTATATGATAATTTCAGATTTGGATTAAATATCAATTTGAGAGTTGTGAAAGATAGAGCAGAGATACCAAACCTTAGTGGCTTGGAGCAACGGAGCAGCGAGCTGGGAGCGGCGGAGCAGCGGAGCAGTGAGCAGCGACGCTCGGAGCAGCAGCGCGGTCCGGTGGTGCAGCAGTGGCGGCAGGAGCAGCGCGCACCGCTTGCGCGGTCAGGTGGAGGTGCAGCGGCGGCGGCGGTGCAGCGCGCAGTCCGGTGGAGGTGCAGCAGCAGCCGCTGCTCTAGTGAGTTTTGATTTTGAAATTAGGGGAAATTGAATTATGTATTTCTGACCTAATTTTAGTTTGTGTTTTAGTCTTTAGACTTTTAGCTTGTTGGGCTTATTGTTGGGCCTTTTGAGTTATGGGTCTATGCTATTTTTTTTTTGAAATTTCAATTCAATTAAAAAGGTGTGTCCGCTGGAGTGTCCCCTGCCGTGTCTACGCGTGTCGGGAGCGTGTCCACGCGTGTCCGAGCAAAAAAAAGAAAAAAGACACGTACCGCGTGTCGGACACGCGAACACGCCTGTGGAATGGTGTGTCCTTGCTTCATAGATTTTAATTGTTTAACTAAACTGAGCTGTAACCACATTAAAACTAATATAAGCTGGTTTTTAATTTTAAAAATTAAACTGAACTGATTTCAAAGTAGATAAACCAGTCTTGAACCAGTTTATAATATAGTTAACCGTTTTGAAAACAGTTAACCAGTTCAAAAATAACCGGATGTTATTGACTAACGATTTTGATGCTTAGTTAATAAACCAAGTTGCAACAAAAAAAGTCAAAATAACACAGTTGCTTAAGATGATCAGAGGAAAGCTACAAGATGATTCGGCAGAGCTTAAGACTAATTTGACTCTAATACCTCGCATCTTCACCTTCTAAGAAACACATATTATATTTATTATGATCTACAAAGAGTGCAGTTAGCACATAACATGAACTTACTATATTTACACCCTCATATTAGCAACTAATTCAACTGTAATAGAGTGCTATACATAAGTTAGCACAGCAAGCAAGAACTACTGCTTCCAAAATGTGGGCTAGTTTGTTAAAAATATGTCAGAAACAAGTGCAAACAGACAATTTTTTATACAAGTAAAATTGCTAACACCAAAATAATGGAGCATAAAGATACAAGCAAATATGTGTACATTTGAAAGTAAAGTAAATACTCTAAAAAAAATTCCCACTAATTTCATACATCCAAAGATATTCAAAAGCTATGAAATGGATATAGCATGATATGCACGTGCAATATTCAGGATACAAGGTTCACATAACAAAAGCATATATCAAGTAACTAAGGATCCAATAAACTCAACAGCTTTTTGAGAGTCACCAAACTCAGTCTAGTCTAGTCTTAGTCTATTACAAATTCATAAATTCATCCCAAAAAAAAAAAGTAAACCAATTACACAATCTCATTACATGAAAAACAATTTCATTTTAGCTCATGTAAAAAAGATAATCTAGCATTTTTTTAAAATGCCAATAATCCAAAAAAAATTAAACCAATTAACAAATCAACATAAACAGAAGAAAATATTAGAACAGAAGCAGCTCAAGAACTTGCGATAAATTCAATTTCAATCATATCATTTTTCCAATCCATGAAACGGAAAGTACTTCAAATCTTCAACTACTTTTAGATCACTTTCATGATAATTACAGGCTTCATCGATTTTCCTTTGCAGGCAAAACCCAATGCTCCTAATTCAGAGGTCGAACTCACCTTCGCAGAAGTGCAGAAGCAGAACAGAAGCTGGGCGGGGTTGAGGACTGTGAGGCGGCGCTGAAGACAGAAGCAGAATAGAAGCTGGGCGGGGCTGAGGACTGTGAGGCGGCGCGAGGCGGAGGCGCGACTTCGATTCTGCAATTCTGTTCTGCGCGGCGCGAGGCAACGAAGGCTTAAGAGAGTGTGATGGGCAAAGCAAAACTCAGAAGGGTATGAGAGTGAGTGTATGAGGTGGATCGAGGGTGTTAGAAGATAAATACTATTGGGCCTTAGTTTGTTACAAGAAGCCCATTCTGTTTTTCTTTCTCTTGTTGTTGATTTTTGTGGTTTTTATTGTAATTGTTTCTATTTGCCTCTCATTGTATTTGTTTAAGATGGAAAAATGAATATATATAACCAACTTAGTCGGTAAAGTTGTTAGCTCACTTGTCCCTTAAGCAAGGGTCGGGGTTCGATCTCTACCTTGTGTATGCAGCAACCCATTGACCAGCGACAAATCCTTAAATGGAGCTCAGATTCGCGACGGATTAGTCTTTAGTCTTCTGGGCTGGGGGATACCGTGAGAAACCCAATATATATATATATATATAATCATTTATGATTATTGGTACTTATGTTTTTGGTTAATAAATAAGGTGCTAAATATCCAATAACTTTCTATTCAAGGATGCATGGAAGAAGAAATTTATTAAATTTCACTTATGTAATGCATCAGCTATTCTTTTATTAAATTTATTGGTAACACAAGAATATATTGGTCAAATCAAAATACATTATTAATATGCCAATAAGGGTGGGTATAGTTGGTTATTTCATAAGTATGTGGATTCAATTTTTTTTCCTCATAATGATGGGATACCAATACTTATTTTTCCACCTAAATTTTTAAGTATAAAAGAGGAAGAAGAAAAAAAATACATAATTAAACTTATTGCTAGCTTTCTTATTTTTTTTTCTAGCAAGATCTTTGATATATCTTTGCCTTAATTTCTTCACATATAGTCCTGGCTGCTATAAGGACTAAAAGCTTCAAAAAACAAATTGTTCTTCCTCCAAGGGTTCAAACCCATCTCTTGGCAAATCTCATCACTATGATTTATGCTAAAAGTTGAAATGCAATGTCTCTTATAGAACCTTGTGGTCCTTTTCATGACTTGTATCTCTTTGCTTGTTTGCTCAATCATTTTCTTAACACTTGGAAGCTTAAATTGTTCATTAACAAGCCTTGATAGCCATTTGCACCTTAATTCAGCTGTCTGAAGATTTGAAACACTTTCAATGTACCCCACAAATGCCATGTTTGGAATTAGTGGATGAATTGTTCCCCTGTTTTAATTCAGTACCAATCAAAGTAATGAATTGTATTAGCCTTCACATAATAAGCAGTTCATCATTTTGTTGCAAGTGTGAAAATCAATAATGCTAAACGTATAACAGAAATACGTTCAACTTGTATTCAACGTGTGTTATTCATGTTACAGGATGTGTGCTATACGTATAACACCTATACGTATAGCACACGTCATGTAATATGGATAACACACATCTTGTAACATGGATACAAGTTTTGACATCTCAAAGATCAGCACACTAATTAGCCCCTAATAAATTTATTTGCTAAGAAATTAGTCGGTAATTTATAGTTTATCTACACTAACTCTACCCTTTAGCAACAATGGAAATAATCATGGGGGTATGACAAATCAATAATGTTTGTTGTACAACTGAAATACGTCAAACTAGTATCCAACGTGTACTATATATAAGACGTAATGTGTGTTATACGTACGTGTGTTATACAGATAGCACACATTACGTCTTATGTACAGCACACGTTGAATGCTCGTTGGACGTATTTTTGTTGTACGACAAACATTATTGATGACCAACTAATAAAATATCTTTTTAAGAGCTAAATTTTTTAACACATTAATTAATCTTTGAAGAGTGAAATTAGGAAGCAAGATTTTCTGAAATTTACTGTTTCATTGACAAGATCATATAAAACATGAAATAGATAGAAAACAGAACATATTTTAAAATAAAAATCAAAGAGAGAGATTTTAACTTATGTCAAACTTTGATTTTCATGATTAAGCCCAAAATTCTTATCCAAAACTTTTTTCTTGCGTTTGTTTTGTTTGATAGATACCAATAATATTTGACGTACAACAGAAATACGTCCAACTTGTATCCAACATGTGCTATCCATGTTACAGGCATCTACATTCTGTAACATGGATAGCACATGTTTGATACAAGTTGGACGTATTTCGGTTACGTCAAACATTACTGGGTACATAATTAAGTCACTTAATTATAATTATACTAACCTGTACAATGGCATGATCCCAGATTGATCCAAAACCAAGCTTCTAAAAGGCTCAGGCAAAAGAGTTTGAAGCTTCTTCTTCCCATCATATCCAGTGGCAAGAACAACAAGATCAGCCTCTAATTTAGTGTTGTCTTCAAATTCAATTCCATTTTCACAAAACCACCATTTTGAAGCCTTTTTGAATTGTATTTTTCCTTTGTCTGCTTCAGAGAAGAAATTCTCAGGCAATATAGCCATTTGGCATGAAGCATAGTCCTCCACAAAAGGGTGATCTGGTTTTAGGCCATACTTCTCTAATGGAAGCTTCCAAATTAAGTATGACTCTATGAACTTGGAAATTGCCTTTCTCTGTAAATTTTTGAGGCAGAGGAATAAATTCTAGTTTAGTGAATATTATTATTGTATGGTATCAAGGGCTTTTCCCAGTATATTTTGAATGAAATTTGTTTGATTTCTATTTTCATGTTCGTTTTGAGCATGTTTAGAACTATAAAAAAGAGAAATGAATTGATTTTTAAATCAATTTTATTGTTTGAAATGCAAAGAAAAAGGAAATGAATTGATTTGCAATTCTCATGAAATTGATAATTGTGTATTTTAAAATTTTATGAGTTTTAAGAGGATTTTGATGGAAATGATTTAGAACTCATTTCTTTTCATTTCATTTCATTTCCATATTTAATCATTCCAAACACACCCTTTATGTCTTTTGAAATTTTGTAAAATAGTGAAAATAAGATGATTTTGCTTTATATTTTCATCATTATAAAATTCTAAAAACTAGAAAATATTTAGAAAAAATAAATATGATAGCATAAAATAAAAGTAGGAACAAATTAGTTTATTTTGGATAATATTTTTATTTTCTTTTTTATTTTAATTACAAAAATTCTTTTTTTTCATTTTTCTTTTTTTAATTAAGATCTTAATAAAAACAAGATTTAATTAATTAGTAAGATCATGTAGTTTTTAATCAAATTTTCACTTAGATCTTTATAGTTTAAAAATTCTTAATCAGATCTCTATATATATTTTAGAAAAAATTTTAACAAGCTGACTAGACTATTTACTGTTACAAAAAGTCAAACTTAATAGAACATTATTAATATATTTATGGAATATTATGTGAAAATTAACTTTTTCTTGAAATATTAGTCTATTTTTTGAAATAGTTTATTAAGTTTGACTTTGTTTAATGGTAATTGATAAATGGATTTAATTTAAAATTTTGAAATCATAAGGACCTAATTTAAATTTTGATGAAACTACATGAACTTATATATTAATCAAACCTAAAAACCAACAATGAAAAATAAATTTGGTTATTTTTATAAAAAATGGCCTTTTGATCTTTGAAAATGTAAACCAAGAAGACCTTCAATAACATACAATTAAGATGTTTGGTGAAGTTTGTTGAATTTTTTTAAGATACATGTATATATAATCATAAATGATTGGGAACAATATTTTTTCAGCCAACAAAGTCCATTTTAACATTTTTGACCCAAATAACATTATTAACCATGTGTATTTTTTTAATAGATTGAGTGATTTAGATCTAATTTTCTATTGCTACATGTTTTGGCTGATTTTTTTATTGTACCTCTAGCATTGTTGATTTATAATATATGACAATATTTCTAATCATTATTCTGATCAAAGTGATGAGCACAAAAATATTTAGATTGAAGTTTACCACTGGAGATGATAGAAGACAAAGCAGGGCCTTTAACAAGGTTTGATTTGGCCTTTCATGGAGAAATTGTGAGGATCTTGTTGAATAAAACAAGAAAAATGGTAATCCCCATATCCAATAAGATGGAACGGTCCAATGTAATGTCCTTATCACCATTGTGCAAGGTTGTCCTTCAGGTCCTTTAACAACCACAAATAGAAAAAATTAAATATTGTGGTTAATAATTAACTCAAAAAAAAAAGCTAATTAATTAGAGAGTGAAAATTTAAATATGAATATAATTATGTAAGTATCTCTATTAATCAAGATATCTACCATCAATAAGAATAACTGATTCCTAAATCTCTAATTAAATGCTTCAAGAATATATACAATTATTTTTTTTAATAAAGAATACAATACTATCTTAAGATTAATGGTTGACAAATATTAATGTTGGTCCTATTCATAATTGGTTGGTAATCAATTTAATGTGGGCTCCCACGCACGATCTAGAGCCCAGAAAATTTTCAAAAATTTTAATTAAAAAAATAAGAAAGATGATCTAATAATAGAATTAAATAATTTTGACTTATCCATTCAATGACTACAAGTAAAAGGTCATTTTCAACCATTAGTATTGTTAAAAATAGGCTCGGAAACAAAATGAAAGATGATTGTTTAGCCAACTGATTAGTAACTTATGGTGAAAAGAAAATCACTAAAAAATTCAATGCTGACAAGAGATATGAAAAAAAGTGTTGTCCTCAACTTTAACAAAAATATATATATTTAATTTTTGAACTTATAAATTTTTATATAATTATTTTAATTTTTTATGTGTATAATTTTGGCTCTCTCACCACACCACTTTAGTTCCACCGTTCCTATCTGTAATATAATTAAAAACCAAATAAATATAACTATAAATAGTCAAATTTTAGGAGATGTTTGCAATATCAATAATGTTATATGTACATTGTTTATCAATCATTTTTTATTTAGTCATTAACACACTTTTTAAAGTGAGATTCACAAAAATATTAGTAATAAAGTATATGTTATTATGAGTGGCTGATGAAAACAATATTTTAGTGTATAAGAAACATTATTGCTTGCAATATATACTCGTGTGAATACCTAGTCAACAAGCATATGCAAAATATTACACAAATGTTACTTTAATTTTACACGAAAGGAAAGATAAAAAATAAAATAACTATTAAAGTTGAGGCTTATTTTCTCTTATTTTTTTCTAGAAGACATTTGTATGAAAGTTCGAATATCATATTTAAACATTTAAGATACCATCTCATTATTATTAGATAAAATAATCACCTCATTCATTTTATTAATCATAAATGATGATAAAATAAATACTTCAATTAGACATACATTTTTAAGAGTGATGCTAAATGAATAATACAAAACCAGTCCAACCAGCTAATAAATGAGATTTTGGGCCTTAATTACTCAGCCAATTACAATCTTAATGATTATTTGGGCCAAAATAGGCCCATTAACTGTATGGGCTGGTTTTTCATTGTCCACTTAGCATTATTGCATTTATAAATGTTGAACTGACTTTCTTACCAAAGAAAATGTTGAACTAAGAGGGCGTTTGGTACGAGGTAATCTGCATAGATTACCGGTAATCTTGCAATTAAATTACCGATAATCTTGCAATTAAATTACCTGGTAATCCAGATTGATTCATTTGTTTTGACAAAGATATTGGTAATGTGGATTACCCAGTAATCCACATTACCTCCAAAGTGGTAATGTGGATTACCTCCGAATCAGGTGGCAATCTGGATTACCACCCCTAGGTAATCTTCAAATTTATTTTATTACACAATTATCCCTCTAACAAAATACATTATTATTCCTAATTTTATAATTTTCTAACACAAATCCTAATTTATCTTAAAAACCCACGTAGCCTTTCTTGTTGTTGTTGTTTTTTTTAATTTATTGCGTTATATTTGTTTTTTCTATGTTGCACTTTTTGCAAAAATATTATGATTATTTTAATGGATTTTTATTTTTAGTAAATAATTATATTAATGTCAAAACTGAAAAATATTGATATTAAATTTAAAATATGAATATATTTGATTAATTTATTTTGTATGTATTTTACGTATTTTAATAATATATATAATATAATTATATTTAATTAATTTATTTTATAATTATTTAGAGGGTATTATAGTAATATATATATAGATTACCTTGTAACGTGGATAATATTCCAAACAAGGTAATGTGGATTACCGGTAATCTTATTTGCATATACTAAACAAGGTAATGTGGATTACCGGTAATTTAATTGGAGGTAATCTATCTGCAAGGTAATCTAAATTACCGGTAATCTTTCTCGGTAATGCACCAAATGCCCCTAACTTCACTCAAAATTAATTATAGTAATGATGATAAAATCTTATATCCAACATTACACTATGATGTTGACCAAAGACTTGAGGTCAACAGGTCATCTGGTTTCATATGATCATCATGATGACTCTTTTATTAGTTTGACCATTATGTTATTTATTTTCCCTTCTTGTTCAGTTCTTCTTTATTTATTTATTATTATATTTATATTTTTAACGAAGGTAAGTCGTCGCTGACTTTGGTTAGTGTAACAAACTAACAGGGGAAATTAATTTTGATATGAAAAAATGAGTTAAAGATATTATGAAATATTGTGTTTGAAATTAAATTAAAGTATCCAAATATGATGACTAATTTGAATTATTTTATTTATTTCAAGAACTAAAATAATTTTAATGACTAGATTAAATCATGGCTACAATTTAATTTGCAAGACCAAATTTTCTTGATTAGTCAAAAAAATAAAAGTTTGCAAGACCAAAATCAACCTTTATTTATTTATAAGATTAGTTATCATATGTTGACGCGGAGTAAAAATTTTTGAAATGTCAAACAATAAAAAGATTGTTATGTATTATTCCATTTTAAAATCAATTACAACTTATTTTAAAAAAATCACCCATTATAATTACGTGTTACTTTGTGTAAAATATTATATGTGTATTGTAATTAATTTCTTTATTTATCTTCTTCTTTTACTTTTACTTTTGTCTTTATCTTACCTTAGGAATCCATATATTATAACGAGTGAGCACAGTGTTAATATAGACTTAGGCTCATGATAATTAAATCCTATAAGTAGCAACATATCAATCATCGTTCAAGACAATTAAAAGTTATAGAGCATTGCTAGCTTGAGGTACAATAAAAAACTAGCCAAAACAGTCAACAAATAGAAATTTGGGCCACAATCAACCAGTCCATTAAAAATATACTCATGATTAAAAATGCTATTTGAGTCATAAAATATTTAATGGACTTTGTTGGCTGTTCTGGCTGGAAAAATATTGTTCCTCAAGCATTTGTATAAGTTATTCCCCACTATAGTTGACCTTTTGGATTATATGTCACCCAATGAATGGTGCAGAGCAAAAAATCCTCTTGCTCTTGGTGCATCTAATAATTTTTCTTATAATAATTTTATAAAACTCTTGGTTGATATATTGCTATGTATAGGATTCACCATAAACTCGAGTCTATATTATCATTTTTATACTATACAAACCTGAGTTTGCCTCTGCACACTCCATTGCGAGATCAATAGCCGATTTCTTGTAACCAACAACTACAACCTTTTTTCCTTTGAGTAGCTCTTTAGAATCTTCTTTGTGTAGCTTAGAATAGTCCATTGTGTGTAAAACCTTGCCATTGAAATTTTTTGGACCTTTGTTTGGTGGGAAACTTGGCATCCTCGGCAGGTCTCCGTATTTTCCAATGCATACAACCAATAATTCAAAGGCATACCACTGAAATTAGAAAAGCAACAAATTAATTGAAGAGAAATATTTTTTTTCTACATTATAAAAATCAGTCATTATATACAATAGTATGATTTTTTAAAACTATTAATCCAACTTTTATTATTATACTTTAATCCAATAATATTTTAAAAGTTGAATTAATAATTTTAAAAAGTTGAATTATTACATATGATAGTTGATATATTTTTTGTGTACATGAATTATCTTCAAGGAACAATAATTGAAAAGATAGGGTACAATCTTTGTGATTATTAATTAATTGCTTCAACTCTTTTGAATTGAATAATTCGTGCTTTCATCTAATTATTAAGAATATAAAGTTGATTAATATGGATCTGGTCAGATATTTATGAAATGGGGAAATAATTTAAAACTTTTGAATTCAAATAGAATTTTAAATTGTAGTTATGATTGCATATTTATGCAAATTAAAAAAAATACTATTGCATAGTTATAATTGTTGCTTTAGGGTATACATGGTCTCATATTATCCACACAATTTTTTAGGTGTTCCAGAGAGAAAAAAAAAAGTTGTTACCATCATGTTGAACCATATATTTAATCTTCATCAATATGTCATAATTGAACCAAATATTTAGTTAAAGTATAAGATAATGACAGCTCATGAAGCTAGTTAAACATTGAATAACAAAGCTACGTACAATTTTGTCTTCTTGTGAGAGGATATATAGGAGGTTTTTGTTTTCTATATTTTAAACTAAGAATTGTATACTATGCGTGAGAATTAGTAAAACAATGCATACTTGACCTAATTAATAAGGTCATAGAGGCTTTATGAACATATATAGTACTTATGGTGCAAGGCTACTAGCTATAGTAAATGCATGCATATAGGATGTATAATAGGGATGATAATGGGTATATATGAGTGCAAGAATGGTGATGCCATTTATATAATAAAAAATCGGTTAAATTAGATAATAAATAAGATTTTAGTTAGTGCTTATTTAGTTCGTTAAAATTTAAATGATTGTTTAAACAAAAATAGAAGTTAAATTTGACTTATTAATTAACTATATTAATTGATTTATTATTGTACACTAAATATAATATTGGGGCAAAAATTTGGTATTTGCTCCCAATTTTCATTAAAAAATTCGATGTTGTTCCCATTTCCATCCCCATCTGTCACCATTTTCATTCCTCATGGAGATTCAAGTAACCACACTATATAAATTTATGTTCATAGAGATTTGACAAGTCTCTATACAATAAGACCTCAACTGCTATCCCGTTTATTAAAGAGGAACTTTATCCCCTTTTCATGGAATTTTAATTCAATAATGCTATGTGCATACCAATTTATTAATTATCGTTATCATGAGTAAAAAAAATCAAACTAAAAAAATCAATTAAATGAGTAAAATTAAAAAATCCAAACAAACAATTAAAAAAAGAACTTAATAACAGTTAAAAATTCTCTAAAAAATTAAATAAATTTCACTATATAAGTATGGTAAAAATAAAAAAATAACAAAAAATATATATTTTTTTTCTAAAGCTAGAACATTTATTGCTAAATTGTTACTAAAGCATCACACATTAACACTAAAAATGGACAAAATGTATTATTTAGTCAATTTTTAATTATTATTAAATTTATTTTTTTATTTTTTGATTAAATCATTTTATTTATTATTGAATTTTTAATTTATTTTAATTGAATTTTTTTTACTTGTGACAGTGGTAGCTCACAATAATGATATAGCTAGACGTAGCATTATTGATCTTAATTAGTCCTTTGTACTTATCCCATCGTGGAAAATTCTCACAGGTATCGGTCTTTACAAGTTTTTTTTTACTGTATAAGAAATTAAAGGAAGTTTTGATAATATGTATGTTGAAATCAAGACACAAAAGGAAAATTAGAGGAATTGAATCCTCTCATATAAAAGTTTCATCATTTGATCGCCTTATTATACCAGACCTCACGTGATTTCACATTATTAGTTTCCGAGTGTCATATATGTCAAGAAAATTAATAGCATGAGATCAGAAATGGCAAAAATTACGTAGAAATTTCACTATAAAATTATCAATTTAAAAAAATAATAATAAAAATAAATAAATAAACCAACCTCCAAAGTTTTGGACTGACTATTCTCCACAGCCACCTCCCAAACAGGACGACCACTCAACAGCCTCCCATATTCTTGTTTATTATCACTTTTGTGCGATGAATTCAACAACAATTGAGTGCTTTCTGCGCCAAAATAATTAAATTGGTCCCTCACGTAACGAATTTGCACTACCTTTGAATTGAACTTGACAAATTTCAACACATCAAAATGTGTTGCATAGTTGTTCAAGTATTCCAAAACCTCAATATAAGAAGGGAAAGATGAGTTATCCCTTTGAGGCCAAGGGAAATCAGAAAATTCATAATCACATCTAGGGGTTTGAAGTTTAGTTGAATTGTATGAACAATGCTTCCAAACACCCCCAATTGAATTTGTGGCTTCAAAAACCATAGGATTATAGTGAGATAATTGCTTTGCAGCGGCAATTCCACTAATACCTGCCCCAATTATACCAACTTTGGACACAATAAACTGGTTATGATGATGATGATAATTGCTAGCCATAATAATATAGCAAAATTAATATTTTTTAAGGCAAGAAAAATAACAAAGTATATGCACTTATGTTATCAATAAGCTCTAATGTATGTTGTTGGTGTGGTAGTATTGGAATTTGGAGGCCTTATATAGTAGTGGTGAGAGGGTTCTAGGTACCTTAAGGTATATGTTAATAAATTAATGTAAAAATTAAAATTTATTATAAGAAAAGGAAGTTTTGGTTAAATTACTTGGTAATCGAGGCCTTTTTTCTCTTTTGGGAAAGAAGAATTAGTAATAGGAAAGTTTGACTTCCTAAATCAAGGTCATGCATGCATGCTTCAAGGAGAGCTTATAATATTCGTTTATAATTGACTTACTAATAATTAATGAAATACAACTAACCTCAAAACCTACGACCCTACCTAGCTAGTTCATTTAGTCCATGCATTCAAGTTCTATGGGTTATATCATACTACTATATTTTATACAAGTCAATCATAAATAATAATCGAAAATATACATGTATAACATAAAATATATTCAATAGTATTCACTTTATATGTATTGTTACTATACTCATCAGTATACACTAATGCATCTCAATTTCTTTCTCTTTGTTTTCTTTTTTCTCTTTGTTCCCTCTTTTTTGTTTTTTTTTTCTTTCATGCTTGATCAATACATCACAACCTTCTTCCATTATTAAGTCATTTTAAAATCAAAAGTGCTCTGAGTTAAAATTATTTATGCTATTATCACTTTAACTTTCTTTTTATTCTATAATGAAAAAATCCATATTTTCAGTGTTTCTTATCTTTTTTCTTCATTCACAAGATTTATTGTAGTTAGTTTCAATATAATCTCATTTGCAAACACTCATCATATGATCATTCATGAACACAATTTGTATTCATCAATAAATACATTATTGTTGTTCATCAATGGACGCTTTTTTGTTCAGCAGTGAACACATTTTGTTTTCATTAGGCTGCATTTGGTCCATTTCTCTAAATATGAAAACAGAGACATGAAGACAAACATAGAGACATGAGAAAAACTGTATTTGTATTGTGTTTGGTAATAGACATAGAGACACATTTTTTTCTATAAAATGGCAATATTGCCTTGATCGAGCCAACACCTGTCCCCATCGAAAATGAGGTCTAGTTTCCATTTTTTCCTCTGAGTTCTGTCGCGAACTGTCCCACTATTTGAGGTAAAGAAAATACATATACTTTCTGTTCTAAGGACAAAATTTTTTTTTCGCCTTTGTCTCTGTCTCTTGAGACAAATAAGTTGCTTACTCTAATGCTTCTGTCTATGTGCCTCATCAACATCATTCAACTAAACAATGTCTTAGTGTACATATTGTTGTTCATTACTTGAACACATTATATATTTAAGTCATTAGTAAACACATAACTTATTTGTAAGTGAACTCATAACTTATTCATCAATGAAATAAGTGAACACGTACATAACTTGTTTATCTGTGAATATATAACTTATTCATTAGTGAACACCCAATTTATATATTCATCTGTGAACACATTATTTACGGACACAATTGAGGTCCGGTAGGAGTACGAACATGACTTTGACGAACACTTACACCAAAGCCCAAGCAAGGGCTGAATGATGGAGGTTTGGTTGTAGGATTGGCAGGGGGAAATTCCAGCTCTGAGGGATCTTCTTCCCAGCCGATTGTGACGACTGAACCTCTGTCCACGAAGGTTGTTGCTGATAGGCCAACTACCACGGTTTTTGTCGCCTTTATCAAAAAATAGATCAAGGAAGAAATGCATGACTTGATGTATCAAATATCTCGATAGCTGGGAGAAATCGTCAAGCTGATGGTACAGAATGTTCTGAAAACATAGGGCTACGTACCATCCAAGGACGGATGGAGGCTATTCCACTAAACCTACGCCACTGTCTTCCCCAAGACTTGTTAGTGGGAACGCTGGCGTGGGAAGTATAATGGTTGACAACCTTCAGTCAGGAGTTAAAGGAGCTACGTTTCACCCGAATATGGCAGTGTCTATGCCATGTGTTGGGAACACTCCTGTGTTTACCACCGTTGAAGATGGTGCAAACATTGGTGGTAACCTAGGGAATAACCCAGGGGTAGCAATGGGATTAGGCAGCCATTCTGCTAGACCTACTGGTAATTTGAATTATGGACAAATCTATGTTCATAGAAGGCCTGAAGGAGTCTCTAGAGTGATCAGGATGCCACCAACTAATGAATATACCCTACGGCACATAGGGGCACAAGGTGCTGGAATGTATATACTCCTTCGCTACATCTCCATATTTGACCATTGTAGCTAAGACGATCCATTATTCACTACTTCCTTTGTTACCGATCATCATAGATAAATTTTTTTATTTTTTATGATTGTCATTTTTATTATTTTAATATTGATTTAATAATAATATATCAATTTTATTTTTAATATAATTTATTTAAAAAATATATATTAATAAAAATATGAAGGATAATATAATTATTTTAATATTTTTTATCAAAATAAGATCATTAATATGTTTTCTTGATTCTCTTACCTAAATCTTAAAAGATTATATAAAATGGAATGGAGGGAATATAATTCCCCAATGTAGGAGTCCGAAATTTGAACACGAGTTGTGATATCATGCATGAAGGGCCATCAGCTATGTAATAAGCTAACTCTTGTTAAATGTTAACAATAAAGTCAAATACTTTTTACCATCAAGGATTGGCACAAGTGGTAAGCGGCTTGTTGTCCCTTAAGCAATGTCTTGGGTTCGAGTCTTGTGGATGGAAAAAATCTTTGTTGGGAGCCTCACCTGCCATTCCCAGGTACGCGACCGATTAGTCGGGGCGAAACTCCAGACACCGTGGGCAACCAAAAAAAAAAAGTCAAATACTTTTTCTTTTGATATAAAGTGATGACACAAAATGAATTAATAAATCAATAATTTTTTTATATATAATTAAATATCAGTCAATCCAGTCAATAATTTAATTTTAATGTACATACTCAATATTGATTGTAGTATATATTATGTTAATAAATTTAAATGATTGGTTGGATTTTGATTATACACCCAACAACAATATAATCTTAATAAATAATAAGTACGTTTATAATAATGATAATCCATCAAATTTAATTTATTTGTAGTAAATGATTCTTGAATTTCACTTGAAATTATTAAACCTTGGAAGCTTCTCACAGAATCCACATACTAATAATCTAATAATAATAATTTAAAAATCGTTGACTCTAGGAATCATAATTCAACAATCGCCATAAGCATTTAATAATACTTATCGTACTACATAAATACATCTAACTGGTATCTAATATGTGCTATATATATATAATATGGAATGTGTATGCTAGATGTATAGCTAGCACATATACGTATAGCACACATTTCATGTTATGTATAATATACGTTGAATACTAATTGAACGTATTTATGTTGTACATTAATCATTATTGTATAAATATGTCATGTTTAATTTTATGATTATTGCTTTAGTCTCCTGTAAAATGTTCAACAAATATTAACACATACAGGAAAAAGAAATAAATAAAATAGTACTGTTTTTTTAATTCAGTTAGTTTGAACAAGGCTACTTTGAACAGTTTACGTTCACATTGTATCTGCTATTCTAAAATTATATAAAGTAGTGTTTGAAGTGAGACCCCCAAAAAGCAAGATAGAGATATAAAAAAAAAAAACAAAAATATATCTTTAATCCTATATCTTTTCTTGATTTTTAGTTTTGATTCATTATTTTTTATGACTTTGGTTTGATATCTTTGCTATCATTGATATAAGGTTATTAACGTGGATATAACAGTATGTTAATGTGACTTAACAATTTTGATTTTGGTCAAATTTCTTTTCCTGATTTTTTATTTCCGTACTTTATATATTTTTTTATTTAGTTAAAATTTAGTTCTACAAGTTTCATCTTAAATAAAACTTTATAACACATTCCAATTTTAAGTATACTTATATAATTATATTATAAAACAATAATAAAAAATAAAAATTTTTCATCATATTTCTAATAATATTTCTGTAGACTCACAATCAACACAAATTATTAGTTTATTTTTCATTTTATAATTAATTTTACTAGGGATGTTATTGAGATTTTTAAACTTGATGTTAATTTGAATTTTTACTAATTTTAATCTATTATTTGTTATAAATCTTGGATGACCAATTTGTCCGACGTTTTAATTTGGGAAAGATGTATTTTGATTTTTATATTCTGGAGGAACTACTTTGTCCAACGAGAAGTTTTACATAGATTAATTTGAATGTTTTGTCTAAATTTTTTAAAGAGTAAACTCCCAAACTGGTCCCTGACAATTTTCGCGTCGGACAAGTTGGTCTCTAACAATTAGAAATACCCTACCCAGTCCCTCACAATGTCAAACCTCGGACACGCTAAGGTCCCTAGACGGATTCCGTAACGTTTGTCCTACGACGTATCAGTCCAACATAGTGCACCAGTGCTGACTTGGCCATTTAATGCTTGAAACGACGTCGTTTTGTTAGAAATAATTAACATTAAACATCTTTTACTACTGAGGATGGGGTGATTTGTGACTCAAATTCAACAACAAACATGTTTAATGTTAATTATTTCTAACGAAACGATGCCGTTTCAAGTATTAAATGGCCAAGTCAGCACGGGTGCACTGTTCTGGACTGACACGTAGGACAAACGTTACGGAATCCGTCTAGGGACCTTAGCGTGTCCGAGGTTTGACATTGTGAGGGACTGGGTATGGTATTTCTAATTGTTAGGGACCAACTTGTCCGACGCGAAAAATTGTCAGGGACCAATTTGGAGGTTTACTCTTTTTTAAATCAAACATGTTTCCTTCTTCTAATTCTATATTTGTATTTTTGAGAGGCTGACCCAAACCAAACACGGCCTAATACCATATCTAGCTAGTTGCAACACCCTTGAGACATACCGTGTTGTACGGTCAAGGTCAATTCATTAATTAATGAGATCAAGAGTTTAGAAAATGGAACTTTTACGTAACATTCCTCAATGTGAACTTGAAAATCTTAGTCGTTTATCACTCTTATAATATCAATGATTATAAAAAAATAAGAAGAAAAAAAAGCACCACTAATAAGAATCTTCATTATTTTTATGTTTGACTCTCATCATAGAAGAGTTATCGTTATATATATATATATATATATATATATATATATATATATATATATATATATATATATATATATATATATATATATGAGCTTAATTTTGATGTACTGATAATGTAAAGGTAGTTTTTATACTGTCATTCAATTAAAACACTCAATTTGTATGAATTTTTAAGTAGTAAAAAAGAGAAAATATAATCATTATTGCTGATGATATGATAGTGTATGATTTGATGACTATATAAAAAAGTTGTACGGAAAAAAATTATATATATATATATATAATACTAACATCAAAGACAGCACATTTCTGACGTAAACATTGTGTAACAGATCGATGGCTAGCTAGCCAAGGAATAACATGGAAGATAGTGACTGGAGCCCGAAAAGAATAATAATATAATAATAACAAGGTGTACTAGTTTGTTAAGATGCGTATTTGTGCACTCCATAATCGATTTTACAAGTATAAAATCAATTTTAGTGATTAAATATCATATTTAGCGTGTGTTTGGATTTTACATATTAGAGTTTGTATAAACTTGATTATGTAGAATTGATTTTGGTAAAAATGTATTGATATTAATGTGATATTTATGTTTGGATATTTTTATCTTAAAATTGATTTGGATATAATAAATAACATTTTTTGAATAATAAAAAAGAAAATCACTTTTTTGATTGCCAAAAAGATATGAATTTAATATTTTTCTATAAGTATTATTTTTTTATTTCAATTTATTTTAAGTATATCAATAAACTATATTTATAATATTATAAAGAAATATATATTATTCAAATTAATATTATTATATAAATATTACAAATTAATAAAATATTGATGATGGAGTTAAGCACAACATTTCACACCAAAAGAAAACAACAAATTCGAGATGAAATACAACTATTACATAACCTAATTGACAAATTTTTCACATATTAATGCATAGCTATGGAAAATATTTTCATCACACACACAACATGGATCTAACATGAAATGTCTAACCCAAACATCTTTGATAAGTTTTACAAGAAGAATGTTTAGTGTACACTAAAAGTTGTACAATTCATGTACAACATTATTCATCTATACCATTAGATTTTAACATAATTTACACTTAAAATTCAACGATAAAGATGCATGTTATACAATTTTTTTGTTATACATCATTCATTTTGCATTATATAATGAAATCGAGAGTTAGAAAACCAGTTTAAAAATAATATAAACTAAGAATTAAATTAAGAAAAATAAATAGAAACAGATTAAATAAAAAAATTTGAGTTAAGGTAAGAAAAACCTATTTTCCCTAGCTAAAATAATACATCTTTAAGATGATAATATGTTAGCAACTTAGGCTTGGTAATGTTGTTTGAGAGAGTACTTGGATTTTTTTGAAAACAGAACCAATTTATATGTTTGGTAAATCAAAAAGTCAGAGTGGTTATTCTTCTCCTAGTATTTGAGTGTTGCCTTTGAGAATATCTCATGAGGTGCATTTTAAAGTTTAATTGTGCTCTCTGAAAATTAAAAGACCACTAATATATAATCTTTAAAAGAACTGATCTAAATTTTATATTAATTGTAGATATTATTTTTCTATCTAATTTATAATAAATTTACTATCTAATTACTATTTTGATAGCTTCTACTTAATGAAAATTATTTTTACACTATTTTACCAAATGATATTAATGTGATTATCTAAAAATAGCCTTTGAGATAGCTTTGAGAGCCATGCATTAACATCAAACCAAACCTTAGCATCTACCTAGCATTGTTGAGCATCTCATCAATTCATTACACTCGATCGGACGGTCCGACCGGTTGAACCAGGAATTCGACTCATGCTCGGTTTGGTTTTGGGATAAAAATTAATTTTGAAAAAACTGGTAAAAAAACCGAAAGAAATTTGTAAAATTCAGTGAATTAGTGAAAACCGGTTGAATCGGCCAACTAATTTAAAAATAAAAATTTAATTTTTTAAAATTTAATAACTATTTTATAATAAAATGTGATATAAAATATAATATAATTATTAAAATTAAAGACTATTAAACCTATAAATTTATTAAATACTCTGTATTTTAACTTTCAATCAATATTTTTAATACATTTTAATTTTTTTATAATATATAATTCATTATATGAATATATATTGTTAGATAAATATATATATATTTAATTATATACTGTTGAACCTGGTCTAATCAATTAAACTTCTAAACCTATGTGAACCACTCCCCCGTCTCAAATCCGGTTTTAAAAGATTGGATTATGGATAGTATCATTAATTGCGCTGCATTAAAGAATCTAGCTAGCATTATATATGAATTCAATTTCGCTCTAGAAAATCAAAGCTAAGGCAATGCAGTCAGAAGTTTAATTCAATTAGTTTGACTAACGTGCAGAGAAATTTTTTTAGCATAAAATATGAATAATCCGTGCTCATTATGTACACAACTAGGGATGACAATGGGGCAGGGTGGGGGCGGGGAGTATAGTTCCCATCCCCGCTCTATGAAAAAATCCTCATTCCCATCTCCGCTCCCCGTCTCGGGGGAAATTTCTTCCCCGTCCCCACTCCCCACGGGGATCGGGGATCCCCACGGGCACCAAATGGGAAATAAAAAATTATAAAAAAACTTGTTTTTACATAAAATAAAATAAAATTTAATTTTGAGAAAACTAATACAATAATCATCAATCCTAAAAATATTGTTACATAAGTTCTAAAGGTCACAAAAAAAAAATAAATCTTAGACAACAAAATATAAATATAAGTCACAAAAATAACTAAATATGTCTTTGACAATGGCTTGGTATCAGGATATGTGTGTGTTATGGTTTAATAAATATGAATGGAGAGAATGAGGGAGGGGTGCAGAAAGAAGAATTTGGTTAAGACGTTAAGTTATTTTAGGATTTCTCAATTCTGCAAAAGTAGAATTATATACATACATATCAAATTGTAACTTTATTCTCGGGGCAGGGATCCCCGCGGGGCGGGCAGTATAGTCCCCATCCCCGCATTACCCCTCGGGGAGATTTTCCTCCCCGTCCCCATCCCCGCAGGGGAAAAATCCCCAACTTCGAGACCCCAAATTCGGGATTCCCCGCGGGGATCCCCACCTCGCATCCCCATTGCTATCCCTATACACAACTTACTACATATTAATTTTAAATATTAATTAAAAAATTTAAAATGCTAAACTATTTATGTAAAATTAGTGTAAACATCGTCCCATTTTTATTATGCTTCTTATGCATGACAATTTTTTCCTAAGGCACAGTGACCATAACTAGTTTAAAAAAGTACTTGTGTGATGTTAATGAAAAAAAAACAAGTTACTAATAGTATGATTATAACGATAAACTGCTATTAATTAAAGGAAATAATTTTTATATAGATTACACATATTACGTACCTACTTTAACACTGAAATTTTTATTTTTTATTATTGAATATATATATATATATATATATGCATTGTGTACATATTCTCTTAATTTTAAAATTAAATATATTTTTTGTATTTTTCTTTTTTGCTTTAAATTAATTGAGATTTTCAATTTTTAATGCATATTTAATTGTTTTATTTAACTTCTACTTTGTCCTTTAATTTATTTATGGTTTTGACCAACAAGCTTCTTTAGATACAAAAACTTAAAGAACGAGTTCATTATATAAAAAATACAAAAACTCTTTATTCATCAATATTATTCGCGTGTCTTTTACCCTCAAAATTTTCGAACACCATTAAAAATTAATTATTGTCTTAACACTAGTGTAATATTCAAAAGTAGAAACACTTAAACTCTGTTGGCACGTCTGATAATATAAGAACTGATAGTATTAAGTTTGATAAGATAATGTTTGATTCTATAAGGTCGGATAAATTTATAATATTATGCGATGTTAGATGTAATATTTTATAAAATAATATATTTTATATTTTATAATAATAATTTGTAGTTATAATTATAAATAATATCAAAATAATATATGGGTCATAATTATTAATAAATTAATTAATTTAGTATAATTTTAAATATATTATTATTTGAATATTTATTACTTATATTATTAATTTAATTTATATTAGTTAAAATTTTATAGATATTAATTTTTTATTTATAATTTATTTTACTAGTAAGTAATATTTATATTTTATAAAGGGCATTTATTAGGTACCCAATATTTTTGTTAGGTATCGGTACCCAATATTTTTGTTAGGTACCGGTACCCAATTGTGTGTTTAATCTATTAGTACATGTTAAAATAAATATAATTTAGTACCAACGGAGCACGGTGGTCGCGGTCGTAGCCTTCTGGATGCATCTCATTCCCGATCTCACCTCTTCTTCATCTCTCTCTCGCACAATGCGCTCTCTCTCGCGACAGGATATGAATTGAGTTTTTTTTTTCTTCATAAATTGATAAAGTTAGAGAGTATCAATATAAATTATATTAATTTTTGAAGATTACTTACCTAATAGGTTACCAGTTATATAAATTTAAAAAATTTAAATTAATTTTATCTAAAAACCAATCACTATTTGAATACATATACATGTGTTGAGTATCGGTACCCTATATATTTTCCTGAGTATCGAATCAAAATCATTTTAATAAATTATAATTTTAGTGTAATATTAATTAGGTATATATTTATTCAATTATTATTTTATTTATCATTATTCATTTATCTTAATTTAATTATTATTTATTCAAATATTAATTATTTATTAAATGATTATTTTATTGAGTATATTATTTAACTAACTAAAAAAATAATAAAGTTATTATTTATTAAAAGCTAATCATACCTAATACCGTCCTTAAAGACGTGATAAAATTATACGTCATTTTGACATATAAAAGAATAATAAGATATAAACTTATAAAAATACATTGTTTATACCAAATGAGAGATAAAAAGTTAAAAACATAATATATAAAATATAAGTTTATACTCTCGCATGCTCAATGGACACGTCAAACACCCCCTTAATTTGCAACGGACTAAGCATGTCATATCTCATTAATTAAGATCTTATAAATTTTCAATGTAAATTTAATTTTCTGTATTTTGATTTTTGACTTGTGTGTCTGCATTTGATAAACGTTTCCTTATTCAGCTTCGACGGCAATTTGCTACGCTGCGACCGGCACATAAAGAATGATTGGTTTCATTGCTTCCTTTTAGAAAAGAAATGTCAAAATATTTAAATTTCAGATTAATTTTGAGGAAGTGGTGTCCAAAAGTTTTTTGTGGCCATTATTCAATCATATAGTATTTATTTTTATAAGGCTATTTAATTAAAATGGTCCATGATTGAGTCAAATATTTTAATTAATCTGTCTATGCAACAATTGAATGCTAGTTTTTTTTATTCAAAAAATTTTATATTAGTAGAGGCACATTCCCATGTAAGATCAAGATATACCACAATTCAATGCTAGTTTGAATTCCCTTTATCTATAATTAGTGTAAAATTAAAAAAATAAATTCTATAACTTATTACAAATGCAACTATAATTTAAAAAAATGCAATTTATAGAGAAATATTGAGTACATTTATTTTTTTTTATCCACAAGGGTCAAACCCGAGACCTTGCTTAAGGAACAACAAGCCGCTTATCACTTGTGCCAACTCTTGTCGGTAATTGTTCTGGTATTTCTTTTGTGGGAATTTAGCATTATGGGCCTAAACGAGTTTGGACTCTGGCCAGTGAGTGTAACAAATATTGCCCATAATTCAGACAAAACTGGGTACCTATTTGTTTTTGTCTAAGATAAAGTTGGACTATAAATTTTACATTTCAACCAGAAGCATATATTCAAGCCTGAATAAGTGTATACAATTGGGCCCTTGTTTGTGGTTTAGTCCATATCTATTTCAGTTTAGTCAGCTGCCTATGACCAAAAAATATAAGGACCAGTTCCTATTTCCTAACCAGAAACAATACTACATACTAAATAAAATAAGGGTGCGTTTAACCAAGGGCCCTAGCACAAGTGGTAGTGGCTTTGGTTGCTTAAGCATCTAGTCCTGGGTTCAATCCCTGGACGGCGTGTATGCAGAAAGGACCTTGGCCAGCCGTCCCACCCTTGAGGTGCACGCACAAATCGGCGAGGGATTAGTCATCGGAACCGCTCCGGTGGATACCCTGGGAAACCAAAAAAAAAATAAAAATAAGGGTGCGTTTGGTATGCTGTATTTCAATAAATCAAACTTTTTCTTAAAATATTTAAAGAATATTTATTTAAATTTGACTTTTTGTAATAGCAAATGAATCAAAAAATGTGATTGAATTTGTTTTAGAAGTATAGAGATTCAATTACAAATTTTTAATGTACCTAATTAAAAGTTTAATAAAATTACATAAATATACAAATTAATTAAACATATAAAAAAGAAGAAAAAAAACAATAATGGGAAGAGCATCCGCAATCAGACCTTCATTATTATTAAATAATAATACAAAATTACTTTAAGAAAAAAATGCATTTATATTAAGAAAGCTTTTAAACTTCAAATAAAAAATAAAAAATAAAAATATGTAGTATAATGGTACTGTAGAAATGTGTAGGGAGAATATGATACAAATATTAAATACAAATTTATGTACGTATCCATTGCAATAATCAAATACACGAGAATGAATTTTTTACTATGCATTATTTTCACTTTTTTTCTACAATGCAACTTTTTGTCTATCAATTTATTTTTTACATTAATATAATGAAATTTTTTGTCTATTAATTCATCTACATTTTTTTATGTATATCACATGTAGGTTAAAACTTGAGATAAAACTATAGATAGTTCTAGAACTTACATTATAATGTTAAATTATAAAGAATAATATTCATTTTAATGAAAGAAGCAAGATAAACAACATTATTTGAGTTCAGGAAAAATACTTGGATCATTAGACAACATTTAATACGTAATGTAAGAATATTAAAAATTACATGCATATTTTTTAACATTAATAATGTTTGTTGTACAATAGAAATATCATCCAACAACTATTCAACATATGTTATACGTAGTGTATGTCATATGTGTAAAATTAATTGAGCAAAAACAAAAAATAACACACAAAAAAATATCATACATATGTGTCATTGTTAAAATATGTAATATATATCACCTCTTTAATTATAATGTGTATTATATGTTAAATACTAGTTAAATATATTTTTATTATACAATAAATATTACTATATTTTTTATATGTAATTGTAAATATTTTTAAACCATACATTAAATTTGATTGAGGATTGCCTTAAAATTTCTTTTGAGCTATGTGCCAAGAGCCCAAGAGGAAAAGTCGGTGAGAGAAGAAGAAACTAAAGAAGATATGATGCAAAGTAATTAAATCTTATTAGGCACCAAAAGGAGTGATATATAGTTTTCAGCATTATTAGAGTCTAAGAATATTACTATTTGACTACCAATCATATGAAAGACGATGTTGACAGATGTAGAATGCATATAGAAGATCAAATTAAACCCACAAATATATGATAATGTAATTCGAAACAAAAGGAGAAAAAAAAAGATGGTCGGTAAAATGTGCATGATAGGTACAAACTACAAAGTCTGTTTTTGACACGCAAGTATAATTACTGGATGGATATATTATACACATTTCTTTAATTTGTTGACTAATTCCTTGATAATTATTGGTACACTTGCTTCAACTTTTCTTTCACGCTAGACATTACTTGGGTTCGAATCTTCAGGAGCCCTCTTTGGTGAACAATCTGTAAATTCCACTATAAATCCTTGTTGAGATTGGTGATATGTCCTGACTCTACATGAAGGTGTGCCTTCCATAATCTAAACTTTTATCTATAAAAAAAATTATACTTAAATGTTGTAACGTTTGTGCTATGTGACAAATATTTCTGTATGTGAAAAATAAGAAGCATTGCTATGTATATGAAAAAAAATCCTAAACTAGCTAAAATCATTAAATAGATTCAAAAGTCTAACAATAATATTAGGGCTGTTATTAAATTTACCGGGCCAATCCGTTTATTCGTTAAAAAAAGGTTGAGTCAAAAAATTTTGAAACGTTTAACATCAACCTGTTTATAGTCCGGTCCATTTAACTCGCGAGTTAAATAGACCAATCTATTTATCTGTTTATTTTTATTTAGAAAATGTATATTATATTGATGTTTATGGTGTTTGGATACTTATATGTTTATGATGTTTGAACTTGGATACTCTTCCGTACCTTTCGCTCAAGTAAGAACTGTCGCCGGTCTCTGACTCCTCGCACAGCTCCTCTCCAAGGCGCGGGGGGTGTTTCCCTGAAAAGGACTCCGAAACTTATAATAAACGTTGACTATATTATTAAATCCTATTTAAATAGTATAAACAGTGAGCGGTATTTAGCAACACATCACTGCTACCCAAGTTATAAGAAAGTCAACGGTTTGACATAACCTTTCCGTGATTGACGTTACCATACATTTCAGTCCCTTTGTCCAAATATCCAGATTTAACACAAGCATGGAATTAGCCATCTTGTATAGTTAAATCATTAGTTTCTTGATCTCCGAGTAGACTGATAAAATAAATGATATTAATGTCACACATTAATTCATTTCAGTATGACCATGTATTTACCCAGTCCTACTCATCAAGGGGCCCACAGATATATCTCTCGTAATGTGAGAGGGACAAATTCTATCTAAGTTACTCGCACCGCCCACATGATTCGTGATATGCCTAATGACTGACTTTATAATTACCCTGTTACGGATAATGTTTGACGGTATTAAAGCACACAATTCCTCATGCATCAGCGGATCACAGTAACTTAGAGTCAAAGGACTACATGTACCATCATTACTATGAGAATCACTTATGACATTCACATTACTATCCATGTAGTGTTCTCAAGGCTGGTCTGTCCAGTATATATATCACCATATATATACCTATGTGCAGACTTGATATCACATATCTATAACCTGTGAGAAAAGGTTATCAATCCATACACATACTAGTCTCGACGTATTACTGTTGTCCTGTTGTTTACAGTAATACTTGACTAGGAACATTTAAGAATGAAATCTCACTATTTGGTTATGTACCTCATTTTTATTCCATTCTAAGGACTTCATAATGTTCATAAAATAAATAATTAATGAAAATAATGCCTCATGTATATATAAATAAATATATAAAATGTCACAATATCATAAAAAAAAAATGTAATTATGATTGACCCTCTAAGGCATACACCTGCCAACAAGCTCGTGTTCTGTCATTATGGCCACACCCGAGTGGTAGCGAGTCATAGATCATAGTTTAGCATGGGGCTCGAGTGCGGATACCTCCAGTGGTAAGCGTCCGTCGTCAGAGAAGCGCAACTATGTAGATAGGACAACGTACATGTGTTTGATAACATGTTTTATGTGATGCATACATGCATGATACCCCACCACTGAGTGTAACACCCCGATCTTTAATTAAATCCTAATTAAGAGAAATTAAGGGTAAAGGACCATAGTTGGGACTTAATTGGATTTGAGTGGATAAGTTTCTCCTAACTTAAAGTATTGTATGCTATGTGTTTTATGTGCCCAAGTATGTGATTTTATGATGTTTAAAAGTTAAAAAGGATATACGGATGTTAAGGTACGAGTCGGGACATTTAGAAGTGTTTTGAAGCTTTTTCACAGCCCAGTAATCGATTACCATGGTAATCGATGTAATCGATTACCATGTGCGCAGAACGCGTTTTTCAGCGCGTTTAAGTGACGTTCGGACCCCACGGTGACTCCAAAGCATGTTTAACCTAGCCACCACGTGAGTAAACCCTAATACCACTATCATTCCATCAGAAAACCCTCTCTCTCCATCTTTGAGCCTCCATAGGTTTCTCTCTCAAGAATACACAAAGCCAAAACCCTTCCACACCAAGAAACACCCACCAATTCTCACCCGATCGAGAAACCGACCACATATTCTTGATCCTCACACCGAAATACACATAACCACCGGTTTCTTTTCTTCATCAAGTGTCACTGTTGTCACCGGACCGTTCGTGGGTTTAGAGAGAGAAAGAGGATTCACGGGAAACGTCGAGCTAGAGTGTTGTCATCAAAGTTTTGCGGTTGTCTTCTAAGAGGTAGGGGTTTAGACATTCTAAATGTTAAATTTCATGCATGATGATAATGATTTTTATGGAATTGATGTTCTCGTTGTTTTTCCCATTAGGGTTCATGAAAGGGGTAAATTGTACCGATTGGTTTTGAAATTGAAAATGTTTTCACCGATTAAAAAGTGTTTAAATTGTATTTTTATGATTGATTTTCGTATGACTTTGTTTTCTAATGATTGGAACGATTCTAGGTTATTATTTTGGCCATTGGCTATGGAAAATCGTGTTTTGGAACTCTAGAATCGTGTTTTACGACGCTGTAATCGATTACCACGAGTTCGTAATCGATTACAGCAAGTGAATTTCCAATCGTCAGAAACACGTGCTCTCTGTTAATCGATTACAGGGGTCCTGTAATCGATTACAGTAATCGATTACCACGGGTGGTAATCGATTACAACACTGCTGTTTGTGCGAAAATGAATCGTTTTAACCCTTTATGCACCCTAATGTGTTCTACGACTTGTATGAATGATATGTATGAATGTCCTATGGAATATATGTGATTATACATGCTGTTTGAATGAATTATATGATGTATATGATGAATGAGTACATGATATATGAAGAGATTAATGTGCAAAGTGAAAAGAAAGTAAAAAACACACAGAGTAGCCTTTCCGTTCATGATGAACGTTACAGGGGGCTGGCAACCTCGGTTGTAACGACTCATTAGCGGAAGGTGAATTACCCCCTCTACCCAATAGTATAGGATGAGCTCATACCTAGGGTCAGTGATGCGGAGGTTACAGGAGGGTGGTCAGGCCAAAACAATGTAAATGATCCACAGGCACCAAAAGGGCATGCTTTAATGAAACGGATCCACAGGCATACTAAGTATGCTTAAAAGACTCAAGATAATTTAAGTAATGAATATGAGGTATACGTTACAGACAAAGAATGTTATATTTCCTTATATAATTATATGATGGTCAAGCACTCATCACACCACACATTGATGATCATTTATGTTATGTATAACTGTTAATTAAAAAGGAACAAGACGCACATAGGTAGTCGTACCGGGAAAATATTATTTTGAAACTTATAACTGAATTGAATTCATTCATGCTCACGTATTTATTAAATAAACCCGGTACGGCTCCCCTACTGAGTTACTTTCAAGTACTCACCCCATGTTATTTCACCCCTTTTAGACAATGAGTACCAGCAGGACGACGGAGCGAGCTTGGAGCCCGCGCAACCTTAGTTTTAGCTTCCACATTTGTTTATTAGATATGGACAATTGAGTTGTTTCTCTATAGATTTATGATTATTTTCTATGTTTAAGTTTCTGAGACCGGACCTTTGTTAGCCGACAAATATTATTATTTATGGATACTATTATGTGGAGTCTTGTGAGTCAGTGTTTTAGGCTCATGAGATAACACTATTATTATTATTGTTTTGATGTATGTTTTGGGAGATTACATGGTTTATTCAATTTTATTGAGGTATTATTCAGGATAATTGTTTCCACGTTTATATACGTTGTATTATTTCGCAAGACCCTTATTTTATATTCCGTAAACGAATTACGAAAATTTCTCCCACGTATTTTCCGCGTATATGTATTTCAAATATAAAAATATTTATGATAACAGGAAGTAACCCTTATGAAATGACCTAAAATGTCTTAAGCATTAAGGGCTATCTAGTAGGGTGTTACACTGAGCTTGCGACTCATTCCACCACAATTTTGTTTCAGAGTACGATCAGGAGGCAGACGAGAGATCGTTGATCCAATAGAGGTCGGTTGCAGTTGATTTTCTTGGTGAGCTCTGCATCTTCTGTGGAGTCTAGACAATTTGATAGTTTATGTTTAGTTTATGTTTTACAGTCATATCTATCATGTATTAGTTTTCTTCAGACTTTAGAGGCATGACTCCTTTATCAGTTATGTTATGTTTCAGTACACAGACTAGTATTATGTTTTCAGATGATCTATTGTATTCCCTTCAGATATTATACAGTTATATTATATCATATTATTTATATTATGACCATGATTCTATATTGTCTAGCCTTTATGTTATGTTTAGTAGCGTGTCCGTAGGGGTAGAGCCCTTCGCACGGACACCCCAAGTAGTGGGTGTTACATTAAACAAGTTCTGAAACTGAATAACAAACTATTATAAACTTACTACTAGTGCTGAATTAAAATGAAGATCAACACAAAAATAAGGTTGGTCTGAATGTTAAACAAAGCAAAAGAACAATGGAAATGATAAAAGTAGTAGTGAAGACTAAGAAGATAACGTAGAAAAACTTAAAATCTACTAAAAACCTTAAACTGAAGTCTGAGGCTTGTTCTGCTGCTCTGGACAGAGCTTACTCGTAAATTTATAGAGGATAAGTCTTAACAAATTATATCAAAGCTAAGGTCCCTCAAAATAAAATTGCAAAAATAGACTTAATTAATTTCTCAAGCAGGATTGAGTTAGGGCGGTGTAAGCTCGCCGGAGCGAGCTGCACTGTTTCATTGCCTAGCTCGACTGCTGGAGCAAGAATACGGCGCCAAAGCGAGATTGACTGTTGGAGCGATGTCAAGTCGCTTTCTTAACTTTATTTGCTATCTATTTGAACCAAAGAAAATGTTATGAGCTGAAATGAAACACTAAAACACAGAGAACAAGGGCCAAAGTCATTTTACAACATTAAATTCACATAAAATAGGTTAAATTAATCTTTAACTCTTGAAAGTTAGAATACGACAAAGTTAACAAAAAGACAAGTTAAGCCAAGATTCACATAAAATCATTCAAATATGTAGATAATTATATCAATAAAATAGGGTTTTTTTTTCTTTTTTGATGCTTAACGGGGCTAAAAGCCCAAAGAACAAAGCAAACTAAACTAGAGATCCTCTAGGGAAACAAGTCCCAGCAGCATCAGCCTTCACAGAGGAGAAATGGTGGAATAGAGAAGTGGGTCTGGAGTTCCTTATTCAAGCAGTGCCCATATTTGGCAAGGATATCAGCACAAAAATTTGTTTCTCTAAATACATGCCTTATTTGGACGTCCCAATCCCTATTTAGAATATGGTGGATTCCTCTTATCAGCGAAAATGCAGAATTAGGATTCAATGTATTACTGTCACAAAGAACTATAGCAACTTTAGAGTCAACCTCTAGAAGCACCTTCCTGTAACCTTTCTCATATGCTAGAGATAACCAATACCAAATGCCCCAGAGTTCAGCTAAATTTATAGAACAACAACCCATCCTTTTAGCGAAGACAAAGATAAAAGTACCTCTGTGATCTCGAGCCAACCCACCACAAGCGGATCTCCCCTGCATCACTGAACCGTCAGTATTGATCTTAACCCATCCCTTTGGCAGAGGATCCCAACAAAGATTTAAACCTCTTTAAACTTCAAGGCGAGATTTCAAAACAGCTAAAACATCCATAGCCCTACTATAATCACCTGCCAAAGTGACAATCTTGTGCGGAGAAATAGTACCAATCTCAGCGTTTTGATTGAAAATGCGTCTGTTTCTTGCATACCAAACTTCAGCAAGAGTAGTAACAAAAATGAGGGGCCAGCTGGCTCCTTGATGAGAATGGACAAAATCGACTAGATTATCTTCCAACCAACAGAGCAAACTCTAATTGAAAAAACCTTGTCTGACCTTGTGAGCTCCAATGCTAGTCCAAACAGATCTCGCAACCTCACAGTCACAGAGAACATGAAGCATCGATTCAGTATGGATAAGGCAATAATTGCATCTTGGGTCTGAACTCATACCTCTATGAGTACGATTCTCATTTGTGAGAAGGCAATTATTAGCAACAAGCCAAAGCATCTCCTTTAACCTATGAGGACAAAGAAGCGACCATATCAATCTAAATAATCTTGACGAGGTATTATAATCAGCAGCAAAACAAGCTTCATAGCCAGATTTGCAAAAGAACTCCCCATTAGTGTTAGGAAACCAAGCCAGACAATATTCTTTTGCATCTGTCCTAGGAGGTTTGATTGCAATAAAAAGATCAAGAATATCATTGGGGAGGAGAGGTTCCAAGAGAGTCCAGTTCTAATTTGCTGAGTCAACTGCAAATTCATTAACTTTCATGTTTAAAGTATCCTCATTTAAGTCCACTAGAGCAAAATCCTTAAGGCTATGAACACTTGGAATCTAGTGATCATTCCAAAAGGAAACATCTCTACCATTGCCAATCCGCCAAATGATGTTGCTATGAGTCTTCCGCCAAACATTCAGAATGCCTCTCCACAGATTAGAGGCAACTTGCTGATGGGACATAGAAGGCAAAGGAGATGAGCCACACTTGTATTTAGAGCGAAGAACTCTAACCCAGAGACTACGCCTATCCAATATTAGCTTCCATCCGAGCTTCATGAGGAAAATATCATTCATATCACGACACTTCCTAAAACCCAAGCCACCAGCTGATTTTGGCGTGCATATCTTGTCCCAGCTAATCAGAGGAGTTTTTTACTATCAGATGAACCACTCCAAATGAAATTTTTGCAAATCCTATCAATATTATCACAGACCGAGGCAGGGATTTTCATAGTTTGCATAATATAAGAAGGAATAGTAGCCAGTGCTGATTGAGCCAGCGTGATATGGCCCGCAAGGGATAGGGTCCTAGCCTTCTAACCACTAAGCCTCACTTGCATTCTATCCATAATATATTGAAAATCGTGTTTGGTTGCACGATTATAAAGAAGAGGAACACCTAGGTATTTACCAAGATTAGTTGTTTGGTTCATACCAAGGATATTGCAGATTTCATTCCTTCTTGTACCATGAACATTATTAGAAAAGAAAACATTAGACTTTGCATTGCTAATTCTTTGACTAGAGCTTTTACAGAACCTTTCGAAGATGTCCATAATCAACTCAGCCTGCATTGTACTAGCTTCAGCAAAAAGGACGATGTCATCCACAAAAAACAAATGAGAGAGGGCTGGACCATCTCTATTCAGTTGAAAAGGCTTCCACTTTTTTCAAATTTATCGCCTCTTCAATAAGATGAGACAATCTTTCAGTGCACAAAACAAACAGGAGGGGGGAGATGGGGTCCCCTTGGCGGATCCCCCTAGAAGGGGTGAAACTTTCCGATGGTCCACCATTCCACAAAACTTGCATAACCGGGGAAGACAAACAATGCCAGAGAATATCAACAATATGAGTCGGAATGCCAACCTCATGTAATGTGTCTTTAACAAAAGACCACTTGAGTCTATCATAACCCTTTTCAAGATCAATTTTAATTGCCATAATGCCCTTATTCCCTTTTTTGACATGCATACTATGGATGGCCTCTTGTGCGATGATAATATTATATGAACTCTGTCTGCTCAGGATGAAGCTGCATCGAAAAGGTTTAACCAGGGAGGGCATTATATCTTTCAATCTAGTAAAAAGAATTTTAGTAACCGATTTATACACGACATTACAAAGCCCAATCGGCCTAAATTGGGTAATGAATTCAGGGTTCGCTACTTTGGGATAAGAGAAATAAAAGTGGTGTTGGCAGCATGAATATTGGAGGGATTAACAAAAACCTCCTTAATCCAGCTAGTAATAGCACAGCCTACATGGTCCCAGTTTTTCTGAAAAAACATTGCTGGGAGACCATCAGGGCCTGGAGCCTTCCAACCACCCATATCAAATAAAGCATTCCTAATCTCCTCAGAAGTAACCTCTCTTCCTAATACGGATAAGGCGACAAGGGAAAGAGGAGGGAATTTTATATGGGAGTGAAGAACTTCATCCTCACCTTCATCGGTTTATCATTACATATACTAAATATAATAAATTACACATATCATGAACAATAAATTACACTCTCACAATCTCTCTCACTCTCCAATACACTCACTTAATTAATCTTTCACAAATTCTATGTATAATAATGTGTGTGTACATTACTATTTTTGAATGTGTAATCTATCAAATGTAGTATGTGTAATTTATTTTTTATGATAAGCATAATTTAGTATATACAATATGTGTAATCTTAATAACTTTTCGTTGACGATTCTTTGACAGTTTTTTCGTTTTACAATGAGAGTTTCTAATATTTTTATAACTTCAACAATTAATTCAATTTGTAAAAATAAGAAGGAGAAAATAGGTATTAGATGTAAAATTAAATTGATCTATTATCCCTATAGAGAATTAGTTTACATGATCAACTTTTTACTCATAAATCGTGATATCTTTTATTCACGAGTTGAGTCGTTTTAAAGGAAAATGAATGACTTCTATTTATATTATTGAATTGCAAAATCTAAGAAAAATATATTGAACATTTTTATTAACTAATCACTTAAAACACTTCAAAACCCTTCATTCCCTTTCTATCTGTTTTCCTTTTAAACCCTCTATTTCCTTTACACTTGAAACTCATGAACATGGTCTTAAGTCGTTCTATGTATTATCAAGTTTCTCTAGTTGATGATCCATTTTCTGTAAGCAACTACACATACATGTAATAAGCAATAATATTTATCATACAACAAAAATACGTTCAACTAATATCCAAAATGTGCTATATATGGTACATAATGTGTAAAAAGTATCGAGTAAATCATCATTACAACAAAAATGATTGTTTTCAACATGTAATTGTCGAAAAGTGTTGATAAAAGTATTGTCAAAAAAAGATATATGGACATTTGTTGGCCGTTGAAAATAGTCATAAACTCTTCTTTGACAATTAGTGACTGTTGAAAATACTCAAAAACTAGTTTTAAGTATTTTCGACGGTCACTAAGACCGTGTTTGGTTGGTGTGTACTGGACACTAACCTATAGACACGGTGGTACATGTGCTTTGTTTGGAAAGAAATATAAAAAGACACGGTAGTACACGCTTGGACACAATTTGATAAAATTCATCAGTGTATACCAGTGTTCTTGTTTTAAGCAGAGACACAATGGTGTGTCTTATGGACATAATTTTTAATGACAAAAATACCCTCATATATTTTTTAATATTCCCACATGCCCTCACCTCCTACCTCTCATCCCTCACTCTCACTCAAACCCTCCACCACCACTGCAGGTATACACCCACACCACCACCACACCCTCCCACACCACCACCCGATGCCACCTCACCCCACTATTGCACCCCCTACCCTCACCTTCACTCAACCCACCATCACCACACATCGTTGCATCCTCACCCTCACCCTCACCACCATCGCATCTCACCCTCACTCACCCATCACCACTGCACCTCCATCCCACCACCACACATTCTCACTAACCCTCACCCTTTCATCTTCATCCTCACTTTACCACCGCGCTACCATCCCTCACCACAACCACCCTACACCACCACCAGGTCGGAGAAGGAGTTTCGAGAAAGGGTGAACAATCTCTCAACTTAGTCCATTTTCTTTTTCTTTTTATTTTTGATTAGTTTTTATTTTAGAAAAAAATGAGGGGCAAAATTATCTTTTAATAATGTGTATCAATACATGTTCTATCAATCCAAATATAAACAGTACACTATATCTCATACATCCAAACACAATACACAAATATTAAGACATTATGTCCATGTCTATTTATGTCTATGTCTCAGTGTCCAGTACGTTCAACTATGTCTATACATCCAAACGCTACCTAATTATCAATATTATTTTTATTGACAATACTTTTATTGACACATATTGAAAATGCTCATTTTCTAGTAGTGAACGCATTTATCTTTGATAGATTGGGACATATTTTTCTCTTCACTTAATAAAGGAATTAAGAATAAAACCCTAATATTATAAGGTGGTGTTTGTTTTCAGTAACTCTAGAGTTAGAGTCAAAGGAGTCATGGAATCAATGTCACAAGAGCTAGAGTCACAATGACTCCAAAATTGGCTTCAAAAACACTTTCAAATATTTATATCTCCCTTCCAGCACACAGTGACTCCCAATACACAGTGATTCGAAAATTTGAGTGAACAAAAACTTGACAATTTTGTTCATTGGGTCACTGTGTCTCTGTTCACTAAGTCATTGTGACTCGCATCAAACATTTAACAGAGTCAATTTTTCACTGACTCCCTAACTCTAACCTCAGAGTCAGAAAAACAAACGCAACCTAAGTGTTTTACTAACAATACTTATGGCATTTATTAAGATAATAAAAGAAGAAACATTCACTTTGAAAATATGCATTTTTATTTTCTCTATGTAATGAGTCCATCATAATTCTTTTATTTTAAAAAAAATTTACCTTTTCCAATATCCTTAACAAATACTCTAAAAGGACTTCTAAACAAAACCCATATTATAAATAGCCAACTTAATCACATACAAATTAGAAATAAAAGAATGATTTTTGTTTTCCACAAAAACCGCAATGTGGTCACTACATTGGTTTCATTATCTTTCCGTCCATGCGGATTGCACCTTATCTCAAACTTCCACGTACGTCTAATTCTTACCCTTTTTCGGAGCTCGCATAGAAGAAATTAAAAGAAGAACAACAGGACCATAAAATAATTGGGAACGAAAAAGAAAGCAACAATGATATGTTTGACTTTAATTCATCACAACATGTTGGTATTTATGCAACCTACTTCAATTTGGGGCTTATATATTTTTCTCCCCTCCTGGTTACACACACACACACACACACACATATATATATATATATATATAAAAGCATAGTTGTAAAACTCGACCCAGGAATCGAACCGGTCGAGGCACTGGGTCAATGGGTGAATGGTTCAACCGGTCGGTAGTTTAACCGGTCTATTAAATATAATTTAATAATTACATATATATTAAAAAATTGACATATATACATAAACTCATACAAAAAATATAAATTCCCAACAAAAAAAAAACATAATCTCAATTTACAAGCACAACTACAACAAATCAATCACAATCTCAATTCCCAACCCCAATTTCACATACAATCTCAATTCTCAACACAAATTTAACCTTCAATAAGGCCAAGCATAATAGAATCCAAATTTAGTCCAAAACTCCAAATTAAAATTAACTTATCATATTTCAATTCTTAGCAAATAAACCATAATGCACACGTTCCATATTGATATTTCAATTCTCAACAACATAATATAAATTAAAATTAACCTATCAATTATTATACAATTAATCTCATAATTTTAGCAAATAATCCATAATGCACACATTTCATATTTCAATTCTCAAGTCTCAACAACATAATCTCAAAACAGAAGCAGCATCAACAACATAACCTATCAATTACCATAATCTCATATTTCATATTTTAGCAATTAATCTCAAACAATTAATATTAACCTAACATTAAAATTTAAAACTTACTTACCTTGAACTTGAAGAAGCAGCACTGTGACAGCAGGAAGCAGCAGCAGCCGGAAGCACCAGCCCGAGGAAGTAGAACGCGGCAGCAGCCGGAAGTAGAAGCAGCAGCAGAGGCAGAACTCAGAAGCAGTAGCAGAGGCAGAACTCAGAAGCAGCAGCAGCCAGAAGCAGAGGGCAAGGGCGAGCATAAGCACTGTGACAGAACGACAGCAGTGCGAGGGCGACGGCGAGGCAGGGAGGCGAGCCGGCGAGGGAGTGCGGGTGACGGCGAGGGAGGGTGTGCGAGAAGAGAAAGAAAGTGCGAGGCCGCGAGGGAGGAAGTGCGGCCGTGCGGGTGCTAGCGAGGAAGGGAGAGAGAGAGAGTCGGCGGCCGGCGGCGCGGCATGCTGGTAATGGTGAGTGGTGACTGCGGGTGGGGCTTTGGGGATGTTTCACGATTCTGGGCTAGGGTTAGGCATTAGTTGCGTTTTGTGAGGGTGGGTCGGGTCGGGTTTGGGCTGTGTCGGGTCGAGTTTGGGTGTAATTGGACTGGGCTGAAAAAAGATGCTTGATCAGGTCCGGGTTATCAAACCCGGCCGAGTCGCCGGTTTTGCTGGAAACCGGCCGAGTCGAACCAGTTTTTACCGGTTCTGATGCGTGGCCGATCCGAATGCTAACTCGGCCCGGTCTGGTACCCGGTTCGCGGTCGAACCGGTCGAACCGGCCGGTCCGAACCGGGTTTTACAACTATGTATATAAGTTCATTATTGTATTTAATTTTAGAAAATTTATATATTTAGTTTTATTAAATTACTTAATGTATAGGTTGGTTTATCTTACAATAATGCTTGACATACAACAGAAATACGTTCAACTTGTATTCAACGTCTACTATCCATGTTACAGGACGTGTGCTATACGTATATCACGTAATATGAATAGCACACGTTGGATACAAGTTGGACGTATTTGTGTTGTACGTCAAACATTACTGGCCTGGTTTATATGGTATTATTCATTATAGTACGTACTTAATTTATAGAGAGTATAAATTATATTTTTATGTTTAATAAATAAAAGAGTTGAAATATTTTTAGCTTAGTTTTTTTTACAGTGATGGTACTTTTGAAAGTCAAGTATTATATAAAAGGATTTAATTTTCATCTACTCACATTCACATTGTATAACCGTTATCCAATCATGTACGGTCATGTTAGCTATTATTGTATTTTTTCTCTTCCACTATCTGAAAAGTTATACAAACGAAGTATTTTGATTAGATGATAGTGTAAACTAAAATACATTTATACTTTCGGTGTTTCAAAATTATTAAACTCTTAATTATATCTAACCATTGAAAATAAATGCATCCCACATGAAAATCTGCTTCTTAATAATAATATAATAAATTAAATTGAAATTTCCATTCAGCTATATCTATCATCTTTATTTAACAATCAAGATGACATAGATCACTTTCTTTAATGTATTATTATTTGCACGTGCAATAATAGAAGGATAATTAATATACTATATTCATTTTTTATTTATCTAGTATTAATTGCATATATTTAGGATGACTTTTACATAATATCTTAATTTTAGAAAATTCAAACATATTTTATATTCTTAGCACTTGTTATTTTTTTTAATCACTCACTGCTTCTTCTCTGTTTCAAATTAAATTAATTATTTATCAGAGAGTATATATTATTCTGTAAGTATATTTATTCTCTCTCATCTATTAGACAAATAAAATAGAAAAAATAATTTTTCAAATTAGACAAACAAAAAATATATAGAAAGAGTCTTTTTTAGAAAATATTGATATAATAATTTTATAAATATATTAACTTTTATAAGCAAATTTTAAAGAATAGTTGAATGTGAGTTCCACTGAAGTTGGAAAAAAAAAATCATTATAGAATCTATATCACAATAGAATTTTAACCAATAATGCTAGTGCGCCTAGTTGTACAACAGAAATACGTCAAACTAGTATTTAACGTGTGCTATATATGATATAGAATGTGTGTTATACGTATATATGTGTACTATATATATAACACATATTCCATATCATGTATAACACACATTGAATATTAATTGAACATATTTCTGTTGTACGACGATCATTATTTTACTAACTAGTCATTATTATTATTCAAGATTGAACACAAGATTGAAAAGTACTACAAATGGTTCGGGCGTTAATTAATTAGTTCGGCAGTGGACCACTTAGGACCTATTCTCCCTTTTAGGAGTTGTTGACCTCTCACTGATGATAATGTCGGTGTCACTTAGATTTGAAAATAGAACACTGTTTTGTCCAAGTCAATATTATTAGAATTTTTACACATATGGTCTTTAGAAGAATTAACTAACCATATGCTTTTTTTTCTTATTTGTTTATTTTGAGCAAATATAGAATGATAAAAGAGTGGTGATACTGTAGCAAAAACGGCTAGCAAGAAAAAGGAAAAAAATATTTCGTGGAATGAACAATGATATATGTGATGAATTAATATGGACCAATGCAAAAAAGACATTTGTGATTGGGATATAAAACTAGGCTCTATATATATAGGGTGTGGAAATTGAAGGTTTGATTAATTATTCCTGTATGTTTCAAGGCATGAAGCCAAAATCAGAGAAATCACTTTCCTTTATACCAATCTTAAAAATTAAAACCAATGATGTCAAGCAGAAAGTAATATATACTTCTTTCACATATCACATCAATATAATTTAAAAAAAATTGTCACATCAATATGATTCTGTATAATAAGAGTTAAAAATTCTAAAATATTGTATATTGATCATGTAATAAAATTAGTAAATATGATAAGTATTTTAATCTTTAACTATAGAGTTCACCAATTTAATTTTAGTCTTTAAAATTGAAAAAATCTTGCTAGCTAGTAAATCCCTTTGGCTCTACCTCCTTCAAAGAATCTCATTAGTAGATATATATATATAATTTAATACTTAATATTTATATGTCTTTTTAATTAAACTGTATTATATGTTCAAATATAATGAGATAATGAAGTGTCAAATTATTTTTATATTTTATAGAATTTATATGATGAGAACTTACCATCCAATGGATGAAGAATTGATTTATTTCATTGTATTTGTAAAGTTATTTATAAGTTGATTTTCTAGTCATGTATATGTTATTTTTTTAATTTTCTAATAAATAAGCTGCTTCATATATACTTTTAGGAAAATATAATTTATTTGCTTATTAAGTTATATTTTGCCATTCATCTATATTATTTTCCTTTTATTGCTGAGTTTTATATATCATGCATCACATTTCAGTGTCAAGAAAAAGGTAGTCAAAATGATATTAAGACAATGTTATATGTTGAATTGTATCAGTGTAAAAATTATCATTTCTCAATATAAAAGTTTAAATATAATATTTGATTGAATCATGATATAAGTTAAATTTAGTACTTATAAATGTTAAATTGTATCAGGGTTGAATTGAATAACTAATTTAATATCACTTTTAGTATACATGTAATATTGCTCATTAATTAATAATGCTATTTCTTTGGAATCCATGGATGAGATCGAAGAGATTGGAGAAAGCTTAGCTTGAGCACAAATCCTCTTTCCTACTTTGATGATAAATATATGTAATTAAAATTATTGATTTCTAAAGTTTATGTTTAAGAAGTTTGAAAAGAAATATGTGAATCATGATCAATGTTTAGAGATTCATATTTTATATTAGGTTGCATAGTTAATTATAAGAAAGATGTGATACTAATTAATTACTATAAATCATTTTTTGGACGGAATATTTCTGCTCTCACAATTATTAACTAGAGGCCATGCACGATTATAAAAATACAATCAAATCAAATCATCATTTTGTCTTCAAGACAAAAAAGTTTAATTTTGCTTTATAGATAACCCGCCAGTTTGTTGAATATGAAGCTACTCTTTACCAAAGTTTCAAAAAATATAATCAAATAACAATAATTGTACAACATAAATACATTCATCTAGTATCCAACGTGTGTTATACATATTGTGTGTCATATATAACATGTGTTATACATATGACACACAATACATATACCAGACATTATGTATAACACATGTTGGATCGACAAATATTATTTAGCAAATAATGATGTCATTGATATTGATGTGTTATGTGTAGGTAAAATTTCAGTTACCACTAGTGAGTTTATAATAAACCAAAGGCATATAGTGACTCTTGTGTAGATAGAGAGTTGGTGAATTATTAGAATGTATTTGGAATGACGTATATTGGGATAATAGCAAGAAGGAGCAAGCTCCTATTTTCAGGGGGCAATACTAATAAAATGTATTTAATTAGTTAAAGAGAAAAATTTTAAAAATTAAAAATAAATTCGTTAACTTTATACGTATAAACTTAATTATGCATATATTGCTATTCAATTTTATCTTTTAATCAAACATATACTAAAATTATACTAATATATCTTCTATATTGTACTTAAATTTCAAATTCTAAAAACAATATACTTCAAGTTCATATAAGAATAACATTAATTTATTCTACAAATTCTACCAAAAAAAAATGATAAAATATTGAACTATTTACATATTTTTAATGAACTATTAAGATATCGAACTTTTCAATAATAATAATAATAATTTGATCAATTACATTCACCTTCCCTAAAATTTAGCAAAATTATATTCGACTTCATTCTAGTTTCAAAATTACACTAATCTACTCTTCTTAGAATGTTTTATTTTTGGTCAAACAAATAGTTCTCATGGTATGTGGAGGCATATGACTTTTGATGATATATATGTAAATAATACACACTCTAAAGTTAAAATGACTAAATGACCATATAACGAGGATTCAACTATGTATTAGAATTAACGAGAGAAATATGTTCTAATATATCTAATTATTATATCATTTGGTAATTTTAACTTCGGAAGAGTGTCTATTATTATAAAAATATCATTAAAATCACGTGTCGATCCCTCGTATGATCATATCATGAGAATAATTAGTTTAACTAATAATTAATCATTTTTAGGAAAGATCAATGTAATTTTTATAAGTTGATGAAGGGCCTCTACTGCACGCTTTAAAAATAGAGGGGAGTAGAATATAATTTTATCAAATTTCAGGGGAGGCGAGTGTATCCTAAAAAATTCACGGGGGTCATGACCACCCGTAAACAATAAGACGGTCACCACGAATAATAGTATAAACTTATAGGTTTAATTATATTGGAGGACCTTATAATTTTATCAAATTTTCAATTAAGCCCTATAGTTTAAAAGTTTAGAATTTAGTTCATATAGTTTTATTTATTTTTAATTGAGTCCCTAACACTAGTTTTTATTAAAAAAATTATTTAACCACATTTTAAAAATATAGCTTTTAAAATATGCTATTTATAGTTTATATATTACTTTTTATTTTATATTATATTATATTTTTATTTAAATTTATTTTTTAATTAATTACATTTTTAATTAATTAAATTTTTATTTATATATTATGATGAGTAAATTAAAACAAATGATAATAGCATAAAAAACATTATAAAAAATTATAATGAAATTAAATATAATACAAAATATTTTAAATTAGTTATCTTTTAAACTCTTATTTTTATTTTCTTTCTATTTTTTATTTTATATTATTTATAATTTTTAATTTCTATTTTATTTTAATTTAATGTTATTTTGATTTCATTTTAATTTTATTTTTAATTATTTCTATGTTGTTATTTTTTACATTACTTATTTTGATTTAATTGTCATAACGTATAAATAAAAACTTATCAAAATAAAAATAAATTTTTAAAATTAATTAAATGAAAATATAATATAAAAATTAAAGCATAAAATAAATATAAATAAAATAATTAAAATTTAATAATAATTTTTTCCTTTGACCATATTTTTGAAGTATATGATTAAATGACTTTTAACAGAAATTAGTGTTAGAGACTAAATTAAAAAATTAAAATTATAAGGACTCAATTCTAAACTTTTAAACTATAAAAACTGAAATTATAAACTTAATAAAACTATAGGACCTACAATTTAATTAAACTATACTTATATTATATTATACATTATGAAACTATCTATTTTTTGATACATATAATAATAAGATTGTTTTGAACTTATATATGAATTGAATTCATTCATCCTACGCTTATTTCATAATTAAACTCGGGGTGGCTTCCTCTACTGAGATACATTATGTACTCACCCTACACTTTTACATATTAATGCATTATACAAGTTTATCCCACATGACTTTCTTTTACATTAAAATCTTATATAATTTATTTAAAATGACATTGATTAAATTTTAATATGTAATTTTCTGTTTTATCTTTTATTATTTTATTAAAATAAAATAATTATCAAATGAATTATGGTATTAATTAATTATGCTACAATGATAACGTAAAAATTTTTACACTACGAATAAAAATATTGTCATATCCTTCATTTTAAAATAATAAATTACAATTTAAAATTTTAAAAAATATCCATTATGGTGACATTTCAGATTACTATTGACTGACAATATAAAAATGGTTTATAATGTCAATGCATTATAATTAACTGATAAAATTTACTACAATAAATATATAATGAAAAAAGTAATATTTTAAATAATCATATTAAAAATAGGAAAACACTTGAATGTACCATGTCACATGATAATTTATGTACCTTCATTTATTTTTTTAAGAATATTTACAAATCTTTAATGAATTTTTTTTAATATCATTATCTAATATGTATCTTTCAATTTATTTAAAATAATTTATTTATGTTATTTAAAATCTCTATCTATATCATATATTATATATCATATCATATATATCATTTATCAACATATATCATATGAGTTTAATTTTGGCTACGGGTACATCAATGATACACATTCTCAGTAGATCCATCGTATAAAAGGCTGACGTGGTATGGAATTCGATGTGTGCGTACTGTTCAGGTGAAAATTGTTTTCGCATGTTTAGTGTGTGCATTTTTATATTTTTGATGTGTGTAATTGTGAGAGTTTGGTGTGTGTATTTGTGTATGTTTGATTGTGCATTTCTGTATATTTGGTGTGTGAATTTCTGTATATTTGGTGTGTGCATTAATTTCCGTATATTTTGTATGTGTCACTTGTATGTTTGAAGTGTGTATTTCATTACATTTGGTGTGTGCAATATGGTATGTTTGGTGTATACATTTTTTATATGTTTGATGTGTGCAATTGAGTCATTCAAGTAAAAATTAAAATTTTAAATTATTATATTTCATTCTAATTAATTCACAAGTTTTTAACATAATCCACCATTTTTTCTTTTCTTTTCTATTTAATTTGATTTTATTATATATTTTTTAATACATTCTTTCTTTATGATATTAAATACTTTAAAATTAAAAGAAAAAATAATTTAAATGGTTAACAATTAGTTATCTCTTTGATTAAAAAATGGGTAAATAACAACTCTTGAGGTTTGGAAGAATGACACTCCACCACATTCTTATTTCAAAAGTAGCACTTCACTCCAAATATTTGAAGAATGTCACCAATGCCCTTATTAATTGATTTTCTATTACTAAAGAATTAATAATATTAAAAATAAGAGTGAATACCTTATTTAGTCTCTCATAATTAATTTCGATAACAATTTAGTTTCTCATGATTTGAAAATGACAAAATAGTCCCTCAAGATTAATTTTATAGGACATGCACTTTAAGTGACAATTCAGTCATTCTATTAAGTTTCTATTAAATGAGTTAAAAACATGACACAACTTAGGTGACATGTGATACAATGTGTCATACACATCACTGCAACTCAATTAATAACAGAAACTTAACGGAGGGACTAATAAATTCTCATTTAAAGTGTCCTTTAGAATTGATCTTGAGGGACTATTTTGTCACTTTCAAATCTTGAGGGACTAAATTATCCTCAAAGTTACTCTTGAGGGACTAAATTGGATATTTACTCTAAAAATAATAACATAATCTCTTCATCAATGTTATTATATTTTTTCTTTATTTCTGGAATATTATATATTTCTTTTGTGTAAATAATATGATAGTTTATGCTTTGATCTTTTTAATTTTTAATTAATTCTATATTTTTCATGTATATTAGTATTCTTGTTATTAAAATGTGCTTAATAAATAATTTTTCGTATTAGCTTTGTTTTACCAAAATAAAAAAGTATACATGACATAATATATATTAATATTCAAAATAATTTGTTTCTATATTCATAATATCAATTATTAATTAATTAATTTTAATATTTTTATATAACTATCCAATCACATATTTAACATATGCAAAAATAATAAAAAAACAATATAACCCATTATTTAAAAAATAGTACACATAAAATTGAAGGAATTTATTGGATGGTAGTGTGACTTGTAAGAAATCTTTACACTCATAGATAGCACATCAAATTTAAATGAAATAACAATAGTAATGATAATTTATGTTAAAAGAAAAAGTATGAATTTGTTACTACTAATTTATGACATTAATGTCTATTTTTATTTTTAATCCATCTTTATACATAATTTTAATTAAATAATTTTTATATACACTAATATTCTATAATTAATAAGTAAAATATATCTATATTTTGAATAATAATCATTACAGTGTATTATGATTGTTAATAATTTTTTTTATTAGTAGTAAAGTTTTAAAAGGTATGACTTTAATTTATGAATGGTTTTATTATCATAAGCTACATGCATTTTATTTTTTTAAAAAATTAATACATAACTATTAAGAAATAGTACTTAAAAAAATAAAACAATAAACATGTTATAATAGAATATAATTAATAAATAATTTAAAAATATATCAAATTATAACTTATTATTATCCTTTTGAGAATCTATGTTTTAAAAAATGAGATAAAAGAATTGTAGTGAATTTAATATATTAACTGAGTGTTTTCTTTACTCTAAATATTACACAGTAAATCATTTAACATAAGCTAATAATTAAAAAATAATTAAATATAACATTAATATCGAACAACCAAAGATTAAATTAAGGATAAAAATGTATATGTTTTAAAAATGCATAGGAAAAAAGTATACAAATATTATCTTACAAAATGAAGTGATTATATTTTATTTTTATGTTTTGCAATAACGAGAAATTAATAGGCATCGAAATTTTTGGTATTCATTATTACACATTTGGGTGGAGTGTCGTGTTTGAAGTTAAAATTGGGCGGAGTGTTATTTTTTTTCAAATCTCAAGGGTTCTCCTTATTATTTACCCGAAAAGAACTATAGTTTTGCACTCATCAAATATAAATAAATGAATACATCAAAACATACAGAATGTGCACACCAAAATATACAAAATGCGTACACCAAAACATACAGAATGCACACATCAAACATTCATAATTCCACACACTAAAACACAGAAATGTACACACCAAAAATGCAGAAGTGCTAATAAACAGTGTTTCCGCAATAAAAGTACACACATTAATTTCTGTTTCACGTCAGTCTTTTATATGATGGATATATCATATATGGAGGATGCCTACAAGTGACTATGTACATGAAACTTTTTTGTATATCTATTACCAATATATATATATATATATATATATATATATATATATATATATATATATATATATATATATATATCATATATCTTATCTTATCTTATATTTAATACTAAAGTTGGGTTATGCACCTACGAGGTGACACACCCAAATTGATTCTCATGTTAAATTTGATGATGTGTTATGCTTAGATTTTTCTTACAAAATTCATTTTGTACATAATTTTTTTTATTCTAATTACTTTAATATTGTAATTACTATGAAATATGAAACATACAATATTTATTAAAACACTCTAACTCTTGACCTTTCATATACAATGAGTTATGCACATATGAGGTTGGACACTCACATTTATTCTCATTTCATACTTGATGTGTGATGCACTTATTAAATTTTTTTATATTATTTCTTAAAAAATTGTTCCACTTTTCAATATATTTTTAACTTGATTCATTAATAATAATAATATATTCTGTCAACACTTTTATATATATATATATTAAAATTTTAGATCATGCACTAAAAAATTAAAAAATAAAGGACTAAAGTTAAAAAGTCTTGTGATCACTCACCAACAACTTACACCTGAAACTATATATATTAAAATGATGAGATGACAAACTCATATTCATTCTATGATGATGTGTCAAGTTTAGATTAATTTTAATTTTATTTAATAAATTAATATATTTATATCTTATCTTATATATAATACTAAAATTGAGTTCTACATTGCTTATGTCACTACTAGAAACTATCAGATTATCGACGGACATTATCGACAGACGTTTTTTACAAGGTTATCGGCGAATTTATCGACGGATACAGCATTGGCGGGATTTTTTAATCAACGAATATATTTATCGAGGGATATTTTAGAAAATATCCGTCGATAATTTGTTCCCGCTCAAAACAAAAAAAAAATTTTGGTCAGGTTGATGTTATCGACGGATGAAGATTAAAATATCCGCCGATAAAACCCTAAACCCTAAACCCTAACCCTAGATGGCAACTATCGGCGGATGATCATCCGCCGATAATAACCTAAACCCTAAACCCTAAACAGGGAATGAAATTATCGACGGATAAGAATGCTTTTATCCCTCGATAATTGAAACGCACCGTTTCATTTATCCTGGTGCCTTTTATCGAGGGATAATATCGACGGATGGTTTAAACCATCCGTCGATAATCCGCGAAAATGAGGAGACAGCGCCTCCTTCTTCCTCACTTCGCGAACTCCTCTCTCTCTCTCTCTCTTCTCCGCTCTCTCTCTCTCTCTCCGCCGCGAAAAACGGCCATTTCCGCCGCCCGTTCGCCCTCTGGGAAGTGCCAACAGGTTAGCCTCTATGTCCTCTACATTTTAATCGGTTTAGAATTTTTGTTTGAGGTCTCTAATGAGAACTCATTGTTTGTAGCATTTTCCCGCCTTCTCCGCTGCCACCGCCGCCAGGAAGCATCTCTTGGTCTTCCATTAGGTATTTTTGTTAAATTTTAATTTTTCATTGTTTTGATATTTTTATATATTGTATTTATTATTTTTTTTATTTTTTCTATTTAAAAAAATTAATATGTTAAACTTTCTGTTTTAAAAAAAAATAAATATATTAATTTTTTTAAAAGGAAAACTGTTTTAAACAATAATAGAAAACGTTATTCCAAAAAAGATAGATTTAACAAACTTATATGTTATTTAAAGTAAGTAATTTTTCAATAACGTAACAAATATATTATTTAAATGATATATATGAGAACAGTTGTTGATATATTCGGGCGATTGGAGCTTACGGTTTTCACGAGCTTACATTTATATTAGGTATGTTATTTATTAATTTTAATTTAATGATATGATTCTGTTGTTATTGTTGCAAAACCTTAGGGTAGATGACTTAGTCTAAGACCGGTCCTTAAACTCCGGCAATACTGGTTGATTGATTTGTAAAATTAAATGAGAAAGTTTGTTTAAAATTTAGGGATGACTCTGTCAAAATTTTGTGAAGTAAAAATTTTGAGAATTTAAATAACTGTTGTTAAGTTATCTAAAACTAAGGGAAACTCTGTCGAAATTATGTTTGAGTAAAAATTTAACAAATTTGTAAAAATTATTAATGTCGTATTACTGGTGAATTTAGATTAACTAAAAAACTATTATTAATTAGTCCTAGTTAAACTTCTCATTTTAGGATTCTCCAATATTCAAGGGCAATGTCATCAACAAATAGATCATGGATGTATGATAGGTTACACCCGAACAGGGGGGAATTAAGCCGGAATTCTATGCTGGAGTTGAAGAGTTTGTGGGGTTTGCTTCTATGTCTGAACAATTTAGGTCTGAGGGAAAAGTCAAGTGTCCATGTGCCAAGTGTGTTTGTAGGTTTTTCTATGATGTTGACACGATTAAGGTTCACCTGTACAAAAAGGGATTTATGGATAATTATTATGTATGGACAATCCATGGGAAAGTCGAGTCAGTGTCAGTACAGCAGAATCAGTTTGTCGGAGGTAGTTCAAGTGGGTTTGATGGTGAACAATATGGGGATCGTAATTTAGATTAGGGCGGTGATAATCGTGGGTGTTATGAGGAAATGATCCATGATGCCTTTGGGGGGCAACATGATCAAGATTATAATGAACCCAGAGAGGAGGAACCAAATCCTGAAGCGCAGAGGTTTTTTTCTTTGTTAGAATCTGCAAAGACACCCATTTGGGAGGGTTCAGCCCTTTCTGAGTTGTCAGTGGCAGTTAGGATGTTGTCTATCAAGTCAGAGGCAAACGAGAGTCAAAGTGCTTTTGATCGATGGGCTACTTTAATGAGTGATGCTAATCCACGACCAAAGGCAATTCCTAGGGACTATTATAGGGCAAAGAAGTTAGTTTCAAAACTTGGGTTGAAATCAGAGAAAATTGATTGTTGCATGAACGGTTGCATGTTGTACTATAAGGAGGATATTGAATTAGTTCAATGTAAATTCTGCCAGGCCCCCAGGTTCAAACCTAGAAGAGCGGGTAATGGGAGGTATAAACATATTCCCAACAAAAGGATGCACTATCTTCCCCTAATCCCTAGGTTAAAACGCTTGACCTCACATGAGGTGGCATTATGAGAATAGGAGAAGTGACGGGATAATGACGCATCCCTCTCATGGTGAAGCTTGGAGGCATTTTGATAGGTGTCACCCTCAATTTGCAAATGATCAGCGGAATGTTAGATTAGGGCTTTGCTCAGATGGTTTCACGCCAAATAACTTATTTAACAAGCCTTATTCTTGTTGGCCTGTTGTTGTTACCCCTTACAACCTCCCTCCTGAGATGTGCATGAAAGATCCGTACATGTTTTTAACATGTGTAATTCCTGACCCTGATAATCCAAAAGCTAAAATTGACGTTTTCCTCCAACCACTCATAGATGAATTGAAGCAGTTGTGGCACAATGGGGTCTTGACCTATGATGTGGCCACCAAAGAAAATTTCATGCTAAGAGCCGCTCTGATGTGGACGATTAATGACTTTCTTGCTTATGGTATGTTGTCTGGGTGGATGACACAGGGGAAACTAGCTTGCCCTATTTGCATGGAGGATACAAAATCCTTCACACTTAAGAATGGCGGCAAGAACTCATGGTTTGATTGTCATATGAGATTCTTGCCAAATGATCATGCATTTAAGAATAACAGGTATGAGTTTAAGCGAAACTGTGTTGAACATGAAGAACCACCTGTTAGGCTTACTGGTAGACAGGTCTGGGACAGAGTTAAAAATCTTCCTAAGATAACCGAATTGGGTAAAGTAGTCAAGTTTCCAGGTTATGGTGTGGACCATAACTGGACTAAGCAGAGCATATTCTGGGAGTTACCCTATTGGAAAGATAATCTTGTTCGTCACTGTCTAGATGTCATGCATGTTGAGAAGAATGTTTGTGATAACATCATGAATACTGTTATGGACAGTGACAAGACTAAGGATAATCTCAAGGCAAGAGTAGACTTAACAGATTACTGTCGACGACCAGAGCTACATTTACAAGAGACACGTGATGGTCGCGTTGTTAAGCCGAAGGCAAGCTATGTTTTAAATCCTGCGCAGAGGCAATCCGTGTGTAAATGGGTGCAAGAGTTGAGAATGCCAGATGGATATGCTTCCAACCTCCGTAGGTGTGTGGATGTTGCGCATGGAAAGTTCCATGGGATGAAAAGTCATGATTGTCGTGTGTTTATGGAGTGTTTGCTTCCAGTTGCCTTTCGAGAGTTACCTTTACATGTGTGGAAACCATTGACCGAGCTTAGTTTGTTCTTTCGTGATTTGTGTTCTACCACACTGAGGTCCCATGATTTGGAAGTAATGGAGCAAAATATTTCTGTAATTTTGTGCAAGTTGGAACGAATATTTCCCCCCTCTTTTTTTGACTCAATGGAACATTTACCTGTGCACTTGGCTTATGAAGCGAAAGTATGTGGGCTGGTTCAATATAGATGGATGTACCCCTTTGAAAGAAATATTTGGACCTTTAAGAGAACTGTCAAGAATCGAGCTCGTGTTGAATGGTCAATATGTGAAGCTTATTTATAAAAGGAGACGTCTTTCTTCTGTTCATTTTATTTTGAGCCACATGTTCATTCGAAAAGAACAACAGTAGGCCGCAATGATGATGAAGGTGAAACTTCATATCCGCCTACTTTGTCTGTGTTTAATCAACCTGGACATGGTGCCGGTAAACCCACAAACTATTGGCTGAATGATAGAGAAAAGCATGCAGCACACCTACATGTTCTCATCAACTGTGATGAGGTGGACACTTATAGAACGTAAGTGACATATCTAATTCATCATTTCAATAATGTTTTTGTACATAGTAGTGAATGTTGTCATTAAAAATCTTTAATTTCTACTTAATGTCAACAGATATTTTGAACAAACCATTCAGAACATACGCTTGACCAATTCCCTCAATGGTTCAACTCGTTCGTAAGTTTATAATCTTCGTACTATTACTCTTTGATTTATATCTTAACATAAAATTCAAAATTTTCCTTTCTATTCTCTTTGTTCTCTACGTATGTAGGTGCTCAATCATGACAATAATGTCACAAATCCTCATATAAAAAGCTTAGCTTGGGGTCCCACCAATGTAACAATTTCGTGGTCAATTTTCCATGTGAATGGTTATAAATTTCACACCCTAGACTGGGGTCGTGAGAAGACCACGTACAATAGTGGAGTATGCGTTCGAGGGGTTGCTGGAAAAGGGGAGAATAATTAGTACGGGGTACTCAGACAAGTCTTAGAGTTGGAATATGTTGGTGAGGACCCAACGCCAAAGAAGGTTGTCTTGTTTAGCTGTGAGTGGTATGATCCTAGACATCCTGATGGAACACGCAAGCACGCTGATTACGACATAATTGAGGTTAACCATACACGACGATTTGGTGCATATGATCCTTTCATCATTGCACAAAATGCTCGGCAAGTGTATTACACAAGGTATCCGGGGAAGTGCAAGAATAAGTGGTTGGTTGTTTTCACAACCAAACCTAGGGGCAGAGTTGAAAGTGATGATGTGGATGAAATAGCTTACCAAGTCGAAGTTACACGTGCTCCAAGGGTGGTTGTAGATACAGGAGTCCCTGCTACTTTACACGATGATACTGGTGAAGATGACATTATTAACATGTCTCGCCAAAACATAACAAGTCAGGGTGATGACTTCACTGAAGGTAGTGATGAAGAAGAAGATGAACTTGACAATGACGATACAGAAGACGAGAGTGAAGACAATCCACAACTTTCTGAATAAATGGTTTTTAACAATTCAATTTGTTTTCAAATAACACTACCTCATTTTAAGATACTTTGTCAAACACTTTAATTAATGAAAAGTAACTGGTATTGTTGTGAATAGATATGGCAGATGATGATAGGGGTAGGGGTAGGGGCAGAGGCTGTAACACCCCGACTTTTATTAAGTTCTAATTAAGGGAAAATTGAGAGTAATTGACCTTAGTTAGAAATTTAATTAAGTTGGAGTGGATAAGTTTCTCCTTAATAAACCTTTATGTGTGGTATGTGTTTGAATTGTACGTATTTATATGTTATATGTTATTTATTTTATTTTCTTTATATGTCTATATGTGTATTTTTAATTTATGTTTAAAGATTTGAGAGTTAGTTGAGCATTGTAGTGTTATTTGGGATGTTTTAGAATATTTAGTATTTTTTTAAGTAATGGGTGGGCCCCACAACACATCTATATAATACCTACCCTAGCCTCCACTTAGAAAACCTAATTTCAAACACTCTTGGTAGCCTCCATCAAATCCTTGTTCCCCCATTCAACTCTCTCTCTCTCAAAAACCAAAAACCATAACCATTCCACAACCCAAAATCCATACCAATTCTCACCCAATCACAAAATAAATCACATATTCTTGATCCTCTCACCAGATAGAACACTTCTACCTTTTCCATTTTTGAAAGAGCCATCATCGTACCGTTCGTGGGGCTAGAGAGAAAGTGAGAAGGAAAGGGGTGTCTCTACGCATAGCATAGGAGGTCTACGAGAGGTAGGGGTTTAGGCATTCTATTTTCATGTATATTGATGATGATTTTATGAGATTAATGTGATGGTTGTTTTTCCCATTAGAAATTTTTGTGTCTTATTATTATTATTATGATACACATGACATATATATATATATATATATATATATATATGTACGTGACCGTGAGCGAGAATTCCTGGCCGCGTGAGCATGATGAGCGAGGTTTCTATATATATATATATAAATAAAAAATAAATAAATAAATAAAAAAATAAAATAAAAAGAAAAATAAAAACAGGTTACTAGTATATGTATATTACTATTACACATTATTATTACATAAATTTATACCTATTAACATGTATATTAGTTAATAATAGGTAGGTAACATGTAGAAATAATAATGATAATAATAATAATAAAAGAATAATACAGTAAGAACAACAACATGTATAGTATATGATATGTAATGATAATAGTAATAGTAACAATAATAGTATAGAAGACAACATTGGTGATATTTGTTTACATGTTGTTATGTGATGTAATTGATGCTACATATGTATATATATCCTGTAAGACATTAATAACGGCAAAGTCGTCAAAAGGGACGCAAAGACAAAGTTACAGTTATAATAAAACACTCCCGTCTTTGGATACTGATGGGGTTGTAAATCAAGGGATGACAACTTTGGTGAATAGCCTCATTGGTAAAAGAAGACGGTACCCCCTCTCCCCATAGTATAGGATGAGCTCATGCCTAGGGGCCGGTGATGTGGAGGAATACAGGAGGGCGGGCAGTGCCAAAGATTGATTAATGCAAGATAAAGTTGTTTGGCTAAATGTATTATGTTATCTTATGAGTTATCAATTTTATATGTGTAAGGGCACCACTACACTACACCAAGACTTTATCTATTTATGCCATATTAACTGTCTAATTAAAATGGATAAGACGCACTTAGGTAAGACGTTCCGGGACAAGATTATTTTAAACTTATATCTGAAATGAACTCATTCATGCTTCACTTATTTTATAATTAAACCCGGGGCGGCTTCCTCTACTGAGTCACTTCCCAGTGCTCACCCTATGTTTTTCCCCCATATTATAGAGGAGCAGACAGAGCAGGACCATGGAGCTAGCGAGGAGCAGGCCCAACCTTAGTTTATTTTACAGTCCTCCGCTTTATAAACCTATATACATTGATTTGCATTTCGGTTATGGATTCATTTCAGTTGTTTGAGTTATTTATTTCACGTCCGGACCTATGTTAGCCGGCAGCTATTTATTTGACATGTATTTATGGTGGAGTCTCATAAGTCATTGCCTTTGGCTTATGGGGTAAAGCCTAATATTTATTCCTTGTGTGTTCATTGATTGTTGGGAGTTATTTATTTGATAGACTATTCAGTTTATATCTTGGCATGACTTATTATTTATCGATTATGTATTTCGCAAAGCCCTTATTTTTATACCGTAAACAAATTGCGAAAATTTTACTCCCGCCTATTTTCCGCGTATATATTTTAAAATAAAGGATAGAACATGATAACAGAGAGTGACCCTTATGAAATAGCCTAAAATGACTTAAGCATTAAGGGCTATCTAGTAGGGGGTTACAGAGGCCGAGGAGATCGAGGGCGGAGGAAGACGGCCGCCCAGCCTCGTGGTTATCTTTCGAGGGGTGTTCAGTTGTATGACATCCCTGGTCGTGACCCGAGGACAGAGACGGAGGAGGACCCAGACTACGAGCCAATACCATCACCATCACCATCTGCTGCTGGGGGACCATCATCACCCATTACTGCCTCCCCACATGACATTGGGGGCAATAATGAGGTGCCGGTCGAGATTGCATCAGCAGCTTCAGATACACGTCCTCTCCCCTCCATCAGACCGAATCCATCCGGTCTAAGGTATATGATTTAAGTCGTTATAAATGTCAATATTTTATAAATAAAATATGTAAAAGTGATTATTATATAAAATGGAAACTAATTCTTTATAACAATGTAGTTTTGTGCCTGCCACCCTCGGCACTCATCAGATCACGGCCACGATACAGAAGATGTATCATAGGCCGATCGAGTATTTCTCGAAGTTGACTGAGGAGGAGAGGCGACGATGGTATCAGGAGTGGAAGGTAATATGAACTCTTCAATTTTAGTAATTAGTAATTAATTATGTTGTGGTAACTAACAAATTAAATTTGTCTATATATTGTAGTCTCACTTCACCATTAGTCCTGCCGATGATCCAGTACTGTACCGTGCCTTCTGCCATCGGGCAGCTAAGAGGCTCGGTGACATGTACTTATGGATCCGTAATGGCAAGGACAAGGATCACAAGTGGATGTCAGATGCCCACCACCGTGTGCTCCAGGAGTATTGGTCTTCTCCGAGGTTTAAGGCCAAGTCAAATAAGGCCAAGGCAAGCAGGGCCTCATTGAGGGGTGGCTCTGTAACACCCTACTAGATAGCCCTTAATGCTTAAGACATTTTAGGCTATTTCATAAGGGTTACTTCCTGTTATCATAAATATTTTTATATTTGAAATACATATACGCGAAAAATACGTGGGAGAAATTTTCGTAATTCGTTTACGGAATATAAAATAAGGGCCTTGCGAAATAATACAACGTATATAAACGTGGAATCAAATATTCTGAATAATACCTCAATAAAATTGAATAAACCATGTAATCTCCCAAGAACATACATCAAAACAATAATAATAATAGTGTTATCTCATGAGCCTAAAACAGTAACTCACAAGACTCCACAAAATACAATCCATAAATAATAATATTTGCCGGCTAACAAAGGTCCGGGCTCAGAAACTTCAACATAGAAATTAATCATAAATCCATAGAGAAACAACTCAATTGTCCATAACTAATAAACAAATACGGAAGCTAAACTAAGGTTGCGCGGGCTCCAAGCTCGCTCCATCGTCCTGCTGGTACTCATTGTCTAAATGGGGTGAAATAGCATGGGGTGAGTACTTGTAAGTAACTCAGTAGGGGAGTCGTACCGGGTTTATTTAATAAATAAGTGAGCATGAATGAATTAGATTCAGTTATAAGTTTCAAACTAATATTTTTCCCGATACTACTACCTATGTGCGTCTTGTTCCTTTTTAAACATAAACATGAATGATCATCAATGTGTGGTGTGATAAGTGCTTAACCATCATATAAGTATATAAAGGAATATAACATTCTTTGTTTGTAACGTATAGCTCATATTCATTACTTTAATTATCTTGAGTCTTTTAAGCATACTTAGAATGCCTGTGGATCCGTTTCATTAAAGCACGCCCTTTTGGTGCCTGTGGATCATTTACATTGTTTTGGCCTGACCACCCTCCTGTAACCTCCGCATCACCGACCCTAGGTATGAGCTCATCCTATACTATTGGGTAGAGGGGGTAATTTCACCTTCCGCTAATGAGTCGTTACAACCGAGGTTGCCAGCCCCATGTAACGTTCATCATGAACGGAAAGGCTACACTGTGTGTTTTTAACTTTCTTTTCACTTTGCACATTAATCTCTTCATATATAACATGTACTCATTCATCATATACATCATATAATTCATTCAAACAACATATATAATCACATATATTCCATAGGGCATTCATACATATCATTCATACAAGTTGTAGAACACATTAGGGTGCATAAAGGGTCAAAACAGTCCATTTTCGCACAAACAGCAGTGCTGTAATCGATTACCACGGGGTGGTAATCGATTACTGTAATCGATTACAGGACCCCTGTAATCGATTAACAGAGAGCACGCGTTTCTGACGATTGGAAATTCACTTTCTGTAATCGATTACGAACTCGTGGTAATCGATTATAGCGTCGTAAAACACGATTCTAGAGTTCCAAAACACGATTTTCCATAGCCAATGGCCAAAATAATAACCTAGAATCGTTCCAATCATTAGAAAACAAAGCCATACGAAAATCAATCATAAAAATACAATTTAAACACTTTTTAATCGGTGAAAACATTTTCAATTTCAAAACCAATCGGTACCATTTACCCCTTTCATGAACCCTAATGGGAAAAACAACGAGAACATCAATTCCATCAAAATCATTATCATCATGCATGAAATTTAACATTTAGAATGCCTAAACCCCTACCTCTTAGAAGAAAATTCGTAAAACTCTGATGACAACACTCTAGCCCGACGTTTCCCGTGAATCCTCTTCTTTCCCTAAACCCACAAACGGTTCGGTGACAAAGGTGACACTTGATGGGGAAAAGAAACTGGTGGTTTTCTGTATTTTGGTGTGAGGATTAATAATATGTGGTCGGTTTCTTGATCGGGTGAAAATTGGTGGGCGTTTCTTGGTGTGGAAGGGTTATGGCTTTGTGTATTCTTGAGAGAGAAACCTATGGAGGCTCAAAGATGGAGAGAGAGGGTTTTCTGATGGAATGAAAGTGGTATTAGGGTTTACTCACGTGGCGTCTAGGTTAAACATACTCTGGAGTCACCGTGGGGCCCGTACGTCACTTAAACGCGCTGAAAAACGCGTTCTGCGCACATGGTAATCAATTACATCGATTTTGTAATCGATTACACATGGCGAAAACAACTGCAATCGATTACCACGGGATTGTAATCGACTACTGGGCTGTGAAAAAGCTTCAAAACACTTCTAAACGTCCTGACTCGTACCTTAACATCCGTATATCCTTTTTAACTTTTAAACATCATAAAATCATATACTTGGGCACAGAAAACACATAGCATACAATACTTTAAGCTAGGAGAAACTCATCCACTCAAATCCAATTAAGTCCCAACTAAGGTCCTTTACCCTTAATTTCTCTTAATTAAAGATCGGGGTGTTACATTTCTCCCCCCCCTAAAAAGAATTTCGTCCCCGAAATTCATACCTATAAACATAATCGGAAACTGACGACGCATCTCGTCTTCCAGCTCCCAAGTGAAGTCGCCCAGCCGACCTCTGCCCCAGGCCACCTTGACCAAAGGCACATCCTTCCGTCTTAACCTTTTTACGCTGCGGTCAACGATGCTCATAAGGGGTAATTCAAAACTCAAATCATCCCTTAGTTGTACACTTTCCGGCTCAAGAAGATGACTAGGATCAGACACATACTTTCTCAATTGAGAGACATGAAAGACGTTATGCAAGTTTGAGAGGGTGGGAGGTAAGGCCACTCGGTAGGCGACTGGCCCGACACGACTCAGGATCTCAAAGGGACCAAGGTACTAGGGCTAAGCTTTCTAACCTTCAGGGCTCGTCCTATACCTGTCGTGGGGGTAACCCGCAAAAAGACGTGCTCGCCTACTGAGAACTCTAAGGGTCGTCCCCTCTGGTCAGCATAGCTCTTCTGGCGGCTTTGGGCCGCGAGCATCCTCTCCCTAATCATCCTTACCTGCTCCGAGGTCTCTCTCACCAGCTCAGGTCCTAATACACTCGCCTCTCGCGGGTCATGCCAACACAAGGGTGATCTACACTTCCGTCCATACAAGGCCTCAAAAGGCGCCATCCCTATGCTTGCCTGGTAGCTGTTGTTATAGGAGAACTCTATCAAGGGCAGCAACTTGTCCTAACTCCCCTGTCCGTCCAAAATACACGCCCTCAACATGTCCTCCAGGGTCTGGATAGTCCTCTCCGACTGACCATCCGTCTGCGGGTGATATGCCGTACTCATGCTCAATTCTGAGCCGAGCGCCTTCTGGAAAGCTCTCCAGAAGCGAGACGCGAACCTCGAGTCACGATCCGAGATTATCGTCTTCGGCACACCATGTAACTTCACAACCTCCCGGATATAGATCTCAGCTAGCTTCTCCAAGGGGTAGGTCATCCTGATCGTCTGAAAGTGAACCGACTTGGTCAGTCGATCAACGATAACCCACACAGCGTCGTGTCCCGCCTGAGTCCTTGGCAACCCGGACACGAAGTCCATAGATATGCTCTCCCACTTCCACTCAGGTACACTCAGCGGCTGAAGAAGTCACAGCATCCTCCTGTACTCCGCCTTCACTTTTTGGCAGACTAAACATCTGCTGACCCACTCCGCTACATCCCTCTTAAGTCCCTGCCACCAGAACATCTTCCTCAGGTCCTGGTACATCTTGTCTATCCCCGGATGAATGGTGAAATGGCTCTAATGAGCCTCCTCCAGAATCGCTCTCCGAAGGTCACCACTCGCAGAAATGCAGACACGCCCCTCAAACCTCCACAGACCATCTCCGTCCAACCGAAAACCCTGCATCCTCCCTTCGCTAACAGCCTTCAGCACCTTCCCAAACTCCTCATCCTCCTGCTGCGCTTTGGTTATGTCCCTCAGAAAAACACTCGACACCTGAAGCTGACTCACTCTCACACTGGTGGGGGTAAGGGTAACTCCTAGGTCAAGGTCTCTAAACTGCTCTATCAGCTGCGCCTCCCTAACCATCATGTGGGCCACACTCACCGTCTTGCGACTCAACGCGTCAGCTACCACATTCGCCTTCCCTAAGTGGTAGTTCAACTCAAAATCGTAGTCCTTCAGGAACTCCACCCAGCGCCTCTGCCTCATGTTCAGCTCCTTCTGATCAAACAGGTACCTAAGACTCTTATGATCAGAAAACACCTCAAACCTGACTCCATAAAGATAGTGCCTCCACATCTTTAAAGCAAATACTATCGCCGCAAGCTCCAAGTCGTGGGTAGGGTAATTAAGCTCGTGTGGCTTCAACTGTCATGAAGCATATGCCACAACGTTGCGATGCTACATTAGCACGCAACCCAGCCCCTTTCCTGAAGCGTCACAGTAAACCTCGAAAGGTTCACCGGGGTCCGGTAACGTAAGCACTGGAGTCGAGGTCAACCTCATCTTCAACTCCGTGAAGCTACTCTCGCACTCATCCGACCATACGAAAGCAGCGTTCTTTCTAGTAAGCTTCGTCAAGGGTAACGCTATCTAGGAGAAGTTCGAAATGAACCTACGGTAATATTCGGCTAGTCCGAGAAAACTCCAAATCTCCGTCACCGTAGTGGGTCGCTCCCAGCTCATCACAGCCTCTATCTTACTAGGGTCCACGGAGATGCCTCCCTTCGACACCACGTGCCCCAGAAACTTCACTTCCTCCATCCAAAACTCACACTTAGACAGCTTGGCGAACAACTTCTTCTCCTTCAGCACCTCCAACACTACCTTCAAGTGACTCTCATGCTCCTCATGCGTCTTTGAATAGATAAGAATGTCGTCGATGAAGACAACAACGAATCTATCCAAATAGGGTCTAAAGATCCTGTTCATGTAATCCATGAACACCGCCAGAGCATTGGTCAGTCCAAAGGACATGACCGTGAACTCGTAGTGACCATAACGAGTCCTAAAAGCCGTCTTCGGGATATCCTCATCTCTTACCCGAATCTGATGGTACCCTGACCTCAAGTCTATCTTCGAAAACACCTGGGCACCTCTCAGCTGGTCCATCAAATCATCAATCCTCGGCAGTGGGTACTTGTTCTTGATCGTCACTTTGTTCAGCTGCCAATAGTCAATACATAGCTTCATACTTCCATCATTCTTCTTCACAAACAGAACCGGCGCTCCCCATGGTGATACACTAGGTCTAACGAACCGTTTCTCCAACAGCTCATCCAACTGTGTCTTAAGCTCCGCCAACTCTCCGGGTGCCATCCTATAAGGTGTTATGGATATGGGTCCGGTCCCGGGCATCAGGTCTATAGAAAACTCTACCTCTCTGGTTGAGGGAAACTCGGGTATATCCTCAGGGAAAACCTCCGGGTAGTCTCTCACTCTGTGTAACTCACTCAACACCTGACCCTTCTCTATCTCACTAGCGGCAAGGAAAACGTAAGCATTGCTCATAACCCCACAACAGTTCAGCCTAATAGCGCTAACATATATGTCTACAGGGGTGACACATGCAGAAGGAATAGAAGGAAAGATCACAGACTTTGCATGACAATCAAGCAGGACTCGATTGGCGGACAACCAATCCATGCCTAAGATAATGCCTAGACCTGTCATGGGCAAGCAGATGAGATCAAATGTAAATGCCCTATCATCTATATGGAACTTACACTTTATGCAAACTAAGCATGTCCTAATTGGTGCAGCAGTAGGGGTGGATACTAACAAATCAAAAGGTAGTTCTGACATATGCAAACCTAGGCTCCTAGCATGATCATGTGAAATGAATGAATATGTGGCACCGGAATCATACAGTACAACTAAGGACTTGCCATAAATCATACACGTACCCCTAATGAGATCGTCGGACCGCTTTGCGCCCTCCGCTGTAACCGTGAATACCCTGCCTTGGTGCTGTGGCCTAAGAGAGGAAGAAGGTTGTGAACCTGTAACTCTGCAGTCTCTGGAGATGTGACCCGACTGGCCACAACGATAACAGACACCCTGCCCGACACGACAAACCCCAGGGTGAAGCTTGCCGCATGTGGCACATGGAGGTCGCGGTGCTGCTATCGCCGGACGCGGCTGCTGCTGCTGCTGCTGCTGTGGGCGTGGCTGAGTCTGTGGTCTGCGAGGCTGGCCATACGGCTGAAAGCGTGTAGGGGCGGGGCGGTTAGCCTGCTGAGGAGCCGCACCCCTTCTCTGAGTATCGACCCTCTATGGAGCCACTGGGCGGCTCGTCTCCTCCACAATCCTGCAGGTGTCTACCATCTCCCGGTAGTCTCTGATCTTCATATGCTTAACCATCCTCTTGATGTCTTGGTTAAGCCCAGCGCAGAATTTCATACACTTCCAGCTCTCCTTTGGGTTCTCCTGGTAGATCTCAGAAAACCGTATGAGCTCCTCAAACTTAGCAATGTACTCTGGAATGGTCATAGAGCCCTGGTGGAGATCAAGGAACTCCATCTCCTTGTCTTGGCGAACTGTCTCTGGGAAGTACTTCTCATAGAACATGTCCTTGAACATGTCCCATGTGATAGCTACATCTGCCGCATCAGAAGCGCGACGAGCGTCGTTCCACCAAGAACGCGCCTCCATCTGTAGCATGAAAGTAACCAGCTGTGTTTTCTAGACCTCTGTGCACTGAACCACCGTAAAGATATCTTCTATACCTCTCAGCCAATCCTCGGCTTCAGAAGGGTTAACGGTGCCGAGAAATGGAGAAGGGTTAGCCCTCTTGAAATCAGCAAAATAGGAGCTGCCGCTACCCGCATGTGGTGCTGCAGGTGGAGGGGTGTGTTGTTGTGTCATATGGTCCACCATCCTGTTCATGGCCCTTGCCATCTCCATGAACACCTCTGCAGAAACCCCGCTTCCTTGCCCGTTTTCCTCATGAGTGTCGCCATCGTCCCTAGTGCGTCTGTTCTGTGGTGCCATATTCCTATGCACACAAAACAAGAAACATTGAGTTGATCAGGCTCCATATTACAGTTGTGTATGCACAGTTACTATGACAATAAAACAGACCAATCATGCACCCCAGACTAACTAAAACACATAAGAGGCATACGCATGATATAACTAACGTGCATGCAACAATAGCATAACAGGTCCATTACCCCAAGCCCTATAGGATAGACCCGCTTTGATACCAAAATGTAACACCCTACTAGATAGCCCTTAATGCTTAAGACATTTTAGGTCATTTCATAAGGGTTACTTCCTGTTATCATAAATATTTTTATATTTGAAATACATATACGCGAAAAATACGTGGGAGAAATTTTCGTAATTCGTTTGCGGAATATAAAATAAGGGCCTTGCGAAATAATACAACGTATATAAACGTGGAATCAAATATTCTGAATAATACCTCAATAAAATTGAATAAACCATGTAATCTCCCAAGAACATACATCAAAACAATAATAATAATAGTGTTATCTCATGAGCCTAAAACAGTAACTCACAAGACTCCACAAAATACAATCCATAAATAATAATATTTGCCGGCTAACAAAGGTCCAGTCTCAGAAACTTCAACATAGAAATTAATCATAAATTCATAGAGAAACAACTCAATTGTCCATAACTAATAAACAAATACGGAAGCTAAACTAAGGTTGCGCGGGCTCCAAGCTCGCTCCATCGTCCTGCTGGTACTCATTGTCTAAAAGGGGTGAAATAGAATGGGGTGAGTACTTGTAAGTAACTCAGTAGGGGAGTCGTACCGGGTTTATTTAATAAATAAGTGAGCCTGAATTAATTCAATTCAGTTATAAGTTTCAAAATAATATTTTTCCCGATACGACTACCTATGTGCGTCTTGTTCCTTTTTAATTAACAGTTATACATAAACATGAATGATCATCAATGTGTGGTGTGATAAGTGCTTAACCATCATATAAGTATATAAAGGAATATAACATTCTTTGTTTGTAACGTATATCTCATATTCATTACTTTAATTATCTTGAGTCTTTTAAGCATACTTAGTATGCCTGTGGATCCGTTTCATTAAAGCACGCCCTTTTGGTGCCTGTGGATCATTTACATTGTTTTGGCCTGACCACCCTCCTGTAACCTCCGCATCACCGACCCTAGGTATGAGCTCATCCTATACTATTGGGTAGAGGGGGTAATTTCACCTTCCGCTAATGAGTCGTTACAACCGAGGTTGCCAGCCCCCTGTAACGTTCATCACGAACGGAAAGGCTACACTGTGTGTTTTTAACTTTCTTTTCACCTTGCACATTAATCTCTTCATATAACATGTACTCATTCATCATATACATCATATAATTCATTCAAACAGCATATATAATCACATATATTCCATAGGGCATTCATACAAGTCGTAGAACACATTAGGGTGCATAAAGGGTCAAAACAGTCCATTTTCGCACAAACAGCAGTGCTGTAATCGATTACCACGGGGTGGTAATCGATTACTGTAATCGATTACAGGACCCCTGTAATCGATTAACAGAGAGCACGCGTTTCTGACGATTGGAAATTCACTTTCTGTAATCGATTACGAACTCGTGGTAATTGATTACAGCGTCGTAAAACACGATTCTAGAGTTCCAAAACACGATTTTCCATAGCCAATGGCCAAAATAATAACCTAGAATCGTTCCAATCATTAGAAAACAAAGCCATACGAAAATCAATCATAAAAATACAATTTAAACACTTTTTAATCAGTGAAAACATTTTCAATTTCAAAATCAATCGGTACCATTTACCCCTTTCATGAACCCTAATGGGAAAAACAACAAGAACATCAATTCCATCAAAATCATTATCATCATGCATGAAATTTAACATTTAGAATACCTAAACCCCTACCTCTTAGAAGAAAATTCGTAAAACTCTGATGACAACACTCTAGCCCGACGTTTCCCGTGAATCCTCTTCTTTCCCTAAACCCACGAACGGTTCGGTGACAAAGGTGACACTTGATGGGGAAAAGAAACCGGTGGTTTTGTGTATTTTGGTGTGAGGATTAATAATATGTGGTCGGTTTCTTGATCGGGTGAGAATTGGTGGGCGTTTCTTGGTGTGGAAGGGTTATGGCTTTGTGTATTCTTGAGAGAGAAACCTATGGAGGCTCAAAGATGGAGAGAGAGGGTTTTCTTATGGAATGAAAGTGGTATTAGGGTTTACTCACGTGGCGGCTAGGTTAAACATACTCTGGAGTCACCGTGGGGCCCGTACGTCACTTAAACGCGCTGAAAAATGCGTTCTGCGCACATGGTAATCGATTACATCGATTTTGTAATCGATTACACATGGCGAAAACAGCTGTAATCGATTACCACGGGATGGTAATCGATTTCTGTGCTGTGAAAAAGCTTCAAAACACTTCTAAACGTCCTGACTCGTACCTTAACATCTGTATATCCTTTTTAACTTTTAAACATCATAAAATCACATACTTGGGCACATAAAACACATAGCATACAATACTTTAAGCTAGGAGAAACTCATCCACTCAAATCCAATTAAGTCCCAACTAAGGTCATTTACCCTTAATTTCTCTTAATTTGGACTTAATTAAAGATCGGGGTGTTACAGGCTCCCTTCATTGTGGTAGATCCGCTACTGTGGACTCCACTAAGAGACGTCTGGTACGTAATATTTGCAATACATTTAATTTTATGTTTCTTATATATGAATTGATTAATTAATGCTTTGTTCTTCAATTGTTTTAAACTTACAAGAGCAGAGGCTGAAGAGACCACCCACGCAGAAGGAGTTGTTCAGGGAGACGCACACCAGGAAGGGCGACAAGACGACGTGGGTAGACGAGCGGTCGCAGCGCACTCATGTAAGTGATTTCATCATAGTTGTATAAATGTATTCAATTAATATGATTATGTATTCCATTTAAAATGATTTTGTATTCTTCTCATTGTAGGCTGATTATACGCGCCGCTTGGATGAGGTCCGCTCTCAGCTGGCAGAGGCATCACAGCACGGTGAGTCCGTCCCACCCGTCGATGAGGAGGCGGTGTGGACCGAGGTTGTGGGCGGCCCTTACAAGGGCCGCATATACGGGCGGGGCGCGGTCGCGAACCCCATTGCCCGTTCCTCCAACGCATTTGCTGCTACAGCACTAGGAGTCTCAGGGGAGAGCAGCGACGCTGAGGTCCGTGACCGGGTTCACAATCTGAACCTGGAGCTACAGACCCAGGTCGAGGTGCTGCAGGCGCAGCTTGAGCAGGAGCGGACCGCCCGACAGCAGGAGATTGCTGCGGAGGTCAGTAGGCAGATTAGAGAGCAGATGTCCTAGTATTACGGGATGTTTGCGGCCGGAGGGTCATCATCGGCTGCTGCTGGCGTCTCTGCACCACCACCACCTTCTCAGCCATCACCATTCCCTCTCACTCCCCCACAGTATCATCATCCCCCTCCGCCTTATCCCCTTGCATTTTGGCCTCCTCCTTCACCTGAATATCATCCAGGCTATCCACATCCCGCATATTCTACACCACCTCCACTTCCTGCTGCTGCTGCTGCTGCCGCTGCCCAGACGACACCGCCTGCTCCTCAGCCCTCTTATTCTACACCACCTCAGCCTGTTGCTGCCGCCGCTGCCCACACACCGACTCCTCGACCTCATCCTGCCCAGACTCGTCCTACTTAGCCGGATGCATCCAGAGATGATGCTGGTGATGGTGATGATGATTGTGACATTGATACGATGGATTTTGTATGACTTTTTTTTATCGTTTATGTTTTGGATGTTCAGACATTACGTTTTGGATTTTTTATGACTTGACTTATATAGTGTTTGGATTTTATCTATTTTGTAAATATTGATTAATATATACATTATGATATTTCATTATAGTTTTATTTATGGAGATTATCGACGGTTTTGTTATAAATTTTGATTTAGTTTAAATATTATTAATTCAGATATTTAAAAAAAAAATTTCGGATACTGTTATCAACGGACGTATCCGCCGATAACGAAATTATTTTTTTAATTTTTTTGGTTGGAAAAATTAATTATCGACGGATAAGTATCCGCCGATACAAATATTTAATAATTTCATATTTTCTTTAAAATAACATTATCGAGGGATATATCTGCCGATACATCCGTCAATAATATCGACGGATGTCGACGGATATATCCCTCGATAAAATATCGACGGATGTTTTGGTTAAATCCGTCATCGATACTTGAATTCCGACTAGCAAGTTTTCGTGGGGGACTATCTGTCGATACATCCGTCGATACAGTGATTCATCGACGGATATTAAGGGTATCCGTCGATAAAATCTGTCGATAATCCGAGAGTTTCTAGTAGTGTGTGTCACACCCAAATTCATTTAATTTTCCACTATTTTTACCTCCCATAATATGTCTATTATAATTTTACTAAATATTGATAAGAAAATTATAGTAATACTTATTATCGTAATAGTTTTCCACTATTTTTACCTCTTATAATATGTCTATCATAATATACTTATTATTAGTAATAAAGTTATAGTAACAAGTTATTAGTAATATACTTATCATAATATACCTCTCATAAAGGTCAAGTCCGCCGGGCCGGTCCTCTTAGCCCGCCTAAATTGGCGGGCTGAGCTGTAATTTTAGGCCTGTCATTTCCAAAAAGCCTGTTTAACCCGTTTTTTTTTTAAAATTAAACCAAATACCTAATACCCACTCACTTCCCCATCAAACCAATTACTCAAACTCAATCACAACAAGTCCAAATGACCCAAAAAAAGCCCACCTTTTTTTATACTTAATGATTTTTTTTTTGTTGATGATTAAGTTATGTTTGATGATTTTTTATTTAGTAATTATTATTGTGTATTTTATACTTAAGAAGTATTTTTTTATAATGACAATGTAAAAATATTAAATTAGCTTTAGAAGTGTTCAAAATATATTTTATTATACTTGCTTTATTCATATGGGCAAATCCATAAAAATAATAGAGGGAGGAGCCGAAAAATAATTTAAAGCATCAAATAGTCTTTTAAAAATATAAGAACTATATATTACATCTTCACTAAAATTGAATATGATACTTCTCTTTAAATAAAATTAGTATTGTTTTTATATTTCTTTTTAAACCATAAAGGTTATATTTTTCTCCTTTTATTATAAGAATATAATAAAAAATACTAACAACAATTAAAATAATCAGGTTACATATTTCTTTTTCATATAACCTATATTAATTTATTTTAAAAAAATATGTAAAAAGTTATATTTTTTCTTTGTGAATAAAAGTACGATAAGAAATAATACTAAATAACTTAAAATTATGGAATAAAGAATTTAAATTTCATCCCTTATAGTGTACAAGATTTTTACAGAGTCATCCAACTATGTGTTGCCACATTAGTTATAATTGTGTTTTCTCTCTCCCACTACTTAAAAATAGTTATTCAATCATGTGTTGTCACATCAGTCATAATTGTATTTTCTCTCTCTCACTACCTAAAAAGTCATACAAAATGAGTGTTTTAATTAGATGACAATGTAAAATATATTTACACTGTCAGTGTATTAAAATTAAACTCTAAAATAAAACAATAGGTTGTATGAAAAATCAATATGATTGGTTAAAGTGATAGGTAATTTGGTACCTTGGTTATAGAAAGGTTGAGAGCAATGTCGCTTTAGGTAGAGACATGTTTCTCTCATGATCAGAATTAGGAGTGTAATCAAGTCAAATTGGTTCGGATTTCAAGCAAAAATGAATCTGATCGAATCAATTTGAGTTAAATTCGGATTGGATCAGATAAATCATTTTTTCATAAGTAAATTCAAATTGATGAGTCCGATTAAAATTCAGTGGGTTCGGTTTGAATCTTTGAATTTCCAATTAAACAAAAAAAATTGAAAAAATTGCCGAAAATTAAAAAATTGCAAAAAAATCCCAAAAAAAATTTAAAAGATCAATAGAAACATGTAAAATAGGTAAATAAATAAAAAAACACAAAATCCCAAAGTATAGATTTAAAACTTATAAGTTTACATTCTATAATAACATAATCACACAAAGTTATAAATGGAATTTTTAACTTTTTTTTTTTTTGAATTTCTAATCAGATCAACCGGGTGGTTCGGGTCCATCGGATTGAAATTTTTAAAATCTGATATCCAAATCACTAAATGGTCAAATTGTTCGGATTTTACCCGATCGAATCTGATGATGCGATCCAAATCCTTTGGATCGATTCGGATTTATCGGTTTCATCGGGTGGATCAGAACCACTTACACCCCTAATCAATAGAAGAGATAGAAAATGAGCTCATTTGGATAAGATTATGGGAGAAGTACTGTTCATAATAAAAGCATAGACAGAAGTAGAAGTATAATCATAAATTTCTTATATGGTTGGATGAAATCATATAACTGCTTTTTATTAGAATTAGAGCTTGTTATATTGTTTGGATATAATATATGTAATTTTTTTTGGAAAAATTATAATTGAAGACATAAAAACATACTTCTTATAAATTATGTTAGGACAAAAAATATATTTTACACATCATGATAACTATTTTGTGTAAAATATTTTTTATTATAATTTATGTATAATTAAAAAAAATTAATTTAACAACTTATAATTATGATTTAAGTACAAAACATTGGACTTGTAAAAATTTATTTTATGCATGATTAATTTTAACTAATAAATTATTAATTTATGTATAATTGAATATTATTTATTTTAATTAACATAAATTTTTTTATTGGGGATTTTTGGTATAAATTGGTTGTCCATATAATATTTATCTCCCTTAGATACATTGTTTAAGGGAGATCATTATAATTTTTCAGGGGAGGTCAGCGTAATTCTAAAGGGAGGTTAGTGTAAGACTTCCTCCGTCTTTTTTTATTTATTGACTGTGAGCTTTTTAAGTTGTCCTTTTTTATTTGTCTATTTAGAAATTTTAGGTGATATTTATTTTTTTCTTCTTATTTTACCTTTAATTAACTCATTACCTTCAATTCTACCAAGTGAGTATGTTAGCATATTTTAAATTAAGGACAATATAGTAAAACATACTAATATTTTATTATTTTTGAGATTGTTTCATCATTGTCTAAAAATTTGTGAAAACTCAAAGCAGATAAAAAAAAAACAGTGGAAGTAATTTAACAAACTTAATGATCCAAGGAGCAAATTTTACTAATATAGTGGGGAAGTTAGGTGTTTTTTTTTTTTCACCACCGGGGTATCCACTGTCGACCACAGTGACTAATCTCTCATTGGCTTGTAGGCACCTCGAAGGGTGGGACAACTGGCCCGGAGTTTTAAAGCTTTTCCATACCCAAAGCGATGATCGAACCCTCGACACTTGGTTAAGTTAGGTGAATTATATTTTACCAACAAAGATTGACACAAGTGGTAAGCGGCTTGTTTTCCCTTAAGCAAAGTCTCGGGTTCGAGCCTTGTGGATGGAAAAAATCCTTACTGGGAGTCTCACCTGTCATTCCCAGGTACGTGACCCGGGCGACGGATTAGTCGTCGGGGCAAAGCTCCGGACACCGTGGGCAAAAAAAAAATTAGGTGAATTTCACCCAACCTAAAAAAAACAAATAAGACAAAATTATTGTTGAGAGTAATATTATAAAACACATCAAAATTTTATAAAAATTAAAATTTTCTTAATTTGTACTCACATTTAAAAGTGAATAATTATTTTCAAAACACTATATCCCTTCAAAAATATATTTTGAGATAAATAATTAGTCTATAAGAATTTGATAATCTTCAATTATTTTCAAACAATATTAGTCTCTCTAATTTAATATAATTTGTCAAACTTGTCATTCCCAATTCATAAATAGTGGGTTAATTAGTCTCTCACAAATAAAAAGAGATGGATAAATGCATGTGTTCATATTTGGAATAATCAATTTATCTCCTTTCTGAAATGTGATGAGAGATTATTCTGGGATATTTAAATTCTAGAAGAATAATTGTCTCACTTTCTTTCTCATTTGAGATGACTATGAGAAGCTTTTAAATTCTAAAGGTTTAATTTCTTTCATTATATATTTTTAAATGATCAAATTGAGGATTCACTATTTTCAAAATGTAGAGATTAATGTGTATATACTATTTATGTCTAAACTTTTCACTTTTTTTAATTGGATTTATGTCCAATATTCTAAAGACATTTATATAAAAACTAAAAATGAAATATTAGGTATTGAAAAATATGAAGAATTTAATTTGTATGTAATAATAATGTAAACATTTTACATTGTCGATAAATTATACACTACCATATTATATGGCATGATAGTGAATTATCTTTCTTTTTATTTAAAAAAGTCATATAACTGTAGAGTTTTTTTTATTGGTTTCTTCGTGTAAAATCCTTTTATATTATCACTATATTAAAATCAAATTCAAATATGAATGATAATACTCCTTCCATTTTTTAAATTGTCCACTTTTAAAATTTTAGTTTTCCTATATTATTGTCCATTTAGATACTTTTGATGTTTTTCAATTAATCATTTGTTAATTAAAAAAAGAGAATGAGTATGATGAGTAATTGAGATAAGAGATAATTAGTGTTAAAGAAAATAATGTAAAAAGATACCTAATTTTTTTCTAAAAGTAAAAGTTTTTCAAAGTCTTTATCACTAGCTTTAACTGCATATTTAAAATTAGATAATATATTATAAAAGTTAGATAATTATAAAAATGGATTTTGGATCTGTTTGGATTATAGTATTTTTGACTTTTTTTAACTTCTATATTATTAGAAGTTATTTTGTTCTGTTTGACTATATAACTTATGACTTCTCCAGAAGTTATTTCAATGCTTTTGGAGAAGTCAGAATATTTGACTTCTCTATAAACACTTTTCAAAATAATTGAAATATTTTTTTATTATTTTATATCCACGTACAAAATAAATTACTCCTAAGTTACTTCTCTTAAGTTACTTTTATATAAGGACTTAAATAAGTTATTTACCCAAACTGACCCTTTATTGTAACACCCCTTGACAACTTGAAGGCGTTGACGACTGTCCTCTGACTAACACGAGACTTTCCAGTGTGCTTTGTCCTCACTCGCACATTTTCTGAGAAAACTTCCCAGAAGGTCACCCATCCCAAAATTGCTCCAGGTCAAGCACGCTTAACCTTGGAGTTCTTAAGGGATAGGCTACCGAAAAGTAGATGCATCTTGTTGGTATGAGTAGTGCAAATCAATTCCTTTAAGATATCCTCAACTGTATAGTCCCATACCTATACAGCCTTTGGATCCCTCTCATTCCGGTGTAAGTTCGATTCGTTGATGTGCCCCTCCCACTTAGAAGCTGCCAGGAGCCGCTCCTTGTCCGTGCCTTGTGCACCGGCGATCACTCCCCGCCCTCGTCAGTGTCTGGGATCCCTCCGCTTAGAAGCCTGCCAGGAGCCGCTCCTTGTTCGTGCCTCGTGCACCGGCAATCACTCCCCGCCCTCTTCAGCGCTAGGGATGTCACATTTATCAATAAGCGCACGTATGATACTTATTAAAAATAGTAAAAAATAATAAAATTATATTAAAGTTTAAAATATTATACTAATTTTTTTTATATAAAAATACACCTTTCTAATATAAATTTTTTATTTTTTACCATCCTAGAAGAAAAGTAGAGTATTTTCAAAGCATTGATTTTACTAACTTTTAGATTTACTTGCTTGCACGTGGATAATCTTAATCGATGCATGACACTGATTAGTAAAAATCCCTTTAAATTCTTTGATCGGTTCCAACTTCCAAAAGTCTCATTCAGTCATAAAGCCGCATTGCTAAAAAAATGTGGTGATTGTGGCCGTCTTTGACGAGAGATAGCGATAGCAATTAAATAGTTAATGACATATGGTAATTTAATTCTGGTGACCATTTACGTGACGCATTCTGTGGGACCCACCTCATTATCTCTTTTTTTTTTAATATAGTCAGAGATTCTTAGGTGCATGAATACAAAAAAATTATTATTGTTTTGATTTTTTTAGTTTATTTAAAAATTAATGTATTTAAACACAATCTAATCTCATTTTTTCTTTATTATAGTTGATCTTTTTAATAATATGTCATACAATAAATAATGCTCCTTTAGGTCTCTTTTAAATATCTTTATTCACTTTTTTATTTAATCAATTTTATTTATTTCTTTTACAATTTTAGGAAGTATTTATCTTTTTCCTATTATACCCTTTTATATTTTTACCTATTTAGAATAGAAAGAAATTATATTAATTGATAATAATAGGGTATTGTTATCAATTTAATTCTAATATTCAAATTTTCAATAAAATTCAATAATTATCTTAGTTAACATGCATAACTTAAAAAATATAAAGTTTAATTTTAATACACTGAGAAACTAAAGATATTTTACACTGTCATCCAATCAAAATATTTTGTTTGTATGATTTTTTAAGTAGTGGAGAGATAAAATATAATCATAAATGATATAACAGCACATGATTGGATAATTATGTAAAATATTCGTATCTGTTAAAAAATTAAATCCAAAAAGATATTTAAAAAGGACCAAATGGATTATAAATTAAATAAGTTTTTTAAGTCCAAAACATGTGTTAAGTGAAGTAAAGTAGTAGTAAGTGCAGTGTGAGTGTGTCAAGTGTGGAACCAAAAACTTAGGTCCATCAGCGCTGAGTCGTGATAGTGTGATTCTCGAGTCCCCAAAAACATCGTTGTCTTATTAATCAGACCAACATTTATCTTAGTCAACACTCATGCTTTCTTTTCTTTTTTTTTTTAATTTTGTTCCATTTTAAATATGTATCAATCAAAATAATAATTAAAAATATTAATTTTAAAAGTTTAGCAAGAGCATTTAAAATGTCATTAATAGCATTAATTATTTTTATCTTAATTATTTCATTATTTATTCTCTTCCTTATATTAATAAAGGATATATATTTAAAAAATTTAACAAATAATGCATAGAATTTTATAATGGGTAACTAAAAATGGAAAACAAAAAATTTCAAAATAGATAAATGAAAAAATATAGAGGGAGTAATAAAAATAGATTCTTTTTTAAAAAAATATTGAATATGGTGCATTTAATATATCCTATTAAGTATATATGACAATATAAGTAATATTATATGTTTGTATATTTAACTATTGTTTAACACAAACAACACATTCTATTAACTTAGGCAATGTTAGTTATTTTTACTCTTGATGACAAAGTTAAGAATAAGAAGTCAGTGAAAATATAATTTTGTTAAGTATTTAGTGCGGGAGTCACAGTGAAAATCGATAGAAACAGAGTCACAATAAATAAAATTGTCAATTTTTTGTTTAATCCAATTTTGGAGTCACTGTGTATTGAAAGAAAGACATAAATATGTGAAAGTGTTTTAATAAAATTTTCTCCTCAAATTGTGCATAGTAATTTTCCATAATTTCCAAAATATCCTCATCACCCCTAACTTAACCTAATCCACATCACTGCTAACCTAGCTAATCCTTTCTACCTTTGAGTTTTTACCAAATATACAATTGAGACAAAGAGTCATTGTATCTTTGATTTATGTGACACTGACTTTATGGCTTCATTGACTTAGTTTTCAGAGTCATGAAATCAAATGCTGCCTTATAATTATTGTACACTAAAATACTGTAAAATTTAATACAACATGGGAAAACTTGATTAGCTTTTAACATATAAGGTAAATTTTATTCTTATTTTATTTATATAAATTAATTTTCAAATAAATAATATTAAATATATGAAAATGTTAAAACACATAGAAAAGTATAATTTATTGAAATGATAAATATTATCTTATACAATTATTGAAGTATTTAATATAAGATAAAAAATTGTATAGATTATCAAGTCTTATACTATCAACCCTTATATAATTAGATCTAATACTATCTATTCATCTTCTATTCGACGTGTCAAACAATCTCATATATATACTTTCAATATTATTAGTCCACTAGAAATATTTTGAAGGACTTATTTATCTTATTTATATTTATCAGTATTATTTTATCCTATATATTTTTAATGAATCATGATGGGTTAATGTATGTCATCATGTTTTAATTATGAGGAACAAAAACTGGTATTTCTTTTATTAAAAAACTAATTTGTTCGACATTTTTTTTCTTGAAGGGCTAATAAGTTGGGTATAAATGGTACAATGCTCCATAACTTTAATTTTTAAAGAAAAGTTTAGGATAAGATTGAAGATGATGCATGAGTTAAAATAAAGAAAGTCTTTGGATTCAATAACCAATTGTAGTTTAACTTATAATTACCTCATATAAACTAGCTAGAAGGATGAAGATTCAAACTTGCGCCATGAATCATGTCATGCTAAATTATATTACCATAAATGTTCCGGAAAAACATTTCTCATTTTTTGAATGACATGAGTGATTTAGACCCAATTTCATATTGGTGACTGTTTTGTCTGCTGGTTTTTTTGTTGTACCTCTAGCAATACTCTTATAATACTTATGTTTACTCATATCCATACCTTATATGTCGCATTTTTACAATATGTCTTATGATTTATGAATAAAAACTATAGCCAACTTTGGTTTTTATGCATATATTACTAGAGAAATGAATTCTACGTGATTATCCATGTCCAAAAATATAATTTCTCTTAACTTAGGGATTTTTATTCATCTATGATCATACTTTCTATATATGATGACGGTATATCTTGGATTTTAATTCTATATACATGGCCCAAATTTGACCTTACTATATTTTCAAGATTGATTATATTTTTATTAGAACTTTTAACCAATAATTTTGCAAGGATATCAATTTGCACATTTTAAAAAAAATGAGGGTCTAATTTGTTCAAACTAAAAATAGAGACTATTGATTTGCACATTTCAAAATGTAAGGATCTAAATTGCACATATTAATTAAAAGATACTCCCTCCGTCCACTTTTAATTGACGTTTTAGAGTATTGCATACTTATTAAGAAGGTGATTAAAATAAAAAAATTTCTATAGAAGTAAATGTACAATGACAAAATTATCCTTATAGTTTTTTGTGCAATAATAATTGTAAGAAATGAAAAGAGAGTGTATGTATGGATAAAACTGGAAAAAGATTGTAAATGTTTCATTGAAAATCTAAAATAACAAATAATAGTGGACAAACAAATTTCCTAGAAAGACAAATAAAAATAGACGGAATAGAAGATAATTAATTTGCACATTTTGAAAGTGATGATCTAAATTAAGGGGATTAATTGCTTTTTTTTCCCCTAGATTCAAACCATATATAGTCATTGACTCAGGGATTATCCATTTCCGATAAACACAATCTCCATCGATAAATGTATCAACGTATTGAATTATATTGAATGTATACAAGATTTAAAACCGATCGATAATGTCACCCAAACTACGTAACAATTTAAAAAAAGAAAAACTATATAAGATAAAAAAATGTTTCACATCTTTTTTTTTTTTAATAATAATAAGTGCGATAGTGACTTGCTATAATTAATAATTCTTGGATAAATAGAGATATCTACTATTAAATTAAACTAAACATTAAGATATAGGAGTAATTCTAGTATTATTTTAACATTCGCAGATATTTAATTGAGATATCCACTTTATTTGATGAAGAAGTGAAATAAATGAGGATTATGAGCTGTTTGGATTACATTACTTCTTACTTATCGAAAATTATATATGTTTTGTTTAACTATATAACTTATGACTTCTCCAGAAGTTATTTCAGTGCTTTTGAAAAAGTTAGAATATTTGACTTATCTAGAAATATTTTTCAAAATATTATTTTATATTCATATGTAAAATAACTTATTTGACTTTTATACAAGAACTTAAATAAGTTGTTTATCCAAATTGGTTTTAGGACCAGTTTGGATTACAATAATGCTTCTGACTTTTTTTAACTTATAATTTATCAAAAGTTATATCTATAATGTTTGACTATATAGTTTATAAATTCATTCATTAACAAAACCCAATAAATAAATATTTAATACTCATTCAAGATAAATTTTTATTATTAAATTTTAAGAATTTGAATATATTGGTTCCAAAATCTAACTATAAGTATAAATAATAGATAAATATTAAATAAATTTGTATTTAAGGCCCTCGTTTTCAATTTCCCTGTCAAGTTGAACCCCACAATTTCCCCCACGTGCTCTTTTCTCTCTCTCTATCTTTTAGTTTAACATTAAAAAAATCATATGTTGGCCCTACCGCGTAGCGTTACGTCACTGCATAGAAGTCTGCGCGCTATAATAATGCCACGTGCCCACTCTTTCTACACTCTTTCAAATCAACACGTTAATAAAGACCTTCAAACTCCTAGTGCTATACACTCTCTCCCCCACAACTACTATATATATATCCCATTCACCCCTCTTCCGCCGTCAATTCCACATCCAAATCATCACAAAAGCCTTTCATTTCTTTGATCCCAAAACTCTCATGGTGGTGAAGAATAAGCCTAATTCCATGGCTAGTTCTAGTAATTCCAAGATGTACAAAGGTGTTAGGAAGAGGAAATGGGGGAAATGGGTGTCTGAAATTAGGCTCCCGAATAGCCGTGAGAGGATTTGGTTAGGTTCTTATGATACCCAAGAAAAAGCTGCTAGAGCATTCGATGCTGCTCTGTTTTGCTTACGTGGCAGGAATGCTAGCTTCAATTTCCCTGACACTCCTCTTAATTTTGAGGAGAGTGATTGTCATTCTCTTTCTCACCATGAAATCCAAGAGGTAGCACAAAAGTTTGCTAATGAGGTAGCTTCTTCATCATCACCAATTGGGAGTTTTGAGAATAACAATAATAATAATAATAGTCAAGAAGGAGAAGGAGAAGGAGATGAAGAAGAAGATGGTACTAATGATCCAATTGGGAGTAGTAATGATACTACTACTACTACCACTACCTCTTTATTTTCCCCATTGTATGATTATGATGGGTCTTCTATGCAAGTGGACAATGGAGGGGACATAAGGGCCATGGATTGGACATTTTTGAACATGTTGGATCATGATGACTCAAATTATAACAATATTGGGGTTGATGGGTATGATTTTGGACTTTATTGTGGGCTAGACAAGGTTCAGTCCTCAGGTGAGTTTTTGTATTCCACTCCACAACCAACTATTTTTGAGGATAGCTACAATGGGCAAGAAATTCATCAAGGTGATGATGCTTTTTCTTATAACCATTCATTCCTTTGGAGTTGGAATTTTTGAACTCACCTACTTTGCTAGTGTCTACCATCAACTTCTCTCTCTCTCTTTTTTTTTTTTAACCATCATATATATGGTTATTTTTTGAAGATAATAATAGTTAGGTTCAATCATTCCGTGCCATAGATACTTACAAAAAAGAAAAAAGAAAAAAAAAGAAATTATCGTGCCATAAATATTATGGAAAATGACATTATTTTTATGCGTCATTTTCTATTCTATTTATAGCATTAGCTTTGACCCAACAAATTATGTACAATTTTTTTTCTTTTATGTTTTTCCCTAGTTGTACTATTACAAATCTTTCTATACATGTGTATGCTACTAGTCAATCTATCAACCTATGTATAAACATATAGATGTGTATTTTTTTTTTTTTTGGTAAACATAGATATGTATAAATATGAGTCAATATATTTTGTTTGTGTATTATATTGTACACAATATATAATTATTGAAGTGATTGATACAATGAGAAATGACCAAAGAAAATTAAAAGACTAAGATTAAATTTGATATAGCAGTAAAATGATATTATTGCTAACTCAGTTTGATGGAAATAAATTGAGGTAATTCGATAAAGATGTATGAAAACACTAATAGTCTCCTCTTTCTCTCAACATACATATTTTTCTTCAACAATTCTTCTCTCTCTTTTTTTTTGTTCTGCAAATCTTTTAATCTTGGGAAGTATAACTCACCTACCTTTAATTCCAATAACATTCCTTTTCTTTTTCCAAATCGTTTAATTTTGTGAAGTCACAATTCATATAGACCTTAATAACAGATGTATATTGAGAAAATATTAAATTTATACGAGAATGGATGAGATTAAAATATTTTAAAATATCACATAATTTTATAATTATATATTTTATATTTTTATTTTGATAATTAAAGTAAGACTTGTATGTAAAGATTTATTTTTAGGGTTTTGCTAACAAGTGCCCTAGGGCACTTGTTAAGGATATTTAAAATAGTAACTTTAGAAAAAATTTAAAATATAATAGTGGGTCCCTTGCATAAAAAACATAAGAATACATGTTTTCAAGATGAATCTTTCCATTTTAATTCCTTAACAAGTGCCCTTAGGACACTTGTTAGCAAAACCCTTATTTTTATCACTTTCATATAAAATTACCCATCTCACTTGATACTTCAACTATTTATGTGAGTTTTATTAAACTCTAACAAAATTGACAAATTCTCAATTTTACTAATTAGTGATGAGTTTGTAACTTTAAATATAGACATTGCGAGCAATTGACCGGTAAAGAAATTTAATAATAGTTCTCAAATAATTGTACATATATTGTTGAAAAAATGCTACTTCCAATAAAATTTTCACACAAAAATTGCTTTTAACTCACATTGCATGATTAAAAGCCTCCAAATTTTCGTTCAAAAGTTTGTTTCTCGCTCATGCAAAATGTATATATATAGGGACATATCAAGTGAGAGAGATGAGAGTGAGAAGAATAAACATGAACCATTGGATCTTATTTGAATAGTCAAGATTAGAACATAGAGTCATGTGACTTTTTTAAGTGGTCATGTGACTTTTTAAAATCTTTTAATCTTGATCATCTATGAATAATTTTATGGTCAAGATTTACTCCTCTCACTCTCATATAACTTTAACATTCTCACTAGATACATCCTCTATATATATATATATATATATAACTCATTGACATCATGAATATTATATTGTCAAAATTAAAAGTCACTCTATTGGAAAATGTTACCTAAAAATCATTTCCTTCTGTTATATGATTATTAATATGCTTATTCGTTCTCTATTTTTTCCCTTTCATTTGTCAGCTCATGTACCAAAACAATGTGATATGACTAATAGTTTGAAAAAAAATTAACTTTAAAACCTTCTCATACAATTATTTTCCTTAATAATTTCCAACATATTTGTTGATTCTGATTAACCGTGAAAGGGACAAGGAAGTAATAAAAGAAAAAAATCAGAACATTAGATGATATAATATTTTTTATTGCATTTTCTATATATATTTCAATAAAATTTTTATTAGAATTGTGTGTAAACTATAAATGAGTTAAAATTTTCTTTATTTTGTTTATATTTTTAATTTTTATTATTTTCTTTTCTTAGGGACAAATAAATGTCCAAGAGTTGAGGTTGTTTTTAACTCGAGTTATCTTTATTTAGTTTTCTAAGTAATTTTTAGTTCATTTTATATGTTTTTGAGTTTTTCTTGAAAAGATTTATTGTTTAAATATAAATTTTTGTTTAAAACTATACGATGTGAAAATATAGATGTGAAAATATAAATTAGTCGCAAACGAAATATACCATTTGTATTTTTATAAGTTTATAAAATTATTTATCGTCACTGTTATGTAATATTAAAAATACAATCAGGGTCATCTTGTGATAGAAAAAAGAAGTTATAGTAAATTTTATTAAATTAAAATGATATAATTTAAAATATTATATTATATAAATTTTTTTCTTAAAGTTAAATAGAGTATAAATTTTATTTAAATAAAGTTTATATTTTATCTAATAATAATAATAATTACAATAGGTCAAGTAATTTTTTAGTTTTTAAAAGAAATTATAAATTTCGACTTACCCCTGCCACTGCTACCAAGCCCCTCCAATCATTGGAAATTTTATCCTTTCGAGATACCTTTTTTCTTTTCTTTTCTTTTTTTATTTTTTATTTTTTATTTTGTTTTTTCAACATTAAAACTCACAACAACAGAGATTTGCGTCCATATATATCCATAATATGTAATATACTCTTAAGAGATAGACACAAAGTGTAAACAGAGAGACACACAAATCTAACAGTGCAATTGATTTTCGGTGTTTCAGAAATTGAGAGTTTGAAGAAATTTTTGGAGAGAGAGAGAGAGCCCATTTAGGCTCTGTGATATGTCCTATACTCTATTTGGGGTTCTTCTTCTTCTCCCTTTTGGTTGACAAGGTTCAATTTCAGGAGATTCACTGGGAGAAAGAGCGATAGTTAGTTCCTAACTCCGAATATTTTTCTACTGTTTTATTCAGATTTTTCTTTCGAAATCCAATTTCATCCACTCTGTATATGTTTTCATGAAAATTAATTATTTTAAGTAGAATGATTTTAGACACTCATATTATTACAGGCCCGGGAATGATAGAGCGGTAAGTTCACTCGTCCATATAAATAAAGATCAAAGATTATTCAATTTTAATGTGACAAATTAGTTCTTGATCTGTCAGGTTGAGATATATTGCGAATATATATATATATATATATATTTGTATATTTTGTTCCTTAATCAATTTCTGCACCTTATTAATTATTAATTAGTTGGGTTATATATGATTTCAGCTGATGTTTAAATATTGTGGAAATTTTGGTACAATACATGATTTTCAAAGTTTAACTTGGACATGTATTATACATATTCTTAGTAAGATTGTTAGTCCTTACAGTGAGGGTAAGTTTGGTTAGGTGAAAAGAACAATAATGTTTAACGTACAACAGAAATACATCCAACTTGTATCCAACGTGTGCTATCCATGTTACATGATGTGTGCTATACGTATATCACATATACGTATAGCACACATCATGTAACATGGATAGCACACGTTGGATACAAGTTTGACATATTTCTGTTATACGTCAAGTAAAAAAAATATTCATGAGTTATCTTAAATAATTTTACACGTAAGACTTATCTATCATTTAAAATTTTCTCAAATTTTTCTCATATAATTTTCTTTATGATGATATTATGGTAAAATAAAAGTGTCTCAATGATAAATTAGATTCAAATGGTGACTTGTTTATGCAAATGATGCGACATAATTTTTGTCCGTGTAGTGATGATTCTTACTTAGTGTATTAAAAAAAACAGAAATTTTTGGTGCACCAGTAGCCAAAACTGTCATAAATGTTACATAAAAAAAATAAAAAATTCTTGATACATATTAAAATATTAATAAAAATAATTAATATATAGTGCATAACATATAATATGTAATATGCACGACGCATATTATATATTATGTATAACATATATAATATATATTGTGCATACATATTGACTGTTTTTTTTATTGTGGATATATTCTAAAAAGAAATCTTTGTTATGTAATTGAGACTTATTTTATCTTTTTCTTTTCAATAATACTAGATGGACAATGAAAAATCAGTCAATATAAACAATGAGTCTATTTTGGCTTTGGTTTGAGCCTAAATAATCATTAAAATTGTAATGGACCGAGTAATTATGGCCCAAAATCTCAGCTGGTTTGGCTGATTTTTTATTATGCGCTCACTCATTTTCTTACATCAATGCTGATTTTCTTATCTTGTGCTATGTTGTGTAGATTAGACTAGAGTTGGCCAAATAGAAGAAAGGAAAGGAAAAAAAAACACATACATGGCTCCAACCATTTTGAATGAAACAAAATCATCACTACCATCTATTGAGACTTCGACAGCGGCCGACATAGTCTCCCCAAGTGCTGTTGCTGCTGATTGGTGGAAGAGTGCACCCAAGCATACATTTCACGCGTTAAGGATCGGTACCAAGGCGAGTGGATCTGCGGGTTGTGCGCCGAGGCAGTGAAGGAAGAAAGGTTAAGGTCATCACAAATCAGAGAAACTATAACTATGGATGAAGCATTGAGAAGGCACATGAAGTTTTGCCAACAATTCACCTCTTCTAGTCCACCAAATAATACTAATGTGGAGTTTATTGTGGCAATGAAAAATATTCTCTTTAGGAATTTGGATTCTCCTAAGAAAGGAATTAGTAACCATTTCAATGGTTGTAGCTATAGACCACTTGGTAGATCTCAGAGTTGCTTCTCTACTATGCAGGGGAACAACAACAACAACTCAGATTGAGACATACTCTGATGAGTGATGATTAATGATGTCTGAGACTCACAAATTGAATGATCAATGGTTAATTAATCTTTGAGGTTATTGAAACGAGAAATTCTTATGAGTATTGCTAGAGACACAATAAAAAATCAGTCAAAACAATAAATAGGAATTTGGGCGACAATCACCCACCCCATTAAAAATATAGAGCATTGCTAGGGCACAACAAAAAATCAGCCAAAAAAATCAACAAATAGAAATTTGGGTCTTAATCACCCAGCTCATTAAAAATATACTCATTATTAAAAGTGTTATTTGGGCCATAAAGGGTTAAATGGGCTTTGTTGGCTGTGTTGACTAGTTTTTTGTTGTGCCCCAAGCATTTGTGGATAATATACTCATTATTAAAAGTGTTATTTGAACTATAAAATGTTAAATTAACTTTTTGGTTGTTTTACCTGGAAAATTTTATGTGAATATATGGTCTATAAATCTAAAAAGTATAATGGCACTTATATTATTCATAGCTCAACACATATATATTTATTATTACATGAGAAACATGAAAAAATCTTTGATATTTCAACACTAAGGAAAAAATATTTATTATTAATGATGTCTGAGACTCACAAATTGAATGATCAATGGTTAATTAATCTTTGAGGTTATTGAAACGAGAAATTCTTATGAGCATTGTTAGAGGCACAATAAAAAAAGTCAATAAATAGGAAATTGGATTACAATTGTCTAACCCATTAAAAATATACTCATGATTAAAAGTGCTATTTGAATCATAAAGTGTTAAATGAGTTTTTTTTTACTGTTTTGGCTGAAAAATTGATTGTGAATATATGGTCTATAGAATCTAAAAAGTATAATGGCAAGTATAATGGCACTTATATTATTCATAGCTCAACACATATATATTTGTGATTACATGAGAAACATGAAAAAGTCTTTGATATTTCAACACTAAGGAAAAAATGGCGTTTTGTTCTAATTTAGAACACCTCAGTTAATATATTAGAAATGCACAGAAAATTATAATAAAAATAAGGGTGATGCTAAATGAACAATACAAAACCAGTTCAACCAGCCAATAAAATGAGATTTTGGGCCATAATTACTCAGCCCATTACAATCTCAATGATTATTTGGGTCAAAATCAAAGTCAAAATAAACCAACTTGGATTCGTCAAGTGGTTAGCTCACTTGTCCCTTTAAGCAAGGGTCGAGGGTTCAATCCCCGCCTTGTTTTTCATTGTCCACTTAGCATTATTGTAAAAATAAATAAGAAAGCTGAAGTGTTGAATTATGTATATGAAATAAAGCACCATTTTTTTTAATTTGAAAATAACTAAGAATTTAGGATTTTTTCCCTTGATAAATACAAAAAAATCATTATTTTAATTTCATGTATAGAATGAAAAAAACATTTATTCAATGAATGTTCTGATTTTCATCAATATTAATAAAAATAGTAGAAATCCTACTATTTTAGTCACATTTATATTAAAAATATATAATATTTAATATATCTTATATTATTATATTTATTAATATCGTCCTTTAGTTATAGTACAACATCAAAATATGAAGAGGTAATATTAGGGGCGAAGCGAAGCCTGAAATGTTATTTAGGGACACCAATAAAGATAAAGATAGAGGTTGATAATTTTCATGGTACTATTATTAAATAAGCAATAATGCTTGACGTATAATATAAATACGTCCAACTTATATCCAATGTGTGCTACCCATATTACAGGATGTGTGCTATACGTATACACATATACATATAACACACATTATGTAACATGGATAGCACACATTGAATATAAGTTGGACATATTTATGTTATAAGTCCAATATTACTCATATGCAAAAGTGTGATAAATGAGTACAACATAATGATAAAATACATATGTAAAAGTGTGATAAATGAGTATAACATAATGATAAATGAGTACTCCATTAACTCCTGCTTCTTCTGCTGTGAACTGTTCATTATCAATTTGACAAGTGACATGTAACTCTATAAATACATATAACTCATATTAGTTCTTTACTTTACTTGTTTTTGAATCAAAATAGTTATTCTCTCTTATTTAAAGAGAACTATTTTGATTCAAAACAAATAAATTTGAGGACTTACATGAGTTATGAATTTCTAGGATCACATATTACTTGTCCACTCACATCAGCAGAAATTAATGGAGTTGTAACAAAAAAAATGGAGGACCAACTTGATTTACGGAGTGCAAAGTGAAAGATTATTTTAAGCGAAAATTAAAATGGGTGACTAATTTGATTCATTGGTGCAAAGTGAATGATAAATTCGAGGTTAAATTTTTTTTTTTTTTTTTACATTTGTGATTGAGTGGATGTGTTGAAAAAGTTTGCTTTGAAGGTAGTACTTTTTCTTGTATATAATATGTTTGAAGCAAATAATTACATTATAGTTTGGAATGCGAGTGATCAAAATGGAGTACCTGGATTTTGGTCCTGGAAGAATCCAGAAGAATGTTTTATATCAGCATATCAAGCTAATAAACTCTATAAATACTTCCAAAGATATTTCACATGAGTCTTTTGGAAAAACGACAAAAAGAAAAGTGTCACTTTTTAATTTCTTTATAATACTAATGTTTGCAAATAAAGAGAAAATACTTAAATCGAATCTTTAAGAAAATACTTTTGAATAAATTAGTTTATAATAAATTAAATATTTTAGATAGTTTTTAGTGATTAAAGTAGAGAATATCGTTCCTGTATGATTTTTAAAAATATAGTAGAATAATTTAATTTTGATAAAGATATAAATGAAATAAATTAGTTCTTTAAAATATTTCGAAAGAATTAATTTATTTTATATATAACATTTTAAAAAATTAAAAACTATATTTATTTTATTGAAGGAGTAATTTTTTCGACTTTATTTTTAAAGGTTCATTAATTGGTGAATCAATTTCACATATGATTGCTTGATTAATTATTGTTTCTAATGTTCAAAACGAGTAATGCTACATATATATCATAAAATCAGTTACTATCAGTCATTAAGTATAATAATTCAACATTTTAAAACTAATAATCTAATTTTTATTATTATATATTAACTCAACATCTTTAAATGTTAGATTATTAATCTCAATATATATATATACTAGTATTTTTTTACCCGTGCAATGCACATGAATTATTTTTTGGAATAATAAAATATAGAAATTAAGCTATTAAATATTAAATTAAGATAAATATATTATATAATAATTAATTATTAATGAAAAATAATTTTGTATTAAAATATTCAAACAAATCTATTGAAATAAAATGTTTGTTATACATTTATTTCAATCAAATATAATTTCAATCAAATTGAATTTCACCTATAACAACTAAATACTTCACTTATAATTTTTAAATTATTTTAAGGTATAATTCTTATTTATTATCATTAATGTTGTAGATAAATTTCAAAATTTATAATTAATATTCATTACTTTAAAAAAATCACAAAATTACAATTGATTAAAATAGAAAAAAATCTAAACTGATAACAACTACTTATAAATCAAAGATTTGAATGATTAAATGTTTGTTATATATTTATTTTTTTATATATTTTTTATTTTTATTTTATTATAATCATATCATATATTTTTAATAACTAAAAATTTAGATCTAAAAAATTATTAATAATTAATAGGGAAATTGTTATAAATGGATGTAATAAATTTTATTGATACATTATTTTGATATTATTTGGTTGAAATATATTTATGGGAGACAAATGATATCATTGTTAGACTTCATTTTTAAATTGAAATTTTAAAATGATCCAATCACATAATTATATATATATATATATATATATATATATATATATATATATTTTTAGTAAAGTTGCATTAATGTGCATTCTGATTGATTACTCTATTAGTTAGGCATTTAATTAAAATATTGTTAATATAAATTATCAACTGAAAGTATATTTAAATTATAATTTTCATTGATTGATATCATTTACAAATAATTATTTATTTATTTAAAAAATTTTTAAATCATATATATTTAATTTAAAATAAAAACCAAATAGCACTAAATAGAAATGAAAGGAATGATGAAAGATAAATTAAATTATTCAATTTTTTATCCTTATATATCCATAACCATATAAAATTGAATTAGAAGAATATACTCAGTTGGACTTGTTTCATCATATTATTTTTAAAGTTAGTTCATCGTGGGAAATGTAAGAAATTATCCCGTCATCATCATCATTGTTTGGCCTATTCCAACCTAACTAAGAAATGAAAATCAACATGATTGAACCTTTAAACTTAAGAGAAATAATATATTTATGACAAACGATACAAAATGGTCTGACCAACTTATAATATATAATGAAGACGAAAAATAGTCTTAATAAAAATTAAAATTAACGTCTTATAAATCACTCCAATAAAAAATTTTCCATTATGATCCTTAATTTGTAAAATTAAATTCAGCTTCGTTGTAGAATTCCACAAAATGAGCAGAATCAATTATATTTTATTTTTTCAATTTACATTTAATATACATACATTCAATCCAATCAATTACATCTTATAATACTTAAAAAAAATTCTCTCCATATGATATGATCAATAATTTTCAAATAATACTAAATCAATATTTTTCAATTAATTAAACACATATCAAGAACAATATAATATTATATTGAATCAATTACGTATTCAATCATTTACTCACAAATCACAATAATATTGAATCATCTAAGTACAATTAATAAGGTAACTTAATTATATATAGGGTAAATTTTATTCATACAATTATTGAATCAAATAATATAATTATTGATATTAATGAGAATCAACCATATTAAATCAAATTAAATCATATTAACTCACATTAAAATACATCAAATCATGTTTCATAGTAAATTAAATTATTTTCTAAAATAAAAGGTTAATTGCAGGGTTGTTCTAGGAGGGATTAATAACATTTTTTTTAATTAACCCTAACTGAAAAGTTTAATATATACAATGAATATTCATTCTTAACCAATTTAAATAAATGCAATCTTATAAAAAAAAAATCATTTATATATGATTTTACTCTATAATATATATACCTTTTAATGATAGAAATTTATTAGTTATAATATACTTAAATAACCTTAATTAATTTAGGTAATTTTCATTTCCTTGATTTTTTCCTTTTATAAATATTTTTGAATGATTTATTGCTTAACTATTTTCATTCTTACCAAAAAGTATTCTACGATAATATTCAAATCTTATTAATCGATTAAAATTTACTATAATGATTTGTGATTTATCATTTTCGTTACTTGATTCATTCTTCTCTAGTAAATATTTTTTAATGATACACTATTAAATTTGTTTGTTTTTTATAAACAAATTTATTTTATAATAAATGAAATTATAGAGAGGAGAGGGAACAAATTACAAATAAAATATGAATAAAATATTTAAAAAAGGTTAGATAATGTTGGGTTGTGAATCTTGTCACTCTCTCAGTTGCGAACAATGGTCCTATATTAAAAGTTTAGACAATATTCATGTCTTGTAGTCCGAAAAGAACCATCATTTGATGTTACATCAAAATAAGACATATACAATATATACACTCCTCTCAGACATTAGGGATTTAAACTTGTATATCAAATGTCTTTCCAATTGTTACATGGATTGCAATAATACCTTATTTTCAACATGTTAAAATTTTAGAAAATTACATGCATGAAGCATAATAATAAAAATCATACAGAAGAAGCTCTAGGATATCACATGTACATATACTCACAAATTCATGCGCTAACACCATTTCAATGGTATTAGTTGACTCAGATATGTTAAAAGATGAGACATACCAAAGTTGCAAAACACACTCTAACATTTCTATTATGTCTTTAAACTAAGATCAATGCAACATATTTTTTCCTTTTCATATAAGTCACAAAATTTATTTGATAATACCTCTATTTTACCTTGAATGAAGTTTTTGATTGATAATATTTTTTCTTTCTAACCTTGCATCTTTTGCTTGAGGTAGAGAAAAGTAGAGTTGATTATTCATTTTTGACACATAGAAGAGAGAAAAAAAAAGTTGTCGAGAATGTTTAGAGTAGAATTAGCTTTTAACCTATTTTTATTTATACAATCTCAGGTGATCTCAATAATGATATGAATCAAAAAAATATAATGATAAAAATATCTTTTTTAATTACCAAAGATAAAAAAAAATAAAATTAAATCAATTAATATTATATTACATTATGACTATTATATTCTAACATATATTTCCTTTTTTAATTAACGTGCTTAATCTCAAAAAAAAATTTCAAATCAATTCTCATTAATTAATTTCTTAAAATAGAATCATTTAAAGTTAGTTCATTGAGATTGCACCACTTGTCTTCACCTCATAAAGCTAACTCTGTTATATTATATATATAAATATATAGTAGCTAATGATAATAAATTTTATGGTATATACAAATTATTTCTGTATCCTAAACTGAAAGCCTGTACCTCTTATTAAATCAGCCAAACCCAATTATCTATGCTGAAAGAAAAATATCTAGTGTCATGGGATCCATTGCTTATATATGATGATCGAGTCGAGCACATGAAAATTCAGTTTAATATTCAATTTAATTTGATTGGAGGAAAGAAGATGCCAAGATATATATGGTGTCATTATTTTGCACTGTGTATAATGAGCGAGTCATAAAAAAAAAAAAAAAAAAGATCACGTACTTTATAGATCACACAGAACCACAAGTTTGAAAAAGCTGGACCCCTCATGATGATAAGGATCTGTACATATAAACCCTGAAATCTTATCTGAATTGTAGTGCATGCTATGCTTTGCTGTGCCATTATTTTGAAAATATCGGGTCAGAGATTCATGAATTTATTGGTTAAACTAGTTTAGTTAGATGTTGATTCCAGAAGTGCGCCACTTACTCCTTAAATACGTACTCCGTATTTTACTCGCTCCTTAAATACAAAACTAAATTCAATTCAATCCACGCGTCCAGCTCAAAGCTATTTGCTTCACTAATCAGTTAACTTCTGGTCCAGCCTAAAACTATTTGTTTCACTAATTAGTCAACCACCCGTCCAGTCCAAGAGCTTTTGGTTTAGGAATCCCACATCTATTATCTTCTTCAATTCGTTACATAACCATTTTTTCGAGTTACCATTTCTTCACAGCTTTGTGCATTTTTTTTTATTTCATCAATTCTCCACATCACACAATCTCATGTGCATATTCATTTCTCATTTTTCATTTACGATTTCTTTTTTTTTTCTAGTTCTCATTTCAATTCAGTTCTTATTTCATTTCTTTTTTTTCTTTCACAAACGCCATTTGCTGCAATAGATGAAACTTCAATGGGGAAATTTTAATGGAGGAAAATGTTGATTTCTTTGATCAAATTGTTAGCAAAAAATGCTTGAGGTACTCAATTTTATTTTTTATTTTTATTAATTTCGTGTTGTAGACTGGTTTCTCAGATTCTGAAACAGTGTTACGTTTGTTCACAATAACTGAATTTTTTGCTAACATATTTTCTTCTTTCTACTCACAATATCACTTATATTTGCTCACAAAATGTTTTCTGACACAGATCTATAATCTCTGTTCAATTCAGAAAGGAAAGTATTCAAAGAAGGACATGCAATTCATTTCAGATGATGCATTCTAACTCACACATTTGTACAAAATTGCTCACGGTTTAAAACTTTATGCTCATAATTTTATGTACACCAACTCACACATTTTTACAAAAATGCTCACAGTTTAAAACTTATTTGCTCACAGTTTTATACACGCTAACTCACACATTTGCACATTAATGCTCACAGTTTATAACTTTTGTGCTCACAGATTTTTATGGCTTAAACATTTTATGATTTTTCCTCACGGATTAACGTGTTTTCACAACCCTAACAAGAGAGATTGCAACAGCACACACTACTTTCACAAATACAACAAAAAAATACAAATCACTTTTATTGAATATAACAAGATTTTCCATTTCTCTCTCACATTTGCGGTCTTTTTTGTGGCATCCTTTTTATCATTTGGAACAACAACAACTAAAGATGATGGTTTTTTTGGTGAATTTGTCACTTGCTGCAAGAAGTAATTAACACATGAATCAATCACATCCTTCTTATGTTACGTTCTCATGTATAAAAACAGTGACAAAGAAGAAAAATACTTTGTAATAATTATAAATGTAATAAGTAATAAAACTCCAATAATTTTATGATTGCTGCTCACTTTTTTTCAAAATATTGCTCACAGTGTAACTTTTGTTTCATCACATGTTTTGAACAATCCAACATTATCTTCTCAAACATACAAAGAAAATAAACATATTTTGTTCTAATTATAAAAAATTAAAAAGAAATACTATAACAATAGAAATAGAAAAACACAAACAATTCACATTGTAAAATTTTATTTCTCATAAAACCCTAATAATTTTCTCATGAATCATTCAAAATATTATTCACACAATTTAAAATTTCTACTTACTGTCACATGTGTTGAGTACTTTCACAAATACAACCAAAATTTACACATCAACTTCAAAGAAATAGAACCACATTTTTTGGTTTTTGCTCTCACCTTTGTGGCTTTCTTTCGAGCATTTGGAAGAGTAGTAGAAGAGGCTGATTTTTTTAATTTGGTATCATTTGTGCCCAAAATTTGAAACCTAACACTTTAAAATCACAAAATGATTAAGTCACGTTAAAAAATTTCATAACCTAAAATATAGAACTAACATGTTGAGTAAAAAGAGTGTTCAATCAAAATGAGAAGAGAAAATGTATCCTAGTGTTAGTGTGGAAATTAAAATAACCTAACCAAACTAAGTCAGCCGAAAGAAACTAACACAATGATCCATAGAACAGAAGCGATTGATGCCACCAAAGAAGGGAATTGATCCTTGGACTATAGTGTCTCCAAAGTTCTCAAGAAGAAACAAGAATTTGGATTAGAAGAAAGGGGAAAAAGTTGAATTAAAAAATGGAATTCGTATTTATTCAGCAAACAATCAAGCACACAAGTGTTTGAATTTTGAATTTAGCTAAATGAACTACTCCTAAAAACATGGAAAGATAATCGAAACTAAAACTGAAATTAAAAGATAAAGTAATTTGAGTTTGAATTTGATCGAGGATCCCTTCAATTTGCCTAAGTTTCACTATTTATGCTTCCTAAAATTACCTTAGGCTTCAACACGTATTCCTTGTCCATGAATGCCCATGAATCAGCATCACTTTCAAGCTTGAAACACTTCAGTTGAAGATCGTGACCTTGTGTCGGATTTATCGCAACTGCTCCATGACTTCATTCATGCATGACTCCATTGGTCTTCGACTCAACAAATCTCTCGCTTCGGCTCATATTTTCCATGCTTGTTCCTAGCTGAAATCAACTTCTGCCTCGATTATTAGTAGCTTCCTTCCTTGACTCGTATTGGACTTCTTCAATCTCGGCCCAATCCAATTCGGGTGGTAACATAATGCCTCATTATATTAATCGGCCATATATTGTTAGCCGAGATTCGAGAGTTGATTAATATAACTATTGAACACTCGAATATCTCTCCATGTAAGAGATAACACTTAAGCTAGAATTAAAACTAGTAATATAGCAGTAAGTATGATTAGTTAGTTGTATCATAGCAAGTCAGAAGTATCAGTTAGTTCAAGAGTAGTGGGCTATGGAAGCTTCCGTGTAATATAAATAGAGTAGATCTGTGTACAGAGATAACAACTTAACAAATATTCATTCATTCTGTTACAAATGCAGTTAGCAATATTCTCTCTCTCTCTCAATGGCTTCTCTCTGTTCTGCATCTCCCTCACTTTCTAATTTTGGTGCTAGATACTATATCAGCTTTATTGATGCTCATTCCAAGTTCACTTGGATCTATCTGCTGCAACATAAATCTCAAGCTTTACCTACCTTTATCAATTTCAAAACCATGATTGAAAAGCAATTAGGCAAGCAAATCAAAGCAATACAATCAGATAATGCCAAAGAATTTGTTGCTTTCAAACATTATCTAGCCACGAATGGCATCATTCATAGATTCACTTGCCCTCATACTCACCAGCAAAATGGGCGAGTTGAAAGAAAACATCGTCATATAGTTGAAACTGGTTTAACACTACTAGCTTCAGCCTCACTTTCCTTAAAATTTTGGGGGGAAGCCTTCACAACAGCAACTAATCTCATCAATCTCCTTCCCACTCCCATTCTTCAAAATACATCACCTCATTACAAACTCTTCAATCAACAGCCAGATTATCATCTCCTTAGAACCTTTGGATGTGCTGCCTATCCACTTACTAGACCTTATAACACCCATAAGCTAGATTTCAGATCTGAATTGTGCATTTTTCTAGGCTATGTTGATCAATGCAGGGGCTATAGATGCCTAAGCAAATCAGGAAAGGTTTTTGTCTCAAGGCATGTAAACTTTGATGAGTCTCTCTTTCCATACACAACTCTATTTCCACCAAATAAAACACTCATTGTCCAATGCACATCAAAGACCTGCTGCTATACCTTTAATTCAAAAGAATGCTTCTAGTTTGAATACTCATACAAATACTGCTGCTACTTCTGTGTCCATACCTTGCATTAACCCTAACAGGTCAACAAGTCAAGTGCGGACTTCTCCATTACCTGCTACAAACATTGACAACTCAGCAGCTTCAACAAATAACAGCAATCTCGCAGCAACAACTCCAGAGCAGCTCCCTTCACTAAATATCTGCAACAATCATCCAATGGTGACACGAGCAAAGAATGACATCTTCAAACCAAAGGTGTACACTGCTGAACTGGAACCATCAACAACTAAGAAAGCCTTGACAGATCCAAAATGGCTGAAAGCAATGGAGGAGGAATACCAAGCCTTAATGAAGAATAACATCTGGACCTTAGTACCATTACCTCCTAACAGAGAAGCTATAGGTTGTAAATGGGTGTTTAGAACAAAATTTAACCCAAATGGCTCTATTAACAAGCACAAGGCAAGATTAGTTGCCAAAGGCTTTCATCAACAGGAGGGTTTCAATTATCATGAAACCTTCAGTCTAGTTATAAAGGCAGCCACCATAAGAACAATCCTCACTATTGCAATTTCAAGAGGTTGGCCAATTCATCAAATAGACTTCAACAATGCTTTTCTCAATGGTGAACTAAATAAGCAAGTCTACATGTTGCAACCTGAAGGATTCCAGTCAAAGGATAAGTCCCTAGTGTGCAAGCTAAACAAAGCTCTCTATGGCTTGGAACAAGTTCCAAGAGCATGGTTTGAAAAGCTCAGAGATACACTCCTGTCTATGAACTTCTCTCCTGCAAAATGTGATCCTAGCCTCTTTATCAAAGTTACACCCACTGTTACAATATATGCACTCATCTATGTAGATGATGTTATCTTAACAGCCACAAATACATTCGCTATCACACAACTCATCTCTGATCTATCACAGCATTTTGCTCTCAAGGACTTAGGACCACTACATTACTTCTTGGGCATTGAAGTCAAACATGGCAGCAAAGGTACTCTCCATCTATCACAGTCTAAATATATAAATGATCTTCTCAAGAAAACAAACATGTATGATTGCAATCCAGTACCCTCACCCATGACTACAAGTGTTAAACTCAGCAAAGTGGGTGAAGATACATTTGAAAATCCAACTCTGTATCGCTCAGTAGTAGGTGCTCTACAATATGCAACAATAACCAGACCTGACTTGTCCTATAGTGTCAACAAAGTTTGCCAATTTATGTTTAATCCTCTCATCAGCAATTGGCAAGCAGTCAAAAGGATCCTGAGGTATCTCAAAGGTACATGTGATTATGGTTTACTACTTCGCCCTGCTCCTGATTTGTGCCTTACTACATTCTGTGATGCGGACTGGGGCTCTGATCCTGATGATAGGCGTTCTACATCAGGGTATTGTGTTTACTATGGTCCAAACTTAGTTTCCTGGAGTTCTAAGAAGCAGGTCGTGGTCTCCAGATCATCCACTGAGGCAGAGTACCGGAGTTTAGCAGCTTCAGTAATAGAGGTTATGTGGCTTCAATCTCTTCTCTCTGAATTAAAAGTCTCTCATCCTTCTCAACCTCTCTTCTATTGTGACAACATCAGCACTATAATGCCGTCAGCAAACCCAGTTCTACATGGAAGATCCAAACACTTTGAGCTTGATCTACATTTTGTTCGTGAAAAGGTAAACGCCAAGCAAATTGCTATTCAACATGTCTCCTCAGAAAATCAAACTGCTGATGTGCTCACCAAATCACTCACTGCTCCAAAGTTTAAGTATCTAAGGGACAAACTCAGTGTCGAAGCTCCCCTGAGTTTGAGGGGGAATGTAAGAGATAACACTTAAGCTAGAATTAAAACTAGTAATATAGCAGTAAGTAGGATTAGTTAGTTGTATCATAGTAAGTCAGAAGTATCAGTTAGTTCAAGAGTAGTGGGCTCTGGAAGCGTCCGTGTAATATAAATAGAGTAGATCTGTGTACAGAGATAACAACTTTAACAAATATTCATTCATTCTGTTACAAATGCAGTTAGCAATATTCTCTCTCTCTCAATGACTTCTCTCTGTTCTGCATCTCCCTCACTTTCTAACACTCCAGTCCACCGCAGCCGTGTTAAACTTTAGAAATGATTGATTTGATAGTTTCTAAATTCACTTCAAATCAGCTATAGTGACCATTTTAAACCCTAAAGATTCTTCATTCTCAACACTAAGAACCATTAGCATTTCATTTCTCTTCTCAACACTCTCTTTTGAAGGTGTAAATTAGTACGAGAAGGAGGATTGAATCGTGTTTTGACTCATTTCAATTTCTCTTTTGTTTGGTTTCTGAAACATTCAATGAATTACGATCAAGTATAAATACTTGAAGTGATAATGAAATATTGTTAGTTTTACAACAATTATCTCTAAAAAATAAATTATTAATTATGGAACAAGATAATGTTATGTTATATAGTAGATGCTTAGAAACCAAGTATGTATATGAACATATTGAATATGTTGCACTAATGTAAATTAAAGAATTAATTCATAAAATGATTCAAAATTAATCTCATATTGGTAGAGAGTATTTGTAACTTGGTTTAGAGACAAAGCTAAATATAATATAGTTTAATAGCATGTTTAGAGGCTTCAAAAACATGTGGTAAAAACCATAATTAGTTCAGAGGCGTCTCTTAAGTGTATTTAGTAGTTCAGTAGTTCAGAGGCACTTCGTAAAGAAGAATGCATAAATAGTTTAGAGGATAAGCCTTCTCAGGCTACTCGCCCAAGACCATGGGAATTACTTCTGCTCACTTCCTCTAGAAGCAAGACTTCCGTACTCACCTCCTCTAGAGGAAAAAACTTATGCCCACTCTTTGTAATAAGCTCCAGAATCATTCTAAGAGAAATTAAAAGTTTAAAATTTCTCTTATGCAATCTAAATGTTTTAATGATAACAATCTTAAGACAAAGGTAGGTTAAAGATTTTGATTGATGAAGAGTAATATGTGTGCTAAGTGGATACTCAGAAAACTATATTTTGAGAAAAACATCCATCCGGGTGAGACTTGAGAAATTGCGAAGTAACCTCAAAGTAAAAGAACAATCTAATACTTAGAAGAACCCAAAAAGAGTGTCTTAGAAGCAATAAGGTGAAAATAAACTAAAAATTAAAAATAACATAAACTAAAAATTACAAAAGAAAATACTAAGAATTTGAAAGATAGCTAAATTAAAATATTTTGTGTCATTTTTAATTTCATTATAAATTTTATTTATACTCATTTTTATAGTATCTTTTATTTATTTTAATTTACTTGTCATAATATATAAATTCAAATTTAATAAAATAAAAATTTAAAATAAAAAGAAATTTAAAAATAAAATTAGAAAATGGAACAAAATAAAGTACAGCAATAAAAAAATAAATAATAAATAATATTTAATTAGAATTAAGTAATATTTTTTATGTTTTATCTTTAGCCTCTTTTTTAAAATGTAGTTAATGAATATTTTTAACAAAAGTTAGTTTGAGAGACTCAATTAGAAAAAAAAAATATGATATGAATTATATGGACTCATTTCTGAACTTTTAATCTATATGAAATAAATTTAAAATTTAGTAAAATTATAGAGACCTGCATTATAATTAAACTTATAAACATTTTGTGTGAACTGTGTTTTGGGTACTTTCTATTTTTGGAATGGCTGAAAATTTGCTGAAATTTATTGTTCTTAAAGCATTATTGAAAATGTTTTCTAATAATACTTGTCGTACAACAAAAATACATCAAACAAATATCTAATATGTGTTGTAAATGATATGAAATGTGTGCTATTTGCATATCACACGTACGTATAGCACAAATAGTATAGCACACGTTGGATTCTTATTGAACGTATTTCTGTTGCACGACAAACATTATTGAATATTTTCACACTAGGCAACAAAAATTAAACTCAATGCATATAAAGACTTTTCCACGAATTATCAGCGAGATCAGAGAACAACGTAACAAACTGTTTATTCCATTAATAACATAGTAGTATTATACTTCACAAGTTTACGTAGCTGCAAATTAAAGAAAATGGAAATCTTATCGCATGCATTTACAGGTAGCTAGCATGGACAACTTTATTCATTCAACACGCGCCAAACTTCACTGCAGACAACATTACAAGGTAAAAAAAAAAGCAAAAATACTGATTGGACGTATTTTGTTTTACGACTAGCATTACACATACATAATATTTATTTTCCAAGACTTAAAAAGTCTCAGACATTGTTATTTAATTTCACAAAGGAAAGTACTTTGGTTTGATCACAAGCTTAATTTTTGGAAGGAGGATGCTTCTTCCATGGAGGCTTGTGATAGGGTTCATGATGCTTGTGTCCATCCTCATCCACCTTAGTAGACTCCTCCTTGTTTTGTGTGGTTGGAGGCCAGTGTTTTTTAGGTGGGTAGTGGTGATAGTGGTGGTGGTCGTGTCCATAAGTGTCTGTGGAAAGCAGACGACGATCCTGCTGGGAATAAGCCAGAGAAGTGGTGGCTAGAAGCACCACGCCTAGCACCAGCAGAAACAGTAGTGAAATTAATTTCGAAGACATTTTTTTTGTTTTTGTTTCTATGTTCTAAAGGAGGTGCAAATACACTAGCCATGATATGCCCCTTTTATAAAGTTCCTGAACCAATACTTTAATGACACGTTCCATTTTATATTTCAGTAATGTTTGACATATAACAAAAATACATTCAACATATATATAACGTGTGTTATCCATGTTATAAGATGTGTGCTATACATATGTCACATATACGTTGGATATAATTAGTTGAACGTATTTATGTTGTACGTCAAGCATTATTGTTTATATTTTTAAAAAATTCATTGTAGGTTGTGGGTTATAATCAGGGTGAAATCTAGGTTTTCTTGTTTGATACTCAATTTCACATTTAAAAAAAGAGAGTTAATGATAAATTGATAAAATACTTCTAGAGTACAGTTTTAGGTTTTGTCTGAGTCTGTTGTTCTAATAAATAACTTTTTTTTTTGAGAAAATACACTTTATTTCTTAGTCATAGAGTTATGCAATTTAGCTCATAAATTTTCAAAACATAGAAAATAGATTATGAATTTTGTAAAATGTACAAAATACTTAATTTATTAATTTATCATTTAAAAATCTATTAATTAGTCACATTTCATGTGCAATTAACCCCTTGCTCATTTATAGTTTGAGTAACTGGACTCTCTTTATATATGTTTATAATTATGTACATAACAGATGAGTTGTTTTCCACATTTTAGAAAATTTAAAATTTTACAGACTTTATAACTTAGAGATAAAGTGTCTTCTATTATAATTTTTATCATTTAATATAAATATAATAAAAAAAAAAGTTGTATTAAATAATTTATATAAGATCGAGATAAAATATGGAATAAAAAATCTATTACTATGGATGCTTCCAAAAATTTCTCTAAATTGATAACCCATATTACACTCTATCATGAAATTGATAAGTTTGACCAATTCATAACTTTTTGTCGCTAGCGTAGTATATATCGTGTATTAGTAATTAAATGGACTCGTTCCAGTTCTCTTTACTAATTTGGTGCATGCTTAAGTTAGTATTCTAGCTCGCCCACCATACAATGTATGTTTAAACTCACACTGCATTGACTCTCATGCATATGGATAAGGGGAGCTCTTAGGCTAAGTTAAAAAATTAAATTGATAAAGTTGTAAAGTTGTTTTTATCAACAACAACTTTGAAATGCAAAAAAAGTTTTATGTACATCACTTATCTACAACCATCGTATAAAAAACTGACATAACACAAGAATTAATGTGCATACTTTTAAAGCGAAAATACTGTTCACTATACACTTTTGCATTTTTGGTACATGCATTTCTATATATTTTGGTGTGTGCAATTATGAATATTTAGTGTGTGCATTCTGTATGTTTTGATGTGTTCATTTCTTTATGTTTGGTGAGTGCAAAATTATAATTTTTTAAATCAAAGAGATTACTAATTATTAACATTTCAAATAATTTTTTCTTTTAATTTTGAAGTATTTAATATCACAAAACGGTGGCAGCAGAAATGGTTCTGAAAAAGTAAAGCTTATGAGAATCTTTACTTTATAAGTAAAAACAACCTTTTGAGAAAGTAAGAAGAGAGAATTCAAAAAGTGATTTTATAAAACTTCTTCCTTGATTAAATAAAAGTAGTATTAAAATTGAAAGTTGATTTTAATATTAGTTTTGGTAAGAATAAACTGTAAGTAAAAGAGTTGATGGAAAAGAAGATTATTAACACACAAAAATTTTTATACTGATTCGATTATAACTCAACCTACTCCAGTCCTACATCTTTCAGTTGAGAGTTTCCTTGCCTTTAACACTTGGGGACTATTCTTTGTCTTTAACTCAAAGGACTTTCTGCCTCACAATCTGAGGACTTCGATGCCTTCACACGAAAGACTTACAATTCTACAGATTAAAAATTTTTGTTTTGAAAATCTCTATCAAGTTCTTAGACACAACTAAGACTAGTCCTTGATAGACTTTTAGAAAATAACTTGATCGATGACAAGGATAAACAATATAACTCTAGAAGATTTTTACAAAGGCACTTCAATTCTCAGCTTCTGAGAAGGTTTATAAGAAAACTTTGAAATTTACAAATTGATTTTAATTTTCGGAGAGTTTTAGCACTTTGATTTGCGAGAATATAATTCTCGGTGCTGAACTCGTTTAATGTTCTTTTATTTATTGGGATTGAAATCCTTTGTATTTTTGAAAGTTCTTCAGAGCTGATGTGGCTTTAGTTGACTCAGCAATGTCTCAGAACGACTCCTTGTATGTCAGAGTGATTGAGAGTATTTTTTCAGAAACTGTACAGTGCACAACTTCCAAAATACTTCCAGAAACGTTTTGAGCTTAGTGAGAATACTCCATTTGATTTGAGTCTTGAGACTTGATCACACTCAGAAGCTACCTTATGAGTGAGGCCATCCTTCTGAGTGAGGAGCCTTATGTGTGAAGGTCTTTCTGAGAACAGATCTACTGAGAGGATGATGCCTTCTAATTAAGAAACAAATAATTTGTTGCCTTCTGAGAGGCTTCTGAGAGTATTTTTGTTATGTCTTTTGAAGTGTGTTTTCACCTTGCTTTCGAGACACCTTAGGTGTTCTTCTGAGCTTCGGATTCATCTTGAATTTTGAGGCTAGCTACTTGATGTATCTTCTAAGTCTCACTCGGAATGTTGTTATTCTCATATTACGACTTTATGAGTAAACACTTAGCACACTGCACACATATTAGCTTTAATGAATCAAAATCTTTATTTTATAACTTAGGATTGTTATCATTAAAATAAATGATTGCTTCAGAGTAAGTAAAATAAAATTAGATTTAAATTTTTGTCTAATTGATCTAAATACAAATTTTATAAGTTACAAACATGAGTGCGTAAATAAAAAATTCTATATTTATACTATCTTGTAATCAAGATACATTGCTTGAGTTTTTTTTTTTTCAATTGAAGTTTTATAATTATACTATATATAATATTATAATTAATTCTCAATACGCACTCTAATCTCATTTCTCTTTAAATATGTCTCATTAAATGTTATTTGTCAATGAATTATATAATCAATTTTAAATAAAAATGGCTAAATTTTTTAGGGCTGTAATGTATTTAATTAAAATAAAAATTTAAATAAATAAGAAAATAATACTTTATTAACAAAGAATAATTTTAGAAATATAAAAATAAATGCATTAAAAGTGAGTGATAATTTTCAAATAGTATATATATATATATATGATTTGAATATTTAGATTTAAATTTGTTAATAAAGATGATATAAAATAAAAAACTTACAAATAAGCAGAGACCAATTTTTCTTATAATGAAATTGTTAGGGACCAATTTGTCTAAAAATAAATTGTGTAGTTGACACTGTCAATATTTTTCATTCAGGAATTTTATGATGTCTGACTTTTGACATTGTCAGGAACCAATTAAGATATTTTCAATTGTTAAAAGACCAAATTGAAGATTAACTCATAGAAATTTAAATAATTCTAAAATATTTCTATTTAATCTCAAGTCTCAACAAGAGAGAAAAAAAATATATTTTTGTGTTAAATACGTAAAAATTTACGGTATTTTGGGCTTTCAGGTTTTAAAACTAAAGCCCAAAATCCTAAGCCCATTCTCACATCCTCCCTCTCTGCCTCCTGGTCACTCTTACCCTCTGCCTTCTCATTCTGTTCTTCTCTTGCGATTCTGCTTCCTCCCGACAACAATACCGGCGGAAGCCGCGGCGGCTCATAGCAGCGGCGTCGCAGCGCCGGCTCATAGCAGCGGCGTCGCAGCGCCTCACCACCGGCGGTCAACAGCGGCAACAACAGGTCCTTCGCTTCTTCTTCTGTTCAGTTCTGTTTATTTTTCTTCTGTTCTGTTCTGTTTGTTCATCTTCTTCTATTCTGTTCTGTTATGTTCTTTCCTCTCTTTTTCTATTTAATTCCAGTTTCAGCATGGAACAGATTGTTTCATCGTTTCTTTTTTATTTTTTTAAATTCCAGAAGCCTCTTCTTCTCTATTTGGGACTGAGATGGCTAGTAAACCTTCATAAAGCTCAGTTTCAGAAGCCTCCTCTTCTCTATTTGAGTCTCATTAGATTAGTTGATCTTATTTCTTTTATTTTCCTTGATGTTGATTATTGAACTTTCAATGTGTCTATTTGACTTTGATATTATGTATTTGTGGTTGGATTATGTCTTTGTGACCTTGATATTGTGTATCTGTGGCTTGGATTATACCTTTGTGGCTTTAATTATGTCTTTTGTGACTTGCTTTTTATAATTTTTGTATTATTGCATATTTATTTATGGGACATTTCTTCGGTACTCAATAAAATTCATGGTATCCATACCAATTAGTTACTATGTGGTTATAAAAAGGTTGCATGCCTCTTTCATGTCTTTTTGTTAAGATCCATCAGGTCAATTATCAAATTACAATTTGTACAATGAGTATCGATATTCATGGGTACCAAAGGAAAAACCTTATTTACGTATATATTTTTTGTCCGCCATAATCTGCAACACCATCTGCCATATCTTTATGGCGTTTTTTTTTGGCTCAATGCCATTTTCCACCATCCGCCAATGACAACCTTGAACTCATAAGTGTATATAAGTTGAGTTTATGATTTGACTTTATTGTAACTTAACGGAGTTTGATAGTTTTAAACATGCTTAGTGTTGGTCTAATGTATAAGTTCATCTACATTGTTTATTTACTTTTGTAAAAGTTTGAAGCTTCTGCAGGATGTAAAGGAATAACCTGGTTCCAGTTCAAAAAGTTGCATTTTTATTTAGTAATAACTGGATATCCACAAATGTTGATCTTTCAAGCAAGGTCCATGCGACATGTAGAAGCTTTTAGACAAACATTCGTATCTAGATGGTCTTATACTCTCTGTTCTTATTACTCAGAGACCTCTCACAAGAAGTCTAAGCTTGCGCCTTTGCAGGTTGTGCTCAATTCCCTTTTTTAGGGGTAGTACTTTCTTAATCCATAAAAATGTAGAGATATTGACTGTGATATAACTTCTATCTCTAAGCACTATGTTGGGGCTTGTCCATTTTTCTTTTCAGGAAAGAAAAATGATAGACAGGTTTAAGATATTCGCAAAAGGTGGAGATGGTGGTCATGGTTGCAGCAGCTTTCACCGTAGCCGACATGATCGGCAAGGAAGACCGGACGGTGCATTTCCTTTTCTCTTTATGAAGTTATAAAAACCATTGCGTTATTTCTTCCAAATTATAGTGATCTATTTCCAAATTCCAATTATACTTCGATGCTATGTGATAGAGCTGGAAGGGTCGGGATAGTATACAACAGAAGGCAGAAATAAGGAGTGGCTGGTGAGTTGTGGTTTAGCTGGCAGGGTAGTTTGCTGACATGGCTGGTTAGTTAGAGTAGAAACAACAAACAATATAAATAGAGAAAATTGTATAGGATTGGGTTTATGTCATTTATGTGAATTCATTTGTTACTAGTTGAGAGAATTCCTTTCTCTCCGAAGAGGTATCAAAATGATTTCACTGAAAAGAATCCTTTGCATTTTTCTCTTTTTATACTGTTTCTACTCTAACTCTGCCTATGCTAAGTTTTACTGCAAAACTTAGTATGGTCAGTCCCAAGCCCAGAAAAAAGTGGAGAGTTGTGTTAAGCCTTCGATAACCAACTTAAACTTTGTCGAATCCTATGGCATGGATCAAATACGAAATTGTGCTAAAACTAGATCCTTGCCCGGAAGCAACGCGTCGTATAGCTCGAGTACAGTGTCAAATGAGCAAGATTTGAGGATTAATAGGTTAAACCCAAACATGATTCACGATAGGGTGCAATTGTGTCATTTGATCCACGTAGCCAACCTTACATAGTGGGATAAGGCTTGTTTTTGATATTGTTGTATACTGTTTCTACTCTAACTAACTAGCCAGGTCAGCAAACTACCCTGCCAGCTAAGCCACAACTCATCAGCCACTCCTCCTTATTTCTGCCTTCTGTTGTATACTATCCCAAACCTTCAGGCCCTACCACTATGCTTGTTATCAGATTGATGTTAAGAAATCTGGATAGATATAATGGAACAGATGACATTGGTACTTTGATGTCTATGCTTAATGCAGGTGGCAATGGTGGCAGAGGAGGTGATGTGATTCTGGAATGTTCTCCAAGGGTTTGGGACTTCAAGGGTTTGCAGCACCACCTAGTATGAACTCATTCTTCTACCAAGTTTTTGTGAAAGATAAAATTTCATGTCTAAAAATTAGTGACAGTAATGGTGTCCCCATAGATAGCTGAGAAAGGAGGACAAGGATCATCAAAGAATAAGATCGGAACCAGGGGTGCAGATAAGGTAACTGAACTTTTTCTTTTCCTTTCGTTGGACATGTTAAAAGTTTCATAATTCCCTATTCTTTGTTTGGCCATTTTACAGAATTTTGATTTAATACCAAAATCATATGCTTTAGTAGGTCGTACGAGTCCCAGTTGGTACTGTACTTCATGTTGTTAGTGGTGATATTCCTTCTATAGTCAAGATTCAACCCTCATCAGATGTCGATCCTTGGGAAATTCCCGGTGCACTTGATGTTGATGATGATCTTTCTGACACTAGCAATGGCAATTCTATCTCCAATGTTACAAGTGCAGAAGAAGTCAAAGCAATACAAGCTGCCAAAAGAAATGTTGAGAAATCTGTAAAATCAAGACAAGTTGCATCAATGGATGAGTTTTCTCATCTTTCTATAGCTAATGGAACTCCTGAAATTGGAGGAGAGTATATAGGAGAAAAAGAACAGGTACTATACAATGTTACCGAATTAACCGAAGAAGGTCAACAAATTATCATTGCTAGGGGAGGAGAGGGTGGTCTTGGCAATGTGTCTATTTCCAAAGATTCAAGGAAGACTTTAGCTACAAGTGCAGGGTCCTCTCAAGAGAAAAATGATCTTAAAGACTCCAGTAATAACTCCTCCCTGAGTTCAGGTTTGCCTGGATCTGAGACTGTTCTTATATTAGAACTCAAAAGCATTGCTGATGTTAGCTTTGTAGGAATACCAAATGCTGGTAAAAGCACTCTGCTTGGAGCCATCACAAGGGCTAAACCTAATGTTGGTAACTATGCTTTCACCACTCTTAGGCCTAATTTGGGGAATCTGAACTATGATGATTTATCAATAACTCTGGCTGATATTCCTGGACTTATAAAGGGTGCACACCAAAATATTGGACTTGGACATGCATTTCTACGCCACATAGAACGCACAAAGGTCCTCGCCTATGTGGTAGATTTGGCCGCGGCTTTGGACGGAAAGAAGGGAATTCCACCATGGGAACAACTGCAAGACCTTATCCTTGAGCTTGAGTACCATCAGGAAGGTTTATCCAAACGACCATCTTTGATAGTGGCTAATAAGATTGATGAAGAAGGTGCAGAGCAAGTGTATGAAGAGTTAAAGAGAAGGGTCCATGATGTTCCAATCTTTCCTGTCTGTGCTGTTTTGGAGGAAGGGATACCAGAGCTTAAAGCTGCCCTCCGAATGCTTGTCAATGGTGAAATGTCATGTGGACTTTGCTTAGATCAAATTTTGGTTGCTTAGACTAATAATACTAACCACTCCTTTATGTTTGGATTTTAGAGTCTGAACCAAAATAAACTCTCAAAAAAGAAAGAGTCATTATTTATAGGAGAGTTTTATTATGGATATAAAATTATACCAGTCAAAACAATATAAAAAGTAAGAGTTTAGGTCACAATCAATTAACACATTAAAAAATGCACTTGATTAAAAATACTATTTAGATTAATTAAAATGATTTTTTTTTTTTGCTGAAAAAGTATTGTTTTCTTGGACTTTGTTTTTATAGGGTACGTTTTGATTTGTTTGTTTTTTTAAACAAAAAACAGATTTTTTGAAGAGATTAGTTTAGTTTAAAATGCTTTCAGTTCTTACAAACTTTCAAGTGATAATGATTTTTTTTTTTGTCTATTTTAATGATAATTTGTGTTGTTTTAATGATAAAGATGTTATCTTTAGTGATAAAGGTGAATTTTTTTTTGAAAAAAAAATCATGCATTTGATCTATTTTAATGATAATTTGTGTTATTTTAATGATAAAAATATTATTTTTAGTGATAAAAGTGCTACCTTTATGAAAAAATAATGCATTTTTGTGCTTTTTTTTTTCCATTTTTATTATGATTACAGTGATAAAGGTGTTACATTTAATTTTTTTATGTTTATAGCACATATTGAACATGTTTTTTAATTGATACCTAATGAGTTTTTTTCATTGTTTGAAATGAGTTTTTTTTATTTGTTTGAATGAATTTTTTCTTTTTCTTCATTTCACTCGTTCTTGATATTTTCTATTTTGGGATTTTTTTGTCTTGAACGTGATTTTTAGTTGCTGTTTAGTGGATTTTTTTTATTGTTTGAATGAGTTTTTCTTTTATTTGAATGAGTTTTTTTATGTTGTTTGATTGAGTTTTTTCTATTATTTGAAATGAGTTTTTATGACTCAATTAAAATTGGTTTGTTATTTGATCAATTTTTATTTGTCATTAATGTGATTTTTTCATTATTTAAATGTGTTTTTTCTTTGATTGATTAAGTTTTGTTTATTTGAAGAAAAAAATTTAAATAAAAAGAGTCTTAAAAAAATAAAAGAGGGAGAGAATGAGAAGAAAGAGAAATAAGATGAGAAAAAATAAATAAAAAAATAAGTGTGTGAATCTCACTTTTCAAACTTGAAAATGAGAGTGTTTTTGTTACTTTTTCATCCTGATGGGACCACTATAATAAAGTGAAGGGTGACTAATGGTGACTAATGAAAGAGTGTACATATAGCATTATTGTTTAAACTACAATAATGCTTGATATACAATGGTAAACCAGTTCATACCGTCAATGGACCTATTCTAGCTTTGTTTTTTTTGTTCAAATAATCATTGAGATAGCAATGGGCTGAACAATTGTGGCCCAAAATCTCATTTATTCGCTGATTTGGCTAATTTCTCATTGTACATTTAACATCGTCCTTTAAACTATTGTAAATGTTGTAAAGACTAGCTTCATCATGAAGCTTATTGTAACGCTTCATCTTAGCATGCACTTCCCTTTTGTAAATAGATCTTTCATCCCTAGTCCCTACACTTGATAAGATGTGCGACAAAAACCTAAGGGCACTTTCGGAACTTAACTCCCCAATTGAAACGACACACCGAATCATCATGATTTAACGGACACGAAACAGCAATATTTCACAAATATAAAATGTTCTTCTAAAATCGGAACTTTCACTTCGAAAAAAAAATCCCTTATAATTTCGTGGATAAATCCAATTTCCAAAGCATAAAAAACCTTCAAAAAAAGCTATTCTAGTATTCTATCAATAATAATTAATCTCCAAAATTTCCATTTTCAATTTTTTTTTTCTGAGAATTTGAAGAGTTTAAGAGAAGAAGATGATGCACATGACCTTCTATTGGGGCAAAGAAGTGACTCTTTTATTCGATTTGTGGAAGACCGAGTCATGGACGAGTTACTCACTGAGTCTACTCGCTTGCCTCGTGGTCGCTGCATTGTACCAGTACCTCGAGAACCGCCGTGTTCGCCTGAGACTCTTTGCCACCGCGCCGTCGCAGGCGGAGGTGCCGGCGATCCAAGCACCGCTGCTCGAATGGAAGATTTCAGGGGAGAAGGCGAAATTGGGGGTTAGGTTTGTGGGTTCGTTTCTTTTTGGTGTGAATTCGGGAATTGGGTATTTTTTGATGTTGGCGATTATGTCATTCAATTGTGGGGTTTTTGTGGCCATTGTTTTGGGGCTTATGGTTGGTTACTTCTTATTCAAGAGTGAGGTTGAAGATGATAATGCTGATAATGATGATGATGTTGATGAAAGTTCTTGTGCATGTGCTTAGTTTTTGTAGAATGAAGAGTTCAATTAATTAGTGTGATTTGAGAGAGATGGGGTTTTGTTCTTTTTTATTTACACTAAAGAATCGGTTTATTCTTTTTTGGTGAGATTTTGGATGAGTTGTTTTTGTGTTAGTTTAAAAAGCAATAATGCTTAACGTACAACAGAAATATGTCAAACTTGTATCCAACGTGTGCTATTCATGTTACATGATGTGTGCTATTCGTACACATCATGTAATATAAATAGCACACGTTGAATTCAAGTTGGACGTATTTCTGTTGTACGTCAAACATTATTGGTGTAAAAAGTATTATTGGTGTAAAAAGTATTGTTGTTTGATCATGGAATGGTAATAAGAGTAGCATGTTTTTGACTGTGGATCTGTTTGTTCTGCGTTGGAGAAATTGTTTTTGCCGTTCTTGTTTTTATTGGAGAGGTTAGGTTGAGAGAAAGGATTCTCCTACTCCAAATGGGTTGACTATATAGATTATGCAGGTCATTACAATTTGTTTAATTTTCATGATCGGGTATCTACCATGGGTGAACCACACTCTCAATGCTATTCTTGTTAAGTCTATTAGTATTTAGATCTCTCTTTAGTCTTTATCATCTTGGTGATAATCATCGACCTTCCTCTCTCTTTAATTATTGTCATTAACTAATTTTTTTTAGTGACAACTCTTAATATGAGTAAATACTCAAATTGGTCTTCATGATTATAAGTTGGGACAAACTAGTCCCTTAAAAAAGGTGTTCACATCCCTCGTAGTAAAGTCCTATTAACGGCCCAAAACAGTAACCTAGTCCCTCAAAAAAGGTGTTCACATCCCTCGTAGTAAAGTCCTATTAACGGCCCAAAACAGTAACCTAATCCTTGTCCTTTGACATAGGAGTTGTGGCCCAATGCCAAGCACAATTTGGTGCCCGAATTGGCCAACCCATGAAGGGACCTACTCGACAATGGCCCCACACGGAATGTGTCAGAACTCGGCTCCAAACCCAGGTCAAGGGATCAGACCCGATCTACCGCGTAGGGTGGAGAGTCCAGTACAAGTGGATGATGACGTCGAGATTCCTAGAGCCATCACAAATGTCACACGGATCGAGCACGCCGCGAGAGTTGGAAGGACTGTTATTCCAAGTCGTTCGTAAGGTGGGTGCCGAGGTTCCATCCTATCTCACTCTATGAATATGATGTCATTCTCAGTGATCATGTACGTTTTCAGTTTAGTTCCCAAGCTAGTATACTTACTGATTTAAGCTTCGGAGTCCTTTCAGGAAAACAGCCCCAGACGCCTTGAAGAGAAGCGACGCGTGGAGTACAGATACCCTCGACAGTTCCGCCTCGATGAAAGGTACAGAACATTTGTGTCGTTGCCGGGGAACCACCACAACTTCGTTCGAGGTCGGCTTACCTTTTAAGGAGCCGAAGCTTCAAGCAGCACTGGCTAGAACCAAGACCACCGCTCGAATCGTCCATCAGGAAGACCCAAGTTAGAGAATGGAGGGAACCTTGGAAGGACTTACGAGACGATCAATGTAACCTACGAGCAGCAGTAGCGGCAACCATCGCCAGGGCCATAACAATTGGCAATGGTTTCCACTGAGGGAGCCGAGTTAAGGCCGCAACCAAAGTTGGTTATAGGTGCCACGGTGGTCGAAATTGACATGACTCCCAATGTTAGGCAAGCCTTGCAGCTGATCCAGGATCAACAACCTCGGCTGCAGACCCTAGAGCAGGAAATGGTGAGACAGATCTCTCTGGAAGAGCAACTCCTGAGGGAAGAACGTTAGAACCAGAAGATTGAAGAGAAGCTCCACGAGGAGCAGGATAAGGTAAAGGACCTAGCTCAATGCTTACGAAGGCTTTAATTAGAGCAAAGGCACGACCGGGGAAAGTTGGGCAAAAGAGAACGCTCCAAGGAAAGAAGATGGGAGTACCATATCCGATGATAGAGGTCGACCTCAGGAGAGAAAGGTAAGACATGAAGGACACAAGAGATCCCAGGAAAGGGACGAGAAGTCCCAGAATTATCGGCATCATGAGCGGTCCCAAACCCACACCTAGCACCGAGATACGGTCGGTGGAGAAGGGGGAGACTTCCAGTTCTGAATAGAAGGACCTTTGGCCCCACACATCCTGAAGTACCGGATGCCCTCGGGTCAGACCCCGTCAGGACTGAAATATTATGGGACCACCGACCCTGAGGAGAACTTGGAAGTCTATAAGTCCAGCATGGATTACGACAGAGCTAAAGATGAGGAGAGATATCGGGCATTTCCAATCACCTTATTGAAGACAGCATTGAAGTGGTACAATTGTCTTCCATCAAGGTCGATAAACTGTTTTGTCGATCTCTCCTCGTTGTTTTTAGACCACTTCACCACAAGGAAGAAACAAGGAGAGCCACTTCAGACATATTTTGAGAGGTTTAATGCTGAAGCGCTCTTGGTGAAAGATCTGCGTGTATCCAATGTGATCACTCTGCTGATAAACGGACTCCGTTGGTCGCCATTCGCTGAGTCCTTGTCCAAGTCGGAGCCAACGACCATGGAAGAAATCCAGAACAGGGTTGCCGAGTTCATAAGGGCCGAGGTGGCCATGATGGCAAAGATGGAAAAGGAGTTTATAGAAGACAAGCTCGAAGAAAAGAAGATGGAGTAGTCTCGACCTCAGAAGCCTAGGGATGAAAGGCAGAGGTTGGAGAAAAGGACCCACTTTAGGGGAAAGTTCTCCGACTACACCCTCTTATCACAGTCGGTAAGCGAGGTGTTCAAGTTCGGGACTACTTACCACTCATTATCTTTCTTCTTAATTATTCACTAAATTTATTCTCTCTCTTATATTAATTAAGGGTATAATTGAAAAAAATTAATAACAACCACCTAGAATTTCTAAATGGACAAATAAAAAAAGAAACATGTGTTCCTAAAATGAATAAATAAAAAAACTGAGGGAATACATGTTTGGATTAATGTTTTGTATAATTTTTAACTTCTTAAAATGTTATTTTAAAATGTTTAGCTTCTCCAAAATAGTTTTTACACAACTTTTTTAAAACTAGCACTATAAACTAAAATAAACATTTATAATATTCTACTTTCAAACTCAAAATATTTTTTTCAAAAATTATTTATTATTAAAGTTTTTATTAAAAAGTTCTTTAATATAAGAGCTTAATTAAGCTCTTCAAGCAATGATGATATTAGAGAGTTTTGATGATGTATGTCTTTTTAGGATTTAATTTATATAAAATGTCAAGTATATAATTTTTTTTACATAATTATCCAATTATGTATTATCAATATTAATTATTTACTTTCTCATTACATGATAAATCACATAAATGAAATGTTGGACTAGATAATTATGTAAAGTACTTTTACATTTTGTATAGTTTTTCAGTTCTCTTTATAGATGTATAGATATATAGGTTCAATTATCATGCACTATTACATTATTATGGAATTAAAATGTCGCATAGTCCATTAAGTTTAAACTTAAAAAATCTCTACAAAGTGAATAAGTTGTCATCTTTTCATTTCATTGAATGTATAAGATAATTAATATCTCTGTACTACATATATATATATATATAGAATAAATATTTTTTATACACCACAAAGTCAGTCATTATAAGCCACCATATATAATAATTTAACATTTTAAAACTATAAATCACATATTTAATATTATACATTAATCGAATATTAATGCATATGATGACTAATCGTGACTTAGTCTATGGTGTATATATTCTATTACTCTATGTAAAATTATACATGAAATTTATTCAAAGAAAATTTATCCTCATTTTTATTCTTTAACCAAAAATACACTTAATTGTTCTTGATTCTTACTCTTTATTGAGTAATACTACGTGTACACCACAAAATCAATCACCATCAACCATCATATGTAGTAATTTAACTTTTAAAATGTTGGATTAATATATAATATTAAAAGTTGAATTGATAGTGTTAAAAAATTGGATTACTGCAAATGATGGTTAATGATGACTGATTTTATGATATACAAAAACAACATTTCTCTTTTACATAAACTCATGCATGAAAATTTCACACCCAATTTTATCCCTAACCAAACACACTCAAGATGAAAATTTGATAAAGGAAAATGATCTAGACATGAGAATTGAGAACTTCACACTGCAGATCTTTTTTACTGTCAAAGAACTATACACCCAGCAGATTTGGAAATGAAAAAAGTTCAGCAACTTGTAAACAATCTTAAGTGCACCTACCGTATACAAGGCTCAATGTTTAGACTTGTTAAAGATGAATCACTAGGGAAGATGTTGGACTTTTTCTGAAAAAATGAACAAAACTTTCTGAAGTCACAAATAATGGTCTTCACTCTTCAATTTGAGTACAACAGCTTCTGATACGCAGAATCCACATGAACTGATACATCCTCTTATTTCTTTGGCAGGGATCCTCATCAGTATAAAATTCATTGGTGTCCACAGATCCTGTGTTGTATTTGTCAATAGAATCTCACCGAACTAGAATGAAAAAATATGTCAAAATATGGTATGGAGGATCACAGCATGTCCATTCACTATTGCTGATCTTCGGCTTTTAACAAGACTAATTCACTTTCTTGCTGCAAGCTCTTGTACTTGAAATTGTTAGGGAGCCATCTGTTAAGTCTATCAGGCCAGAACCTAGCAAAAAAGAAAGAAATAAAAAACAATAGTTTGTTTAAAATTAAATATGCAACTTTGTCTATACTTTTATATAGCCGGTCCAAAACCCGAATAAAAGAGGAGGATTGTATTAGGCCTTCGATAGTCACCGTAAAACTTTGCCAAATCCTTTGGCATGGATATTGGATCAAAGCAAAAACATGGTGCAATGACGTTGTTTGATCATATAGCCGACCCCACCTACTGGGATAAGGCTTTGGTATGGTATGGTTTAAAATTAAATATACGGAAAAATGGGGCGAGCAAACAAACAATGATAACAAAAGAAGCACCTAGTTGGATAAGGCTTTGGTATGGTATAGTATGGTTTAGTCCTTAGATCCTCTAGCCTTGTCTCTCTGAGTTAGTCTCAAACCCGGTGATTTCACTACCTATCATGGCTCATATTGATGGTGATTTGTCTTTTCACAGATTATCATTCTAGCTGCTTCTTTCTTGCCAGAGTCACACAAAGATGAATTGAATGTGATTTACATAGGTCATTCATTGTGATTAGAGTGGCCACAAGAGTGCACGAGTTAAATTTCTGACCAGGTGATGAGGATATTATGATTAGAATTGAGTCGAAAGTCAAAGGGCGATATGATAGAAATGTACTTGGAGCTTTCTCAAAAACAAAGAATAGAATCGGCACTTACTTGTCCAGTCTTTCATAAATTGCTCGACGAACAGAAGAATTAAGGCCGTAAGCAATTGAGTTAAAGAGGCCCTGAAATAAGCAGATAAAGTGACAAAGCTTAGCAAGATAGCATCATATAACTTTTCAAGATGCTGCACTAGATGCTCTTATCTCTTCAAATGATAACACTTAAGGGATAGCAATTAAATTGACTGGTAAAGCATAGAACTTTCAAGCACAATTGAAAGGGATTAAACTGCACTGATATCATTATCATGTGATTCCATGGTGTAACTATAAATTAATTAAATATGCTCTAGAATGCCGCGGATCTGGGAAGTTTTCACAGTATCGACAAACAGTACAGTCATCCCACACTTATGTAGGGCTGATCATTAAATGCTAAAAGAGGTCTAAATTGCCATATCCTCTCCTCTAAAAAAGTTGTTACTTTGGCATCATCTACTTGTGTCTAAAATTCTAAATCCTATTATTAATGTTACCCCGAATAAAAAAGGGGACCAAATACATGTTTAGAGTGGAATTATACCAAAACCACTACAAAAACTTGACCAGCATTAATGTTCTCAATTCTCGTAGTGGTTAGGTACCAATACCTGTTATAATCCAGTTAAATCATAATTGTAGTTTTGATACGTAAGGCAGTGTAATGCACATGGTCTTTGAATGAATTATTATATATATATTTTTAATTTTGAAAATGCAGAAACAAATTTGAACATACCCAATAAGGTCAAAAATATTTATCCATCAATTATTTCAGATTAATCATGTCTCATGTATCCGGGTTACAAATGACATAATGCTTTTTAATCTGTTATCAAAATACAAATATACAAGGAGGGGAGATGTCATAAGCCTGATTGTTTGAGAAAGTAAAATGCTCATAACTGAGTGCTAGGAGGTTGGGGTTACAACTGCAAGAATAAAACCTTTACCCACTAGGTAGGAATGGGTGCATAGATCAAACTACGTCATCGTGTCATATGTAAAGCGTGGAGAACTTATGAATGATTGACAACTAAGCTAAGTCATGTAAGTTATAGAACATTCAGTAAATCGAAAATAAAGCAATAAATGTGGTTACTGGTTTGATACCATAAGAGCAGCCATTCCAACGTCAAGAAATGATAGCCAGAAGATCTTTTGATGTGGTTCAAAAAAATCATGAATACGGTTGATTGTGCCAAAAGCAAATGATCCTATAAGAATCAGAGGATAGTATCCCCAGCGATTCAGAGCCTGTAACATAGGACAGAAAATACTCAATTATTGCTCAATGGGAATGAAGAAGCTGAAAATAATAACAGTTTCATCTTAAGCAATCAGTTCTGATTTAAGCATAAATATAACGAATCCAGAAAAACAAAAAAAGGTAAGAAGTGTGCATCTCTGAACCATATAAGAAACAACAGTACAGATTGTTAATTTTAATTTCATTTCATTTGATTCCCCAACCAAAAAAAAAGCCTACACTGATAAACATGGAACTTGAACCATCCCAAAAAGTCTAAATAATTTACAGGTCTAAAATATAAAATATGAGAGATAAAAGATAAGAGTAGCCAGTTATACAACTAATGTTTCAATGGGGGATTAATTTTCTTCCATTTTATTTTTGGGTGGTTTTCCAATCTGACTGTATCTGTATAGGTCTTTATATTTTCAGTCCTGGAAACAATAAATGTACCCTCATGTTGTCTCTTGTATCTGAGACATAAGCTTGGCCTGACATACCAACTGCCATCTGAAAAAAAATACCAAGAAACAACAAATAAGGTCTCAAAAACTTCCTACACCAGCAATTTGTTCTTAGTTTGAAAAAGAATCGCAAAATTGGTTACATACACGGGTTGCATTGTTCAGCATGCGTATCACTTGAAAGTATGTGAACCCATTATATAAAATTGCACACCAGAGTGGCATGTAAAATGTTACAAAATGAACTGCCTGCATTAAAAAGGAACTTGTTAGAAGATAGGGGGAAAATGGAGATTAGTATAGACCATTATGATAAAAGGAAAGACAATCATCATGCCTCATAAAAATTAGATTTCATCTTTCATTTGCAATGCATGTGCCTCTTTTTAGTGAATTAAAAACCCATTTTAGAACATATCTTAATAGAAAGAAACAGAAAAAAAAATTAAATAAATTCTTAGGAATTACAAAAAAAGAAAAAATAGCAAGAACTCCTACAGCTAGTCGACTACTTGCCTTTCCTGTGAGACCTGTTTGATTCAAACACCCAACAGAAAAATGTCTATGGTCATTGCCAAAGGAGCGCATAACTGTCATAACCAGGGAAGTACCTATAAATGGTAAAAAGGAAAACCTATACCGAATGAGTTCTCTGCAGCCAAAGTTGTCAATAGGATGAAATTAAGAACAAACTTGAAAGTCCAACTATTGGTGCATAACTGAAGCCATTTCATTAGCATGATATTGCTCTAAAAATTCATTTATTTTCAAGTTGAAAGTAAAGAGATTGAAAAGTCACGGCAGGTGAAGACTTCTAGCAGAAAAAGCCCATTTCTCAAAGCAAGAATATCCAAAGCTAATTTCCGCAAATGCATACCCCAGACATACAAGTGAAACATGGCCTCCAACTCTTCAACATCTGCTTTGTGTTTAACAACAGTACGATGCAGCGTAAAAGCAATTGTTGTAGTCCATAGGAAAGATGCCACACAAAAGAAATGTGTGCTATAGCCCTGAGTATAACAAAAGAAACCTTTGGATGGGTCCCTGTATCAAAACGAGACATCTATCAATCACACAATGAACAACTTCAACTGACACATACATGTGAAGAAGCCTGCACTTGATCTAGCAGGTATACCCTACTATGCTGAAGAAACTGCAAAGCATATCCTGCAATTGGCAAAATCGTCACAAAATAGCATTATACTTATGGCCTGGGAGAAGAAAACAAGGCAAAACCAATGTGAAACTTATCAGTGAATGTATAAGAACTGACATAAATTGTTTGTGAAATGCTAAAGAACCTATTGCACAACCATAAAACAGCATTAGCATCACAAATTTAAACTAAAGTTCTGAAGGGAAACAACTCAACAAGGCGAGAAAGATTACAGAGCTAGTTGCTTGACTTTAAATTTTCCTAACAATCATACAGACTTCATCAAGAAATGGTAATACTAGAGTAGTAACTAACACTAATAACAAACTGGTGAAGCCCACCAGTTCCCCAAGCCTTGATACCAGGAACATGACTAATCCGATTCGACCTTTAGAGGTCCAAACGGGGGGTTCAGCCTTTCAGGTCTCTCAGTAAGGATATTTTCAATTCCCAGGATTCAAACTTGAGAAATTTGGTTAAGATACCGAAGTACTTGCTACCTTAACCAACCCCGTATTGGTAGTAATTAACATATATATAGTACATGGAGAAGCTCACTGTAATCACTAGCTCACTACCCACAATTGTTTAGACTCTTTTTGGTAGTCTCAGTAGATCAGATACAGGACCAAGCAATCACCAAAAGTTTCTTAAGCATTAGACTCCAAACTCTGGTGCTAATTAGATCATAAGTTTTCAGCAAATTCCCTAATCTCTATAACAAACTGACAACGATCTCAAATAGTTGTGGTCTTTCGCTCAAAATCCAACTAGGTAGAAATCAGTTAGATTTACTTTGCTCAGACTCAAATAATCACGGTTATTCCTTTTATTCAATAGTATTCCTCAAATTCAATAATTGATTATGCTAATGAAAACTAGCAACTAAACGCCAATAACAAGAAAAATACATAATTAGATTTTACATAAACAACAATAGCAATAACAATAACAACAAACTATGGAATCAGACTAAAGTGAAGGTTCATTTTGGCACTTAAAATTGTATCTGTACTTCATTTTAGTCCGTAAAATTAACAAGTTTGTAATTTGGTCTTTAAAACTGCAAAAAGTGATTCAAATCAAGTTGTCGAGGTGATTCAAGTTAGTTCCCATTAATATTAGCAACGATTGATTTGAATAACATTTTTTTTTTTAAATTTTAGCGACTAAACTGATAATTTCTTAATTTGAAAAACTAAAGTGAAGCACATGTACTCCGTCAAGGACCAAAATGAACCTTACTCTGAGAACCTTTACCCTACGAAATCAAATCGAAAATCCGATAACAGAAACAAGAACAAAAGCCGAATTTCATTTCAAATGCCAAAGCTCATTCAATCGCCTTCTTTTTTTTTTTTTCATTTTTTCAAATCGCGAGAAGAGTTAAAGTAGCAGATTCAAGAATCGGAAACAATGTTCAAGGAATCGAAACACGAATAATAGTAATTTATAAATATATATATATATAGAGAGAGAGAGAAGCAGGGTTTTGGATCAGAGAGACAGAGAGAAGCGTACGGAAAGTGCGAGGTAGAATACGAGCTTGAAAGAGAATTTGCGAAGCTCCTTGAAGAGGAGGTAGCATAGAACGATGAAGCTGGACCCTGCCAACGACAGGCTCGACGCTCCAACGTTCACCGCCGTCAGAATCTGGCGCTGGTGCGCCGTCAGAACGCCGCCAGAGACTGCGGCGGAGGCCGCCATTCAGCTGATCGCGTCGGTGAGAAGGGAAACGAACGAAGGTGAAATAGTTTTTCTAGTTTTAAATTTTAAGTGGAATATCCGAATCTGAATAAGAATAAAATAATAATAATAGGAATAATAAAGTTGTTAAAAATTAACGATGCTCACTTGCTAGTTGTACACATGTATAGTAAGCCATTATTAGTCGATAACTAAAAAAACTCAACTAAAATAAATTAAAAACTCAAAAAAATAAATAAATAAATTCAATCAAATAAATAAAAAAATTAAGTTAATAACAACTAAAAATTGATTAAATAATATATTTTATCCATTTTTAGTATTAATGTGTGATGTTTTAGTAATAATTTAGTGATAAATGTACTACTTTTAGGAAAAAATAATGTATTTTCTATTATTTTTCCATTCTCACCATACTTATAGTGAATTTATTTAATTATTTAGTGATTTTTTAACTGTCATTAAGTTGTTTTTTTATTGTTAGAAATTCTCGGCATATCGACGGATTTTATTGACAAATGGGCCTAGAATCTGTCGATGAATTGAAGTATCGACGGATGTATTAGCGGATGGTAGCCCACAATTTTCTAGTGGTCGAAAAAAATTTGTTGACGGATGGACGTCGATATTATTATTGAGGGATGAATTTATAGTCCTTCCGATGGATTCGTCAATAAAATAAATAAAATATTATTTTTGTATCGACGGTAGTATCTTGATAAAACATTTTTAAATATTTTTTAATTTTATTTTTTTACCTTTATCAACAGATGGATATTTGTCGATATTTATTCTATTATTTAAAAAAGAAAATTATAAATATATCAACGGATGGTATTTGTCGATAAATTATTTATTTTTAAAAAAAATTACTGATTTAATATTTTTAAAAAAAGTAAAATTCAAATTGAATTTATAAAATTAGACTAAAAATAAGTATTAAAACATAATAATATTATTAATGAACATAATAACTAATTTTAAATTAATTATTTGTGATAAACTTAACAAAATAAATAAAAATTAAAATAATTAAAAATAAAATTCAATGTGTATGTGAACAATAAAAACAAAGTAATTATGAACCAAAGAACACCAATGTGACTCATTATCCGTTGACTTATTAAATTTACCCGTAGAATTAAAACAATAATGCTCGTCGTACAAAAAAATACGTCCAACTAGTATTCAACGTGTGTTATTCATGATATGGAATGCGTGCTATACGTACGTACGTATAGCATGCATTCCATATCATGAATAACATACGTTGAATATTAGTTGGACGTATTTATGTTGTACGACCAACATTACTAGAATTAAAATCATGTGAAAACTTTGCATGTAATAATCATTTTTCCTATTTACATTATTTGCCTCTCTTTTCTATAGTGAGATAAGTGACGGTATAACAATAAGCTTCATGAATATTTCAAAATCATATATCTTATACATTTTCGAACTAATAATTAATTAGTAGTAATAAACTATGAACAAACACATCATTCGAGTGCTTGCTTGTTATATACATAACAAACCCTTGACACAATTTACTTGCTGCAGCTCCCAATTTAAATCCAACTTCAAATTTGTGAAGATCAAATTGTGTCCTTAACAAAATGAAATAATAAATATACACATCACCCTTTTTTATATATCATATCTTTTTTTTAATTTTATTTTGATGCATTGTATTAAAACATACTACACTTATTTAAAAATTCGCTATCATTTTACTTAATATTAACCTTAACATCTCATAATTATTATTGGATGGAAATTACATGTCCCCAAATTATGATCTCTTCTATATCCCATGACTATGACTATGAGTGATTTTTTCATGAGTGAAAGATGAGCATTTAACAATATTTAAAATTTTAAAATCTTTATTAAATATATATTACCCATCAAGTATGCAATAAAAATTCTTGTGAAGGGGAAACAATAAAGAGAACATAAATTGGGACAATCAAACTAAGTTTGTAATCAATAATATTTGTCGTACAATATAATATAAAATGTGTGTTATATGTATAGCACACATTTTATATTATGTATAGAACACGTTGAGTACTAATTGAACGTATTTCTATTGTATGATCAACATTATTGGTTTGCAATATAGTAACACATAGTTGAATGAGTCAAATTATTTTGTACTTATATTCAACTATGTGTTGTGATTTTTAGTTTGACTATATTATAATAATTATAAGAGATGTCAAACTCAACAAGTGTAGAATGTTTTTCATACCTTGTATCATGATTATATTCTCAAACTTCTATGTTTTTATCTACCTTCTTGATTCACCATTTTCACTTGTGACAACATACACAAATGGTTCAATGAACACATCATCAAATCCTTGAAGTGGCTCCAATATCTTCACCACATCACTCATAGTAGGCCTTGGATTTGGACTATGACTCAAGCATCTATAAGCCAAAGTTGCAATCTTCATAGCACCTTTCATTGGGAATTGACCTTCCAATCTTCTATCTATGATTTGGTTTAACTTCTTTTGGTCTCTCAACAATGGCCTTGCCCATCCTACCAAGCTCTTCCCTTTATTTGTCAAGGACTTGTCGACGACTCGTTTTCCTGTGAGCAGTTCCAACAGAACTACTCCATAGCTATAAACATCACTCTTAGTTGTAAGATGGCCTGAAAAAGTCCATGTTATAAGTTAGTTTCAATCTATCGATGACTTATTTATTAAATCAATAATGTTTGTCGTACAACAGAAATACTTCCAACTAGTATTCAACGTGTGTTATACATGATACAGAATGTGTGTTATACATGTAGCACACATTATGTAGTATGTAATAGCACACGTTGGATACTAATTGGATGTATTTCTGTTGTACGTCAAGCATTGTTGCTAATTAAATTGATGGTGCATATTGTCAAACAAAATATATCATAGCATGTTAATAAAATGACATCATAAGGGCTTTATGTATAAGTTTATTTTCTTGGAGAAGCAAAAGACTTGCACTCTATGTGAAGTTTATGGTAACATGAAAGCAAATAAGAGTTCAAGTGTTTTGCTTGAAACTTTGAAAGGCTTTTCACAATTAATTGTATCAGCAATCTTTCCTTTGGTAGTAAAGAAGTACCACTTTATGTTCTTATTGATGCTTCTGAAATATCTTTTGGAGTGAAATGGACTAATCTATCAAATACCCTTTTACTTTTTAGGTGTCATCATACTATAAAATTGGAGTAAATGGTATTTTTGTACCTGTCATGATGTATTCAGGAGCAGCATAGCCTTGTGTTCCCATGATCCTTGTTGTTACATGTGTGTCTTCTCCTTCAGGTCCATCTTTTGCCAGACCAAAATCTGAGAGTTTTGCTGTGAAATCCTACATTTGGACAATGAAGAAATAAGGTCCTAAAGTTAATTTTCTATGGTCAATTAATTAGTAGAAGATAAAGTAGTTATAAAGTGTTCAGTTCTGCATTTGTAGAATTTGATTCTAGATAGAATTGATTTTAAAGTAAAGTGATTTATGTTTGGTAATTTTATAGAATTAATTCTAACTTTTTGGAAACTAAAAATGTCAAAAAATGATCAAAATCAATTATGTAACTTTAGAATTGAGTCTACCATGTGCAAATACAATAATATTTGTCGTATAACAGAAATACGTCTAACGAACATCCAACGTGTGCTATACATAAGAATAATGTGTGTCATATGTATAACACACGTACGTATAGCACACATTACGTCTTATATAGAACACACGTTGGATACTCGTTGGACGTATTTCTATTGTACGATAAATATTATTGGTGCAAATATGTGAAGAAAGATAGAGACATAGAAGATTATGAATCTTACTGAGTCTAGTAAGATATTTGAAGCTTTGAAATCCCTGTATATTACAGGTTTATCTGTTTCATGAAGGAAAGCCAAGCCTTTTGCTGCACCTAATGCAATTTTCATCCTTGTTGACCATGGCATAGCAGCAGAGTACCCTGTTTTAATTAGAACAATAAAAGCATAACTTAAGATTTGTTAATGGTAAGAACTTAGAATTTAGTTAGTTCTGAAATTCTAGTATTGATAATAGGCATTATCACTAGTCGATATAGGATGTGTTTGTTTCAATTTTTTTTTTTAAAAAAGTGATTATAAAACTTGATTTTTATTATATAATTAAAAAATCAAAAACTGCTTTTTTTTTTTTCAAAAGCTACTCCTTTTAACTTCTAAAAATGCTAAAACTTGACTTTTGGATATTTTGTTTAACTATTTTTAAAAAATTATCCAAATGATGTTTTGAATGGATAAAGCGATTTCAAATCATCCATAATCCAAAGAAAACAATAGATTTGAAACAATTATGTATGCTTGGAATTAAAGACTATAAGATCCAAATCAATTTGATTATATATTAATAATACACCAGTGAAATCAGTCAATAATAAAATTTTGAATCTTCAACTTATTCACTTCATTCCGCCTACCTATTCTAGAAAATAAAATACAAAATGGGCCTAAAGTTGTCCAAGTAGGTATGTTGGCTATAATAACAGTATTTTCATTTTACACAAAGATTTATTGATTTTGATATAGTAATAAAGTTTGAGGGAGTTAAAAATAAATTCTTAAAAGAATGACCCTATAACTTTCTAATCATATAAATAATTAGAAGAAAGAGGAGACAAATTAGAAGGAATAAAAGAAGAAGAATAAAAAACCAGAACATACTTCTGAAGAGTTGATTCTCTAAGCTTCCTCTTGGCATGTATTCATAAACCAAAAGCCTATTTTCATCCTCATAACAATATCCAATTAACTTAACAAGATGTGGATGCCTTAGCTGCCCCAGAAATATAATCTCTGCCTAGAAAACAAAAAAAAAATTGTTCCAATTTAGTAAATAACACCTTTCTTTCAGATATTGGTGTTCCACTACTCCTTCTAAAATATTCTTCATTAGGAAATGTTTGGTTAGGAGATAAAAAGAAATAAATTTTTTTTTTATATATAGTTAAGCTCTGTGTAAAATTACACATAACTTTTATCCAAGAAAAATTTATCACCATTTTTTAATTTTCAAACGACTATTTGTTTGGTTGGATGATAAAAGTGAAGATAAATTTGTCTTGATTGAATTTCATATATAAAATTATATGTATCATTCAATTAAGATAAATTAATCATCAAATTTATCCTCCAACCAAACATATGTCAGATAAAAAAATTTAAATTGACCAATGACTAAAAGAAAATTGGGGTGAAAAAACTAGTTTTAGGATATGTTTAAATAAAAGATAAAAAATAAGATAATTTTCTTAATTTAATTTCATATATAAAATTATAAATAGAACTCAATTAAGAAAAATTATCCCAATTTTATCGTTTAACCAAAATATGCTAAGAATATCAAGAATACAATAATGTTTGACGTACAACAGAAATACGTCCAACTTGTATCCAACGTGTGCTATTTATGTTACAAGATGTGTGCATATTACGTATAGCACACATGCTGTGTAACATGGATAGCACACGTTGAATACAAGTTGGACGTATTTCTGTTGTACGTCAAACATTGTTCATCAAGAATATAATGATTCAGAAATCTAACCAGCCACTCTCTATGACCTTGCAATCCATCCAAATCCAATCTCTTAACTGCTACAGTCTGAGCCTTCAAACCATTCCTAATCCTGTCATCAAAAAACCCTTTGAAAACAGGTCCAAACCCACCTTCACCAAGCATATTACTCCATGAGAAATTGTGTGTTGCTTCTCTCAATTCCTCAAGTGTGAATGTGTAAAGTTTTGAGCCAGCCAGTGAAACTGAAAGATCCTCAATTGCCTGAGAAGAACTTGAATTGCTCACATCTGATAAACATAGCCTCTGGAATGACCCTTGTTTTAAGGTCTTTTTCTCTGAGGATTCCTCTTCTAATTCCAAAGTGCATTCATTGTTCTTGCAACAACCTAGGATCATCGATACACACTTCCATGTGGTCTTTTTAGGACTCATCTAGAAAAAGAAAAAACAAAAAAACAAAAAGGGTATGTAATTTGCAATGTTCTGAACAAAACTTTGTTGTGTAATGTAATGATGGAATTTTTTTTTCTTTGTGAATCTAAAAAATTGGGGAAGAGGACATAGGAGTTTTGATGATTGATTAATGATGACGTAGGAACAAAAAATAAGTGTAAGGTGATGAGAAAATTTTATAGTATGTAATAGTTTCACCTACTACCTTATAAGAGTGATTGTAGGAAGAGATTCCTTGACTTCTAGACCTATTGGATGTGGATATGCTAGAGTTATATCACCATAAGGGTATGAATCATTTTTATTTTATTTTTAATGACCCCTTTTTCTTTATTATATTTTTTTTTGTGATTTCTTGTAATATCCATCACTCGAAAAGTAATGACTAACTTATGTAAATCTGATTAAGTGACATGTAGATGTAGAACATCTCTTCTTATGCTAAATTGCTAAAGTACATTTTTTTTACTTGAAAAGTGAACAATAGTAAGGGATAACATTGACATATCTACTTACAGAGTTGTGAAAACTTATAAACTACTAATTTTCTTTTAAAATTTCTTTAAAATATACAGGTGTGTATATATATATATATATATTGTTAAAAATTATCTCACTATAAAAAATAAAAAAATTCATTTCCATCAATTGATAGTACCATTTTTTTAACACAGTTATCTTATCATTTGTTGTCACGTCAGTTATGATTCTGTTTTCTCTCTCCCACTATTTGAAAAGTCATACAAACAGAGCATTTTGATTGGATGAAAGTATAAAATACATTTATATTATCAGTGCATCAAAATTAAACTCTAAAATTTAAAAAATATTGTGTTATACTTATATATATAAATAATTTAATATTTTTGCCACTAATAACAAAATATTTTGTACCCACCCCTCAGGGATAACAAAAATGAACACTAACCATTTTTAATTTTATTTTAGGTTGTTAAAATATTTTTTGTTTTTAGATTTGATGAAGAAGCATGAAAAAAATGTAAATAAAAATATAAAAATTGAATTTTGTAATTTCATGAAATTTTGGAAAAAAAAATAAAAAGAATGAAAAACTAACAAGAAAATAGGAAATGAAAACTTCTAAAACTAAGCATATCCTTAAGTTATTGATTAAAGACATAAAAATATTTTAATATATCTAACACATACACATCAATACCTTGTTGGTCTTTTTTATTTTCTATATATATATATATATTATTAAAACTATAATATTATTGTGATATATATCTGCAGTTAATTGAAGGGCAAGTAACTTGCCTACCTGTTGACTTCAATATTACACTAAAAATCCTCAATTTCCTAACTCTCATACATATGTTTGCTTATATCCCCACCACCTTGCATCCCTTGCCGTCCAATTTTATTTTTATTTATTTATTTATTTGTTTAATATTTATTTTTAGCAGAATTCATGTTCATTCCTCGCTAAGGTCGCAGAAATAAGAGATCATCTGACATTATTCAAATAGTGCTATAACAATTCCCATTACTATCAAGTCTTTTGTTGCAAACGTCAAAAATGATTTTTCTTAACCAATTTGGGTTCGTCAAGTGTTAGTTCACTTGTCCGCTTAAGCAAGGATCGAGGATTCGATCTCCGTCTTGTGTATGCAGCAACCTATTAGTCAGCGATAAATTCTTAAATAAAGCTCAGATGCACGACGAATTAATTCTTAGCCTTCCGGGCTAGAGGATACTGTCGAAAACAAAAAAAAAGTTTTTCTTTAATATCATTCAATAATTGGATGCTACATTGCAAACATGTGCATTATTATTGATTAAGAGGAAATATTTACTTGAAAAAATATATTTTTATGTTTTTCATACCGAAAATCTATTATAATATTATAAATTCTATTATTAAAAATTTACTATTTTGAATATCTTAAGACTTTCACAAGTTGCATGCTTCCTTATAATACTTATTTATATAAACTTCTTTTATACAAATTTTTTAAAAGATATCTCAAATTATGAAATCATATGTTGTTCTTTCTCAAATTTGTGAAATAATTACATCACATCTCTTAAACTTATGGAATATAATCGCCTCAGTAAATTGTTGTGAGAAATTGATGTCAACAGGGAAAAAATGATGTGAACATGAACTTTATCAAATCTCACAGGAGGTTAGTTTCTAACATATATTTATTAATTATAATAATAATAATAATAACAATAACGTGATAATTATTTTTTAATTTATGGTTTAATTTGATATTTTTCTTAGTATTTGGTTGGTAAAAGCTATTCTGAATTATTGTTGTTAGGATGTCAAAATCAAACAAGCAAGCCGACGACAATGGGACTCCTCTTTAAAAATATTCTTAATGTGATATCAAAAGGACACACCTTCTAGAAACACAAAAGAAGGAGATTGTTCTTATAAAATTTTTCTATTGGACTTTATGATTTTTTTTTTTCATATATTTTTCAATAATGTTATGCGTACACTATTTTGATCGGTCACCATTCTTAAAGTAGAAAAATTCAACAAAACAAATAAAAAACTCGATCAAATAAATAAATAATAAATTCACTAAAAGTACGGTGATAGTGGAAAAATAACACAAAATATATTAATTTTTTCCTAAAGTAGCACTTTTATTACTAAATTGTCACTAAAACAGCACACGTTAATACTAAAAACGAACAAAATGTATTAATTAGTCAATTTTTAGCTATTATTAAATTAATTTTTTTATTATTTGGTTGAATTTTTTTTTATTTTGATTAGATTTTTTATTTGTTTTGAATGAATTTTTTATTTGTGGGATGATGGCTGATGTTGGCCAATAAAAAATGATGTATATGAATAATATTATTGTATATTTTTATATGTATGTATGTATAGTTTCTTAATTTAAATACATGAAATGCGTATGCAGTTGGGTTTAGGCAATAAGATTGGACAAACGGTCAATACAATCAAGGAATTTCACAAATCAGAAGGCTGTGTTACACAATAGAAAATGATAGAAGTCAGTTATAAATCAATTCTTTTAAAATCAATAATATATTAATTCTTTTAATATCAATTATATATTAATATTAATTATTTTAAAAGTAAGAGTTTAATTATAATGCACTAATATTTTATATTGTCAGTCAATCATATTCATTGATTTTTGTGACTTTTAAATTAGTGGGTGGTTGAGTTAAAAACTTTTGTTGAGGTGTCAATCCATGATTGGATATATGTGTAAATTCACTGACAGTAGATTAAAATTAAATTTTAAAAGTAATTCTATTAAAATCTAAAAAAAATATAAGTCTTTGTATTAAATTTATATATATCAATTTATCAAATAATAATTTCTATTTTATCCAATAAATTTTATTCCTTATTCTATAAAGGGACGTCCAAAAACTCATAAAGACGGATGGATACCCTCGAGAATTACCCGCGACGAGGATGGGTATGCGAACTAACTGTAGGTGGGGATAAGATCCTCATTTAATAGATAGGGCGGGGGTTGAGGTCTCCACCCCATCAAGACCTGGCAAATCTTCATGAATAGGAATTCATATAAATGTCATTCTAAATTCTAAATGTATATATGTATATGTTTATATTCTAAAATATCTAAACTTTTATTTTTTTTAATTATTTTCTTATTGATTTACGTAATATATTTTTGCTTTTGCTTAATGTTGAATATTATTGTAATAGCCAATGAAATATCATTCTATTCAAATTTAATTCTTTTGTTCAATAGTAAATAAATTATAGATTTTTGTTCTTTTTTTGTTTTTTACTATTGTGTTTATGGACACAAATGAGTGGATATAGTGGGAGTGTGGGACATGGAGACACAAAATGGATGGATACAATGTTTTCATATTATAGGACAATGTTGTTCATTTAAGAAAGTTGCACATTGTATTGTGTCTCATAGACACAAATGTAAATTAAATAATAAAAACACCGTTCTAAAATTTCTAAAATTATAATATAACTAATCTTTAATATTGAATAATAATTATTATTATATAACAATTAATACAATATTAATAATTAATATAATAATATTTAAAATAATAATTATTGTAATAATTAATATTATTATTATAAGTTACAATAATAAAACTTATAATAACTAATATAATTATAATTACAATGATAATAACTATAATAATAATTACAATAATAGTTGTTATTATATATAATTATAGTAATAATTATGACAATAATTATAATTTAGGAGTCAAAGTGTCATTTTATTTATTCTTTAGTTCCATGATATTAATTCAAATATTAGACAACACACTATATTATATTAATGTTATATTCTCATACAACCGAACATAATATATAAATATTGGTACACAATATCAATGTTTTCATACATTATTATCATTTTCATAGATCTAGATAATGGGATGAGAATATCTGATGAGGGTATAAGTATGGAGACTATATATGTATATCCATTTTTTAGAAACACAAACAATACAATTTTCTATAATAAAACATAAATTTTATATCAACTTTTCTATATATTTTTATCTAGTAAAATTCACTCAACATAATCATTAATCAAGAGTTTAAATATATTGACTACATAAAAAGAAGAAGAAAAAAATAAAGATATGGCCATGCTAGAAGGTCAAGGAGAAAGGGTGAACCAATCAATCTAACTCACAACTACTTCTATCGACTATCGATCATGAAAATTGTGCCAAAATATTCTATATAAATAAAATCGAAAATGGATTATTATACAACGCCTTATTAGAAGAGTAATCATTCAATTATTAATATTTGTTTGACATTTGCATTGTGGTGTATACTAGGTAAGGTATGATGCGACATATATATGACATTTAGACACAATTAAATGTATAGCTAAATTAAAAATGTAGTAAATGAATTGATCTAATTTTCTAAACAATTAGCCACATTTGAGAAATATGACAATATTCTATATATTATGTGTCATACTTGTCTTGGGCATGACAAAAATAAATATATAATGATTAATAATAATCATAAAATGATTGAGATGAGGACTACAAATTAGTGTCAAATAAGGAGACAAAAGAGGTTATAGTTGTTTCTGTTTTAGCTAGAGATCAAGAACGTGAAAGAGGGTGTATTTAATTAATTAGATAGACTAAATTACATTCAGTTTCTTTTATTTGTAAAATTTGTTCTAGATATGTTTAAGTTTGTAAAATTATTACATTGATATGATTTTAAAATTACATTGCTCTTCTCTCAAAAATTATATTTACTCCGCCTCTAATGGTTCATTTATGGGAGGTTAATATCATCTAATTAAACAAATAAAGAGAACTTGAGTTGAATTTCATTAAACGTAAAAAAAAGGAAATATTAATATGTAATTTACCTTTTAATTTGTATTGAAATAATTCTACTTTTAATTTTTATTGATGCATTTGTGTTTATAATAGGTAGAGCAGATATGGGAAAATGAGTTATGTCCGGCGGGCCGACTCGCCGAACCCATTTTTCTAGGCGGGCTAGGCTGTAACTTTTTATCCACACTACTAGAAACATGCGGTATACCGATGGGAATTCTTGACGGGGATGTCCTCGTAGGAAATACTGACGGCTAGTAGAGGTGAACCAACGAATGCAAAATGTCTTCATTTCGCCATCGAAGCCCCGTTGGAACGGCATCAGAGTTAACCCAGTTGGTGGGGGGAAAAATGATGCGGAATAGATCGTCTCCACCCCATCAGGACGCCGGCAAAAAATTAGGGAATTTTGGCAGGTATAATTCACCTGTCTCATCCCCGTCGGGAAAGTGCAAAGTTAATACACCGTCTACACCTCGTCGGATTATGTTTCGGTAATAGCCGTTGCAGCCCATCGGGAATGTATTGTTAGCGTTAGGCTTAGGGTTTAGGGTTGGAGACCGTCCACACGCCGTCAGGAATCAGCAACTACAATAGATCGCCTACCGCTTGTCTAGAGTTTTTGGTACAAAACACATCGTTTTGCTTTTGCGACGTTATAATTCTGTTTCACACTCGTCCATCATCCATCCGGATTTAAAATTTTTATTGACCATCTCGAGCCCGTCGGTAATTCCTCGGAATTAAGTAAGGTCGATACGATGTGTTTCACGGAATTCATCATACATGTCGGCAAGGTAGCTAGGATCTCGATTTAACTCTTAAAATCGCATGATTTTATGACCCCATACCATTGCTCGATCCCGATCTTATCTCCGTGCTTCTGTGTGTTCAATTTGGTAGGATCTACGAGTAACATTGCGATCATACGATTTCAACATGCATAACCCGACCTATTGTTTTTAAAATTCTAATTATTTATTGACATGTCTCATAATCTAAGATTATTTTCGATTGAATTTGTTATTTGATATTATTTTTTATGCATTTTAAATTGGAGTTCAAGAGTGATAATTGTGGATTTGAAATTTCTTACTTTTGTTATGACCAATTTTATTTATTTATCATGTAGATTTTACATATTTTTATTTCGGTAGGATCTTATGATCCATATCACGATTTCACATTATACGATTTTTTATGTCTATTTCAATCTTAGATAAAATCTCGATCCTAGCCTGTCAAGAAGCCGTTATAGGCGCCCGTCGGTTTGTCGCAAATATAATTCACCTACGCGGGTCTTCTTCCCTATTTCATGAAAACACTTCTCTCTCTACTCTCTCTCCCTCTCTCTCAACCCACCGCCACCTTTGGAGCGTGATTCCGGCACCGGTGACCGTCCAATCGTGAAGAGGAGACCACCATCTTAATCCTGGTAATATCTTCTACCTTTTAATCAGTTTAGTTTTTTTTTTTTTCTCAAATTTTTCTACCCCTCTAACCCTCGCTCTCCTTTGCAGAACCACGCCACCACAGCTGCCATCGCCGCCGCTACCCTTTCTCTCTCTGTAGTGCCATTTTTCTTTTTAACAAGCTTTTGGTAAACCAGTCTAATTTATAATTTTCTTTGAGAAATAGTTGGTGAATGAGTTAGGTTCATCATCATTAGCTAGCTCGCCTCACTCCATTTTTATCAGCTTCTGATGGGATTGGCCTAAACAAGATGATACACTCTCTGTAGAGAGTGTTTTCTTTTAAGTGATAAGATGTGTCCAATAATATAATGGTTAACAAGTAGTATATTGGACAGGCCAATATTAATAATTTTTTTTTATTTTGATTTGATGTATTATTAATTACTGTAAATTTTTCACATTTAATCTAATTATTCTATAGTGATATATCATCAAATTATTTTAAAAGTCACTTAATTACATATACAACTGATTGAAATTAAATACAATTTTTTTTCTCAAACTAACAATTCATCGTTAAAATTAAACTATTGATTTTACCTTGAAAATTTTAGACTAGATACTAAAGGAGGTAGAATATCCCATCCTTAAGTTTGGTATGTCATCACATCTTTAATTTTATCTAGAAATCTTTTGAGTTATCATATTCTCCTACCAATAAAAGTTGTTATTAGTAGTGATCATCATTAGCTTATCAACTCATTGACAACTTTTTATTTATTAATACAATAATATTTGACGTACAATAGAAATACGTCCAACTTGTATTCAATGAGTGCTATCCATGTTACAGGTATAGCACACATCCTGTAACATGGATAGCACACTTTGAATACAAGTTGGACGTATTTCTATTTTACGTCAAACATTATTATATATTAATACACATTTTTTTGTGTGTGTCGAAAAAATCAATGCTATGCACCTAGGAAAGAAAAATACACTTCATCACCCCTTTGGAGTAGGAAATATATATCTTGTTATATTCACAGAGTAAAGTAGTAGTAGAGAGTAGAGACAGTATACCACATAAATCACCGAGCTGAGCTTTTATTTCGGAATCAACTAAAGGTTGGTTTTAGTTTTGAAATTAGGTGAATATGTTATTGAGTTTAATTTTTATGTATATATTATATAAAGCTAGTTTATATAATTATAAAATAAAAATTTTTATTTGTATAATTTATAGGCAATTGAGTTAGTTATTACGACTCAGTGGCGGATCTAGAAAATTTTAATAGTGGAGGCGAAAATATTATATCACTAATATATATAAATATAAAATGATGTTTTTCAAACTTTTTTTAGTGTGGGAGCAATTTTAATAATACAATGCGAACAAAATATATCCATTTATATATATTTAAACTAAAAAATAAAAAATTCAATGGGTACATAAGCCTTGTAAATTTGTATGTGCTCGAGTATATATATATCAATTACTGATTTGTAAGCTTCATTCAATGGAATAATTTGATCCAAAATTTTATTATTTAATAGGAGTATTGAACCCTTAACATTTAATTAAAATTATATCTATCATCGCTAGTCATACTCTCTGAATTAATTATTCGGGATATGTACCTACTAGACGACAAGAATAAATCCATTTTAGGTAGTAATTTCTATAAGAGGTAATTTGTTTTATCACAAAACCATTTGCATACATAATCACAATAAAGTTCAAGCTCTATAAATTAGAACCTTCCATGAAAAATATATAAACACAAAGGATTTTGATTTGGTACCCAGGAAATTATAGGGTACCGATACCCAATACATGTGTATATAATGGTTTATAGATAAAATTAATTTAATTCTTTTAAATTTAGATAACTTCTATCATGTTAGTTAAGTAATTTTTAAAAATTAATTTAATTTATATTGATATTCTATGACTTTATCAATTTATGAAAAAAAACTCAATGCATAACTTATAGCTAGAGAGAGCGCGCATTATGCAAGAGATAGACGAAGAAGAGGTGTAATTTGAAATGAGACGCGTCTAGGAAGGTTGCGACCGCGACCACTGTACTCTGTTGGTACCAAATTATATTTATTTTAGAATAGGTTAATAGGTTAAACATACAATTGAGTACCGGTAACCAATTGTTGGGTACCGAATCAATCCCCAAATACAAATATTTCTTTTGCCTCAAATAAAATAGAACTTTTCTTTTTATAATGATACAATATTAAATTATCGAAAAAAAATAGAAGTTTTCTTTTAAAAAATTAAGTTAAGCTTTTATATTGCTTGGTTCCTTATGGAAAAAATAATAAAAAAGTGGGAGGAAAATATAGTTTTAATATTTTATTTGTGTGTAAATAATTAGATTATTTCAAAGAATTATTTACATATACAGTCAATAATTATCAAATAACCTATACCAAACAGAGTAATTAACAAATAACTAATGTAATAATTGTTACATAACTATGAACTCACCAATATTAGTGGGTACGTAAGTGCCAATTGAACCAAATTTAAACCCGGTCTAATTTTTAATTTGAGCCATTTCTTTTGTAATCGGAGTATCGAACTGAAGAATTTTTTATCGAGTCGGGTTGAGTTACGTAGACTATTACCAAATATATGAATGCCTTCCCCAAAAGAACTAGAAAAGGAAAGAAGTATGAATAAAGATTCATTTTAATCCCTAAAATTATAAGTGTGAATCACTTTAGTCCCTAAAATTTTGAAATTAACTCTTTAGTTTCTCAAATTGTATTTTATAGGTCACTTTAATCACTTATGAAACTTTCGTTAGTTAACTATTATCAATTTGCTGACGTGACAAGAAGTTAAGTGACACGTGACATGCCATGTGTCAATTACAGGTTATGTTGGGTCCATGCATGTGACATGTTATGTGGCTACTTACATGATATAAATTTAAAATTATTTTACTTTAATCGCTGAAATTTCTAAATATATCACTTTAATCATTGAAATTTTTAAAATGCATGTAAAAAAAAAGTCCTTTATTTTCAATTTTCTTTGTATTCATAAATTCTAAATATATATAATTTATTCATTTATTTCTCATTTCACATGCTATATAAACGAGATTAATATAATTTTTTAAAATTGTTTATACTAAAAAGATTATAATTATATATATATATATATGCATATTTAAATCTTTAAATTAAATTGTTAGACTCGTGATTAATAAATTCTAATATGTTATCGAATAATTTTTTTAATTATATATTTAAAAAATTGTTTTAATTTATTTTTTATATTTTTCGTGATTAATTTAATTTAGTATTAAAAATCAATGATGAATTAGATAAATTTTAAATTTCAAAACTAAAATAACTCATATAATTTTAGAGATCAAAATGATAGTTCTTTTATGAAAAATGAGAATTATTATATATTTTATACACTTAACATTTTTAGTGTAACAATTTAAAATAAATTATCTTAATCTCGTCTATATAGCATATGAAATGAGAAATAAATAAATAAATTTAGGATAAATTAAATATTTAGAATTTATGAATAAAAAAAATTGAAGATTAAAGATATTTTAAAATTTTCAAGGACTAATTTAATTTATGACACGTTGGTTGCCACGTGACATGCCATATATATATATACCAAAAATGACATATCATCAACAAGTGACGTGTCACGTATCACTTAATTTGTCATGGTAACAATTAACTAATAAAAATTTGATCGGAGACTAAAATGACCTATAAAATATAATTTAAAAAATTAAAATATTAATTTCAAAATTTTAGAGACTAAAATGAATTACACGGGACCAAAGTAAACCTTTATTCAAACAAATATATATAGCCATCATATCAAAATCAAATAAAAGTTGAATGATCAAAATCAAAGATAACAACTGAAAATTGTGACCATCTCTATTAGTCGTTATCTCATAGCACGTTGTGGTATATAATCAAGAGTTGGGGTAGGTGAAGAAGAAGTTAAATGTTGAAACATAAGAGTTTGCACTATACCCTACACCACAATTTGGGCACACATGAAATGAATTAATCAATTATTAAATTAGATTAGTTATGTACTTATACTTATATCTATATAATTAATTAACCACTATCTTAGCAACTGGCCATCCATCTCATTTAATTTGACTACTTGTGTAAGTAATGCAACTAATTATTACTCCCTCTATTCCAAAATAATTGACCTTTTAGGGAGAAAAAAAAATTTCATAATAATAATCGTTTTCAACTTCCAATGCCAATTTAATTTTTTCATACCTATTATATCCACAGTTTAATTTCTCTTTCTTTCTTGAATACCGCTAATCATCTTTCTTTCTCATTAATGCTTTAGGTAATTTAATCATTTTAATATATTTTTTTATAAAATTAAGAATATTTATTGAATTTCTTAATCTGCGTATAAAAACCTTAAAAGACTAATATTTTGGAATGGAGGGAGTAGTTTATTAATTTTGGTTTAATTATCATGTATCTACTATTGTAAGGATGAGTTTGATAGTTGTGAGTCTTAAAAAGTTGTTGAGCTCTCAAAAAATTGTTATTTATTAGCCATAATAGTACTATTTGGTAAAATAGTATAAAAGTTACTTTCAATAATAATTATGAGTCATCATTCTAACATTTGATAAAATAACATAGAAGTAACAAGATATAAAATAATCATAATAGATATATAATATTAAAAGAGATTGTATAAATGAGAATTATTTATATATTTTTATTTTTAGAGAGTCAAAGCTAGCTCTAAAATGTTACTCTTGATGACTCTCAAAACACTAAAAATTATCAAACTTTTTAATTATTTAACAAACATAAAATAGAACTCTAACTTTTTAAGAATAAGAATACTCCAATAAAAAAACTTTACCATACTCACCTATATATTGTCTTATTATTAAAATATGTGTCACCTGATCTATTATAAGATCATCCAAGATCAAACTTCATAAATCTCCATAAAGTTGGTGAATTGTTATCTTTTATATTGATTGACAGTGTATTAATTAATCTCTATTAATTTATTAGTTGTACTTTGTTTACCGATAAAAATTTTGCTCAAATAAAAATAAAATTGTACTAAATGCGATGGCTAGTAAACAAATTACACTTTACCAATATCAATTTGAGTGGCAGATATTTATTCTCTTAATTAATATATATGTGTTCCTCACACTCCGTCTATGATTGATACGAAATCATCCATGAAGAAAGAGATTTGGAAGGTATACAAAATTATACTAGACAAAACAAAAAAAATAGTAGTTTGGATATAAATCATTCAGTCCATTAAAATTATTTGGGTAAAAAAATATTAAAATAAATATTGTTTTACTGTTTTGATTAAAAAAATATTGTTACCCAAGACTTTATAATAAAAAAATCAAAGTTTTTCCGTACAATAAATGACATTATTGTAGTTCTATAGTACCATTCTATTCCATCTCATCTCAGTTAATTTATGAATAAATAATAATTTTATTCCTAATATATTAGTTTTTAACTTCACATTAATTTGATTCTAATAAAAAAGTTACTAACATCAATTTGATTCTAATACTGGTTTAGTAATGACATTTTGAGTTTTAACATTTATCCAGTCGTAACATTTTTATTTCAACATCAATTTAGTCATTTAATTAATTAAATAACAGTCCAATAAAATGATTAAATTAAACTTGAAATTTAAAATATTAACACTAAAATTGATATAAAATTTTTCCAAGATCAAATTAATGTCAAATTGAAATATTATTAGAATCAAAATAGTTATTTATATTATATATTGTGTTAATTCAAAGTCCCACATTGGTGGGAACTAAAAAGATAAATAATGAGTGAAAAATCTATATAAGCGAGTGTTATAGGTCTTATTCACTTGCACCATATATTTCAATCTATATAAAAAGATGTATTAGATTCTAGGTAGTATGTGTCAAATATTGTGAGGGTTTGTAATTTTTCCATTCAAAAGTTACTAGTAGTGAAGTTTATCCTGGTGGGACCGTGGAGTAGGTCTTAAGATGCCGAACCACGTTAAAAATTTTCAGTGTATTTTTTCTTTTTCTCTCCTTTATTTTTGCTTGGAGCCTAACAAGTTGTATCAGAGTTTTGGTTCGGGGAGAATATTTTCTGAGTATGCTCTGCGGTTGCAGTATTGTCTGATCTTTCACATCACAAAATATTTATGTTCTTGTGGGATAGTTTCTTAGTATGCTTTGTGGTTGCAGCATTGTCTGACCCTCCACATCAGAACATAATTATTCCTTGATTTCTTGGGAGGTAGTTACTTATGGAGATCCTTCATATGTGGTTACTTATGTAGATGACCTCCTATTAAGATGAGTATACTGTTGGTTAGAAGATTCTATGGGAAGGATAGAATAAAAAATTTATTTTGTTTTGATTTTTTGAGAGAACAATAATGTAAGGCTTTGAATTAAGGGAGGATTTGTTGTATTGTGTTAGTTCAAAGTCCCAAATTGGTAGGAGCTAAAAAGAGATATGAGTTGAAAAGGCTATATAAGAGAATGTTATGGGTCTTATTCACTTGCACGGTTGCACCACATCTTTCAATCTATATATAAAAGTGATGTGAATCCAAATTGGTGAATTCTGAAACCTTGATCGTATCACTTCCTGGAATCGTTGTTGGAGCCTCTCAAGAGTTTGCAACGGAATTGATGGTGATTGATGATGTTGTAGAGTTGCACAACAAAATTGGAACTATTGGATGTTGTTGTGGTAGCTTATAAAGGGGTCTCGAACGACTGCTTCGAAGTTAACAACTTAGTACTTAGGGAAAATGGATTAGAAAGAGGTTGGTTTGATGATTTAGAGATGAAATAGTTTAAGTGAGACACACCACTCAATAGGAATTGAGATAAGTCAGGGTAAGTCGCCACAAAAAATGTTGGTTACAACTTTTGATAAGTCTATAAAATGTTTGTGATGAACACAGAGAATCACTCTCAGGAATTTTGTTTGAAAATTGATCATAGATCTTAAAAATTGATCATAGATCTTTATTCTTAAGCCTGTAGCTGGTATTTATAGGAATGAAATATAAGTGTTGAATGTAATCTTTAATGACACGCATTCACAATATTTAAGTGAGTATCATTTAAGAATCACTTCATGGAATTAAAAAAAAACTCTAAATAAACTTTCAACCGTTTCAACTAAATCCTAAGGCTGAAATTCTAACTTAATTTAACTCTGAAAATTAAACTCTAAGCTAATTAACACTTTATTTAACTCATTCTAAAAGAAAAGAAAATTAAAAAAAGGAAAATGATTTAAAAGAAAACTGAAGAGTTTAAAACACGTTTAAATCATTGAGTTTATTCTTCTACCATCCAAGCTTCGTAATCAATGCTTCACTCAGTATTAATCTTGCGCATTTTACTCCTACCCACGTTGTAGAAATTGGTCCTTTTTGCAACCCTTTCTTTTCCTTCCAAATTGCAAAGAATACCTTAATCTTTAATTCACTTCTACTGGAGCTCATCTCAATTAATTCAGAAATGTTCTTAATTAAAATTCCTTTTACTTTTCTTGCTCTGTCACGATTCTATGTCCTCTCCTGTCCTTTGCTAGATTCTATAGCCTTAGAACCAATTGTCTTTTTGTTGCAAAGCTTTTGGATTCGCCTTTTTGTTGCAAAGCTTTTGGATTCCCAAATTGAGGTTCTGAACTTCACAGCATTGTGCTTCAAGCTTCTGAATAATTGTTCCAAACGTACGTTCCTAGCTTCTGAAATGTATTATGCAGCTTCTGAATATACATTTTAGTATTTCTCAGCTTCTGAATGTATTATGCACTCATTTCAAGCTTTTGATTCTTAGTTCTATGCTTTTGAACTCGTCTTGTGTTTGTTTCTAGCTTCCGAACTTGTTCCTCATCTCCTTCCAGCTTCTGCACATTAATTTTCAGCTTCTGAACTTGTTCCTCATCTCTTCCAACTTCTGAACATTAATTTCCAGCTTCAGAACTTGCGTTGCTACAAGTTCTAGCCTCTGAATTACTAGTTCTCCATCAAGTTCTAGTTTCTAAAACTTTGTGTCAAACTTTTGATCTTGGTCTGTGTCATATTCCAGCTTCTGAATTTATGAACCTCTATTTTCCAGCTTCTGGTCACGTGCTTCATTGATTTCTAGCTTATGATCCTCAATTCCAAGCTTTCGAACCTTGGAATGAGCTTCTCTAAGCTTCTAAACGTGATTCCCAGTTTCTGGGGACATCCAAGTCACCTTCCTCCAAATTATGACATCCTTCCAAGTTAGGTTCTCATAAAAAAAGGTGTATTAAATTTTAGGTAATGTGTGTCAAATATTGTGAGAGTTTATAATTTTTCCGTTCAGAAGTTACTATTAGTGAAGTTTGTCTTGGTTGGACCGTAGTGGATTGGATCTTGAGACGTCGAACCACGTTAAAAATTTTCAGTGTGTATTTTTCTTTTTCTCTCATTTATTTTTGCTCGGGGCCTAATAATTTACTCCATTTTCACATGCTATATTATTATTATTATTATTAGTATTCGATGGTCCTTACCAAATTTGCACAATATATATATATGCCTAGCTAAGCAAAGGAATTGCGTGCATGTATTGTAGCTTTTACGTGGTGGGTTTCATATATATATATATATCAAAGTGTTTGTTTCATTCAGGTTTTCAAGATACATACTCTTCCAACAGTTCAATGATTGAATAATGATTGGAATAGGAATTGTATGTAGAAACCATTACAACAATTTAGGACTTGTCATTGGCAAGCAATAATTTAGTATATATCTAATCTAACCATGTTATCATTAAATCTAACTGACTAAGTTCAACAATTTAATTAACCAACAAAAACTTCAACAACTTAACTCTATTTAAAATTATTCATCTCTTCTCTTATATCTAATACTACTCTTCCAATTCATTTAAAAATGGCTGAACGGAGATAGTAAATAATTATTTATATTGATTAAGAAAAAAAATTTAATTAGCTTAACTGTTAGAAAAAAATTAGGTATATTTTATAAAAATGATTTAATTTTTATACACTGACGGTGTACAATTATTTTATATTGTCAGATAATAGAAATTTAAGAAAATGATAAATTATCATTAATTAATTAAAAATCATCCATTATGATAATTACTCACTATGATTTGATATTAATTCTAAATTTCTATTAGCTGACCGTGTAAACTTTGCACTTTCAGTGCAATGAAGCTAATCTAACTCTCTTCTAAAAATCACACTTACACTTCTCTCTAATTTTCTCCCGTCACTACTTATTCAGTTATTCTTTTTCATATGCATATTTAACAAGGGTATTATGAAAGAAAAAATAATCAATATTGTTTAATTTTTTTGAAAGAATAAATAATTGCAGAAAAATAGAATTTTTAAACTAAAAATCGGTTTTACATAAAGTTATGAGTGGTGCTAAATGCACAATGAAAAACCAGCCAATAAATGAGAATTTGGGTCACAATTACTCGGCCCATTACAATTTCAATAATGATTTGGGCCAAAACTAAAGTCAAAATGGATCCATTGTCTATATTAGTTGGTTTTTCATTGTCCATATAGTATTATTGTAAAGTTATATCTAGTTTGAGGAGCATGTGAAAAATGTTTCCCAAAGTTCTCATAGTAAAAATGTTATGCTTAATGAATATTGGGTTTAGTACTCCGGCAGTTGTCCCACCCTTCGAGGTGCCTACAAGTCAATGAGAGATTAATTACTGTGGTCGACAGTGGATGCCCCGGTCGTGAAAAAAAAATATGTTTGGTTTAGTGATGCTCATTAATAAATATTCTCGCCACCTTCAGAAAAAGGCGTTGCATTACAAAAAAAAAGGTAATTAACACTTTTTTTTACTATATTCCTCAACTAGGTTAAAGACTAATTTGTTGGGATCTAAATTCTACTTAAGGATTATTCATTAGCCAATTAATTACTGTATATATAAGGTGGGAATCAAAATTCCCAACTTTTATTTAAGAGGATGAGTAAGTTGTCCACCTGATCAAACTCTTTAGAAATCCTAAAAAAGAAGTGTTATTTTAAATTTGAAAGTGTTGCTTTTTAAATGTCTTATCTATATTTTTTAGGTGTCACTGCATGTTAAAAAATTATTATATTTGGAGTATCATTTTTTAAAAAAAAAAGTATATAAAATTTTATATTATTATGAGAGAATTTTCTATCATTGATAAAATGATGGTGGCGTGGAAGTTAAGGGATAGAACTTTAGACATAGAACTACAAATGGATACGTTATGATACACAGTACATAAATTCTTTTTTTCTTGAAGCTAGGGACCACTTATGCAAATCTCAATCTCTGACTTTCTTTAGCACACAGTGTGCAAATTTAAATAGTAACGCCAACAATATATATATATATATATATATATCCCCTGTTAATATCTTAAAGTTATATAATTATTAATTAAGCACGAGTAGTAGACTTAATATATTATTGGTAACTAGATAAACTTTTTGATTATTTAATAAAAATTTAATTCGAAGGAACTAATCTATGTTACTAACAATATGGATATCTAATTAAGTAATAAAAAAGGTATATCTTATTAAAGTTATATATTTATATTAGTTGGATTTTCACTACTAGAATTTTGCATATTACAGACAAATTCTAATCGTCTGGAAGAACTTCATTTTATTTAAAAAAAAAAAAAAAAACTCTCCTCTTCCCTCTAATTTTCTCCCATGTGTTTAAATTAATTGAAAGAGAAGAAAATTAGAGACACAAATGTATAGAACTTATGTGTCAAAAATTGAGTGATGTATAGCGAAAGAATTTTTTATTCTCAGAACACCTAAAAATCTCTCTAAATAACCCACCAACCTGAACTAATAGTTAAATCAAAATTATATCGGTATATAAGCTGAAAATCGACTAAATAAGCAAATATATGTTGAGAATCCATTACTACAGATATATTTCTTCTAAACTATTTTTCATTTTATAGGTTCTTGAACTATTTAGTTAATATCCAAGATTGTACAGTACTGTACTTGTAATTTAGTATTATGGATAAGTTTTTTTTCTCCTTTCTTAACATAGTACAATACTTTTTATTATTTTTTGTGCGTTTTAATTTTCAGTATTTGTATTTGTTATCGAGCTATGTAAGAAATGTTAGATTCTGTAAGTGAATTGTGTTAGACAATGAAGCTAACACTCCTTTTATACTAACAAGCCCATATTCGAGTCAAAAGAGACCAAAACAGAAAAGCACGTAATACTTAATGCTAATAGAATAAATAAAATAAAGCCCATTTAGACTTTGTCTTCACAGCCCTCCCCCCAAAAAACATTAAAAGGTTAAGAAGCTCATCTTGAAATTGATGGATATGAATGAGAAAACGATTCTTCATTATTGGAAGAAATTGTACAAGAGTGTATTTATATAGAAAATGGTAAAAAAGAAAAGGAGGAGAGTAACTAACTCTCTAACTACCACAAAAGAAAACTAACTACCAAAGGGATGAATGACCAAGCTAATTAATTATAGAACTATTAAATGAATTAATTAACTTAAAAACTTGTATTCAACGTGTGTTATCCATGTTACATGATGTGTGCTATACCTCTTCAAATATTTCTCCATTGAGTAAGACATTATTGATATCTAGCTGCAAAAGATGTCAATTCTTCACTCTTACAATGGACAGCAGAACCCAGACAGTGGTGAGCTTTGCCACAGGGGAAAAAAGTGTCCATAAAATATATCCCTATTTGTTGTGTGCACCCCTTTACAATAAGCCTAACTTTGTATCTTTATAGGGTGCCATTTGGAAGATACTTGGATCATTTTAACGTTAACACGGTTAAGTACTCAACCCCTAAGACCTGAGCTCTAATGTCAATTGAAGGTATGTGTTTGCACGAGAAGGGGGTTGAATCGTGCTTAACTTTTTAAAATCTTTTCCCAAAATAATTTCTTTTTTAAAACACTTCTTAGAAGAGAAGCCTTCTAAGTGGCGGCGGAAAGTCCTTCTGAGAAAGTAATGTTTCTGAGAAACTTTGCTTTCTTATAAGATCAACCTTCTGAGTAAGTAAGAGTGAGTATATAAGCCTTTTGAAAAGAAATTCTTACTTCCTCTGAATTAGTTATAGAATCTATAAAAGAAGGTTGATTTTGGTTAAGTGTTTTCTTTTGTTTAAAACAGTTTATAGAGGTCAGAATTTAAGGGAAGAAAAAGATAAAACACAAGGATTTTATATTGGTTTGGTTATAACTCAACCTACTCCGATCCAGTTCTCAACCTTCAATTGAGAGTTCTTATAGATATTCTTCTTAAAGTGTCTTCTCAAGCAGTCACTACCTTTAACACAGTAAAGGATTTGTCACCACTTCACACTTGAGGTGGATTTTCTTGCCTCGAACACTTTGAGGACTTTTCTTGCCTCTAACACTTGAGGACTTTACCTGCCTTTAAGCAAAGGACTTTTCTTGCTTCACAATTTGAGGACTTCAGTTGCCTTCAAATACGAAGGACTTTGTGTTTTTACGAAGAGAGTTTTCTTTTCGAAAAACACTATCAAGATTCCAGGCGCAGCTGGGAAATACACTTGATAGACTTCTGCATTTAACTTACACGAATGCAAGAATAAAACAGTAAAGAGCTAGAAGATTTTTAAACTCAGGATACAACTCAGTTAAGAGAAGTCCTTCTGAGAAAATTCAAAGTTTTCACAAATGGATTTTGATTTTGACAGAGTTTTAGCACTTTGGTTCAATATGGTTCTCGCTGCTGAACTTCATGCATTGTTCTAGTATTTATAAAGCAAAATCCCATGAAATTTGAAAGCTCTAAGTGCTGATGTAGCTTTGCGTAGACTCAGTACTTCTCAGAACGACTTTCTGCTTGTGTCAACGAATTTTGCATAACTTTTACTGTACAATGCACAGTTTCCAAAATCCTTTGTAGAGCGTTCTGAGCTTAGCTTTTTGAGATTGATCCAATTGATCTGGATAAATGAGACTTGGTCACTTCCAGAAGGTGTCTTTCTGAGAGGTGTACGACCTTCTGAGTGTGAGTCATTCTGAGAGAATATCCTTCTGAAAGAGGTCCTTCTAAGAAACAAAATTTTGTAGCCTTTTGAGAGGCTTGTGAATTTATTTTATTCTTTTCTCATAGGAGCATTTTTTGCCTAGAGCTTCTGAGACAATCCTTTTTTATGTCTTAAAAGTTTTGAATTTTTCTTGTATTTCAATGTTACTTGATGCAATTTTTGTCTCATATGTATGTATGTCATTCTCATGTAGACCTTCCTAAGTACACTTAGCACACATATTAGCTTTATTCAATAAAAAAAAAAATTATCTTCCCACTTAAGAGAGTCATCATTAAAATATTTAGATGCTTAAGAGTAATCTAGAAGAATTTTACCTACTCTTAGAAGAGTTTTGGAGCTTACAAAAAAGATTACAAGGTAATGTATATATATTACTATAATGCCCTCTAAATAATTATAAAATAAATTAATCAAATATAATTATAGTACATTTATTATTAAAATAAATTCTAAAATACACATATGACTATAATGTCCTCTAATTTTTAATTTCACTCTCTAAACATTTTTTATTAAGTAAAATTTTAATATTTTTATATTTAATTAATTATTTATATATATATTATAATACATAACATGTTATATATAATTTCTAATTTTTTATTTGATAGTAAATTATTGAGTGAATAATTACTTTAGTCTTTATATTTTGAATTTAATATCAATATTTTCGGTTTTGATATTAATATAATTATTTAACAAAAAAAAATCCAATAAAATAGTTATATTATTCTTGCAAAGAATAAGATTTATGTCACAATAATTACTATTTGTCATGGTCTGTTAAAAAAATATAAAATTATAAATAACAATGTAATTTGTTAGGGGGTAATTGTGTAATAAAATAAATTAGATGAATACCTCGAGGTGATAATCCAGATAGCCACCTGATATGGGGGTAATCCACATTACCAATATTTTTGTCAAACCAAACAATCAATCTGAATTACCAGGTAATTTAATTGCAAGATTACCAGTATTCTATCCATACCTCATAACAAACGTCCCCTAAGAGATAAGTCAAAATCTTTTTTTTTTCATATTTATGATTTAAATTTAGAGTGAAATGCCACTTTAATCCTTCAACTTACATTTATGAGTCACTTTGGTCCCTAATTTATCAAAATGAGAAAATTGGTCCCACTTTACAAAATGTAAATCATTTTGGTTCCTCATTTATCAAAATTGGCAAATTATTAGTCCCCAACTCTACAAATCGTGAATCACTTTGATCTCTTACTTTTCAAATACCTATTTTTATCTACTTTAATTTCATGAGAGATATACTAATAACTTGATTTACATTTTGTAATGTGGCCATGTGCGGGACCAATTTGATCGTGTTGAAATGGGAGGGTCAAAATAACTTGCACATATAAAGTGAAAGACGAAAAGAATATTTTACTTTAATTTATTTCATTATATGAAAATTTCACTGATTCTATATCCATATAATAGTTTTGACGAATATTAGAAAATTTTCTTTTATATATATATATCATGATGTTTACATCTTAGTCACAAATTAAATTATTACTCTATACGTCTCTACGTATATATTTATTTTCTTTTTGTGGCTCCTAAAAAATCAAATTCTTTTTAAAGAAATGTGACATGAATATATTGCTAGCTTATTTGTTATTTTGGAGATTTTTTTATCCAGATTCATATTTAACGTTATTTATGGTTCAATTTCGATTTTGGGTTTAAGTAAACATGGTAAAAAAATGATGAAAAGATTTCTTGTTATTCTGCCAATAATTCTTTCTCATTAAAATATATTTGTTTCTTAATATATTTTATTCTTATCAAGTTTGCACACATACACCATAAGGAAGGATATAATTAGATTTGCAAACAATTAATTATCTTTTCTAAAAATCTAATCCTTGTGTTTGAATTTAGTTTCTTTTGATGCAAAAGCTTCTCTATAAATACATACATGTTGTTTTACTTGTTCACACACTACTACCACTCTCTTTGAAAAGATAGATACCATGGTTAGTGAGCTTCTTAGTTGTTAGATATTTTATCAATTTTTTTTTTTTAAATATACAAATATTCTAATTCAATATTTGTATCTTTATGCTTGCAGGAATCACTTGTATTTTTCTTTTTATTTTTTTTTATTGTTTCTTGCAATTTTTGCATGGGATATACACAAAGTACTTTTGATGTGCTCCAATATGGTGCTATTGGAAATGGCCAATCAGATGATACTCAAGTACGTACATGTGTATATTTTAGTATTATAATAGTTTCTCAAAGAAATTAATGCTAATTTATCTTAATTATTATGAATAAAATTATTCTAATCCAAAATTTCGCTCAAATACATAGTTTTCAAATACTGTATGAATTATAAATTACAAATCAATCAAAATTTTATATTAAGTGATTTTTTAAGTTAATTGTGCATGTATGTGCTAAATGAATATACCAACACTCAATTCCTTATAGCCATAATGTATATTTGATTATGTATAATTTTATACAATGGTTGGAGGCTAATTATTGTGTGACACTAATAATCTTGTATATAGTTCTTAAAAGTTAATTATCATTTCATGTATATCATTGAAGAGTTTAATTTTGATCCACTGGTGTAAAGAAATATAATTTTACATATACATCCAATTATGGATTGACACATCAATAAAAATCTTTAACTCAATCATTCACTAACCAAAAAGTCACATAAATCAATGGATGCGATTAACTGACAGTCAGTGCATCATAATTAAACACTATCCTAAAAAATTAATCTTCACGTGTAATTTTTTTGTAGGCTTTTTTGAATGCATGGAAAAATGTATGTGGAGCAATGGATGACACTGCAACTCTTGTGGTCCCAGCTGGCTATACTTTTTTATTGCATGTAGCAAATTTCAAAGGTCCTTGTAAATCCAAAAGAGTTCATATCAAGGTACAAATACTATATATCTTTGTCCAATTATTTTTTAAAATAATTAATTACATAAATTAAACTCTATGATTTTGATTTCTTCCATTCACTTGCACTTTTGCAGTGAGAAAATAAAATAAATTAAACTATTTTGCAACATTTCATTTTTTTAAAATTTATTTAGTGGCAGTCATATCAACAGAACAAGAATGAAAATTTTTATGTCTTCTTATATCAAAAATGAGTTTTAAAAATCTCAATTAAAAAAATAAATAAATGCATTTCACAGAAAGAATTGGTTTTTGATCAATACACATTAAGACCTAATTTTTGTTGTTTAATTACTATGTACATATTAAACAATAATGTTTGTCGTACAACAGAAATACATTCAACGAGCATTCAATGTGTGCTATATATAATATGGAATGTGTGCTATACATATAGTACACATTCAATATCACGTATAGCACACGTTGGATACTCGTTGGACGTATTTCTGTTGTACGACAAGCTTTATTGAATATTAAATGCTTAAATTTCTTTAACTTTAAACTCGATTTTAATTATTTTCTTGTGGTTGCAGATTTTGGGAAATATAATAGCCCCTGAGAGAAATGTTTGGGGATCAACATGTTCTGGGATTTGGCTTCATTTCATGTACATCGCAAATATGAAAGTTGACGGGTCAGGAACAATCAACGGTCAAGGTCACGATTGGTGGGGCAATGTACGTAATAATACATCATATTATGTTTAATAATGCTAAATGGAAAATAAAAAACCAGCTCATATAGCCAATGAACCTATTTTGGCCCAAATAATCATTGAGATTGTAATTGACTGAGTAATTATGACCCAAAATCTTATTTATTGGCTGATTGAGCTGATTTTATATTGTTCATTTAGCATCACCCTATTATATTTGCATCAAATATATTTACAAGTTTGCTTAATTAATATATTTACATCAAACGATAAATTGAACTTATCTCCCTCGCAATTGATTAAATTCACCTCATTTCATCTCTATTTACAAATAGTTACTTACGAAATCTCTAATTTTGTAAAATTAGTGATCAATCTTATCTAAAAATTACATTGATCTCCTCTATAACTTATATTATGGATTTTAGTGTCATATAAATACATATAAAGGGGAGTCAAAGTAAGTTTCTATAGAATTTGGAAGAGATTAGTATAATTTACTCTTTGTTAAATATTTATAATTTTATATTTTTGTATCTCGCTATTTCAAAAATTTAAATATTGATTTAACAATACAATATTCAAACTTGCAGTTAACAGGTCAGCCAGGATGCACTGATCCACCAACGGTTAGACACTCATCCCACTAAATTAATTAGAGTAATATTAATTAATAATAATGAAAATAATATTAATTGTTATATGTATAACACTAAGTTAATTTAATTTGCAGGCTCTTGTATTTGAAAGATGTGATAGTCTTCAAATTAAAGGACTAACTCATATTAATGGGCCAAAATTTCATATCCACGTGGTTCATAGTCAAGATGTAATGATAAAAAATGTTAACATACAAGCACCACTAGAAAGCCACAATACTGATGGGATTGATATCACAAACTCAGTTCGAGTTACCATTAGAGATTCTGTAATTGGAACAGGTAATGATATACTTTTTTTATTAACTTTTACAATAATGCTAAGTGTACAATGAAAAATGAGTCAATACAGTCAATGAGTCTATTTTAACTTTGATTTTGACCCAAATAATCATTGATATTGTAATGAGCTGAATAATTATGGCCCAAAATCTCATTTATTGGCTGGTTTGACTGATTTTTTATTGTATATTTAACAGTACTCTGACTTTTATTATTCAATCATCATTTCTCTTTTTAATTATTTCTTTACTTTAGTTTGTTAGATTATAAAATTATTCATGTGTTTTTACTCCTTGACTTAAATTTTTTCGAAGAGATTGATTATTACATGATACTATATCTTAATCTATGTGATATAGGTGATGATTGCATTGCTATTAAAGGTGGTACAAGATTCCTCAACGTAACCAACATTACTTGTGGTCCTGGTCATGGTATTAGGTTCGTCAAAATACACATTAAATATCTAAATTATATGCATGATCACTTTGCAGGTGAACCATATGTATATAAACTAAAATTATAGCGAAATTTTAATTTTTATATATTTTTAATGTAAATTAGTTTTATACTAACATTTAATTAGATGTTGCTACATAAGTAAAGTTTATTGATTTTCATACACATTATTTTAGTAAGCAACTAATTTTTCTTATGTGGTAGTATCTAATTGTATTCCATATATAACTATTTTATGATAATATTATTATTGCATAAAATTTAAACTAAAAGAGAAACAACATTGCATTTAATTATTCAGATTATGAGTAGAGTTTTCAAATGAAAATGAAAACTTTATGAATGAATAATCCTTTGCCATTATAATGCAACAATTTTTTTTTTTATTTAGTGTGGGGAGCCTTGGTGAAGGAGGAGCAGAGGAAGAAGTAGAAAATGTTCATGTTTGGAATTGCACATTCAATGGAGCTAGTGGCGGTGTTAAAATCAAGACATGGGCGGTAATGATTTACCTCTTATAATATAAAAATTATCTATTTAGTTTAAATACAAGAATTATATAATTATTAATTTATATGTGTTTTCATTAATTTATTGATTGAAAAGTGTTTTGTATTATGAAGGGTGGTAGGGGATATGCCAGGAATATCATCTTTGAGGATATCATTGTCAATCAGACAGACTATCCTATATCTATTAATCAACATTACATGCAGTCTCAAGAACAGGTTAATTTTTTATTATTAAATATGTTATTTGAATTATTTTATTTCAAATTTTATATTAATTCATATTTTATTCATCATTAGATGAATTATGGATCTTATCAAATGGTAAAAGATGTATGGGTTAATATGAAATTTAAGATAAAATAATTACAATAACATTTTTTTTCATTGATTTCTCTTTGATTGGTGATAATTTATTGAAAAGTGTTTGAATAACATCAATTTTCATTCATTTTTTAACACCTATCACTTAATTAGCTTTATCAACATTAGATATAATATAATAATATTTATCGTACAACAAAAATACGTCCAAGAAATATCCAATATGTACTATACATGATATGAGATGCGTGTTATTTGTATAGTAAACGGCTACACATCTCATATCATGTATAACACACGTTGAATAATTGTTAGATATATTTCTGTTGTACACATAGCATTATTGAGATCATAAATGCTTGGGGAATAACATTTTTCCAGCCAAAACAACTAAGAAAACCCATTTTAACCCTTTTGGTCCAAATAACATTATTATCTATGTGCATTTTTTTAATGCACCGAGTGATTTAGGCCCATTTTCCCATTGTTGACTGTTTTGACTGGTTTTTTATTATACCCGTAGCCTATTGAGATATAATAACAGTGAGGTAAGTGATAATAATCACTATAACATGTAATGATAATTGTGATACCTGACAAAAATAAATTTCATCCAAATATTTGTTCTAAATTATTTAGAGATTTCACACATATCTTTGTTATTTCTTGTTGAATTGCAGGAAAATGCAGTGAAAGTGAGTAATGTGACATTTAACTATGTTCGTGGAACATCTACTTGTGAGCGTGCAGTAGTGTTGGATTGTGCACATATTGGGTGTCAAAATATTACACTCAATCAAATCAACATTACCTCAATTGATCCAACCAAGCCAGCCACCGCAACTTGCAATTATACTCAAGGAATAGCCACTAATATTACTTCACCTCTTGTATCTTGTATACTCAAGTGATAATTATTGTATGTTGATTAGTTGAAAATATTATATTCCTTAAATTATTACTATGTATTCTAGGTTTCAATAAAAGTAAATTATGTTGTCTTTCTCTATTTTTCTTACATTCCCATGGACCCTCATGATTTTCTCTAATTTTTTATTTTTAAATACAATTACCCTATCATAAATGCACTTTATCCCACCTAGGATTGGCACAAGTGGTAAGCGGCTTGTTGTCCCTTAAGCAAGGTCTCAGGTTCGAGTCTTGTAGATGGAAAAAATCCTCGTTGGGAGTTTCACCTGTTATCTCCAGGTACGCGACCCGGGTGACGGATTAGTGAGATACTTTGTCAAATATATAATTACCATTTTGAATCAAATACGTAATTTCAAGGACAAAATTACATATTTTGATTCATTACAAATATTCCAATTCTCCCAGCAACTCCAAAAAGGATTCAGTGTTGATAAACTTTCCCTAATTATTCCCAATTTTGGTTTAAGGCTAGTAATTGAGATTCAAAGGAATTGAAGGATAATTTTGTCTATAAAGTTATTTGTGCGACAAAATGATGAATGGTAATTTAGGGCATAAATTTAACAAATATTATCTTGGATCATTTTAAGAGAGCATGAAGTCAGATTGCACATTTTGAAAAGTTGTAGAATAAAGTGAATCCAGTCTAGAATTCAGTAGATTAATTGTCTATTTCTCTTTATTTTATTTATTAAAATAGCTTAACTTGAGAAGTAAAATAAAATATCACATGTTCAGTAGTATAAAATGAGAAAACAAAAATAAAAAAACATGAGAAATTGAGAAATGAAGTAAAAAATGAGAGAGACTCAGACATTGGAGCTCGAGAAGTTTTCGTGTTATAAGAACCAAGAGTAGAGATAAAGTATAACTATATGTTATATATCCTACATGAGACTTTGTACAAATTAAATGAGGTCTTTTTCTATTTATAGACATTTGAAGGGTTAGTTTTACAACTTTACTCTTTTCATAGATTTATTGAGAAGGATGAAAGAAATTAGAGAGGAATATTCAGATAACTTCTTGGGAAAATTTTACTCATTCAAATTCAAGATACAAGAATAAGGAGAAATTGTAACAAAAATAACTAAGCTTTTAACAAATTTGGTGACAGACCTTAAGTAGGGCATTCATTAGTATACTTTGATACCCAATAATGCTTGACGTATAACAGAAATACGTCCAACTTGTATCTAACGTGTGTTATTCATGTTACAGGATGTGTGTTATATGTAGTATAGGTGCTAAAATTTGTCGGTACTATCCGCTGAAACACAAAACGCATTGTTTCGATAACGTCCACTAAACATGAGCGTTTTAAACTGTTTTAATATTGCCGACGAATTGTATCATACAAAATTCGTCGGTACCTACTTTTAACAAACATTTTTCCCTAAATGAATTTAATTTCTAAAATTACCTTACTGACAGATATGTATGTATAAATTTGTCGGTATTGAGGAAAACTTTATTGAAAAATTAATAAATAAATAAAAAAAGAGCGCATGAAGTACCGACAGATTCGTCATAAAAAATTGTCCGGTTATGTTTTTGGCCATTTAAATAAATAAATACAGAATTCTGTCAGTAAATTCGATCGATAATCTTTCAAAAAAAATCTATTGGAAAAATCTGTCGGTCATGTATTGCATTCTAGTAGTGAAGGCAGGTTGAAAGGAAAAGAGGGAGGAGCATTGCAACCAAAGAACTAGCCTCAATAATAAATTTACTTGAATTTGACAGATTACAAATAATTTCCCCCAAATGCTATATTTACATAGATGTTACCCTTTAATTTCCTAACAAGTATTTCAATTTCAATATGTAACATTACTATACTCACACTATATACAGCTACTCATTGTTAACACGATAACACTCTCCAACAAAAAGGGAAAAATAATAATAGGATTAAGTGTAGAACATGAATAGAAAGAAAAGATGCACATGATGAGGCATAATAATAGTAATAGGGATAAGGATATTGTGGTCCAGAAATTACATTAGGCTGTCCTGAACCTGATGAAGAAGGGTTATTATTGGACTTCAATGGTGGTGGTGGTGGAGGCCGAGCTGCACCGGAAGAAGATTGTGTCGGCGGAGAAGGAGGAGGCAAAGTTAGTGGTTGTGGAGGTGTTGGATTGTTGAAAGAAGGTTGGTGTGGTGCATATGGCACTTTTGGTATTGGTGGTGGAGGATATAATGTTAAAAGTGGAGGTGGTGGATATGATGTTATAATAAGTGAAGGTGGTGGTGGAGGGTATGGTGTTAGAAGTGGTGGTGGTGGTGGAGGGTTAATTGAATTTGGTGTTAGAATTGGTGTTGGAGTATTAGGGTTATTAATTGGATTATTTGGTGTTGGAGGATGGATTAAATTTGGTGTTGGAGGGTTAATTGGATTATTTGGGGTTAGAATTTGTGGTGTTGGAGGGTGATTTGAATTTGATGTTGCAAGTGGTGGTGAGCAAATTCTAGGGCATGTGGAACATTCACTAATGCAAAATAAATCATCACTTGATGAAGGTGCATCAATTTTGATGCTATTGTTCTCCGATGACACTTTTTCTAACAAAGATAGCAAACACAATATGAATAATCCAGCTTTTAGGATCCAATAATAAGGAAACCAAAAACTTCTTTTGTTGTTGCTATGACCCATTTTTTTAACCAAATTGATATGAGATTGGAGAAACAATAATAAGGAAGACATGCTAATTATGATGGTCAAGCTAGTAGTGAATTGACATAGAAACAATAATTGTTGTTATTACTTTGTTTTTAGTGGTCTCATGGAACAAAAATGAGAAGTAGGTGGTGATTATATGTGACTTTTTTTGGGAACGTAACTGTGGTTTTTAATTACATTAATCCTAGATGCTTGCTTAAGGATATGGTGTGTTGGGGCATGGCAGAAAAGTATTAATTCTCATGCTTTCTTGAGGCTCATAACACATTAGGTTCTTGTGCAATTCTTAGGCAAATTAAATAGGTAATTTGATTTATGATTTAATAATGTACTTTAGAGATTGATACAATAATTTTAGTATGATTTGAATGAATTTATGGATGTAAATTAAACCATTAAATTAAATCATAATGGACAATATACAATAGTAGAATAGTGTGTGTATAAATATGAATATATAATACAATGTAATTTTTTATTTTTTATATGTTTCTGTCTATTGAAGATGAATGTTTAAATATTTAAGATCTGATAGCGATATAAACTGTTTAGACATTGAATATTTCAATAGCCTAAGTCTAAGACCATTGATTAATAGAATTGAGTATTTATCACTTTAATTAACCATATATTAATATGGTCTTAGATTGATAAATAATTAGAATTTAGACTTCTTTCTTCACATGATTTCATTTTTGGACAAGATTAATTAGTATTTAATTAAGTTACTTATAATTTTTTTTTTGGGTGAATTACTTATATTAATTTTAATTGACTCTCAAATCAAACGACAACATTGCATACATTTTTATTGAAATAAATAATTATAAAATTATTAATATATACTATTTTCAAAAATTCACTTATTATTTTTTCGATTTGAGAAATTGATATAAGGAATATAAAACTTGATTGATTTTTTCCTTCATGTTTTAGATTCCTCGAGTATAATGAGATACGGGACATCCATAATAATTATTTAAATAACAATAATGCTAAGTGAACAATGAAAAATCAATCCATACAGCCAATGAGCCTATTTTGACTTTGGTTTTGACCCAAATAATCATTGAGATGATAATGGACTGAGTAATTATGACCAAAAATCTCATTTATTGGCTGGTTGGGCTAGTTTTGTATTGTTCATTTAGTATCACCCTTTAAATAATTATCAATTAATAACAGAAAACACAGATTATTACTGCTTTATTATCTCCATTTAATTTTCATGGCAGAGGAATCCAAGCAAAGATTCATTAACAAGCTATCCTTTTTTTTTTTTCTCATGCCTTTCTCTAAACATAATCCATCTTTTCCGTGGATCAAAAACTCAGTCTCAAAGTATTATACTTTATTCTAATATTGTTAATACTTTACTTTGAAAGCCAGTATTCTTACTTCTTGGCCACCTTTTTTACTTGCAATTTCCTAAAGATTCTTGTTTAAATTAGTAATAGCCTTCTTGTTTAATTGTTCTATAAATTATATTTCTCATAGAACATATTTAATATATGCTAAAAAAACATACACAACTATCGCTTTTGAATTGTAATATTCAAAACTTAAATAAAAAACTAAAATTAAGTAGTTATGGATGTTTATGAGCAGTTATTAAATATACTCTAGGGCGTATAGTGTAAAGTCTAAAGGTACAACTAGAGTTTGCCAACTAGGGAGCCATCTATATCTGGGGTAGCATTGCCTTCGCCCACAATTTTACTTTCTCTTCTTCGAGTAGCAGCTAATTGCAAAACAAAAGTAAAATAACAATGCAACAAAAACAAACTTTATTTCACTAATCACTGTGTATACTGACGACATGAATCAAACAACATAATTGTCCTGTCACGAATCATATTTGAGTTTAATCCATTAAGAGCATTGTTATATGCACAATAAAAAATAATCAAAACAGTTCATATGATATACATAATATATATTATATAATATGCACATATATTATATATCACATATTATGCACAACATATATCACATGTTATAAAGAAAGATAATATTATCACATATGATTAATATTGTGCACAATATATAGTATATGTTGTGCATAATATGTAGTATATATTGTGCATATTACATATTATATGTTGTACATTATTTATTAGTTATTTTATCTAATTTTTCATTGTGCACCAAGAATTTCTTATCCATTAATCCTCATATCCTCCTTGATAATTTCTCATTACATTAACATTGTTGGGAACTTGAAACAATACAATTTAATTACTGCATTGCACAAAAGTTCCTCTGTAAATAAAAACAAAATATACAAATCTGTCAACTACTTTTTTCTTTTCCCTTAATATAAAGTATAAAGGGCAATCCGGTGCAGAAACATCTCTTGAGCACACGGAAACAACTCAATCAGTTACTCCAAAACTCATTCTTCTTTTATTTTTTCCTTAATATCCCTTGAATAAATTAATTAATGTCGATTTCTTATAGGAGTAGGAGGCCTTGTATATCTACCATTATTATTGCAGATTCGATCCTTAATCTGATTATGAATTGTTACATACCCAAATTCTCTTAACCGATAAAGCTCTGGCACTACAATAGAACCAAGATCAGGCCTATCTTTTTTGCTTAGCTCTGAACATTTCAATGCCAATTCAGCAAATGCTAGTGCCTCTTCAATTGGCCAATCAGCAACAAGAGGATCAAGAATGTCACAAAATTTTCCATCTTCAATTGCTCTCTTAACATAGTGATTCAATCCCATTGGAGGCCTAGCTGTTATGATCTGAAGCAGCATTATCCCTAATGAGTACACATCTGATTTTGTTGTTAGCATTCCGGTTAATTGGTACTCTGGATCTATGTAACATAATGTTCCGGCCGCCGCGGTCATGTAGTATTGTGTCACGGAATCTGCTACCGATTGAGGGACTAGCCGTGATAGGCCGACATCGCTTATCTTGCTAACATAGTTCCGGTCTAGGAGGATGTTGGCCGGCTTTAGGTCTCGGTGGACGAGTGGCTCCGGCTTTGTCTGGTGGAGGAAGAGGAGCGCAGCCGCGATTTCCGCAGCTATTTCAAAACGTTTTGGCCAGGGGATTGGGGGTGTGTTCTGTTTTCTCATTAGCCTATCTTCTAAGCTACCATTGTCCATGTACTCATATACCAAGCATCCATATTCAGGGCATGCACCAAGGAGAAGGACCATGTTTGGATGCTTAATGCTGCATAATACCTCAATCTATATGCATATTGAACATGAACAAGTAAATTAGTAAGAATTACATGAAGAACACAATCTTGGAGAATTCTAATGTTATATAACTGTGATAAGAAACAATGTAACGAAATAGAAGTCTATAATTATCTATGGTATTACTCTAATGAAAGAAACTTGGAATTTCCTATGTAGTTAACCCACAAAATATTCAACATTAAATTGATGCTTGTTAGGAAGTATGTTACATACTAATTATATTCAAGGGGTGTGGTAGATTCAAAGACATGTTTTGTGCTAGCCACCGTTACAATTTAGGGTAATGATAGGTTGATATCCATATAGGATATATGGAGTGGACATCCATAATAATTTGGCATTAGAGTCATTATTTGACATCAATTATGGATGTCTATCTCATACATCCTATATGGATGTCAACCTATCATTTTCCATTTATCAAACCCAGTTTCAGAGTGACCGTTGACCGGTGAACTGATCACGTGATTGGATCAATGTGGACACAATCAAACTTAGGGCTAATCGGTCAATCTCCATACGAGCCGAGACAAGATAGTTAGACACAAATAATAAACATTTCACAATACTACTATATGTACAACCAATGTATCATCCAACTAGCATCCAACCTCTAATATATGCTCGAATTAAAGGATCAAACCACCATACTATAAAGCCGATTCGACTTGTGATTCGTTGTCTTGACCGAGTTGATCAGAGGCTCGAATTAATAATGTCTATGCTCTCAAGTAAATTAAAATGAAGATATATATCACATACCTCTTGATTGAATTGCTTCCTGCCCTGAGAAGCATCAGGGCTCAAAATCTTGATTGCAACAGGAGTATGATCAAAGTGACCTTTAAAAACAGGTCCATATCCACCTTGTCCAATTTTCATTGATGGTGAGAATTTCTGAGTGGCTTTCTCAATATCCCCAATGCTGTATTTCCTGTACCTAGTGTCCCTCTGAGTCAGAGCAGATACGGCAATTTCTTTCTCCTCTGATTCTTTCCTTGCAACCATCTCAGCTTCTAATCTTCTAACTGCTTCCATCTCAGCTAATTTCATGGCTTCCTCTGCTTCATCCATTGCAGCTTTGGCTTTTGCTTTCTCTTGTTCTGCAATTGCAAGTGCTGCTTCTTCTGCCAACCTAATTTCCTCCGCCCTTTTTGCCTCCTCCATTTTCCATTTATTAATCTCTTTGGCCTACAATTATTAATTAATTAAATTGCACCTTCTTCTGTCATTTTTCATATTAAAATAAATAGTACTACTTTCTTTGAGGTGTACATGACTGATTTATATGGATAGAAATACATAATAAATGTGTTCATGATTAGACAAAATAGAAAGGGGGAAATTATTCAAATAGGTCTAATTGATATGGTCATCATTATCTTTGACTGCAATTTGCACTGCAATACTAATTAAATCATTTCTGAGTGCTCCGGAAGCTCAATCAACCTTCTCCTAATTTGCCTGATTTGCCTTAAAGTAGCTTCAATTTCAGGATCGAAACTAGCAAGCTAGGGTTCGGTTGAGATTGAGTCATGTAAAGCTGCAACTTTTCAGTCGCGCGCGCTAGGGTACTCAAGATGTGCTGGGGCGCGAGTATCAGAACCAAACTCTGTTGTTCTGTGAACGAGTTTTTAAGGAACAAATGCAAAATAAAAATGCAATGCACAAAATAAATATGTAAAATGCTATATAATGCAATGTAAAAATATTAAATAAAATCTTTTTATTGTTTTTATTTTTAACGTAACAAAGAAAAACAATCACGTACAATATGCACAAATTATACAACAAGAGATGACTTTCAAATATAATTATTTTTTTAATATGGATACTAAAAAATAATTATTTTGGTGAATCTTCTCTGTGCATAATAGTATAGATAAAGACCATGCTTTGTGATATTGGTGATTGAAGAACTCAAGTAGAAGTTTCATAATAAAAACATTACCTTATTTTGAGCTTCGATTGCTTGCTTACAAGCTGAGTTGTACATGTCCATAGTTTGCTTCAATGTGAGCTTCAATTTAATCATCTCAGCTTCCACCTCACTCTGCAATGTGATAAAGTATATAACTTAGATTTTCTTTTCTTTTTTTTTCACTTCTTAATTTCACCATTTTTTACTTTTTTTAATATATTTTGGTGAACTTCTTCATATTCATTTATAAGAAAATGTTTGACTAAAGATAAATTTTCTATGGTTGAACTCATGTATAATTTTACACGTAAAATTCAATTAAGAAAAATTTGCCTATATTTCACCCTCAAACCACATATATTGGTTGAAGCAAAAGAATGTGAGTAATGGTTAAGATCATTTAGGTAGTGTTTGTTTTTAGTAACTCTGGAGTCAGAGTCATGGAGTCAGTGTCATAGTGATTCCAAAACTGACTCCGAACACACCCTCATATAGTTGTGTCTCCCTACCAGCACACAGTGACTCCAAAATTGGAGTGAATAAAAAATTGTCAATTTTGTTCACTGAATCACTGTGATTCTGTTCACTGAGTCACTGTTACTCTCGCACCAAACACTTGAGAGAGTCAGTTTTTTCATTGACTTCCTGACTCTAACCCAGAGTTAGAAAAAACAAACGCAACCTTAGAGTAGTAAGAGAAAATATTTACTGCACACAATTTTTTTTGAAAAATCTTAATTAAATGATGGATGCTTAACAATCCATAACATGGTCCAATATATATAATCACAAATTAAAACCTAACCTTTTCTCTTCTAGATTGTGAAGTCTGCAATGAGGAATGGGAAATTGGTGATGCAAATTTAAGTTCAGAATCATGTCTCATTGACCTTGATGATGATAATTCAATGTCATCAGAGCTTTTAGTGGTTTTGGTGTTAGAATTACTTTTGAGCCTAAATGGTGATCTTCTGTGTCGTCCTGATCCATTTGATGAAGAATCATTGCTCTCTAACACTGAATCCTTTCTTGAACTTCTACTCCTCATCTCACTCATAAATGCTCTCCCTGATCTTCCACATGCCTCCCCTCTCATAATTGTTTGTGATTGTGACCTGTTTAATTAATTAATTATGAACAAGAATTAATGATTAGGATTAAATGATTCTTAATTCCTATAAAAAAATATCAATAATGCTTATCGTTAAAACATAAATACATCCAACTAGTATCCAATATGTACTATGCATATATGATACATAATGTGTGTTATACGTACGTGTGCTATACATGTAGCACACATTGTGTATTATGTAATAACACACATTAGATACTTGTTTGACATATTTATGTTTATTAATACTAACAATGCAAGTGCTCTTGTACTTGTTAGAAAATTCCTTTTTTAGAATTATTGTTGAACATGATGAATTATTGGTGATAAGTTCATTATTAATTAATTATGTTTTTGGTTATTATAATTGGTGGCACCTTATTCCTTTTTCTGACTCACTAGGTGCTGGAAGAGCAAGAAGCTTGTGTGATTGTGTTGCACTAATCAATGGCCGTGTTGCGTCACGTTGAGCCATTATCTTCCCTCCTTTTGAAATCACATACACACAACTATATTCTGGAGCTGATTTCATTATTGCTGATCCTATATCTCGCCCTTTATCTTTCCTGCATCCCACATAATTCACTAATTCATTCACAACACATCAACAATACACTATATTTAACAAAAAAAAAATATTGGTATACAATAAATAATCAATTAAAACAGTCAACATAGTGGCTATATAGGCATGTCAATTTCCCCCGCGAAATGGGAATTCCCGAGGGGACTGCCTGATGGGCCCCGTAGGGCGTAGTTTTTTTCCCTGTGGGGATGGGGGACAAAGTTCCCCCGCAGCTAACTTGGGGACGGGGGTGGGGATCTCTCTCCCTGCCCCGCGGGAACCCCGCAGTGTGTAATTACGAAAATGTCTTTATAAATTAAATTAATATTCTTTACACTTTGTAAAACTATACTTTGTTTGGATTTGTGGTTGAATTATATTTTAATTTGTGGTTGAATTACATTTTAAAATTTGTGGTTGAATTACATTTTAAATTTTCATTAATGTTTGTAAAACTATAAAATTTTTATTTTCTTTTATAATTTTCATAAATTTATTGTAAAGGTACATAATTTTTTTTAAATTTTTAATTTTGAAAAAAAGAAAAGCGGACAGGAATTTCCCGTGGGGACGGGGACCCGCGGGGAACAGGGACGGAAAAAAAATTCCCCATGGCGAGGAGTGGGGCAGAGACAGGGGAAGGGGTGTAGTCGCGGGTGACATGTCTAATTATATAATAAGTCATTAGATATAATATACACATCGTACATTACATGTTGTGTACACCATATATTATATGTTATAATATAATCTTTCTTTGCAATATGTGATATATAGTGTACATATTATATAATATAAAATGTGCATAATATTTTAACGAGTATTGCTATTTGCACAATAAAAAATCAGTCAAAACCAGCTCATATAGGGATTCTGGGTCATAATCACTCAGCCCATTGAAAATTAATTTCTTAGAGGAAGGTTTTTTTAGCCAAAAAATTGTTAAATAGGTCTATTGGCTGGTTTGACTGGTTTTCTATTATTCACCAAATATTTTTCTATTTTAACTGTTTTGACTAAAATTTTATTGTACACAAACAGTGTCCATATATTTATCATAAATGTCAATATTATTATATGTACATGTAATGTAAAATAAGCTTCTTAATTATTCCAAAATTATTATTTTAACAGGTAAAAATAATATCTAATTGGTATTTTTATCTATTATAGTTGAATGTGATAACAGTTCTATTTATATATTTTTTATGAAGGACTTGATAATTATATTTTAAAAATAGAGGAGACTCGAATCTAATTTTGATAAATCATAAGAAAATGTGAGTTTACCCTTTAAAATATAAGAGATCAACATAAAAAATAAAAAAGTAGGAGAAGAAATTTAAAAATAAATAAAATTGGTGGACTAACTTGCTTGCTGGCTTGGTGAGAAGAAGAGACATAGTGAAAGAGTAGTTCTTGTTGGTGGAGGAGGAGGATGCACCAACCACTATAGTGTGCACGTGATTCCTCTCTGCATATTCTAAAATCCCTCTAATCACATCACTGTCACTGATCACAGCTTCTTTCATCTTACCCTGATCAATAATTAATAATTATGATGTGCTAAATTAAAATCATTAGTGATTTCAAATCAATAATGCTTGTCGTACAACAGAAATACGTTCAATGAGTATCCAACGTGTGCTATATAAGACGTAATATGTGTTATATGTATAACACACGTACGTATAGTACACATAGATAACCCTTACACTATATTATTGGATTTCAAATTCGACTCAATTAAATAACATAAATAAATAAACTACACTGAACAAGTTACAATGGTAAATTTGCTTAGATAACCCTTAGGGGCGTTTGTTACGAGGTAATGTGGATAGATTACCGGTAATCTTGGAATTAAATTACCTGGTAATCCAGATTGACTCGTTTGTTACGACAAAGATATTGGTAATGTGGATTACCCAGTAATCCACGTTACCTCTAATGTGGTAATGTTGATTACCTCTGTAACAGATGGCTATCTGGTTTACCACTCCTAGATAATCTTCTAATTAATTTTATCACACGATGACCCCTATAACAAATTAAATACTATTCCTAATTTTACAATTTTCTAACATACCGACCGTGACAAACAAAAGAGATTGTAACAAATCCTAATCTATAAATCACCTGCTGCTCCTGGTGCGTACCTTGCTGCTGCTTGCCCTGTGCATTATTGTTCTGCTCCCAATATTTCAGTTTCACGATTTAATTTCATAGTTTAAGTTTTTTATTTGTATCTTTGAAAACAAATCAAATAAGGTTAGCGTTCGTGTGATGTGCGCCCCTCCTCTTTGTTCTTGCTAGCTACTGCTGCGTGCCCTATTCTGCCTCTCCTCTCCATGTGTTTTAATTGTTAATTAAAATTGTAATATGTTTCAATTTTTTTTATCCAATTTATCTATTATAATTATTTTAATGGATTTTTATTTTTATTAAGTAATTTATTAATATTAAAATTGAAAATATTGATATTAAATTCAAAATACAATTATATTTGATTAATTTATTTTATGTGTATTTTAGAAGATATTTTAATAATATATGTAATATAATTATATTTGATTAATTTATTTTATAACTATTTAGAGGGTATTATAGTAATATATATAGATTACCTTGTAATATTTTTAATATACCAAACAAGGTAATGTGGATTACCGGTAATCTTATTTGTGTATATCAAACAAGGTAATGTGGATTATCGGTAATTTAATTGGAGGTAATATATCTGCAAGGTAATCTAGATTACCGATAATCTTTCACGGTAATGTGCCAAACGCCCCCTTATTCCTTTCTTTAACAAAATGTACATTACATAGATAAAGATTGAGATGGAAAAATGTAATAGATCCAAAAGATGTAAGTCAATTAATCAAGGAAATGTGAATATGACAAGCAAGTACAATGGATCTAAAATGTTTTGATATGATTTCTTAAAATGAAATCTCTAAATTACGTCAAATCGCCAAGCCCATGAAAGAAAATGGACTAAAAATTATAGTACAACATACCAAAAAAGATGGTTTTGACATTCTACTAAGATGAACTTAACTTATTTTGTCATCTTAAAGTAGATATGTGTCATTCTGATAAAAAGATGAAAGTTTTGTACGAGAATTAGGAGGGAATAAAAGTGAGAGATTTTAAAGGGGAAAAGATGTTAAGGGAAAAGAGAAAATTGAAGGTATTATTTGAGGTTTTTAATCTCCATAATTGTGAGCAGGAATTGCAACAAGACAAGAATGTGAGAAGAGTAGTATATCCATTTTCATACTAGACAATTAAAAAGTCTTCATTCCCATCTGATCCTCGTCTCAAAAATAAATTTGCTCGCATTCCTGATCTCTACGGATGCTCAATCCCTACGGGACCCTAAACGAGGAATTGGTGTAAATAGAAAAAAAAAAAAAACCAAAAACTATCGGCAAGAGAGAAGGTGGTGTTGAAACTCATGGTATCTTACCCAAGATCTAAGAGAAAAGAGATAGAAAATATGAGTGAAATGAAATGGAATTGAATTGAATGAAAAGTAATTACAATCACCAATGCCTTATATAGGCTACAAAACTAATAACTAACTACTAATTATTAGGATAGTCTTGCCTTTTCTGTTATTTTTTTAATCTGTTTTCTATTTTTCATTCTGTTTTGTTTCTGTTTCCTTTGGCTGTATATATAAAGGGTTCAGTCTTTGTATTCTTCATTCAGATTAGTAATAATAAAAGATAGATATTGCTTCTTAGTTTTCTCTCATTTACTCTTCTTCTTCTCTCTGCTTTAAGCTTTCAAGAGCTTGTGCTCTGTTCTTGTTTGATTGGGCCTGATACCTGATATGGTATCAGAGCTCAGTGCGATCCTAAGGGTTCCCTGAGCAATCATAGCTGCTGTAATGGCAGGATCTACTTCAAACAATACCAAGAACCAACTGGTTCCTATTTCTGACAAATTAGATGAAATTTCATTCCTCCCATGACGTCAAATCGCCCTCTCTACCTTGTTATCTCAAAACTTGGGTGATCACTTGCTCAAGGCTAATATTCCTCAGCAGTATGCTTCGGATGCTGATAAAGACTCCAAAAAGGAAACGACTCAGTACAAAGAATGGCTTCTTGAAGACTATGCAATTGTTACATGGCTGCTACATTCAATGGACCTCTCATTCAAGAACAGAGTGGTTGGTTGCACTCATTCATATCAGATCTGGGAAACAATTGAAACATATTTTGCGGCTCATACAAAATCCAAAGTGAAGCAGCTCAAAAATCAGCTAAAGTCCATCAAGAAACAGGCTATGAAAGCCCCTGAATATCTCCTCACGATAAAGCAGAATGTTGATGCTCTTGCTGCTGTGGGTTCACCATTTAACAACAGATGAACACATTGAAGTTATCTTGGATGGCCTCAATGAAGATTATAAAGCTTTTAATATTTTTGTTTTGGGAAGGAAAGAACCCTGGAGCATTACAGAGCTTGAATCTTTTTTAATGACTCAAGAAGAACTTTTAGAAAGGTACAAGAATGATGATGCACCATTGGTTCAAGTTAACTTTGCTCAATCTCGTTCTCAAAATGTGGTTCAAGAAAGCAATAATCAGTTTCAGCATCAAAGAAATGGTGCTGCTTATAGTCGAAATGGTTTTTTTCGAGGACGGGGTCGCGGTAACAGGTCTCGAGGACGCGGTTTTTGGCAAAACACGAATAGGGTTATGTGTCAAGTGTGTGGGCGTATTGGTCATTATGCGTGGAATTGTTATTTTCGTTTTGACAACTCATACCCTAATCCTTTCAATTCTCAATCCCTAAATTCATCGCAGCCTCAACCTCGTCCCTCTTCTCACCTTCCTCCTCTACCGCCGCCGACCAACTTCCATCATCCTCGTGCTTTGCTTGCCACTCCGTCGACCGTTTCAGATCCGGACTGGTATCCCGACACAGGAGCGTCCAACCATCTTACTCACAATAAATCCAATCTCATTCAATGTTCTGAGTACAACGGCTCCGACCAGGTCTCTATCGGCGATGGCTCAGGTATCGCTATCAAACATACAGGTAACTCGACTCTCTTATCTACTCAGTCTAATCTTGTGTTTTCTCTCAAAAATTTGTTACATGTTCCTGATGTGGTTAAAAATATTCTAAGTGTTCAAAAATTTGCTGAGCAAAATGATGTTTTCTTTGAGTTTCATGCTCATCATTGTTGTGTTAAATCCCCTCAAACTAAGCAAGTTTTGATTTCTAGAACTGAAAATAATGGAATTTACAAGTTACAAGATATCTTTGTTCCTTCTTCTTCTTCATCGGAAACTAGGGCTTTGATTTCTACTACTCCTTCCAATAATCTGTGGCATTACAGATTAGGGCATGCTGCCCCAAAAATTGTTGATCTTGTTTTAAAACAAACTTGTTCTTCAACTACTAAATCTCCATCTTTTTCTCTTCTGTGTGATTCTTGCTGTCGTGCAAAGAGTCATCAACTGCCCTATCATGATTCTTTGAACACTTACTCTCAACCCCTACAATTGGTGTATGCGGATGTTTGGGGTCCCTCACTAGTTCCTTCATCTTCTGGGAGTCGTTATTATGTATCTTTTCTTGATGCATATTCTGGATATACCTCATTATATCTTCTTGAGACTAAATCTCAAGTTTTCTTAGCTTTTAAACAATATAAGACCATGATTGAAACCTTTACTGATCACAAAATTAAATATTTACAAACAGACAATGGAGGTGAGTTCACCTCTAATGCTTTTAAAAGATTTTTACTTGAGAATGGTATTCAACATCGTCTAACATGTCCTTACTCCCATCAACAAAATGGGAGGATTGAAAGAAAACATAGGCACATTACAGAAGTTGGTCTAGCTTTACTTGCTCATGCCTCTTTGCCTTTATCTTTTTGGGAAGATGCTTTTATTTCTGCTGTTTTTATCATTAATCGTTTACCTTCAATAAAACTTGAGAATAAATCACCGTTTGAAATTCTGCATAATAATAAACCTGATTACTCTTTGTTTAAGGTGTTTGGTTGTTTATGTTATCCATATTTGAGGTATTACAATACACAAAAATTTGATTACAAAACACATGCTTGTCTTTTTCTGGGGTATGCTAATAATCATAGAGGTTATAAGTGTCTTTCTCCAACCGGTAAGATTTTTATTTCTCGACATGTTCAATTCAATGAAACTATTTTTCCTTATAAGACTTTGTTTCTCAATAATACTGCTCATAACTCTGTTCAAGATAATATGTCCCCTGTTCCTATTCCTATTGCTTCTCTTAGAGACAAAACTATATCTCCTGCACAACCTCCACCACCGGCCATTATGAGCCCTCCCATCACTCCATCCACTTCCGCTCCTACTTCAGATTTCCCTGTTTCAGATCCTCCTCCTTCTAGTTCAGGTATTTTAGTTTCTGTTCCTACTGCTGTTGTTGACTCATGCTCATCATTGAATATTCATCCCATGCAAACAAGAGCCAAATCAGGTATTTCTAAACCTAAATCCTATGTTGCTGCTGTTTTGTCAAATTCCAATTCTATTATTCCTACCTCTGTTACTCAAGCCCTAGCTTTACCTCACTGGAGGGATGCTATGGTTGAGGAATATCAGGCCCTTATTAATAACCACACATGGGAGTTGGTTACTCCCCTTTCTCCACCTTCCACTATCATTGGCTGTCGTTGGGTTTTTGCTATCAAGGAAAATCCTGATGGCAGCATTAAGAAATATAAGGCCAGGCTTGTGGCCAAGGGTTTTCATCAAAAGGAAGGGCTGGACTTCAATGAAGTCTATAGCCCAGTGGTAAAGCCGGCTACTATTAGAGTCTTGTTAACTCTTGCTTTGTCTAAAGGCTGGAAAATTAGGCAGTGTGATTTTAACAATGCTTTCTTAAATGGTACTTTGAATGAGACTATATACATGGAACAACCTCCAGGTTTTGTGTCTTCCCCTTCTAATGCGGTTTGCAAGTTACATAAAGCCCTATATGACCTTAAACAGGCTCCAAGGGCTTGGTTTGACATTTTAAAACAAACTCTGCATAAGTTTGGCTTTACTAATACTAGGTCTGACAATTCTTTGTTTGTTAAAATAACTGCTCTTTCTCAGATTTACATTTTGGTCTATGTTGATGATTTGTTAATTACTGGTAGTGATCCTATTGAAGTTAGTCAGTTAATTAGTAAATTGAATACTGTTTTTCCTCTTAAAGATCTAGGATTGCTGCATAATTTTTTAGGCATTGAAGCAACATATGTTGGTGATACTGAAATAATTTTGTCCCAATCTAAATACATAAAAGATCTTTTAAATAGAGCTGGTATGTCTAATGCAAAGTCTATGCCTACACCTATGGTTGCCTCTTTAAGGCTTACTAGTGATGAGGATGATGTTTTTGAAGATCCTACTTTGTATAGATCTATTGCAGGGGGTTTGCAATATGCAACCCTTACTCATACTGAAATTTCATATTCAGTAAATAAAATATCTCAATACATGCATAAACCCTTAAATGCTCACTGGACTGCTGTAAAGAGGATATTAAGATATCTTGCTGGTTTTTTACATCATGGCATTGCTTTTCATAAAAACAGTGACCTTAGGTTGATTTCTTTTTGTGACTCTGATTGGGGAAATGATGTGGATGACAGGAAATCAACTTCAGGATTCTGTGTCTATTTGGGGACAAATATAGTCTCCTGGAGCAGCAAGAAGCAGGCTGCAGTAAGTAGATCAAGCACTGAAGCTGAATTTAGGAGCATTGCAGCTGTTTTTTCAGAAATCATTTGGCTTCAGTCCCTTCTTCAAGAGCTGCAAATTTCTTGTTCCACACAACCTGTAGTTTACTGTGATAATCAAAGTGCTTGCTTAATTGCTGCAAATCCTGTGCAGCATGGCAAGTCCAAGCACTTTTAGCTAGATCTTTTCTTTGTTAGAGATAGAGTAGTTAATAAACAGATTAGTATTGTTCATATCCCCTCATCAGCTCAGGTTGCAGACATTCTCACTAAACCCTTGTCTGCTACCTCTTTTGAGTTCTTTAGAAACAAACTCAGACTCACTTCTGTTCTCAAGTGAGGCTGAGTTTGAGGGGGGCTATTAGGATAGTCTTGCCTTTTCTGTTATTTTTCTAATCTATTTTCTATTTTTCATTCTGTTTTGTTTCTGTTTCCTTTGGCTGTATATATAAAGGGTTCAGTCTTTGTATTCTTCATTCAGATTAGTAATAATAAAAGATAGATATTGCTTCTTAGTTTTCTCTCATTTACTCTTCTTCTTCTCTCTGCTTTAAGCTTTCAAGAGCTTGTGCTCTGTTCTTGTTTGATTGGGCCTGATACCTGATACTAATCATGTTTATCTAAAATACAATCATATCTTTTTAACACTAATATATCTAACACCCCCCTTAAGCTAGGCATGGGAGAATTTCGACTATGTCTAGCTTGGGAATAAAGTGTAATACAACTAAAAGATGAATTACAATCCAAAGAGAATACAACTAGATATCAAACTATTACGAAATCCAAATCTGAAAACGATTTGATGAGAGTGAGTCGGTTTGCCGGAATGATCTTTGGTCAATGCCGCTCCTTGGAGAAAATGATGACTTAGGAGTCGTTTTCGTCGGGATGAACATCGGTCGAGATAACGCTCCAAAAAATGAGCTCTATGGCTTCATGTATGATAATGTCCCAACTCGGGATCGAGCAACGATAGTGGTTCGTAGTTCAGGATGTCTTCGACCTTCTTCTTGGGCCTCTTCGATCTAACCATCGACGTCTCCACAATACTCGTCGCAATGAAAGGTTAACGTCATATGACGTGCATCTACCATTTTTCTTTTGGCAGTAGCTTTTAAAGCCAATTTAGACTTTTTTTTTTTTAATATCTCTAACAATAGAGATCAGAAGCAGTTTATTGGCTAATTTCTTTTCTTTTCTTGAATTAGAATGACATTTTTGGATTTGAATCAAATGAGAAATAAAGAACCTGAATCGTTCTCTGCTAAAGCTCACGGGGAAAATGCACTTGTATGGGAGAGCAGCAATCAAAATTGTCAATGATATAGCAGCTGATGAACGAAGCTTTACACCATCACTATCCCACTTGGACCGTGGTGCAGTTGCTGCAGCAATAATAACCTTTCCACCGGTGGCACATGCTACTAATGCTATGAATGGAAAACCCATCTCCATAGAATTGAAACCAAGATTTCCTGTTTTCAATTCTTGAAAGGAGCGGTTTGGAAGCTGAATCTTGAGCTGAAATTTGCGGAACTGGCACCTAAAGGAACACGCTAATGCAGAGAAGGGAAGTGCGGAGAATGAATTGTCTCTTGGAGCCACAAATTATGGATTTTGAATGGCATCAAGAAACTCATTTTCCAATAGAGGGTCACAGTGCCAGATTGTATTGCAGCGGAAGAAAACAAAGAATCTAAGGTGATGGCCGCAAAAGAAATAATTACGGTGGATCTAATGGCTCTGATACCATGTTGAAACTCATGGTATCTTACCCAAGATCTAAGAGAAAAGAGATAGAAAATATGAGTGAAATGAAATGGAATTGAATTGAATGAAAAGTAATTACAATCACCAATGCCTTATATAGGCTACAAAACTAATAACTAACTACTAATCATGTTTATCTAAAATACAATCATATCTTTTTAACACTAATATATCTAACAGGTGGTTAGTGGGTGAAGGTGAGTAATGAGTAGTGACAATAATGAAGAAAAGAAGAGAAACAAAGAGAGAAGAAAGGAGGAGGAGGGTAGGCAATAACTTGGTGGGTAATGAGGGTGAGAGTAAGAGGGAAAGGAGGGAGGGAGGAAATGTGAAGTGTTGATGAGTAGTGAACTAGGATTATGGTGTATGTGTCTATTAGGCTGCACATTTGGATTGAGAGTCAGGGACAAGGACAGAGATACAAATACAAAGAGATAGAGTAATAAACTAAAAAATATATGTCTATATGTATCATATTTGGTTGCAATGTACAAAATTTTAATTATATCTCCATATTATGTTCGGATAGATGAATACAACATATAAAATACAAGTAAATTTACTTAAATTTCTCTTTTCATTATTTAAGAAAAAAAAAACTCATTTTGTTCTCTCTTATATGAGAATAACTTTTTTTTAACCGTATTCACTCTCTTTTTCATTAATCTTCCCCTCTCAAAAGAAAAATCAAACAAAGAACACAAATATATAGGATTCTCATAGGTTTCATTTTTATTTCAGTGAAATCAAACAAAAGAACACACTAAAATTCAATGTTCTTCTAAAGTCATTTTCAGGTTAAGTATTCTTCAAATGAGGAATTAAAAAAAGAAAATGGGTAGAAGTTTCTTAGATGAAATCAGAAGAATCAGAATATGGGTGGATCACAAGCACACTTTCGCCTCCTCTTTCTTGCAAATGCAAGTAGTCACGTGTTCTCTCCTTCGCAGCCACAACAAGTCGTTCTCTCCCATTCAAAGTTAGGTTTTGGTTTGTTTTATGTGAGGATATCAATTGGTATTTTCAAAATAAGCTAGGGGTAAATGTTAGGAGTAAGAGTTTTAGAGATAGAGAAAAGATTAAAAGATCTCAATTAAAAGTCAAGGGAGGGAGAAGAGAGAATCTCACTAGGGGCCAAAGAGAAAAAATAACATTTTAATATTCATAATACTTCCACTATAATTACAAACTGATCATCTATTTATACTATTTTTCTAACTAAGAAACTATTTTTCTAATTGAACCTATGAATCCATATTTTACTGATTACAGTAAATTTTGGTATAAGTTTCATTAAAATTGGGTGCCAAAACCTGTGTCTCCCAGTGTCCCACCCCTTGGACATACAAATTTCTAGCATACAATACAAAGGAAAACACGTACAAAAAAGAGCCAAATTGTCTCTGCCACCAAAAACAAACATGAGACAAAATTAAAATGTCTATCTATCCCTGTCGCTCAATGGTATCCAAATGGAGCCCTAATAAATGATTATATACTATACACAATGATAAAAATACACTTGGTATGTGAATCCTTACTGGACAGAGAGCATAATTCTTGTCCTCATTTCTAAATTCTCCTCCGAGAGACTTTTACCACATTTCTGTCCTCATGAAAAAAAAATTCTTGGACTGCGAGGCCTAAATATAAGTATCTCAACAGATATTTCTACAAACAAATTATCATTACCATATCCCTATATGTGGGTGCTTAAAAATCAAGGATTTTGAATAGTTTTAAAAAACTCTTAAATGACTTCCCTTATCATTAATATAGCTCCTAAATATACTTATATTCCTCAAAGTTTCTTTTTTTCTTCAATGTCCACTCACAAACACTTGAGTAAGTGAATTTAATTTCACCTAGCTATTTCGGATAGAATAATGCAATTTGCCAAAAAAAAAAAATTAATCAAGTATGAATTTCTAATGAATTACTTACGACTTTAGGATCACACTCTTTACGTAATTGATAGAAAATATTCTCCAAATCTTCTTCATCAGGTCGGAAAACATTCTTTTCCTCTGCATTCAATGTCAATTAATCATAAACACAATGATAACCAACCACATCAAAATAATAATAATAATAAATTAAACTCAATGTTAGTTACTGATATAATTGACCATATATAATCTCATGTTCAAAATAAACAATGCTACACAATTTGAAACAAATAATTACATTTTTATTAGAGTTTAATTTTGATACACTAACTACATTGTCATCCAATCAAAACACTATGTTTGTAGGACTTTTCAGATAGTGGGAAAGAGAGAACACAATCATGAGTAATGTGGCAGCACATGATTTGATGACTGTGTAAAAAAATATAGTACACTGCCGGTTGATGAAAATTAAATCATTTTTATTATATATAAAATTAAATTACTATTGAGTAGACAGAGTAAGATCGCATTTGTTTTGACTTTTATAGAAGAAAAAAAATAACTTTTTAAAAAAATAATCACTTTTCATATACTTTGATATTATTTAAAAAAAAATTAAAACCTAAAAAAAATATGCTTTCATATTTTTCAAAAACTTAAAAAAAAGAGCAGCTTCTAAAATAATCATTTTTCAACCTTTTCTTCATTATAATATACAAATTTTGAACTGTAGAATCACTTTTTCCAGTTCTGAAGCAAGCACACCCTAAAACATCATGTGCAGTAAAAGAAAGAAAAAAAATCATCAATTTATGGCAGAATTTTCCCAAAAATTTAAAAAGAAATGACCATATACTTGTTCATCCAATAACAATTAACAGGAATTCTATATAAGAAAATAAATTCAACGAAAAAAATAAACATTTTAAATATTTTTTCAAAATGATATAATTTGAAGAGAGTACCTACGATGAGGAATGTCTTTGTTCTTCACATGCACCGCTATGACGACCGGGTTATCAACATTTTGTGTTGCCCAACGAAAAGCATGAACACTATTCTTGTCTTTGTCCACAGCCACCATGGTGGTTTTTGAATTTGACATATTGTTACCATCAAAATTTATAACCATAAGAAAGATAATTAATTAACCTAATAAATTAATGGCAACAATATTATATGGTCGATTATTTTTTCTTTTGATACTACCACCACCTCCTTCTCCACCACAAGAGGAGGAGAAAGAAATTAGGTTGGGATTTTTCTCTCTCTATTTTCCTTTCTCTTTGGGTATCTGAAAGATGGATTATGGTATTACCCCATGCAAGGGTCATGTGTGTGGTTGAAAATATCAAAGGACAACGTTTCATAAATGTCATCCTCTACAATTTTTGTTTTAATTTAGGCACTTTGACCAAAACCTAACATAACGGAATTTGAAGGGAAATTTTATAAATTAAATTTATTTATTGCATAAAAGAATATTATGATGACGAATGTGTAAAATGGTATAAGGCTTGGAGGTGGAAGAAAGAAGGCTAAATGTTAAATCTTTATTAAAACTTCACAAAATACAACTCTTATTTTCCACAGTGCAAAAAGGAAGAGAGCAAGCTCTTATATACAAGATGATACACAGGAAAAGAGAAAAGATAAGTATCAGTTATAAACTAACTGATGAGTACAGCTGGAAAATAGAGGAAGAAAACTAAACTAACAGAATATAAAGAAAGAATAAAAAGAGTGGGTGTTTTTTTTCCATATGGTAAATAAGTAGTGTAATTAGAGAAATATGTTAGTTTTTTAAAAATGAAATGAATATGGTATTGCATAGGTAAACTCGTCAACAACAAGTTTTGAAAATTAAAAAATTAATTTCTTTACAAAGAACTCGCCAATGACGAGTTTGTAACATCAAATGTCACCTTTTGCAGTATTGAAACTTGTCATCGGCGAGTTTAACCACTTTAAGTACAGTATTTTTGAACGAAAGTTTAAAAGAATTAAAAAACAATTTTTTAGCCGGATTCAAAGAGATCAATGTAACGGTTATAATTTGATCTATAAAACCGTGAAGAACAGACTCAATTTACCTCCACCTTCTTCATCTTGTTCATTTTTTTTTTGTTGATGTTCTTCTTTGAGAATTTCATGTTCATCGTATTCCTTGATAAAATATTTATTGTTGTTCATATTCTGTAGTAGTAGTTTTAAAAGTTTAATAGGAGAAAAAAAAGAGTAATATGACAAGTGTAGTAGTGTATTTTGCTGGTGAGGTGATAGTAGATAGTAGTGAAGGAGTAAAATTTATATGTGCAAATCCATTATGTTTCACCATTCCATACACAATGTCATTTACTAATTTTTGTGGGGGACTTTGTCAGTCTATAAACACAGAAATTTCAAAGTATGTCTCAAAAATTAGATATAGGTGTCCAATATCAATTTTTGGTGGGTTCATACAGCAATATAAAGAATTTGTTGTAAGTGATGATAATAGCATGCAACAGATGTTCATGATACATCAATAGTATCAATCATTTTCTTCTTCTCCTATTGAATTATATGTTGATTTTGGAGCTCATACTGAAGAAGAAGAATTTGATCCAAACTGGGAAGAAATTGATGAAGAAGAGGAAATAAGTGATGAAGTTGATGATGATGAGGAAGATATAGATGATGATGTAGAGGATGTTGTTCTACCAATAAATACACAACAATCAAATCTGAATGTAGTGCCACATTTTTTCAGTGATTTTCCAAATCTACCTGCCCGACATTCTGATTTTCCTGAGTATGCAAATATCGGCATGTTCTCTTTAATAAATAATTTTATGTATTTGTAATGTTTAATTAGATTTTATTTGATATTCTTTATTTTTTAATGGTGATTCACATTTATTTTTTTAATAGTTAATTTAATTTATTTTTAATGGTGATTAAGATTTATTTTTTCATTTTTTATTGTGTAACAGTGATTCTAATATATTTTTAATGGTGATTTGAATTTATTTTATAATTTTTTAATAGTGATTTTAATTTATTTTTAATGGTGATTAAACTTTATTTTATATTTTATATTTTATATTTATTATTGTGTAATAGTGGTTCTAATATAATTTTAGTGGTGATTCTGATTTATTATAAATTTTTTATTGTGTATAAATGATTCTAATTTATTTTTAATGGTGTTTATGATGTATTTTATATTCTTTAATTTTTCAAAGGTGATTTTCATTAATTTTTTTTATGTAGGTGTGTCTGTTCCGGATGGTGAATTATTTGTTGGAATGATGTTTGATAGCAGAGAAGATGTTATAAAAGCAATTAAAAAATACAGCATAGACAGAGGTGTCGATTACAAGGTGTGGGAGTCAGAACCGAAGACATTTTATTGTGGTTGCATACAGTATGAGGCAGGTTGTGGGTGGCTTGTTAGAGCAAGTTTTAGGAAGAACAAAGGATATTGGGAAATCAGGAGATACAACGGACCACATACTTGTACTGCTGGGAGGTTTTCACAGGATCACTCAAAGTTAGATTCAGTCACAATTGCACAATTCATTGAGCCCATGGTACAATCTGATCCATCTCTTAAAATTAAAACAGTGATGGCTGAGGTAAAGTCGAAGTATGGATACACGACCACGTATCGAAAGGCGTGGGCAGCAAGGCAAAAAGCAATTGAAAATGTTTATGGTAATTGGGAAAAATCATATGAAGAGCTTCCCCAATGGTTAGGAGCACTGTGTGCAGCTGTTCTTGGCACAATTGTTATGTTTGATGCTGTAGATGCTTATCGAGGTGAGCAGTTGATGCCAAACCATCGACTATTTCGCAGAGTCTTTTGGAGTTTCGGTCCTTGTATTGAAGCGTTTCGACACTGCAAACCACTTGTGCAGATAGATGTGACACATCTTTATGGAAAATACAAAGGATGCCTACTTGTTGCTGTTGTGCAAGATGGTAATCAAAATTGCATACCGATTGGTTTAGCTATTGTTGAAGGTGAGACTGGAGATGCATGGCATTTTTTCTTGGACCTCTTAAGAAGACATGTAGTGACTCAGGATGGAGTTGGCATAATTTCTGATCGTCACGAGTCGATCAAAGCTGCAATAGCGCGAAGTAATGGTCAGTGGGAACCTCCTAAGGCATTTCATATGTATTGCATTAGACACATTGCTGCAAATTTCTTACGAAGGTTCAAGGCGCCTAACTTGCACCGACTAGTCGTGACCATAGGTAAATATCATGTTAGTTATACTTTTTTAATTTAATTATTCTATTTAAACCTATAATGCATTATTAATGACTGATGTTTTAATACATTGTGGTTTTCAGGGTACTCCAAGACAGAGCGTGAATTTAATCATCACTATGCACGGATGCGTGAACGTGGTACATGCTATACTGATTGGCTTGACGAAATTCCACGAGATAAATGGGTTCAAGCATTTGATGGTGGACATCGGTGGAGGCACATGACTACAAACTTAGCTGAGTGTATGAACTCTTTACTAAAGGGGGCTCGTAACCTACCTATCACTGCATTGGTCAAAGCAACATATTACAGGCTGGCTACGTTGTTTGGTCGAAAAGGGTCGAGATGCATATGCACAAAAAGAGGCAGGTCATGAGTTTTCTGAAATAGTCAGGTCACGATTACGAGAAAACCAACATGCATCGAGAAACATGGATGTTATTCGATTTGATAGAAGTTGTGAGTCTTTTCTTGTTCGACAACGCGCAAATAAGGAAGAATTCAAGGTTGTTCTTAGCCAGAGATACTGCGACTGTGGTGATTTTCAGATCGATCGATATCCTTGTCGTCACGTGATTGCTTGTTGTGATAGTGAGAGAAGTAATTGGCAACGATACGTTGATGATATCTATAGAATTACAGAAGTTTGCAAAGTGTATGATACAAGTTTTGGAGTTGTGGGTCACAAGAGTTCATGGCCTCGATATACAGGGCCAACCCTATGTCCAAACCCAACATCGAAGCGAACCACGAAAGGTCGTCCCAAGTCAACGCGCTACTTGAATGAGATGGATAGTGCTCAGATGCGAGGACCGAGACGTTGTAGTACTTGTCGTGGTGAGGGACATAGTCGCAGTCGTTGTCCATTCGCTGCTGGTCCTAGTTCATAGTCTTTATTTTGGAGTTTTTTTCTTTAATATGGTTAACTACGTTGTACTTTGAACTGTTTTTATTATTAATTAATGAGATCTTTTTATTTGCATGTTATTTTTAATTTTCATATCAACGATGTTTAAATAAATTGTTAATTAAAACAATAACATTAAAATACATAATCTCATGACAATTTGAATTAGCTGATACACAAATACACATATAAAATAACATGACAATCTGAGTTAGGTGATACAGAAATACAAACAAACTATTTCGGGGGTCTACGATTTTTCTTTCCGGATAATGACAATCTGTTTGGCGTGAAAGTGTATGTGTGCACGAGAAGGGGGGGTTGAATCGTGCAAGTTTTAAAATTGCTTGTTAAAACTTTTACTTAGAAAGCTGTTTTTACTCAGAAGGTATGGTTAAGAGTTTGCAGCGGAAAATGCTTTCTGAGAAGATTAAGTTTCTGAGAACTTAGTTTTTCTAAGAAAGTTCCTTTCTGAGAGATTTTAAGAAAACGTCTTAAGATTTGAGTTTCTTAAAAGCTTTCTGATTTTGATCAATAAGGTTTTCACGAGACCTCTTAATTAAAGTTGTGATAGAGTTTTTCTCAAAGATTTGGACACGTAATGAGTTAGGGAGAAAAGCTTAACACAAGGGATTTTATACTGGTTCGGTTATAACCAACCTACTCCAGTCCTCAACCTTCAGTTGAGAGTTCTTAGATATTCTTCTTAATGTGCCTTCCCAGACAACACTGCCTTTACCAAGTAAAGGACTTCCACCACCTCACAACCCGAAGTGGATTTCCTTGCCTCACACTAGAGGACTTCCTTGCCTTAAACAATTAAGGACTTCCTTGCCTCACAATAGAGGACTTCCTTGCCTCACAACAGAGGACTTCCTTGCCTCACAACAGAGGACTTTCTTGCCTCACAACAGAGGACTTCCTTGCCTCAAACACTAGAGGACTTAAAACTGCCTTCAAACAACGAAGGACTTAGCGTTTTTCAGAAAGTTTGTTTTGATCGAAAACAACTACCAAGACTAAGTTACAAACCTAGTTTTACACTTAGTAGACTTCTAGGATTAACTTACAAATGTAAGAATTTACACCAATTCAGAACTAGAAGATTTTGCAAAGTTAGAAAAACAATTTCGTAAAAGTTGTCTTTCTGAGAAAGTTCTAAGTTTTCGCAAAATGATTTTCAATTCAACAGAGTTTTAGCACGTTTAATCAAGAGTTTTAGCGCAAGAATTTTCGTCACATTGCTCTGGAATTGAACTCATATATATAGGCATCAAAGAGCCGCGAAATTAGAAGCTTTCACTTTGCTTATGTGGCTGTGTCTGTTTCAGAACGGCTCCCTGCTACAGTCAGCGCAAAATGAGGAACTTTTCAGAACTGCACAGTGCGCGTGTTCCCACTTCCTTGGCTAGTTGTAGCGAGCTTTCTGAGTCTGTTTGCATTTCCTTGAGTTCAGACACTTGGTTGCTTCTGAGTCCAACCTTCTAAGAGTTGTACGGACTTCTGAGGCTAACCTTCTGAGGGAAGACCCTTTTGAGAACTACTAGTCGCGAGGTCTTCTGAGACCCTTCTGAGGCGACAGTGTTCTTTCCTCAGAAACACGCTTTCACCTTCTGCGCTTCTGAGATATCCTTTCTGATATCTTCGGCGCTATGATTTTATCAATTGATCTCGAGGTTACTTGATGTTTTGTCTTGGTCTTTGCTCATGGCATTGCAATAATTTATAGCTTTCTGAGACACTTAGCGCACATATTAGCAAAACCTTAAGTAAAATTTTATACTTATGGCTTACCTTGTTATCATTAAAACTTTCATAACTCTAAGAGAATTATGCTTAATTCTCTCAGAAGGGTTCTGGAGCTTACAATCTCCCCCTTTTTGATGATAACAACTTAAGTCTTAAGATAATAATTTTGCTTAAGTTCAGAAGTGTTTCTGAGTAAGTTCATAACTTATTCAGAATTCACTTTTGCTTTCTTAGAAACTAATTTAGCTTTCTGAGAGAAGGCTTCGTTATTTTCTTAGAAGGCTGAGATGATCAACAGTTCAAGTATGCAATGTATGATTACTGTTTGAGATTATCAGTTTCATAGCATGTATTTCATGATAATGTATCTATGAGATTCAGAAATATCAAGCTAAGTAAATCAAGAGATGCCAAAAATAATGATTTATCATTTATGGTTTTGTAAAGATACAAAGAATTTGGCTCCCCCTAAGTTGTTGCTCCCCCTAAGTTCTAGCCTAGTGTTTACGATAGCCAAAGTAAAAAATTTTATCAATCATTTATCTACTCCCCCTTTGTTACATCAAAAAGGGTGGCTAAGACATAAACGCCATCTTTGACTTAGAACTACTGCCTTCTGGCAATGTAGCGTAGCAGCTGGCATATCTCCATGAGAATCTCGCTCTGAGTCGCATTCTGAGCGCATTCTGGAGGAAGGTCAGAGGCAGTGGAAGGCTGTTAAGAAGATGAGGGTTGAGATGAAGGAGGACGAGAGACTTCAGCCTCAAGTACTTCATCGATTATATCCCTTGTTTGATATTCAGGAGGTTCTTCTTCTTGTACAGCTTTACCTTCAATAGCAGCAAGGTCAATTGAAGGCTGCCTTTGAGTGTCCTCAGCAACTAGAGCAAGGTCTAGATGAGAGGATTGCCTAGCTGATGGTTGCTCCATAGCACCAGAAGTCTGAGCATCATCGGAGAGGTTGAAGGTTGAGATCTGGCTATGCATGGCTTCAGTGCTCTTCAACTTCTCAATTCGACCAAAGAAAGGCCGAAATTGCACAGAGGGTGGAGTGGCTACCATCCTTCCCAGCTGAAAGCCAGAATCGATCATTGAGTCCGTTATGGAGAAGGTGGGACCTTGTTGATCAAAGGATGTAGGAGGAACCTCTGTTATATCTTGAGGAGGAACCTCTGGTTCCTTCTGAGAGTCCTTCTCAGAGAGAGTTCCTTCTAAGGAACTGTGGGTAACAAATGCCTCAACTGCTGCAACTCCGGCAGCCATGGTAGCGTCAGCGCCCACCTCTGAGCTGAGCCCAGTGCTGGTGGTCCCTGGCACTACGTCATGTGTTGAGTCATGAGTGTCCTCATGTTCCAGAGGGATCTCAGAAGAGAGGAGACCAACCTCAGAAGTTGGTTCAATTAAGCTGTCCTCATGCTGTAGTTGTTGTTGTTGTTGCATCGGAGCAGCTTCTGGAGTCTCAGAAGGTTGATCCAGAGCCTTCTGGACGTCACGCATCGTCTGAGCCAATGACTCAGCATGGACATTAGCAACTTCAGTTGTGGTTGCCTCAGAAAGGTCCACTATAGAAACCGCAGATGGCTTCTTCTGGGGCTCTTTCTTGGAGCTTCCAGCATCTGGAGTGCGATGCTCAATGCGAAAACGTGCCGCATCTTCTTCCCCGGAAGAGGAATCAGCGACATTTTCTCCATGCCCCTGAATGTCTTCTCTGGTGGGGGAGACATTTCCAGATGGAGAGGAGTGCTGAGAAGCTTCTGCTTCTTCTTCAACAGCAGCAGTAGTGGCAGCAGTGGTGGTGGCAGCAGCAGTAACTGCTACAATTTCTTTACCCGTCGTCGTTGGCGGGCTCTGTTTCTTGGTGGTTTTTATCCCCACTCCTTTGTGAGTTTTTCCCTGATATTTCAAGGAATGTAGGAGTTTAGTTTTAAATTTGGTGGGTTTAAAACCATCAACAGAATCAGAAATAGGAATTGAAGTAGAAGAAGAGTGAAGGAATGAAGGTGGAGTTTTAGAGTTAGCTTTTACCAAACGACCACGTTTCTTTTTCCCTTCTGGTGGCACGTCTGGGACTTGAAGAGTGGGAGGTGCTTTCCTTTTTCTGGTCATGGGTTGCTCAGATGTTGTTTCTTCTGAGTCTTCAGCAGCCTCAACAATCGTAGGAGCCTTCTGAGCTTCCTCAGAAGCCATACTCCGTGTCACCCTTGTTGGAGAAGGATGAGTCACCTTTTGCTTCTTCTTCTTCTTTTCTGGAGGATCGGAAACCTTTTCCTTTTCTTTCTCAGCCTTAGACGGCTGGATGAGACCAGCAGCTCCCTTAGAGGACTTTGCTTCCTCCTTCTTCTTAGGTGCCCCCGTGTCTGGTACCTTTTTCTTCTTGATGTTGTTGAAGGTGACCATGGAGAACTTGCTGTGGTTGAAGACGTATTCATAGTCTTCAAGTGGGAAGGAGAAATGGTTGAGGATTCTGGTCAGAAGGCTACCGTAAGGTAGACTTGTGAGAGCCCTTTTTGGATGAGCCTGGTGCATCATGTAGTTGAGCACCATCCTCCCAAAATCTACTCTTTCCTTCTTCAGTAGATGGTACAGCAGGCACGCATCCATGGTGGTAACGTTCCCCATGTCTCCAATCCGAGGGAGAAGGGTGTGTTGCACAACGGAGAAGATGATTCTGGCCTCTTGCGTGAGATGAGGTACCTTTACCCCTTTGAGTGGTAGGCTGTTGCTACCAGTCAGAAGTGTCACGACTTCTTCTTCCGAGTCATCTACCTCCTTGACCCATTCTGGGTCGTCAGCGATGACGGCGCCACCATTCAAGGTCTTGAAGACTTTGTTGATGTCAGAGGAGGAGAAGCGGATCTGTTGGTCACCAATCTTGCTCTTGACCCCTTTGTTGGTGAACCTTTCTATTTGCGAATAGAAAGCTCTTACCACATTTGGGTAGCACACGTCCTCAGAGCTCATCATGGCTGGCCATCCAGGTTGCTTGAGGAAGGTGAATTGGATTTCGTCCACCTGATTGTAGACATTGAGAGGCAATACCCTTCCCATGGCAAGATTCCGTGGGAGATAAGTCTTGTGAAATAGGGATTGCATTTCCTCATTGTCATAGAGAATATCTTCGGATATCTCATTGAGATTGTTTCTCATTAAGCCCTTGATTTCTCCAGAAACGGCCATTAGAAAGAAAGGTTTGAGGTTTGAGAAAGGATAGAGAAGAACAAGTGAGAGAGAGAGAAAGAGCAGATGAAGATTAGAAAGCGAGGAGAGGTTTTGGCAGAGTTTTGGTAAGTTCTGAGCGTAAAGTGCTCAAATGGAACAATGCTATAAGTATTTATAGACATGGCTGATAACTAGCCGTTTCCTGCCACTTATCCAAAAGTTACCGTTGGTAACTAGTTTTTCGGAAGGTACCTTTCTGAGAGAGGTGGTCCTTCTGAGAAATCCTCCCTCTGAGAGATGTTTCAGAAGATCTCCTTTCTGAGAGATGAGTCTTCTGAGAACAAATTTTCTCAGCTAGAGTTTTTTGTGTTTTCCTACTTCTAGCTCAGAAGCTTAGTTCTACTGTTCGTCTCAGAGTCTAAACTAGGACTAAGGGGAGGTTTCTAAGAGAGAGTTTTTAAACTTCAAAGCACTTAGAATCGTCTTAGATTTAGAAATCCTTTCAGAATATTGAAACGATCCTCGGGCAAAGGCTTTGTAAATATATCTGAGATTTGATCCTCAGTATTTACAAATTTGAGTTCAATGTCGCCTTTTTGCACATGATCCCGAATAAAATGATGTTTTATATCAATGTGCTTGGATCGAGAATGCTGAATAGGATTCTTAGCTAAGTTGATAGCACTTGTATTATCACAGAGGATAGGGATTTTGGTGTACCTTATTTGATAATCAAGTAGCTGATTCTTAATCCAGAGCATCTGAGAACAGCAGTTTGCAGCAGATACATATTCAGCTTCAGCAGTTGATAGGGCGATCGTATTTTGCTTCTTGCAAGACCAAGTGATCAAGCATTTTCCAAAGAAGCAGCAGCAGCCACTTGTGCTTTTGCGATCTATCCTATCTCCAGCGTAGTCGGCATCGCAGTAACCTACAATATCAGAAGAACAACCTTTCTCGTACCAAAGACCAAGATTAGTAGTTCCACTTAAATATCGTAAAATTCGTTTAACTGCAGTCAAGTGTGATTGCTTGGGCTTAGACTGGAATCTAGCACAGATCCCAACACTGAGTTGGATATCTGGTCTGGAGGCGGTTAAGTAGAGAAGTGAGCCAATTATCCCTCGATAGTTGCTTTCTGAGACTTTCTCACCATCTTCATCCAAGTCAATTACTTGAGAGGGATGCATGGGAGTGCTCATGGGTTTGGCCTTATCCATCAGAAACTTCCTCAGAAGTTCCTTGGTATACTTCTCTTGATGAATGACTGTCCCTTCCGACTCTTGCTTGATTTGCAATCCTAGGAAGAATTTTAATTCTCCCATCATGCTCATCTCGAATTCACCTTGCATAAGCTTGGAGAATTCTTTGCAAAGGCATTCATTTGTTGCGCCAAATATTATGTCATCAACATAAATCTGGACAATCAAGAAGCCAGAGTCTTCTGAGAGCATAAAAAGAGTTGTGTCCACTTTCCCTCTTGAGAATCCGTTTTTAAGCAAGAAAGAGCTCAATCTATCGTACCAAGCTCTTGGAGCTTGTTTCAAACCATAGAGAGCCTTTGTAAGCTTGAATACATGATTCGGGAATGCATCATTCACAAAACCAGGAGGTTGTTTTACATAAACTTCCTCAGAAAGGTATCCATTCAAGAAGGCGGACTTAACGTCCATCTGATAGAGTTTGAAACCTTTATGTGCAGCAAAAGCTAGCAACATTCTGATAGCTTCCAATCTTGCGACTGGGGCAAAAGTTTCATCATAATCTATCCCTTCTTGTTGGTTGTACCCTTGAGCAACCAATCTTGCCTTGTTTCTCACGACTTGACCGTTTTCATCAAGTTTGTTTCGAAACACCCATTTAGTCCCAATGACACTCTTGCCTTTGGGTTTCTGAGTCAGTTTCCAAACTTGATTTCTCTCAAATTGGTCAAGTTCATCCTGCATGGCATTTACCCAGCTAGGATCATCTAACGCCTCTTCTATGGAATTTGGTTCAAGTTCAGAGACCATAGCAAGATTTGTATAGTTCCTTCTGGTTCTCACGCCACTTTCTGGATTGCCCAAGACTTCATTCTGAGAGATGTTTTTCAAGTCTCTTGAACCTCTGATCCCTTTAGGAGTAGGGTTCTGAGAACGAGACACAGAAGGTTCTCTTTCTGAGTCATCAGAAGCTTGTCCTTCTGAGAATCTAGGTTCCATTGTATTTGGAAAAGTAGATTCTCTAGGTTCTGGAGCTTTGATGATGTTACTAGATTTTTCTTTAGATGAAGATGATTGTTCCATGGGTTGGAAGTCAGTCTCATCATCTATAAGAATTTTCCTTTTGGCTTTCTCAGAAGAGATGTTGAGTTTCTCAAATTCATCTTCTAAGTCAGCACCTTTCTGAGACAGGTCCTTACTAAGTTCTTTGAACTTAATATGGATTGTCTCTTCAACACATTTACTCCTTTTGTTATATACTCTGTAAGCTTTAGAGGCTGAGGAGTATCCTAGGAAGTATCCATCATCGGACTTAGGATCAAACTTGGAGAGTTTGTCCTTTGTGTTGAGAATAAAACATGAAGAACCAAATATATGGAAATAAGAAATGTTTGGTATTTTAATTCTTCCATAGCTCGTAAGGTGTCTTTTTCAGAATTGGTCTTAGAAAGACTCGATTCTGAATGTAGCAAGAAGTATTTACTGCTTCAGCCCAGAAACCTTTTGAAAGTCCACTTTTCTAAGAGCATTGTTCTTGCCATCTCTTGAAGGCTTCGGTTCTTTCTCTCAGCTACTCATTTTGTTGAGGAGTTCTGGGAGAAGAGAACTCGTGAGCAATGCCCAGATTTTCACAAAGCTTTTCAAAAGCATGATTCTCAAATTCACCACCATGATCTGATCTAATGGTATGAATGTGCGAATCCTTTTCTGTTGAAAACTCTTTTCGCAAATGCTTTGAACTTCTCAAAAGTTTCTTCCTTAGAAGCTAGAAAGAAAACCCAAGTGAATCTGGAGTAATCATCCACTATGACAAGACCATAGCGTTTTCCAGAAAGGGAAGCTGTTCTGGTTGGTCCGAAGAGATCCATGTGGAGCAGTTCCAGTGGTTTCTGAGTAGAAATACCACTTTTACTGGGAAAGGAAGCCTTGGTCTGTTTCCCTTTTCACAGAAGTCGCAGGTTGCATCCTTCTGATACTTAATTCTGGAAGGCCCTTTACAAGTTCTTTCTGAGAGAGTTCAGAAAGAAGTCTCATATGGGCATGACCAAGTTTCTTATGCCATAGCCATTTGTCTTCTTGGACAGAGACAAGGCATTCCACATTTTGATCCTTTAGATCATCCAGATGGATAACATAGATGTTACCCACACGTTTTCCTTCAGAACGATCTTGTTAGTTGTGAGATTAATCACATGACAATACTTGGCATAAAATTCAACCTTTAAGCCTTTGTCACAAAATTGACTAAATGCTTAATAGATTGTGAGTTAAGCCATCGACCAAA